>CM076994.1:38732500-39347500 GCA_039090855.1 Macrothele yani
CGCTCGTACGCATGTTGAGTACAGTGACGACACGACAATATGTCTGAGGTGCTGCAGCCCGTTTTACTGCCTTATCTTTATGATATCTATGATGCCCAGTTGCAACAAGATAACGACCCATGCACATTGCCAACACCAACAGAGTGAATGCCTACAATATGTCCAGACGCAGCTTTGATCAGCGCGATCCCCATATTTCTCCCTAATAGAGAACGTGTGGAACGTGATTGGAAGACAACTTGACACTGGCCAACGACGCAGGACGTGATTGGCAGACCACGTGACACTGGCCAACGACGCAGGACGTTATTGGCAGACCACGTGACACTGGCCAACGACGCAGGAAGTTATTGGCAGACCTCTTGACACTGGCCAGCGACGCAGGACGTGATTGGCAGACGACGTGAAATTGCGAGGCGGTCGTGCCTCACAATGTCGGTGACGCCTCGTAATGTCGATGAATTGTGGACACAGCTCAACGACGCGGTCAGCGATACCTCAGGACACCATCCAGGGCATTTTCCCTCATTGCCACGCCATGTTGCCGAATGGTATAGCCTAACCTGGCTGTCATAACAACCTACTGACTCGGACCACATTTTACTATCTAATAGCCCGTCGCCTTCTTGTAATCGCTCAGAAATTTAATCACATCTTTCTCAACTACTTGTATACAAGTCTGGAAAAATTTTATTTCGTGCATTCCATCACAGTGTAACATTTTCTATGCTGAGTACTGTACAACAGTTATTGTAGATTCTGTAATACCAAGATGGTTTTCAGTGCCGTATGCAGAGGGATGACTAGTGTGGAATCCAAAAAACCACCCCATGTTGAAAGTCTAAGGTCCGTTGCACGGGAGATATTGTCTTCGAATGCAGTGCCACATCTTCATCAAAGATCCACACTTATAAAGCAGAACTCCAAAAGACACACTGAGGAGATGTTCGTTGCGGTACAAACACACACACACACACACACACACACGCCTGTGTGCGTAAGCATAAGAGGGGTCATGAAACTGTATAAATAACATCCGATACTGAACTCTGTTAATCAGCGTTATTCTTGTTCAGATGAGAAAGGCAGCATACTTTAGTGAGTTTGACAGAAGCCAAATCGCAACGGCGAGACGAAAGGGTGTGTCAGAGCATTTGCGAGGCGGCGGCTGTGTTTGTGGGGAGCCCGCTGCCAGCCGTGGTTAAGTAACCACAAAAGTGGTTTGAGGCGGTAAAAATCTCGAATTGCTGGCATGGCGTAGGTAGGCCGACCATGGGTCATTGATGCTAGAACTAGGCGAAGGATATACCTAATGGTACAAGCCAACAGAAGGGATACTGTGACACAACCCGTCGGTAATTTGAAAGCTGGTGACGGGAGTAATGTCGCAACACATGGTACAACGAACTCTGCTGAAAATGAATAAGCGCAGCCACAGCTCGCTCCTAGTGCTCATGATGATCTCTGCTCACCGTCGAAAGTGGCTGCAATGTGCATGAGGGCATAAAAACTGGGTCTCGAATGATTGTAAGAAAGTAGTCTGGTAGGATGAATATCGTTTCCTGTTGCATCATGTGGATGGCCGGACACGTTTGCGTCGTTTACCTGGGAAAGTGTTGGCACATTCTTTGGACAATGTTCTTCTAGAAAACACTTTGTCCAGTCATTCAACTGCAGGAAACTATGATTTATATCATCTACCTAAACATCTAAACATCATTAAATAGCAGGTATATCCTTTCATGTCAACGGTATTCCCCTCTAGTAGTGCCTTGGATAGTGCGTCGTGCAACACTTACCGGATTAGGACGGGGGACAAAGACTTCTAGCTATTGCCCTGTTCTTCAAAATCCGGAGACATCAATCGAATCGAGCATCTATGATTTGTGTTGGAACAGCAAATGCGATTATCGGCGGCTCAGCAACATATCTTACGAGAGTTAAAGGATTTGCTGATGATTTGTTGGTACCAGATACCACAAGGCACCTTTAAAAGCTTTGTAGAGTCCATATCTCGCCGGGTAAGAGCTGTTTTATTGGCATGTGTAGAATCTACATCATATAATACAACCGGTCCCAGACAATTCGTCCAATGCCGATTGGTCCAACGCCGATTCGTCCAATTCGACGATTGGTCCAATGCCGATGCGTCCAATGGTATCATCCTACCAACGACCATTTTTTTTTATTTTTAAGAAAGGAATAATAACTTAAGTTATTCTCCTCTTTATATCCTTTTGTAAAATGATTTCCATGTATTTTGTATTTATTTGAAAACATTTTATAAACCCGACAAAAGGCACTCAACAGAACATTTCACAGCTGTTTACAAAGCAACAATTAGATATCCACTAATAGATCAAATACTATTGCGTACCTTTAATCCTCAGTTTATATGATTCACATTGTTGGTGTGTCATTTTTCTTTGTTTGTGGATTCATTGACGATTCTTAACACATGTCGCGATATTCCAATGATAATTCCTTGGGAGATGAAACATTTGGTTTTAATTTTTTCTTTTCTGTACATCATTTCACTCTGGTTCCAGCTCTTTAAATCTAGATATTTGATATTTGTAACATTTTATGAAACATAATAAAAAATCACTTAGCGGATATTTCTCAACTCTTTATAGGCACCTAGGCCGCTTGCATTTTTAGAAGATTTTAAGTTATAACCTAAATATTTGGGATTTGTAGACATTTCATAAAACCTAATAAAAAGCACTCAGCGGATCGTTTCTGAAAGCCTTTTCAGCTCCTTTATAAGGCACCCGGGAAGCGAGCGTTTTTAGAAGATGTTAAGTTACAACCTAGATATTTGGTATTTGTAAAGAATTTATGAAACCTAATAAAAGGCACTCAACTGATTATTTCTCAGCTCTTTACAAGATGCCTAGAGCTTATCAATTAATATTCAGTGCCTAAATAAAAGGGCAATACTAACTTGACTTGATATGTTAAAGACTGAATATGACATCGGTAGAATTAAAACTGTTAAAAAGGCCTAGGGACTATGAATTAATATTTAGTGCCTAAGTAAAGGCGTAATATTATTAATTTGATTTTATATGTAAACGCTGTGAATATGGCATCAGTAAAATAAAAACTGTTAAAAAGACCTAGGTCCGAACCCCGTCCAGTTTTCCAGTGGCCACTTAGCCGAACCCCGTCCAGTTTTCCAGTGGCCACTTAGCCGAACCCCCACTGCATGCTACAAAGAGAAACGGGAAACTAGTCTTTTCTATTATTTAATGCAAGAGAGAAACATCGAAGTTGATTGAACGGCTCGTACATCAGTAACTTCATACGGTAGCGAGGACAGTATAACAAAATAAAAGCAATTCCGAAAAAAAAATCTGTAACCACAATATTGCGCATGAAATGTAACGCCAGTTTACATTCTTTGGACTAATGGTACTTACATGCAACATCGAAGTAGAATCAGAACGGATGAGATTTGTTTCGCATAAGTAGCATAACGACGAATCGGACGAAATTGAACTAACCGTAGCATTGGACGAATCGGCATTGAACCAATCGTACCTTTGGATTAATTGCCCATTGGACCAATTGTGCCATTGGACGAATCGTACTTTTGGACAAATTGCCCATTGGACGAAGTGCCTCTTTAGACAAATCGGCATTGGACCAATCGTTGTTGGACGAATCGTACCACATCAGTATTAGACAGGTGGTCATAATGTTTTGGCTCTTTGGTGTATATATGTGTGTGTGTTGGTGATGCAAAGAACATCTTCTTTGGGAGAATAAACTAGAGAGAAGGGTGTAGCATGAAAAATTATCTTCTGCAATTCTAAAATTTTAAGCTCATTCTCACACAAAGTCTGTCTGGAAGGCAAAAACAGCGTCGTAGTTATCACCTGAAAGTTTAGATTGTTTTCCTCCTAGGGATTAGATAATGTAATTCCATGGCACGTGAAGACAGCACGACACTGAATCTCCTCGTAATTGCTTTAGTGTTTTCTTTAGTCCCCGTGCGACGTTTTTCTGACTAGTTATGTTTTGACCACAGAAAGTACCTAAAAGTCATGAACACACGCCTCACTACTAGAGAAGAAGCTTGCTTGTTTTAGTGCTGCACTTCTTCTATGTAAAGTTATCTTGGAAAAAAGGAACCAGTTGCATTATTTTAGGGATTAACATGCCTTTAACAGAGGATGTTCACACATTTTTAGAAGGATTTTTCAACAATATATGAATGTTTAAAATAAAAGTATTCCTTTCGTATGTTCTACCTGATAGTCCTTTCTCTGGACTATGAGCCCATTATGCATTTGGATTTCCAAGATAACAGGGCATTTCTTAAAATTTGTTGTGGTATTTTATTCCACTCCTCTTCCATTGCTTTCTATAGTCCAATCATTGCTTTTTAGGTCTGCGTTTAGAAAGTTATTCTTTTAGAAGTCCGATAGCACAATAGTCCATTAGTGACACATCAAGGAAATTTGAAGGAATACGATCGAAAGGTGCAGACTTGATACCAGTCTTGTTTTTCATTTTTTTTTGAGAAGGAGAGTTGTAGATTTAGATATATGACTGGTGCCCTTATTCTGATGGAATTCTACTCTTTTAAGGCTGTATAGATGAAGGAATGGTATTTCCTGTTTAAAATGTACGAGTTAAAACTTATTTTGGTAATATGTAGAATTAATTTCAACATTCAGCCCGGTGCCTTGGAAAAAGGGGTGAACATTGCTTTCTTTTTTTCAGATTCAAATTTTTGTTTATTACCTTGTTACAGTTGATGCACAGGTTAACAACCTAGCGATAGCTCTTTTGGTCGGTGGATTTTCTTTTAAGACCAGAGGCCTTAATTTTTGGAATAGTCGTAAAAGTAGGTATCTTTTTTGGATATTCATTTGGTGCTCTTTTTCCAGTTAAAACCAAAGCTTGGCCATTTCCCCTCTAATATCAATATTACCTAATTTACATTTAGAAATGCTAATTCCATGATTTTCACAGCGTTCTTTGGTTAGAGAATGTAAATATTTCTCTTTGTAAAAAGCAAAAACATAACGTTCTATCCACAGCTTGTTTACCTGCGCCATTTTCTTAGCATACGACACGCAATGAGGTGTATTGAAAAGATCAATCAGGAAACCAGTACACATTTATTCAACGAAATATTGGCCGTTAGCATCAATGACGTTTTGCCATACCTCATGAATGCCCCTGCGATAGAACTGAAGAACGCAGTGACGAAATTTTCCATCTCTGGAACTGTGGTGAACCGCGGTTGGGCTAGGGCATGTTGCATAGAGCGAAGCAGATGAAAGTCTGAGGGTGCAATGTCCTGGGAGTAAGAGGAGTGCGATAAAACCCCCCAGTGTAACTGTTCAAGGGTTGATTTCGTGCTGGCACCGACATGTGGTATGGCATTATCGTGTAACGGAGTGACTGGGCGGCTTCCTTTACCTGCCCATGGGCGTTTTTGCTCGATTGCGGCTTTCAGTTTCATCAAGTGATCGCTATATCGTTGTGCAGTGATTGTTTCGCACTGTTTTAACAGTTCGAAGTACAGCACTCCATGCATATCCCACCACACACACAACCCCTTTTTCCCGTGGATATCCTGTTTCGCAGTGGATGTTGATGGCTGGCTGGGTCGACCCAGGATCGCTTGCTTACGGGGTTGTCGCACAATAGACCCATTTCTCATCCCCGGTGATAACCTTCCACAAGAAATTCTTCCCTTGAAACCTCTTCAGGACAGACACGCAGATACCCAATCGTTGACCAATATTACGCTCCGTTAAAGTATGCGGAACCCACTTACCAACTTTCTGGACCCCCAAGGCCTGCTAAACGCCGTTCCAACGTCGATTGAGCCACTTTCGAGCGTTTCCCTAGTTGCGTAGTCTATTGTGTGGTATCCTCTTGCAACAGCAAATCCAGCTCCTAGTCTGCGAGTTCCGGCGGTCTACCTGCACGTGACGTGTCTTGCAAGCTTAGATCACCTTTCTTAAACCTGACAAGCCATTCTCGACACGTCCGCTATCTCATAACCCTTTCGCCATACGCCTGACATATTGAACCGTATGTTTCACTTGCACTTTTCCGTAAATTAAAGCTGAATAGCAAACAGTGCCGCAAATGAACTTTATCGACCGCCATACTTGGCTTTATGTACGAACTGACAGCACGGGTCGCCGGCTGGTTAGACACCTCAACGCCCGCTAACGGGGCGGCGGAAACTTTTACATACACATAATTACTCCAGCAGAAGTTTCTTTCGTGTTCATCCAACATGCTGTTGGCCGCCCCGGTGGCGCAGTGGTCTAAGCGATGGCCTCTGATCACTCGTCCGAAAGGGGTTCGGGTTTGAATCCAGGGTGAGGCATGGATGCTGTGTTTGTCTTACGGCACTGGCTCTCTCCCTTCCCTGGAACCAGTGACCCTAAATTAGGGACGCAAGACTGCTTATAGCCCATTGAGTTGCTCACGGTGGTCGTTAAACCTCCAATCAAAAATAAATAAATCAACATGCTGTTGTCAGTTTCAATTCTTTGAATTTATTTAATTTTCAGCATTTTTTTTTATAAAAAAATGTTCTACAAATGTGTGAAAAGCATCCGTAGATACCATTTTGTATCTGCTATAGGTCCAAATGTATTAAATCTTCATGGTACATGCAAATACGTGAGTTTTACTTATACTAGAGTTAACTATGGATGGCTTTCCTACGTCGTAAGTTGTCTTCTAAATTAACTATAATTGCAGCTTATTTGTTAAAGCGACATCCGTCCCTCCTGCTACAAAATCCTGTAACGCACTTCAGTAGCCTTCCTTCATGGGGAAAAAATATTATCAAAGAATTATGGTCTTCCTATGGCAGAGTAGTTTGAGGTGACGGCTTCTGTCTAATTGTATAATTAGGATTCAGGTCCGATTCTCGCATGATGCGCGTCTGGTATGTTTGTGTTTTGGCACTGGTGTTTCAGCTTTTCAGGGAACCAGTGACTGTAAAATTCGAAATAAACTCACAACAAAGAAAGAAAAATGTCAAGTTTATTGGCATAGTTCCCCGGAGAATGAAGGTTGCTGGTTCTTTCTATAATAGCAGAAGAGAAAAAAACCGAACTATTTAAATTTCGTGTAAAACCTTTATTTGGCCAATTAGGGTACAATACTGAAATTCATAGTCACTTCCATCAGGGATAAGGAGTTAAACTGAGATCTTGAGTTTAGGACAGGCGTTCAGGACTTTAAGGTGTTAGGACTAGGAGGTGTTCAGGACTTGTATTCTCTTTACTTGAATTCCAGGAAAACAGCGTTCTCCTCGGACTCGCTACTAACTCCGAAATCTTATTTTTGTTCTACTTTTGGAGGGATTTGGTGTATATTATGATCCTCGATTCATGGAGTTAATCAGCGAGTTTCGTGCGTGATATAGGGGTCAGTTTGGCACCTTCTGAAGGAAGTTTCTCACGTGGCCATATGGTCATTACAATCATAAATGACCGTCAATAGATAAATACTTTCCTGTTTAGGGCGTTAGTGATAGCTTCTACATACTCTATGTAGGAAGGAAGCCTGTTCCTTTTTACTATGGGGAAAGCGTTTTTTTCCCTCTAGTGATGGACTGGGGGAGGGGGGGTCTGTGAGAGGAATCTCTCATAGCCGCCTTGGTGGCTGAGTGGTCTAAGCGCTGGCTTTTCACCGTTCTTCTGAAACGGGTCGGAGTTCGAATCCTAGTGAGACATGGATGTTCTGATTGTCTTACGTAACTGACTCTCTCCCTTCCCTGAAACCAGTAGCTCTAAATTAGGGACGGGAGACTGCTTATATCCCACTGAGTTGCCCATGATGGTCGTTACTCCCAATAAAAATAAATTCTCTCATAAATACATTTTGAAGACGAAATGCTCTCTGCACTTCTAAGTTGTATAATTAAAGTTTTGTTTCGTAATATTAAGTAATTAAACATACCTACATAACATTGGGTCAGTCACGTGATTAATTTTTATAAAAACGCAAGGTTACTTTCACCATCATCGTGGTGTTTCATGTTTTCCTTTGTTTCGTTTCGTGGCTTGTATGCACAGCCATAAAGAGTCGCAGGTCCTGTAACGTACCAGGAGATGTGACGTACCTGCCAGAAGGACGCACATGACATAAAGGCAGATAGGAATCAGAATACATGTCCGCGTAGCTTAATTGGTAGAGCAACTTATTCCGGAATGAGTGGATCCGGGTTCGAATCCCGGCGTAGACCAAAAATGACGGAGAAATTTACTTCGTCATAATGGCGCCCGAACTATCCGGATGACCCGGCCGTTCAAAATCTCGCATTGGTGTGATGTTATTTCCACACCGCGAGACAGGAAAAATCAGAGAATCCTTTCTCCAGCACTTCGAAAAAAAAAATAATAAGGGGGAGATGATGTAACGTACCAGGAGATGTGACGTACCTGCCAGAAGGGCGCACATGACATAAAGGCAGATAGGAATCAGAATACATGTCCCCGTAGCTTAATTGGTAAAGCAACTTATTCCGGAATGAGTGGACCCGGGTTCGAATCCCGGCGTAGACCAAAAATGACGGAGAAATTTACTTCGTTATAGTCCCTAATGTAGGAATGGTGGTTGGTTTCAGGGATGGGACAGAAGCAGAGTTGTAAAACAAAACTATTCCTTAACTGCCGCTCTCGTGGCCGAGTGGCTTGTTGTGAGGGATTCAGGTCAATCGTCCGAGATGGGTAAAGATTCGAGTTGCGGATGAAGCAATGCTCTGTCCCTTCCCTATGGGCAATGGCTCTAAATCAAGGATGGGAGATTATTTATAACGCTTAGAGTTGATCGCAGTGGTGGTCAAACTCCGAAACAAAAGAACCTAGCTCAACTTGGGTGATTAGCCAAATGCCCTTGTGACGTGCCTGCCTAGCAGGACGCATAAGGCAGATAGCAGCGAGAACGAACGTCTGCGTAGCTCAGTTGGTAGAGTGACTTATTCCGGAATGAGGGGACCCGGGTTCGAGCCCCGGCGTGGACAAAAATGACGGAGAAATTTACTTCGTTATACCCTCGCTTCTGACTACTCGACGACGGGACGGTAGTGCGTAAGTGTATATTGAGTAAAACGTCAAAAGGACTTTTATTAATCATTGTAAACTTATAACGGCCGTTTCATAAAAACTGAGAGTAAAATCACACGAAAAGAAGAAATACAGGTACAGCAAAATGTTATTCTTTCTCAAAGTATCTTCCCTCGTACAATATGCGAAGGTCTCACAGCTCGGTCCATTTTTCAAAACATGCGGCGAAGACATTTTGTGGAAACTGCTTTAGCAATCCCTGTACAGCTTGAATAACGTCAGCATCGGTGTTGAATGTTCCGCCACGGAACTTCTCCTTCGTTGTTGGAAACAACAATAAATCGCACTGGGCGAGATCAGGACTGTAGACAGGCTGTGGCACGATTTTAATACTGCATTTCGTAAGAAACTACACAAGCAGCCACATGTGGGCGGGCGTTATGAGGGTGTAGGGTCCACTTGCCCACCAGTTCCGGTCGCTTAATCGATATGTGTCGTAGCAGATGCTTCAAGACTGAAACGAAATACTCAGCATTGACAGTGATTCGTGGAGGAACGGCATGCTGGCAGACTACACATTTATGATCAAAGAAAATTATCATTACCTTCCCAGCCGATTTGGTTTGGGCGGACTTTTTTCGGTGGAGGCGAGCCTGTGTGTGTGTTTCCAGACACTCGTGGCGTGCTTCGTGAGGGGGGTAGAAAGAGTGAACCAATGTTTCATCTGCAGTTACTACTGTGTTTCAAAAGTTTGGCTCCTTTGTGAGCATCTGTTTCCACTCATGACACACCTGAACTATGGCTAACAATTGTTCTCTCGTCAGGTGATGAGGTACCCACCTGGAACACACACGATGCAGCAGTAATTTGTCGCTTAGAATGCGGAACGCCGACGTTTTTGAAAGATTTGTTGACGCCGCTATGTCTTCGCACGTCATTCATCGACCTTCTTGTACAACTGCCCAAAACAGTGTTAATAGGCGCCGTTACAACACTTTCAGGTCGACCAGGCCTATTAGCGAGTTCTGCCAACAAACTCCCTTTTTTGAAATCATGGTGCCTTCTAAAAAACATGGACTCACCCAAACATTTACCTTTTTGTGAGCTTTTTCATTAAATTAACTGTTTCTGGAGCCGAACGATAGCAAAATTTTATCGCACAACGCATTTCACTTCTTAACTCTGAATCAATCACCTGCATAGCTGTATGGGGAAATGCTGACGTTCTTTAAACAACTGCGCAATAACAAAACCAGAATCGTCAGCCACGTCTAATAACTGTTGCCAACTAAAAAAAAAAATACTCTGTTTTTATAGAACGGACTTTTTATAAAATGGTAGCCGTCAGATTGTTTTCCAAATGCTGTTTGCGAATGAAAGTTGAGCGGCAAGCAGAATTATAAAATGTAAGTCAAACTTTATTGGAAAGGTGGAAGACAGTGTTGCAAATTTGAGTGTTTTTTTCATCACGTGATTTATTCATTTTTAAGACACACTCTAACTTTGTTAGAAGGAGGTGCAAAGTCTTCCTTATACCCAGACGAGAAGTTATCGGGAATCGTGGCCCGCAGAAAACGTCTGTTTCTCTTAAACTTTCCCAGCTTGCGTTGCGTCACGTAAAGGACTTTAGGCTTGTCGATCAATAGCAATTTCCATGAGCACTCACTTCTGCAGGCACGGTTGGTCATTTTATTCGGAGGCATGCACGAAAAGGGCAAATGTAATAAGTAGGTGAACCGTGTTACAAGTGATTACAAGTTCCACTGTTGTTTTAGTTGTATTAAAAAGGCTTCGGATAAAAGAGGGGGGGGAGGAAGTTAGGGTTAAAAATATCGTGACAAAAAAAAAAAAAAAAGCAGGTGGGGAAGAAGTGCCTTGGCAAGATAATCCCATCGTGATTGGAATTCTAACATCAGCACGTGCCTTTAACGTCCTTTGAAATAACTCCATGAATTAAATCCTTTTAAACGCTTTCAGGTCTGTTATTTTCTCCGAAAAGTGTTCGGCGAAAATTATTTATTTTCCGTTCGCAATTAAAATACGCAAAAAGTTGAAATATTGAAATTCTGATGGCATGGAAGTTCCAGTGTTTAGCTTCCTGAAATGAAAATACAGCACGCGCTTGAAACACGTGAACGGGCTAGTTGATAATCAGAGAAGGATGTCCAAATTGCAGTAATCAGTGTAACAACTCCAGTTGCCTTGAGAGTAACAGTAAAATGATTTGTGAGCTCCAGTGTGATTCACCTAGGTTATTTTAGGAGCCACAAATGGTTTTTATTGGGACTATCAAAAATGTTTCCTGCCGCCCCGGTGGCGCAGTGGTCTAAGGCGTTGGCCTCTGATCATTCGTCCGTAAGGGGTCCGGGTTCGAATCCCGGTGAGGCATGGATGTTGTGTTTGTCTTACGGCACTGGCTCTCTCCCTTCCCTGGAACCAGTGACCCTAAATTAGGGACGGACGACTGCTTATAGCCCATTGAGTTGCTCACGGTGGTCGTTAAACCTCCAATCAAAAAAAAAAAAATTGTTTCCTAGCAATTTTTCAAGTGCAGCTTTTCAATACAAAGGTATAAAACTTGCCGCCAGCTGCACTGTAAAAGAAATTTCCCGAAATTTATGTGCCATATTCCCTGATTCCTTTCGTGAACTGAAATTTATGTGCCATATTCCGTGATTCTTTTCGTGAACTAACGAAGCATATTCCTGGTATAAACTTTTCCGTGAAATGACCAGAAAAACGTAAATTTCATGAGATATTCATTCGTGAATTAACAGAAATACTCTTAATATTTATCTGGTTAATGACAGAAAACTGCCGTTTTTAAGAGGTTGGTTGGTTGGTTGGTTTGTTTTTATGGCGCAAGGGCCATGTTTGGCCAAAGAGCGCCAGACACAAGCAAACAAAACAGTATTAAAAAATGTGGAATAAAATTTAAAATCTAGCTGATCAAATAAAACTGAAAAATGAGAATGACAGAAGGGCTAAAAAGACAATGAAACGAACAGTTTTAAAAACGTGGTACAATGATTAAAATCTAGATGATTCAGTAAAACTTAGAAATGAGAATGATGATGGGGTTAAAATCTAGATACGTTTAAAATAGTCAATTTCTTTAAAAAATGAAAAGACAGCGACGGTATCGCCGTGGTAGAGGTGTTACTGTTGTGACAGCGTGTCAATGTTTTTGTGAGACACGTTACAAATGTAGGTTTTCGCCAATGGATGGCCTTAAATATACAAAATGCATAAAAGAAATTTCAAAATGCTAAACATTTGTAAAATTTATGCTTTGAAGGAGTGCAAGATATTCCTTAATGATAATTTGAAGTCGAATTGGAGGAGAAAGTAAAAAAGGCTTATGAATTACACGAGGGTTGTACCGAAAATTATGCAAAAGTGGACATAACTTTATTAACTCAGAGGTTGTTCAAATTGTACATGTTGGTAGAATGACACTTCCTCTATAGTAACCTTTCTTCTTCGTTGCAGGTAAATAATGGATTCCAAGCCGAAGCAACGTGCTGTCATTGAGTTCCTGACGAAGGATGAGTGCAGGCTGTCCGACTTCCACACAAGGCTACAGAATGTTTACGGAAATGACACCATTGACAGGAGCAATGTGCACAGATGGATGAAGTTAAAAAAAAAAGAAAAGAGGAACCAGAACTGAGGACAAACCACGCACTGAGAGACCATCATCTGCGACCACTGACACGAATCATCAGCGAGTGGATGAATTGATTCGCGCGGAGAGACTAGTCACAATTTTTGAGCTTATTGTACAACTGGACTGTGGTCACAATGCCATACAGAAGGTGGTGGAAGACGTAGGGTATCGGAAAGTGCGTACAAAGTGGGTTCCTCGGCAGTTGACACCTGATTTGAAGGAGAAAAGGGTGGAAGTCTGCTCTGCTCTGTTGGAAGCGTTTGAAGCCAATAAGGACAAGTTTTGTTTTCTGATCTGGTGACAGGGGATGAAAGTGGGCGTGTATCTTTACGATCGGGAAACAAAAGAATCAATCCATGGAATGGGGTCACACCTCTTCACCAAGGCTTAAGAAGTTCGAGCCAGCGATCAGCGCAGAAAGTCATGGTGACTGTTTTTTTGAATGACAAGGGTGTCATTCTCCTTGGTTTTCTGAACCATGACGAGCGAGCGGTACATTGAGACACTCGTGAAGCTTAGAGTAGCCATAAGGAGGAAGAGACCGGACAAGAATCTGAAAGAAACCACGTTCACCATGACAATGCGAGACCACACACATCTTTGGCAACAAATCAGGCGATCAACAAATTAGGCTGTCGATGGTCCGCCATCCACCGTACAGCACAGGTCTGGTGCCCTCCGACTTTCACTTGTTCGATACAATGAAGGATATTCTCAGAGGACAAAGATTTGATGACACAAACGGGGTAAAAATGACTGTGAAGAAGCGGATACAAGGGTCCACACCTGAATTTTTTTAAAGAGGAGAGTTTGGTTCAACGATGTGCAAATGCATCGCTTGTAATGGAGACTATGTTGAGTAGTACCTTTGTATAGAATAAGTTTCTCTACCGACATGCGCAATTTGAACGACCTCTGTCAGTTAATAAAAAATTTATGCCAACCCTTTGCATTACTTTCGGTACATTCCTCATAAAACATTTTGTCGCGCTGCAAGAATTATCAAGACCGTGAAAATCATACTTCTCTATAAAGATATACAGAAAATTAATTCGTGCACCAAAGCTACTAAATATAAAACAAATGCCGTCTCTTGCACGATACACTTTAATGATAAACTTATATTTTAATGGTATATAGTTTTTTTTTAAGACCGACCTTTCAACACCACAACTATATCATCCTCAGAAACACTGCAGCAGTGAACATAGAAGTGAGAGACCTATACACTTTAATGAAACAAGTAGTGGTTAATTCGCATTTGCAATATGGGCGAAGTTCAAATCAAGTTTCGTATGTAAAAGCATAGTTGGTGGGCGTGACCTTGCTCAGAAGTATTTTCCAAGGCAGGGGGACAAACACGGGGGATTCATCATTGAAACATCTTTCGATATTGACAAATACACTATATTGGCAAAAGCCACCAGAAGTCTAGAAGAGAAACACAACATAGCATTTATTGACATACATTAGTATGGTGTCGATCCAGCTTTGGCCTTAATGCATGCACTAACCCTTCGAGACATGCTTTCGAGAAGATTTTGGAATACAGCGATATATATGCGCTTCCATTCAGTACATAATGCTGCCGCTAACTGTTTTTTAATAGTAGGCCTTGGTTCCAAATTTATGCGGCGCTCTAATTCATCCCATAGTTACTCTTTGGGATTAAGATCAGGAGCTCTCTGCTGGCCAATCCACACACGATACGGAATTATCGTCAAACCACACCGTAACAGTCCTGGATTTATGGCTCGGTGCGTTATCCTGCTGGTACCAACAAGGCTTGGTGTTCCACAGAGCAGGTAGGACATAATTGTCCAGAATAACGAGGTAGACATGCTGGTTAACAGATTTCTCCACGATAACCAATGTGCCGAGATCACACCACAAAAGACACCCCCACACGAGTAAACTGCCAGATCCAAACTTGATCGAAGGAACAATACACTGTGGTAAATAACGTTCCTCCGGCTGCCGCCATACGCACACACGGCCATCAGACTGATGGATCGTGTATCTGGAATCATCAATCCATAGGACCCGTTTCCATTGATCTACGGTCCACGATAAATGTTCTTTACAACATGCTAAACGACGAGTAGCATTCCGAGCGGAGATGAGAGGCTTATGAGCAGCCGAACAACCACAGTAGCCCATGGAATGAAGTTCTCTGCGAATTGTACGTGTACATACCGAGGTTCCAGCACTTTTACTCACCTGTACACGGAGGCCTTCTGCAGTACTCCGTCGATTAGCTGTAACTACTTTCCCGAGGTTTCGACGTCCTCTATCAGTGATTTCCTTTTTGGTCTGCCGGTACGTTTTGCTGTTTCAGACACGCCATGTGTCTTCCACTTATTCAGCACATACAAAACAATTGACTTGGGTATGTTTAAAAGCCTCTCGGTTTTTCTTATGGACAACCCACTAATATAACACCAAACAATGTTTCCTTTCTCAAAGTCAGTTCACTCCCGCCGCGACATTTTCACTCAACCTCACATAGCGATATGATCCCGGTCAGCTGCAGGTTTGTTTTTATACCCTTTGCAGCTGTACCGCGTATCTTAACAACGCAGAGATCCGTTCATTTGTTTTTGAAGGGTGTCCGGTGACGTTTGTCAATATAGTGTATGCGAATACTTTCGGAGAAAAGTGTTGATCGACGATTCCTGGGAGAATCCAGGATAATGGTATCATTCCAACATGGTAGGTAAAAACCATTTAAACAAATGTTCGACAAAGATGTAACACCAGAATGCCTTGTAAGATTATATTGATGTACATTAATGCGGCTCTCCAAATTGCAAATAGTAGAGCAACATAACATAAATCGGGCTCGGCATAGTTAGTAGACTTTAGTGGAACCAAATATGCACCGTGACGGTTCACATATTCGACACAGTCTCTGTACTGTATGACAATGCTAAATAAAGTACGGGACTTTACACCAAACTTGAGTTTGTACTTATCACATATGTTCTTTAAGATATTACACTGCTGGCCACCCAAAATGCAACACCAAGAAGGACACGAGATAGCAAAGCCAGATTTACTGGACACATAACAACAGATACAAAGATGAAACGATTGAGCTTACAGGCCCGTGCGACTTGCGGAACACGCAGACATCAATAGTTCGTGTGGCCCCCAGGGCTGGCAATAACGGTCGCTACACGGCGCTGCATCGAACGAAAGAGGCTTTGGATGAGGGCTTGGGGTATGTCGGTCCAGGCTGCTTCCACACGTTGCCACAGTTCATCAGGCGAAGCCGCGGGTGGTGCTTGCCGGGCCACTCGGTTGCCGATCAGCGACTAGACGTGTTCGATGGGCGACATATCGGGAGAACAGGCGGGCCACGGCAGCAGCGACACCTGGTGGGCCGTGAAGAATTGTTGCACGACGCGTGCCACGTGCGGGCGCGCATTGTCCTGTTCAAACGTGGCAGCTGGTGGCACGTCATGTAGGTAAGGGAGTACTACAGGATCCAAGACGTCGGAGATGTAGTGGTGGCTGTTGAGTGTACCGGTGATGAGTACCAGAGGGAGGTGGGTGTCATATCCTATTGCGCGCCAAACCAAAGGCCAGGCGACGGACCGGTATGACGATGTATAATGCAGGCGTCATACAGTCTCTCGCTGCGGTGCCGACACACGCGATCCGACTATAGTGTTATTGCATGCAGAAGCGGGATTCGTCGGAGAAGACAATGTCATGCCATTCCGTAGTCCAGGTGCGGCGTTCAACTGCCCACTGCCGCCGCACTCGCCGATGGTGTAACGTCAAAGGTAATCTGAGCAATGGGCGCCGTGTCCAAGTCCCTGCTCCTGCAGACGACGTCGAACGGTACGTGCTGACACAGCTTGTTGCGCAACACACCCTAATTCCTGCGCTAACGTTCGTGATGTGGCGTTGCAAGCCGTCAATGCCCGCCGCACAACATGCCAGTCCTCTCGTCCGGTGGTGTGTCGCGGCTGCGGCAATCGCCCGCGGTGGTCCGTCCGTCCCTCCTGCACCCACCGAATCGATATTCGCCTTACTATGGCTGGATGTCGTCCCACACGGGCGCCGATGTCTTGGTACGATAAACCGCTGTCGCGATAAGCCCCGATTCGTCCTCTGTCGAACTCAGAAACGTGCTGGAATGACTGCCGTATTCTGCGACGAGGCATCAGGAAGCTTCCCACACACAGGTCCAGCAGCACAACACACTTCAACTACTTAACCCCGCTTTCTGTGCACCCTTCTTATAGTGCTTCTCGGTGGCGTGCTGGGCGCTCATGATTTGCATATGCCCTGCAATGCTAATCGTTTGCCTGTCCTCTCGCGGGCGAAGCATGCTGCGTATTTCAGGAAAATCTGATGCTTCCTTCTTGGTTTTGCATTTTGGGTGGCCAGCACTGTAGATACGGGTGATATATATTGAATGGATCCCAGGAATTGATAATCACATTTGTCTGCAAGCAAAGTTTTCTGCGGTCGACCAATTAATTTCTTTACAATCAAGCCATCAACTGTGTGACAAGGGTAGCGAAACGACAAGGCCGATAACTTTTTAATCCTAGTCAACTCCTGGTCCCAGAGTTCCTGTGTGAACAAGTATGTAAGTGCGGGATTAATAAGGAAATGAAAAGTAGATAATTTTTCGACATTGGAGGAAAAGAAGTAAAAGGTATAGACATAGCGGAAAAAGTGGGTTTGCGGTAAACGAAAAATGACAAGGAATCATCAGAAAGATCTCGAAAAATACAAAAGTCGAGGAAAGGCAAAATATCTGAATTCTCAAACAATACCTCGAACATAATAGATGGGTGTCATGAACATAGTAAATTAGCAAAAGAATTAAGCTCATCGTAATACGTTTCTTTTGAGAGCTCTGTCTAAATATCCTGTAGATTTAGTTTAATCCTCACAACTTAGAATCTGAGACCTACGCTTCAGTGTGCGACTCACACGGTCGAGTCACATTCTTGTGACCACCAGCTGATATCCAGAGTAACCGCCTTGTCCAGCACGGACAGCAGCTAGACGAGTTGGGAGTGATTCAATAAGATGCTGGAAGGTGTTCACAGGTATTTAGAGCCATGCTGACTGCAGTGAATTTTACAGCTGCTGGAGGGTGCGTGGTGGAGGATCGATATAGCGAACAACAGGATGAAGGTGGTCCCACATATGCTCAAATGGGTTTAAGTCTGGAGAATTAGGGGGCCAGAGAAGTACTTTGATGGCTTCATCATGCTCTTCCAACCACTCTTGAACATTTCTAGCTGTGTGACACGTCGCATTGTCGTGATGGAAGATCCCATCCACCACAGGGAAGACAACCAACATGTATGGGCGTACGTGGTCTGCAAAGATGGATTTATAACGAATTCGGTCCATAGTGCCTTCCACGGGTATGAGTGGACCCATAGAATACCACAAAAACATTCCCCAGACCATAACGCTGCTCCCACCAACTTGTGTTTTGCCAGCAATAGTCGAAGAACGTTTGTTCTTCGATGTTTCTCGCCTTTATACGCCAACGTCCATCCTTTCGATGAAGCCGAAAACGTGACACATCGGAGAAGGCAATCCTTTGCCAATCAGCGGAAGTCCAATTCCGATACTGCCGTACAAATGTAAGCCTTTTCTGGCAATGCACCTTCCTTAGCATAGGTGCACTGGCCATGCGTCTGCAACGCAGCCGAATACGCAGCAGGGTTTGTTGAACTGTCGTTTTAGACACACTTCCGGTAGCTCCATGGTTCATTCAGCAATTGAGTTGTTCCACTGAAGCGTGTCGATCGGCCCTCACGCACCTTCGAAGACTACGTTCACCTCTCACATCAAAGACACGTGGTGCTCCGTAGCTTCCACTCGCTTACTCGCTACGGTGCCATTTCTCCAATCACGATACACTTTAACCACAACAGCACTGCGCTTTTCAGAAATTCTGCCATCTTTGGCCCAAAAGCCGAGAATCATCCCTTCTTGCGAGACACATCATTGGCAATTGTTTCTGCAGATAAATCGGACCAAATAGTTATACTTGATAACTCTACCTATATTAACAAGATGACCGCAGTTATAAATCAGATCCCACATACAGTATTATCTCGTAACCCTATCCCAGCTACTATTACTGCTCTTGCAAAACTTAAAAATAGTAATACACTACCACCAGCCATTTCAAATAATATGCAACCTCCTTTTGGTCCTCGTACACCAGATTTGTTTGGCAAAATTAAACTTCATAAACCGGAACACCCCATCCGTCCTTTAGTATCAGGCTATACTAACCCCACCCGAAATCTGGAAAAATCACTTGCCTCAGTCCTTTCCCCCTTAACCACATCTTCACCTTTCTCAATTAAGAGTTCTAAGTCCGCCCTGGAACGGATCCATTCCGCTACGTCGGGTATTCCATTTAAAATGGCCAGTCTCGATGTAGTTTCCCTGTTTCCCAATGTCCCTGTGGATGTAGCCATTGACCTGATTACCCCACTACTTCCATCCTTAAACCTCTCTTCTACTGAATCCACTGCTATAGTTTCAGCCCTGAACCTTATCAAGAACCGGACTTATTTTAAATTTAATAACATCACCTACCGCCAGGATTTCGGTACCCCAATGGGGTCACCTCTTTCCCCCGTCCTGGCAGAAATAGTACTGCAACACGTCGAACATACAGTTTTTCATAATGGTACATTCCAACCATTACTCTATATACGATATGTCGACGATGTTTTAGTTTTTTGGCAATACTCACTTAGTGAATTAGACACTTTTGCTGCCTCTTTATCAGCCGTCTTTCCCACTATTTCCTTCACCCAAGAGTTAGAATCCTCCAACACCCTTCCGTTCTTAGATATTTTATTACGACGCACCCCATCTAATGACATTCAAACCTCCGTCTACCTAAAACCCACTTGTTCACCTACACTCATTCCATATAATTCGTACACACCACTTCCCTATAAACATAGTTCTATTTCATCTCTAATCTGTAGGGCTTATAGTCTTTCATCCACCAAAAGATCTTTAAAACTAGAATTACACAGGATTTTCAATCTAACAAAGGTTTCCGGTTATCCCGGATATCTATTTACAAAATTGTTACGCAGGTATCAACGACGGATCTCCACAACGTTACAACCAATACGTGATGAAGTAACCATAAAATACGTGGCATCCATCCCCTTCCATCCAACCATTGTACCGATCTTACAAAATTCATGCAAAAAATACGATTGTTCCTTTGGTGTTTCTTCGGAAAGTTTGTTCAATTTGACCAAATCAGACCGAGATCCGACATCAATCTTAGATAAATATGGCGTTTATTCGATACCACTGAACTCTTTCTCAACTACCTCACAGTCTACATCTTACGTGGGATCCACTTGTAGATCATTAAAGACACGAATTACAGAACACAAATACAGTGTTCGTACACATGCCTTAACAACTTCTTTAGCGCGAGAGGTACTAAAAGGAGAGTACTATCCTGACTGGGACAATGTAAAACTGTTGTCGACGACCAAAACTAAAAATGGCCTGTTGTTTCTCGAGAGCTTGTATATTTATCATTTGAATGAACAATGTTGTAATGATGAAGCTCCATCCAATATACCAGCACCCTGGCGATACCTACTGAAAAACCAAGAAACAAGATTAGACAACCATTGATTTTATTGGACATATATAAAACTCAGGCGAGGGAACTTTAACCTTCATTTTATATTTCTTATATTTATGACAACCATTATGTGTTTTTTACCCTACAGGTTATTTTAAATGTATGTGTTCTATGACCTCATACTGTTCCGACTTGTACGCATGCGCGGTCATTGCCCATAACCACACGTGTATATAACCACTAAGTTTCATGTGCACCTTGCGAGTTTTGGTGCCTGATGATGAACCTGATGATGAACCTATAAGTCGTAGGTTCGAAAGATCTCGCAAGTTTTTAACATTAAACCTTTTTTAAACCTCAATGGTATGAGTTATTTGTGTCGTCATGGTTTTAACTGTGTATACTTTTGATACCGGTGATACGTCTTAGCTTCATTTGAGTGTTGTAATTGGTTTGAGCTAAAGTGTTCGTGCTTAGACAGCTATCTTCTTTATTTATATGATAAATAGCTCCTTTTATTAATGATAGCAACGAGTGATATGTTTTCAGATTGCCCACAGCACACCTTATATGCTTTCCAAGCCAGCTCATGACACGTGCCTTCTTTCATTGGCTACGCGCTGTTGACGTCAAAAGTAGGAGGTGGTCACAATGTGACTCGACTGTGTATAAATTTACAGCTGTCATTCTACGGTTTGTGAGTGCATCCATTTGAAACCTGAATGGTGAATATTAACGATACATCAGGAATTCTATTTTACTACGCCACGAAATGGTAGAATCACAAAGCCACGTCTCAAAGATAGCACAATTTCTAAAAAAAATTGTGCATATGTGTGTGAGAGTCGTGAAATGCGAAACCAATGTTTCATTCAAACGGAAAGTAAACAAGGCTAAGCTACAGCTGCACTAAAAGAAACACAAAAATTCTGTCTCAATTCTCTTAAAGTTGTATTACACCAGGTTAGTTACGCATAAAGGAATAAAAAAAAAACATGTATTTTTGATAATCTGAAATTCAGATGTTAACGAATAATTGCGGAAGTGTGTAAATAAATTACGCATAACCGAATTGAAAAAGGCAATAAAAATACAGTAAAATGTCGGGACTACAGCAGAATTCCGTATAAAAGTGGAAAATGTAAAACGGAGGTTTATCTTCCTTTCAGACCGGATGACCCAAAAAAGATTGAAACAAGCTTTTTTTTTTTATCTCTTTAACCGTTGAGCACAGATATATACTTTCAGTTAGAAAAATACTCAAAATGACGTTATAAAGACTTAAGACATGGCAGTCAGTGGCATTTGCATAAGAATAGAAAAATTATTTTTTTTATACAACTTTTGCAGAAAAAAAAAGTTAAATTAAAAAAAAAAAAAAAAAAAAAAAAAGCGCAAGATACCGTTCGCCGCAAACGGGCTTCAGACGATACATTTTTTACGATTTCCATCGCGAATATCTCCACGAGCTTTGCAAGTAGAACGGAGTTTGCTTTTGTTAGACTAATTAGGACAAGTGCGCAACTTTTTAATTCAACTTTTTTTCTAGGAAGGCTGTACAAAAAATGTACTTATTTTTATGCAAATGCCATCCACAAGGGCGCAACTGCTATGTCGTTAGGTCTTTACATCATTTTGAGTATTTTTTCTATTTGAAAGTACGTATCTATGATTGCTTTTTTTGGGGGGGGGGGGATTGGAGGTTTAACGACCACCGTGAGCAACTCAATGGGCTATAAGCAGTCGCCCGTCCCTAATTTAGGGTCACTGGTTCCAGGGAAGGGAGAGAGCCAGTGCCGTAAGACAAACACAACATCCATGCCTCACGGGATTCGAACCCGGACCTCTTTCGGACGAATGATCAGAGGCCATCACTTAGACCACTGCGCCACCGGGACGGCGTATCTATGATTAACGCGTGTACAGATAAAAAGCGTGTTTCAATCTTTAAGACACTCTGTATACAGACCGTGTAAAAATTATAAGACCACACAGATTTCTACGCTATACCCATGAAGATGCAACACAACAGCATAAGAGCGTCGCCTGAATTTGCATATATGTCGGAGACATATAAAACTGATAACGACAGGACAGCATCTGAAGAAGGTAGTTAATAAAAGCAAAAAAAAAAATATTTTAGGTGTGTAATAAGTATCAGGCCGCTACTGTAAACGAGTAGACATGTGGAGGCAGTTATGCAAAATAGGTCGGGATATTAACACACGGGGATGCACAGTTTAGATACACAGTTAAGCCATAATGCCGCGAGGGAACGGAACTGTCAGAAAGTGAAATCCGCAAAATTTATTTATTTCATGCAAAAAAGATGTCACGGAGGAAAATTGCGGCTGCAGTGGGAAAGTCAAAAACAGCCATTGCCAATGTTCTGAGGGAAGGTGAATCTTATCGTTCTAAACGACGGCCTGGACGACCATTGAAACTGTCTATGACAGCACAGAGATGACTGCGTTTGTTTCAAATCATTCTGTGTCAGCACGAGATTTAATCGCTGCAACGTCCACTCCCATATGTCGCAAAACGGCGTGCAGTTATATTAAATGACATCCTTGTCTTGTCCGACGTAAACCTCAGCTGAGGCCAAGGCGTAAAATAGAACGGCTGGAATGGGCGAAAGAGCACATATACTGGGACCGAGAATGGCAATCAGGGCTGTTTTCAGACGAAAATAAGTTCAACCTCGACGGACCAGATGGTTATACGTACTATTGGCACGATTTACGTAAGGAGAAGCGACATTTATTTAGTCGTCATGCAGGTGGTGGCTCAGTGAAGGTGCGGGCTGCGTTTTGTGCGAAAGGTAAGACTGCTGCTGCTGCTTTCGTAAACCATCGGCTAAATTCTCAGCGCTATCTGTCTCTTCTTGAAACGTGTTTAATACCATTTGTCAGCCGTTTCAGGGGACACAAATGGGTCTTTTAGCAAGACAATGCGTCTTGTCATGTCTCCCGAGACACCGTAAACTGGTTTAATCTCAAGCAGATACGACGAATGAACTAGCCAGCCCTAAGTCCGGATTTGAATCCTATTGAAAATTTATGGGGCATCATTACGAGACACATTTACGCGCACAGTCGACAGTTTTCATCAGTGGACGATTTAAAAACCGCTATTCGTTTAGCATGGGCACGAATTTCACCCTAAACTGTGTCTTCTTTGATAGTATTCATGACTGAAAGAGTATTGCAAGTCATAGTCGCAAAGGGCAGCTATACTTAAATATTAGTCTGTTCTATTTCGTTTATTTTCTCATGTGGTCTTATAATATTTACGCACCTTATTTTCCGTTTTTCCTACGTTGCTCAGCGTGTTATGTGTTCAAACTATGTTTATATACTATCAGAATGTCTCCATCTTCAGCATTGCATGGACAAATGATTTAAGATATTAAATGACCCTCAGTTATAAGATCGTACTGTGGTTTTATAATTCTTACACGTACTGTATACATGCTCTAGTAATGACTGAATTATGACTACCTACCTAATTCTTCGTAGGCCCTTCTTTCGTCCTCAGTACAGCAGCTATCCGACGTGGCATCGATTCAACATACCCAGAGTGATCAATGAATTATGAACACCTACCAAATGCTTCGTAGGTCCTCCTTTCGCCCTCAGTGAAGCAGCTTGGCATTGATTCAATAAGATGCCAGGAGCAGTTACAACGTATGGCCAACTAAGTTCTGTGTACTTCAGTCTTCAATGCAGGTATGGAAGTGATTGGTGTATCCAGACGCCTGATAAGTCGTTCCATAGTGTCCCACAAGGGCTCTATGAGATTGATATCGGGGAGTTTGGGGTCCATTTGATATGCTGGAAATCCACACAGTGTTCCTCTAACCATTTCTGCGCAACATTGAACCTGTAGCTCTGACCATTGCCATCTTGAAAGACATCGTTGCCATTCGAGAAAAAGTGGAACGTTGCGGGGTGTTCAGAATCAGCAAGCAATTCGCGACAGTGGTTGCAGTCATTCGTTGACCAGACTCCAAGTTGTTTCCAAATAAACTTGCTCCACACTATACAACCGCCTCGAGTGATCAATGAATTATGAACACATCGATTCAACATACACTGAGTGATCAATGCAACTATCCAACGTGACATCGATTCAACATACACTGATTGATCACTGAATTACGACCACCTACCTAATACTTCATAGGTCCTCCTTTCGTCCTCAGTACAGCAGCAATCCGATGTGGCATCGATTCAACATACACCGAGTGATCACTGAATTATGACCACCTACCTAATACTTCGTAGGTCGTCCTTTTTTCGTCCTCAGTACAGCAGCTATCCGACGTGACATCGATTCAACATGCACTTAGTAATCAATGAATTATAACCACCTACCCAATGCTTCGTATGTCCTCCTTTCGCTCTCAGTGCAGCAGCTTGGCATTGATTCAATAAGATACCAGGAGCAGTTTGGACGTATGGCCAACTAAGCTCTATGTAATACGGTCTTCAATGCAGGTATGGAAGTGATTGGTGTATCTAGATGCCTGATAAGTCGTTTCATAGTGTCCCACAAGGGCTCTATGGGACTGATATCGGAGAGTTTGGAGTCCATTCGACATGCTGGAAATCCACACTGTGTTCCTCTAACCATTTCTACGCAACATTGAACCTGTAGCTCAGAGCATTGTCATCTTGAAAGACACCGTTGCCATTCGGGAAAAAGTGGAACATTGCCGGGTGTACAGAATCGGCAAGCAATTCGCGATAGTGGTTGCAGTCATTCGTTGACCAGACTCCAAGTTGTTTCCAAATAAACTTGCGCCCCACCATACAACCGCCTCAGTCGGCTTGCATTGTGGTGACCATGCAGGATCAATCCAAGGCCTCATGTTGTTCACGCCAAATACGTACGCGATCACCCACGGAGTGGAGTAAATGCGACTCATTACACCCGCACATTTTCCCCCAGTCAACCGATGTCCAAATTGCATGATCTTTGCACCAAGCGAGTCATTTTCGCCGATGAACAGGGGTTAGGAGAGGATGTCTTCGGGGTCGTCTACTGTTATAGTCCATACGTGTGAGTTGACAACGCATGGTCATGACAGATAGTGTTCCTGGTTGACCTATGTTGTATTGGGTAGTCAGCTGTTGAATAGTGTTGACTTGCACGAATCGTCGAACACGGCGTCCAATTCTCACATCAAATTTTCGCCGTCCTGTGAAGTTTTGCCGCCTGGTCGTTGCTTGTCCATTTTTACGCCAGTCATGATTCACTTCATCTTCGGCGGCTCGCGAACAACCCTCCAGTTAAGCAGTTTGGGAAATCGAGGCACCCCTCTTGGATATCCCACAATCTGTTCTTTCTCAAAGTCCGATAAATTCTTACGTTTACCCGTCACGCTCCGAATTTTACTACTTACTGCTCCACTCACACTTTATGTATGCTACATCGGTCGACTAATCGCGTCCTTTCGGAAATCACGTGGTCAATGGGCCGCATCCACTTTTCACAAGGAGTGGTTATAATTTAGTGATCACTCGGTTTTTATAGGAATATACATGAGATTCTTGAATTCGACCTTTTTGGAAAGTTGGGGAATATTAAGGAGACGTTAACTGAAGTGACGATAGCTAGGCTGTTCAACGTTCTACTGATTTGTGTTCAACAAGTTGGAATTGAAATGCTACGAATTTTTGTCCAGTAATCTAACGTTAAAAATTTTCTGACTTGTGTTCAAGACATGACAAAATGTCTAAGAATAGTAGTAAAACAGAATGTGATTACATTGAAGAAAATAAAAATAGGTTTTTGAAAAATATATGTGTTTTCGGGATAAGAGTAATGATAGAAAAACGAGCAGAACTTCAGAAATTATATGATTTGGAAAGTGCTCTTAATGAGTAAATGCTTTTTGTTTATTGATAAAATAATACTTTCCAAAATACTTTAGCAATGAAATTAAGATTCCTATTCCGAAATAGTCGCAGTTTTATATCGACATGAGGTAAAATCGCAATCCAATATATATAAAATTGAATGCTTGCTTGTTTGTACGCTATGCAAATCTACAGTTTCCAATTTAGAACCACCAAATTCGGTAATACTATCTCATGGTACTCTAACTTAAATCGCAGACGGTTTTGGGAAATGTAGAAGGGATTGGAGCACGGGGTCAAGGGGCCCTCCCCACATAATTTTGTAATAAGTTCCAAAGTTCCATCTTTTTTTTTTAATTTTGAATTGGTGTGCTACATCAAGGGGCCCATACAAAATTTTCGTAAAAAAAGTTCCATCTTTACTTTATGATTTGAATTCGAATTTAATGTTTGTTTGATTCTCCGCTGTGCAAATCTACAGTTGATGGTGCAGTGGTCTAAGCGATGGCTTCTGATCATTCGTCCGAGATGGGTGCGGGTTTGAATCCCGGTGAGGCATGGATGTTGTGTTTGTCTGACGGAGCTGGCTGTTTCCCTTCCCTGGAACCAGTGGAGCCAAATTATGGTTGGACGATTACTTATAGCCCACTGAGTTGCTCACGGTGGTCGTTAAACCTCCAATAAAAAATAAAAATAAATAAATCTACAGTTCTCAATTTAGAACCGTCAAATTTGGTATACTATCTGATGGTACTCTAATTTGACTGCAGACGGTTTTTGGAACGGATCGGAGCCCGGGGTGAAATTCGTAAAAAAAAAAGAAAAAATTTTCGTAAAAAAAAAAAGAAAAAAAAAATCCATTTTGAATTTTTTGTTGCGATAAGTGCAAGAGTTTATTTTTTTGTGAGAAGTGTTTTCCAGTGAAGAATTGCAACACAATTCAACATCGAAACGGAAGGTAATAAATAAGTTAGTAAAATCATGCAATGCATTGATTATGATACGCTTTCCAACATACTAGAAATCATTACTCAAGTTATTATTCAAGTTATGAGGATAATGGCTGTAAAATAAATCTCGCTCCTATGGCCTGCCCTTTGACCCCATCTTGATGATATTCAACAGAAGCGGTAAAGTATACTTCCGGAACAACATGATAAAGTTTTGTCTCAATCGAAGCATTTTTACCTAAGTTATAACGCATAAGAGTGGTGGAATGGATCCCGCTCCTATGTCCTGACATTTGACCCCATTTTGCACACTTTTATTAGGGTTCGTTCCCAGGTGGTCTCTCACCACATACTAAAATTTCATCGAAATCTAACCATTTTTACGCAAGTTATGACGCATAAGGGCAATGGAATGGATCCCGCTCCTATGTCCTGACCTTTGACTCTATGTCGCCCATTTTCAATAGTGCTCGTCCCCATGTAGTCCCCTATCACATATTAAAATTTCATCGAAATCGAACAATTTTTACGTGAGTTATCGTGCGGAGAGACTGACATAGCTGGAGCATGTATACGCTTCTTCAACTTACGGTTGGAAAGCGTAAACAACAGAAATCAAACGGAAAAACTAACACGTTAGTAAAATCATGCAATGCATTGATTATGATACGCTTTCCAACTTACCAGAAATCATTACTCAAGTTATGAGGATAATGGCTGTAGAATAAATCTCGCTCATATGACCTGACCTTTGACCGCATTTCGATTATATTCAACAGAACCGGTTCAGTATACCTCCGAAACAACATGAAAAGTTTTGTCTCAATTGAAGCAATTTTTACGTAAGTTATTACGCGGAAGGGCAATGGAATGAATCCCGATCCTATGTCCTGACCTTTGAACCATTTCACTCATTTTCAATAGGGTTGGTCCCCAGGTGATCCCCTATCATATACTAAAATTTCATCGAAATGGAACCATTTTTACGCGAGTTATCGTGCGGACAGACTGACAAAGCTGGAGCATATACGCTTCTTTAACCTTTGGTTAGATAGCGTAAAAAATACGATGTGCTTAAAGACTCTACAGAGAATAAAATTCAAGTTCAATGAAGAAATGAAATACAATATTAGGTTCGGTTCATGCCGTTAAAATTGAATCGTTTTCATTTGATTTGTATAAAACTTAGATAGGGATTTATCACAAATTCTCCCGAACAATGTCGTGTAATTCCGCGCTAGTACCACTTAAAAAATCAATAAATTACAAAGAAATAAAACGATTTCTAATATGAAAAACACGAAGTTTTCTTCTTTTTTGATACTCGAATAATTGTATTTTAGAATATAAGAGCTTGATGTCTCGTCTTTACATTTTCTAGCATATTGAATAAGAATCTTCGCAGAAGTTCTTCTATCAGCAATAACTTTCTTTTTTTTTTTCTAAGCAACAATAAATATGAGAAATGTGTCAACGCGTAATTTGGCAAAGCGCTCACGAAACGGATTTTACATTAATTTTCCTGTCAAACTTCGGCCGTGCTGTCATAAAGCGCGACACCACTTCGAGATAAAGTCGTCGCACTTGAAGTTCAGAATGAGATTTCTGGGAGACTTCGTACCCGTTGTGCTCGCCCTAGATTGCCCTTTAACGAGCCACGCAAATAAACTAATGTAGCGGACACGTTATGTTTATCACAGATTAAATATTTAAAAATGTTCCCGACAGAGAGCTAAATTTCCTCCGCAGACATTCATTAGGGTAAATGTAAGAACGATGTACCTGTTGAGATCAGTTCCTACGGTAGTCAAACTAAATTACTTTCACGCTGATTTAAAATTTATCTTCGTGTACTGAATGGAATTGCGAATCCGGAGCTAAATGTGAGCAAGTTAGTAAAAATTATGCATGTGTTCAAACTAGTTGTAATTTACTCCTTTATGACTGTGTTTAAATTTCTTTATATCTTGTTAGCGTTCAAGCAAGTCATTATCCCGGTGAAGTGCTAAAAGGTTTCACGAAACGACACCCGTGCTCGATATTTGGGAGTCATTGCGCGCAGCCAAGCAAAATCGATGTCAGATTAATTTAGAAATCATTGCTACGAATAAAAAGCAAAAAAAAAAAAAAAATTCCGTGCTGTCTGCTGACCGAGAAATTTTAGGCAAACACTGCTCAACAATGGGATTTGAAATTGGAGGGAAGCTAAAAAAATTGTGGGGTGTTGGATAAAAGAATTTTTCGAAAGGTAAACATTTCTTATAGTGAAATATTTAGGCTTTAAAGCTAGGAGTAAAAATAGAAAAATCTTCCAAATATTGAATTTTTTGTAGTTGCGAACGATTAAAACTGGGAATCTTATTTCAAAAATTACGCACACTTACTTCATTTTGTGCGGTTTTACTTTTATTTCTCGTATCTAAATGCTTCCTTAAACAAAACCAAAGTAAAGAAGTATTAACATGAGATGCTGAAACCTTTAGACATTAATATTTCCACAAATACTGTGCATGTTGAAAATAGTCAGAAGTATATCGCAAAAACTGTAAAAGACTAAAGTGAAGAGATGTACAACGATGAATCATTACATTATGCCCCTCCCCCCAAATCCTAGAGAAATGAGCGCGCCTGGAGACCGAACGGTGGCGAAGGTGAAGTCACAGAGCAGTATATATATAACCCGAGGACCAGCTTTCGGTTAGGAGAGTGTTCGGTGTCAGAATGGGAAAAGTTGCCGATTTATCGGAGTTTGATGAAGGACAAATTGTGATGGCACGGCGCGCGGCTTGTGGGTTGTTCATGTGCCGTTGTAGTGAGTACGTATTAAACGTGGTGCACAGATGGCCAAACGACGAACTGTCGTCCAGTCATGTGTCATCCGTAGCTCATTGATGCCAGAGGGGAGCGGAGACTGTCGCACATTGCTAACAGCGACCGCAGGGACACAGTGCAACAAATCACCTGCAGCTACAACAGTGGTGATGAAGAAAATGTGGCACAGCTCATAGCAGCCTTTTGCGCATGGGCATGCGTAGCGGAAGACCCCAGACGGGTCTTCATGCTCACTGCACGTCATCGCCAACAACGTATGAAATGGGCCCAAGGCCATCGAAATTGGACCGTGGATGATTGGAAGAAAGTGGCTTGGTCTGAGGAAATCAAGATTCCTGATGCATCACGTAGCCGGCCGAGCGCGGATACGCCGATTACCAACAGAGACTAGTGCACCTGGATGCACTGTTGGGCGTTAACTGGCCCGCGGCGACGGTGTTATGCTGTATTCTTGGGACACTTTAGGCCCCATTATCCCAATAGCACAATCCCTGACAGCTGTCAGGGATTGTACCTAGTTCACCCATTCATGGCAACTGTTTTGCCTGCTAGTGATGGCCATTACCAGAAGGATAATGTGCCATGCCACACTGCCAGAATATTTAAGTTGTGGCTCGAGGAACATGCTGGTGACTTTCTGTTAAAACCCTGGACTGCAAATTCACCTGACATGAACCCAGTCGAATATTTGTGGTTGGACTTGGAAAAGCGAGTTCGCGCTAAATCACCACCACCCCGAAATGTACGGGAACTGGAGGACCTGCTCTTGACATTATGATATCAGATACCCCAGGGAACCCACAGCCACCTCATCGAATGGATGCCTTGCCGAGTGGCCGCTGTTTTGCGGGCTGAATAGGCTCCTACAGCTTATTAGGTAGGTGGTCATGATTTAATGGCTCATTGGTGTATATACGATGTTTTGCAGTTGTTGCAATGATTGACTTTAAACGTACGCTTTAAATAAAGACTGAAAAAAAAACAATACAATATACAAGGTGATAGTAATTAAACTACCCCTATTCAACGATGTGTCTAGGGATATTTAGCAGTCGAAATGCAACCAAATTTCGTGCGGTGACATTTCTGTAAAAAAAAGAAAAAAAATAAGTACAAAAACGCAACACTATGGCACTTGTGGCGCTACAAGCAACAAATATTTAATTTCTACAAGACACTCTGACTATATAGGGATACTGTTCAGTGTGGTCCCCATTGTAAAGTTGTAAAACCTGAAGGCGATGAACACTGTGTTCAACGGACGACCGAAACTGATCATCTGCAATGCTTCTCACATCAGATCAGATGTAGAGGATTTTAGGAAAGGAGTGTCTAATTCCAAGTCTTAAACAACCCTTAAAAATAGGAAGCTAGGAGATTTGGGCTTGAGTGCCCGATAGAAAAGTGACACAGAAGCGTGGAAGAGGGAGGAAGGTGCCCTTATTTATCATCGAGGGGCCAGTACCCTGGGCCGGACTGCTTATCATGCCCATCCGACGCTCGGTGGATATTTAGTGGTTCGAGCGTTCGTACCTGCCTGGGACCGAACAGGAGATCTCCTTGGCAGTCACGAACTTGGCCACACCTGCGGCCCTATGCTTCTCACATGCAATGCGATGCTGTATTTCCAAGCTACAAAATTTGCACCATGTTTCTGATAAACCACACTTTTTAAGTTTCCCCCACAACCAGGAATCACAAGGATTAAAATCCGGAGAACAAGGTGGTCACACTGTGCCATAGGATACATTCAATTGCCGTGACACTGCAGGTGCACGACTGGAGCCTGCAATACTATTCGTTGACTGTTCAACAACAGCTGTGGCAACATCTTCAACAACTTGTGAAGGGATAGCTTTGCGCTCTTGACCGGATTTAACTCCTAGATGTCCGGTGGTCTCGAATCGAGTGATCATTCTCCTGAGTGTTCGTAGAATCTATGGTCCTCGGCGTAATTCCTTTCGAAGGCAAAATTCCCAAATTGCAGCCGCAGCACTGCCGTTCTTTTCATAAAACAGCTTAAGAAGTAATGCGCGTTCTGGCATGTGCTGATGGTCATCGTAGCTAATTAGAATTACATTAAGATCAGATCATATAATATGTAGAAGATTTTAGAGTGTGTCTGACCCCAGTTCTTAAACAACCCTTATAAATAGAAAGCTAGGAGATTTGGGCTAGAGTTCCCGATAGGAAAGGGACACGGAAGCGAGGTAGAAGGGGGGGGAGAAAGGCGCCCTTATTTAGTACCGGGTGGCTGGTACCCTGTGTCCGACGCCTTCACGTGCCCATCCGACGCATTGCGGATATTTAATGGTTCGAGCATTCGCGTCTGCCTGGGATCGAACTTGTAGTTTCTCCGTAGTAGTCCCGTACATTGACCACTAATCCATCTGCTGCCCCAAGAATGACATTCAGCTGTTGTGGCCACTGTTATACCCAGAACTTGGTTACAACACGTGTTTCTGCAAATGAAACTGCTTATTCGTTGCTTGCAGCGCCACAAATGCCGTTGTGGTGAGTTTTGGCAATTTGTTTTGTACAGAAATGTCTTTCGCATGTCTTGAAATGTCACCATACCAAATTTGGTTGCATTTTAACAGCTGAATATTTTACTAGATAGCGTTGAATAGGGGTACTTTAATTGCAATCACCCAGTACATAGACTCTTAATTAAAAAAAAAAGTATTGCATTATTACACAAGATACTTAATAGTAGAGCTGAGAATTCATATTAATGTTAACTGCTATTAGCAACTGTGTGATGTGTTAATAACAGAAATGACACAGAATTTTTTGTTGTAATGAGCACGTCTTTTGAATCCTTTCCGACGGTAATAAAATTTTGCAAAGTTTTTCATAGTCAGTGGAACCTATTACAGATTATAGAAAACAAAATTACAGAATTTTCACAATCGATAAAACATCTAGAAACAGTCACGTTCCCCCACTAGCTGTTGAAAAGTCTGTTACGAAAATTAAGAAATTGTGCTCAAAAAATACTTCCCTTAGCAGAAGAACATTTTACAGACAATGCGATTTTTATATCAAACAGTTAAAAGAACAGATACAGAGGAAAGCATGATGTAACTTTACGGCCCTTGGCGGAAGAATTTTGAATAATGGAGAAGTAGAAAATGTGTGAAAAGCATTCTTAACAGCAAAAGGAATATCAAGGGAAAAAAAAACACCTGTTGGAAGCAGTGATACCGCGGTAAAGATTTTGGTATTTCCGCCTCCTAGCGGGTAAATTGTGCACTATTTAAAAAATATAATATTCCTAATCTTTACTGTAACGAACGGCTTACAGTAAAAAAAGATTTTTTCAAAAGCATATTTAGAAGCGGCGTTGCAAGTTAAAACAGAAGAACACACTAACATCACCTAGCGCCAGAACTGTGAGCTACAAACTTTACGAGCAGATTCAAAACGTTCCACAAAGTCAATAATATACTTCGTTCAAAGAATTTTTTAAATCTGATTTCTAAAAGCACAGATATGAGCAAAAACCGCCCCTAGCGGGGAAATTCTGCACTATTTTTGGCAGTTAGTAGTATCTGACCGAAAGAGGATTTTTTTTTCAATCTGGTTTTTAAAAGCGCAGATGTTGTTGCTAATGTGCTGCAAAACGGAAACGCGAAACTATGCTGTACTAGTAGCACACGTGTTCTTTAAGAGAATTTTGAAAATATGTGCGCCACTCCGGTGGCGCAGTGGTCTGAGCGATGGTTTCTGATCATTCGTCCGAGATGGATCTGGGTTCGAATCCCGGTGGGGCATGGATGTTGTCTTTCTCTTACGGCACTGGCTCTCTTTCTTCCCTGGAGTCAGTGGCCCGAAATTAAGGACGGGCGACTGCTTATAGCTCAACTGAGCTACTCACGGTGGTCGTTGAACCCTCAATAAAGAAAATAAATTATATGCAAAACATTTCGCATCAAAAACGCTTTCCAGCAAATAATTGTTTTTTTTCAAATCTGACAGAAGCAGAGATATCGACAAAACTAGAATATACACGTACGCGAGCAGGAGGAAACATTATGCACTATTTTCAGCACAAGGTATTCTTAAAATACTTGTCAGCCGCCAAAGTGGGACAGTGGTATCAGCGATGACTCCTGATTATTCGTCCGAGATGGATCCGGGTTCGAATCCTGGGAGGTATGGATGTTGTGTTTGTCTTACGACACAGGCTCTCTTTCTTCCCTGGAGTCAGTGGCCCTAAATTAGGGACGGGCGACTGCTTATAGCCCATGGTCGTTAAACCCCTCACACAAAAAAAAAAAACTTGTTGTGGTAAGCGGTATATGACCGCAAAAGAATTTTTCAAATCTAGCTGTTAGGACCGTACATATTGCTGCAAATATATCAGAAACACGAATGTACATTTACGTTCCTCAGTAGCGAAACCATTTTTTACAAAAATTAGAAATTTTATGTAGATCAGGTTGCTCCAGGAACTCTATCCGATGCAAAAATAATTTTTTTAAATCGGACTTCTAGAAGCAGAGATATTAGGGAAATCGCAATTCAAACTTTACGCCCCGTATCGGAAAAACTATGCACTACTTGGAAAAGAAAATGTGTGCACAAAATAGTGTTCGTTATAAATGGTATTTAATGGAAAAAAAAAAATGAATGTTTTTATTCCGATGTTCAGAAGTAATTATATTGAATAAAATATATTTGAAGTTGATAATATCTGCATCTACGCTCGCTGGCGGCGAATTTATTCATCATAGAAAAATTGAAAAGCAAGGATCATCGTTCTCACACTTTGAGCTCCGTAAAATAATTTTTTTAAATAACAGGTGCAAGGATAGGGTCTCCACAGTCTAACGGGCAAAGTGATAACATAAGAACAATCTTTTTTACAAAAGACGTGCTAAAAATGACCATATGTATATAAGTATGTATGTATGTACACTATATTGACAAGTCACCGGACACTCCTTCAAAAGCGAATGAACGGATCCGCTGCGTTGTTAAGATGCGCGGTACAGCTGCAAACGGTATAAAAACAAGCCTGCAGCTGACCGGAATCATATCGCACTGTGAGGTTGAGTGAAAATGTCGCGGCGGGAGAAAACTGACTTTGAGAAAGGAAAGATTCTTGGCTGTTATATTAGTGGGTTGTCCATAAGAGAAGCAGAGAGGCGTTTAAACATACCCAAGTCAACTGTTTTGAATGTACTGAATAAGTGGAAGACACATGGCTTGCCTGTAGCAGCAAAAACGTACCGGCAGACCAAAGAAAATCGGTGATAGAGGACGTCGAAGCCTCAGGAAAGTCGTTACAGCTAATCGACGGAGTACTGCAGAAGGCCTCAGTGTACATGTGAGTAAAAATGCTGGAACCTCTGTATGTACATGTACCATTCGCAGAGCAAATCATTCCATGGGTTACCGTGGTCGTGCGGCTGCTCATAAGCCTTTCATCTCCACACGGTATGCTACTCGTCGTTTAGCATGGTGTAAAGAACATTTATCGTGGACTGTAGATCAATGGAAACTGATTCTATAGATTGATGAATCCAGATACACGATCCATCAGTCTGATGGCAGTGTGTGGGTATGGCGGCAGCCGGGGGAACGCTATTTACTACAGTGTACTGTTCCTACGGTCAAGTTTGGAGCTGGAAGTGTACTCGTGTGGGGGTGTTTTTCGTGGTATGGTCCCGGCCCATTGGTTATCGTGGGCAAACCTGTTAACCAGCACGTCTAACTCGATATTCTAGACAATTATGCCCTACTAACTCTGTGGCAATACTATGGAACCGAGCCTTGTTAGTACCAGCAGGATAATGCACCGAACCATAAAGCAAGGACTGTTACAGCGTGGTTTGACGATAATTCCGTATCGTGTGTGAACTGGTCAATTCAGAGCCCTAATCTTAATCCCATAGAGCACCTATGGGATGAATTAGAGCGCCGCATAAGAAATTCGGAACCAAAGCCTACTACTAAGCAACAGTTAGAGGCAGCATTAATATGTACTGAATGGAAGCGCATAACTATTGCTGTGTTCCAAAACCTTGTCGAAAGCATGTCTCGAATGGCCAATGCATGCATTAAGGACAAAGGTGGACCGACACTGTACTAATGTATGTCAATAAATGCTCTGTTGTTTCTCTTCTTGGTGTCCGGTGACTTTTGTCAATATAGTGTATGTTAGATAGATAGGCGTGTGCGTAAATTCCTGGCCCCAGTATAAGTAAGATTTGTCATTCCAACAGAGAAATGGCCATGATGTGTAGCTACGTGATAGGACCATTATGAAAACTGTATTTTTAGCCTTTTGCTTCTCAAATTCAGCACGTTGTAGCATCTATTTTTGCTTCACGTAGCCCTCTTTCACATTGAGTTTTGCTTCACATGCTTTTAAGAAATACCCCCAGATGCTACTCTTTCGCTTTCTTAAGTTTGAATAATGCGTTTTTACATGATAATAATGGGCTCTTCATTTCGATTTCTGATTTGGAGTAAATTCTCGTCTACTTTACAAACGCGGCCTGCCGGCTGACCCAGAAACCTACCGTAAGATTCCGTCGCAGCCGCTCCTCAAAGGGGTGGGGGAGGTGGGTGATATAAGTGATGTACCTACTTCAGAGATGACCCACATGCCAAGACGGTACGTAGCAGTGATAAGCTCTGTGCCAGGCGTAGCTTAAATGGGAAAGCATTCGGCTCCTGAGCAGAAGATGTATGTTCGAGTCCGGCCACCAGCAAAATCTGTCTGTGCTTTCACAGGCTTTACACTAGAACAAGTCTGTCTCTTGCTGAATGAATAATTATGTTTGAAGAATTCTACACTGGTGACGTGGTTTTAGGTAGCATTACTCACAACCTCGTTCTTATTCAATGAACATTTGCTGCCGTGTGGTTTTATATTAGAACAAGTTCGTTTCTTGCTGAATAAATAAGAACTACTAGAAAGGGAGTTGAGTTTGGCGATAGGTATCATCATTCAGAATCACTTATTTACGCTGAAGCTTGACGCCATATGACTAAAATTTTAAGTGCTCCTAAGAAAACTGACTGCTAGTTTAAGAGTTCAGGGTTCTCAACGTGGTCGATAAATTACCACAAGTTTCGATCCGTTCTGTTTCGCGTTTCATTTCGGAGAAATACCTTTCCAATTTTGGTATTTTTGGATACAGAAGTATTTTAAGAATACTTACTAGGTATTACCTTGCAGAATTTATATTTCCTTTTTGCCCATAACCTTTCACTTAATCACTTTTTATGCGTAGCTCCAAAACTTGCACAACAAAATTATTCTACACAAATCACAAAATCTTTTGCAAGACCAGTGTGAAATGCAAAGGCATTTTGAAATTCGATTACGATTAAATAACATATTAGTGGAAAGTCTCTTAATAATTAAACATTGGGTTTTTTCTCCTAATAATTAAACATTGGGTTTTTTCCCCTAATAATTAAACATTCTAAACACACAAGTCTCCTAATAATTAAACATTGGGGTTAAATTGACTCTATTTAACCAAATCAATCTGAAAAATGGCAGAACTGTGATTCCAAAAGTAGGTGAAGTGAAAGGATTATAAAAATACTGCGTTTCAGATGTTTTCGAAAGTAATTGTTATCCCACTGCTCATGGAAAAGAAATTATATGCAAGGTTCTTCAATTTGTCAGTTAGAATCAATAAAGGAAGAAAAACATTTTGATTATTTGGCATGCTAAAGCTATTGTATTCAAGAACTGGAACAGCTGTTAAATAATTCATAGGCACTATTATGAATACCTCTGTTATAATTTTTCCCGTTTTTCTATGTTGCCTGCATAAATTGGGCGTTATTTAATATATATATTAAATATGCTGCTACAGCGCTTGCCTTTTGCTTCAGCCGAAAGTCACCCAAATATCGAATGATCATGCACATAATTCTTTTATTCTCTTATAGGTACAAATGAAATATCTTTCGAAAATGGAAATAAGCTCACAAATGGCATTCAAAAAGTCCCAGGTATAAGAGTTTCCTCAGTATTATCATTTCAATACAAACTTAAATTAGTGGTACTAGAAGAAAAGTCTGGAATATTCAGTTTGTATGATGATTTAGTTAAATATTTAATGTCGACGCCTGAAAATTTTCCTGACCTGTCATTTTTGGATTTAATAGCGCAAAAAGAAATTCTTAAACATATGGATTTCCTTTCATTTTTGAAAGAATATAAAGACTGGTTTTGGGGAAACATTGGCGATGGACCATTCGTGAACGATTAGTTTTCAACGACTGACCATTCACTGTGAATGGGTTCGCTCTCATCCCTGTGAGCGATCATTCAATCCTAAGCTGACCAGAAGTCTCGAATTCTTGAGGAGAGTCTCAAATTTAGTTTACTGTCCCCCAAAACCTCTGATGCCATTGGTAATGGACTATTCGTGAATGATTCGTTTTCAACGAATGACCATTCGCTGTGAATGGGTTTGCTATCATCAGCTTAGGATTGAATGAACGATCATTCAGTCATAACCTGATCAGAAGTTTCTGAATGGGTTCGCTCTGATCAGCTTAGGATTGAATGAACGATCATTCAATCCTAAGCTGACCAGACGGTCTCGAATTCTTGAGGACAGCCTCAAACTTAGTTTACCGTCCCACAAAACGTCTGATGCCATTGGTGATGGACTATTCGTGAACGATTTGTTCTCAACGAATGACCATTCCCTGTAAATGGGTTCGCTCTCACCCTTGTGAACGATCATTGAATCTGACCAGAAGTCTCGAATTCTTGAGGACAGCCTGAAATTTAATTTAGTGTCCCCAAAAAGGTCTGATGCCTTTGGGGATGCAAATTGTCCGCGAATTTTGATGTTTGACCTCAAGTGTCCTCGAATTTATATTTTCTTATTGTTCGTTAGATTTCTAATGAAAAATGTTCTTAAAAATACAAAGTAGTTTTCGTTTTACCAATCTTTAAACATGCCTCTTGTGAAAACAAATGGACTGTTTTTTCTTCCTTTTCCCGAGTTAAACGACCACTGTGAGCAACCCTAAAGACTATAAGCAGCCACCTGTCCCCATTTTGGGAACATTCGCTCTAGGAAAGGGAGAATGAGCAAGTGCTGTAAGACAAACACACCACTCATGCCTCATTTGGGACTCGAACCAGCACCAACTTGTAAGAACAGTCACTAAGAGCTCTGCACCACTGGGGCGGTCAAATTTCGACTGTACTTGTTGAGTTCCCCCAAAGAACTTTGGTAAAATGAAAAATTCGCCACACAATTCGTTCATTACTGTGCAGCTTGATTTTAATTCAGCACATATACCTTAGGCGAAGCATTTCACTTTTGCTAATATCTTCTCGTCATCATGGTTCTGCTTTGTCAGTACAAATTACACTGTAAAAAAATTCTGAAATTCACGAGCCACTTTCCGTCATTACTTTCATAAATTAACGAAGCATATTTCGGATACAACCTTTTCCGTGAAATGTCGCAAAGAAAACTGAATTTCACGGATTTTTCGTGCCACGGGAAAATTCTGAATTATCAGAAACCTTTCAGCAACTTCTTTCTTACATCGACGGTAAATTACCGTTTTAAAGATGTGTTAACGGAAAATTCTGAATTTTCAGAAACCTTTCCCCAACTTCTTTCTTACATTGACGGTAAACTACCATTTTAAAGATGTGTTAACTGGAAAATTCTGAATTTTCAGAAACCTTTCCGCAACTTCTTTCTTACATCGACGGTAAATTACCGTTTTAAAGATGAGTTAACGGGAAAATTCTGAGATTTCAGAAACCTTTCCGCAACTTCTTTCTTACATCGACGGTAAATTACCGTTTTAAAGATGTGTTAACGGAAAATTCTGAATTTTCAGAAACCTTTCCGCAACTTTTTTCTTACATCGACAGTAAATTACCGTTTTCAAGATGTGTTAACGGAAAATTCTGAATATTCAGAAACCTTTCCGCAATTCCTTTCGTATATTAACGGAAAGACTCCGTTATCACTTTTTCCGTATCGGTATGACGAGAAATTACCGGTATAATAGAAGCGATTGGTGAGAATACTTGAGGTTTGATTAACTTTTAAATTTCAATCGAATTTTGAAGTTCCGTAGGGAGATCGGATATCGTGGATAACATATCGCATGAATTTTGTGTTTGTTGTGGCACAGGATATTTCTTCTCTTCTCCCCTATACTAAATACGCTTTAATATTTAATTGGATAAACACAGTTTCTTAGTAACAAAGTGCACCTTCTTGGCATGGAACTAATGAGCTTCTCTAGTTGTCCATTGGTGATAACGCGGTGCCATACGGCCGTTACAGAGTCAATTAAAGTCTACAGACTCAATTAATACAAAAACTCAATAACTCAGTCTACGTACTCAGACTTTAATTGGGTCTGTAAGCGCCGTATGGCTCAGTGTTATCACCAATGGACTACTAGAGAAGCTTATTAGTTCCTTGCCAAGAAGGTGCACTTTGTTACTAAGAAACCGTGGTTATCCAATTAAATATTAAAGCGTATTTTGAATTTTGGTAAACTATTTCAACTGTTTTGCAAGTTTCAATAATGTACTGTACAGTAATTTTACGTTAAATGCATTCTATACTAATTTCATGAATTACACTGTTTGCTGCTTTTTATGACTAGACGCTGTACTTTTGCCTGTAACTTCACTTCTCTTACTGGTAAAAACATTCTGTAACAATATTTAAATTCAGAATAAAATTTTATTTAAAATGATGTATAACATGTACTCTGAAGAACAATTGAATTAGAGATACCTGTCTAGTAACATGTTGCACCGCCTTTCGCTCTCTTGACGGCGGCGATTCGTCTCGGGATGCACTCGACAAGACACCGGAAGCGTTGGGAAGCCATACCGATCCACGACACCTGAACAAACTCCCACAATTCACGACGATTTGGTGGAGGGGGATCAGAGCCTCGAACATATCTCTCGATGGGATTTGAGGTCAGGTGACCTAGCTGGCCAAGGAAGCGAGGTCACGTCGGTGTAGTGTTCATCCAACCATTCGGATACAATTCGAGAGCGATGGTACGGTGCATTGTCTTGTTGCAGGATGAGGTCCCCAGTGGGATGTTGAAGACACACAAACGGGTGCAAATGGTCGTCCAGGATATCCCGGTAACGTTGACCTCTGAGGGATGATGTCATACGTACCAGGGGTCCCATTTCAGTCCACGTAAATAGTCCCCAGATGAGAATGCCACCCCCACCAGCTTGAAAAGTACCCTGCTGGCAAGAAGGATCCATCGCTTCATGTGGTTTGCGCCGTACTCGTATCCTGCCATCCGCGTGTACCAACGTGAATCTCAACTCATCAGTCCAGGCAACATTTTTCCACATATCTAGGGTCCAGTGGCGATGTTCCCGTGCCCATGCTAATCTTTGCACCCTGTGATGTGCGGTCATCAGCGGTACCCTCGTGGGACGATGGCTTCTGCGCCCCATAGCGAGGAGATGGTTCTGGATGGTGTGGCTGCTTACGTTTTTGTGCACCAGCGTTAAATTTCCGAGTGATTTCTTGCACTGTGGCCCGTCTATCCGCTGTTACAATGCGAGCTAGCCGACGATGACCCCGCTCATCCATACGCTGTTGTCCACGGCAGTTGACACTTGCAGGGATGGTTTTACCGGATTCGATGTACTCACGGTGCACCCGTGACACAGTGGCTCGTGAAAATTCCAGTGCCAGCACGACTTCCGAGATGGAGTGACCCATTCGTCGGGCCCCGACAATTTGCCTACGATCAAATGCGCTTAGATCATTCGTCTTGCCCATACTGCGTCCGACTCGTACTGATTCCCATCGCATCACTCCTTATATTGTCGGATCGCTGCATGACGTCATGTCGTTTCTGTTTACAGGGCCGCCCACAGCGCCACATTTGCCTAACGCCAGCTGTCTCTAATTCAATTGCTCTTCAGTGTAATCCTGACATATTATACATCATTTTAAAGGAAATTGTACGCTGTATAAGTTGACTTCAAACATTAAAAAAAATTGACTTTCGCTCTACTTTTGGCGGACATTTGGCCACGATTGGATTTTGGATTGTTCATGAGAAGCAATGAGTGATCTTTGTTTGATGTAATATTTCCGCAGATGTCAAAGAAAATCGCAAGTAAGACGACGAAAGGCATAGGAATGACTTGATGAAGTGAAATAAATGGAAGTTCCTTTCAAATGAAGTTGGAATCGTGAATGGCGAAATAATAATATACAAATATAAAGAGGAATGACAGGTTATCCTTTGCTCAGAAACGATTCGATGATTCAAGCTGGAAATTATATTGTAATATTGAATTAAGCCGTCCGAATAAAAGGGCTCAAATTTATTTTAAAAGAACCTACCCAGATTTGACATTTAAAAAGCACTCAGTTCGTTTCTTCACAAAATAAGCAAATAAACGCCTCTAAAATAGTGTAGATTTTTCAGTAGTTTTTTCCCCACTCTGATTTAAAAATTTTGCACAGATTTTTTTGATAAAAAAAGTATTAAACCTCTGTGGTGCCAGGAAAGGCGAAGCTCTGCCAGTTTGTGTGTGTGTGAGAAAGGGGAGGGTCCTATCCACAAAGTCTGTCCATTAAACCTTTTTCATACCAAAGCAACCATCCCCACCTAAAACAAATGTTTTTTATGTAAGAGTAGTGACTCCGCACGGGGATAACTCGTTTTTCCGGTCATTTGGGGATGAGCGCCCCCCCCCCCACCACTGCCCGAGCTGATCTCGTGACGAATAATCTTGTCTTCTCGTCTTTGAACGAGTACACCACCGCAGAGACCACCGCAAGGGAATAACCAGTTTTCCAGTTATTTTGGGAAAAGCGCCCCCTTGGTTCGAGCTGACCTTGTGACGGAAAATCTTTTCCTTGAATGATTCATCACCGCAGGGACAGCTGTTCATACAGCTGATGGGAAGGGACTACCCCACGGCCCGAGGCGAATTATGCTGTTTGACGTTTCCCTTTTTAATCTTGTGTTGCAGTTTGACACGCATGCGTATTGGAAAAAATCTATGGATAGTTTATAACGAAGTAAATTTCTCCGTCATTTTTGGTCTACGCCGGGATTCGAATCCGAGGCCGCTTATTCCGGAACAAGTCGCTCTACCAACTGAGCTACGCAGACGTTTTATTCTGATTCCTATCTGCCTTTATGTCGTGTGCATCCTTCGGGCAGGTACGTCACATCTCCCCCCCGAAAGGGGGCTGGGGGCATGGCCCGCGGGTCAGCCGTGACCATGAATCGTTGCAGGCAGCCATCCACTGTAGAACGTGCACTTGAGAACTCCCAGTCAATCTGCTGTGTGGAATGCAACATCACACATTTTTATTTTTCGAAGCGCTGGAGAAGGAATTCTCTGATTTTTCCTGTCTCGCGGTGTGGAAATAACATCACACCAATGCGAGATTTTGAACGGCCGGGTCATCCGGATAGTTCGGGCGCCATTATAACGAAGTAAATTTCTCCGTCATTTTTGGTCTACGCCGGGACTCGAACCCGAGGCCGCTTATTCCGGAACAAGTCGCTGTACCAACTGAGCTACCCAGACGTTTTATTCTGATTCCTATCTGCCTTTATGTCGTGTGCGTCCTTCGGGCAGGTACGTCACAAGTTCTCTCCTTAGAAGTTTCTATATTAAGTTGTTAGACTTGGCATTCTTTGGCCTAAACAGTAACCAACCAACCAACCTAAGAAAAGTGGGTAAAGAGGAGTGATGGAAGTTAAGTGAGCAAAGAGTGAGTGGAGTGATGGAAGTTAAGTGAGCAAAGAGTGAGTGGAGTAAGGGAAGTGAGTAAATGTGAGCTTCTGGATCTGCTCCTGTGTGACTGTCAGGTCTTCATACCGAATTCAATCGAATAACAGCACTAATCGACTACATATATTATATCAACGACTTACAATCTACTCGTAGTTTTAACAATCACCCGTACATAGTTTTTGATTCTATTGCATTCAGTGTCGTCGTTCGATACATACTCAACTCTACTACATTCCATGTTGTCATTTTATCTTGCTATGACGTACTGCCAGTGTTGCCAAACTGTAAAAACCCTTCATGGAAGAAATGTGTCGTTCAGTGAGAAAATTCTCAATCAAGAAGTAATATTTGCATAAGAAAACAAACGCGGAAAGGTTATGTAGAGGTATACGCCACAAAAGTATTAAAAATTACCAAGAAGTATTTTGAATGGCTTTCCTTTCTAAAAACAGAAACAGAATCTTGAAAGGTAAAATACCCGATGTTATAATAAATAAAATACGGTGGAGATGCTGGTAAGTGGTAATGATACTAAAAATCGAATTGAAATAGTGCCAGTGGGGATGGTAAGAATGAGGGAATAAATGTTTTTAGTGCCGAAAGAATATGCTTTGTTGAGGTTAAATTGCCGTTCCTGAATCTGGAGATCAGAATTTTTTAAACAGTCCCAGAGCCCTGAGATACGAATTTTTGAACATATTTCGTAAGAGTTTTCAAGTCCGACGGTTCTTTTTTATTTAATTCTTCAATTCAATGCAAGAAAAACACCGAGGATCGCACTATAGTGTGAGACATCGAGGTTCTTCCATTGAGGTGTTCGCTATTTTTATCGCATTAAAATCATAATGAAGTTGCAAGCATAAGGTAATAAACTTATTCATGTCGGAATAATAATGGCAGATCATAATCTTTTGTAGAAAGAGATCACAGTTTTGCAAACCTTTATTGCGAAAAAGTTCTTATCCAAAGTTTCTCCAAATACACCCTGGAAGGAAGCGAAGAGCATAAAATTTCCATTACTGTCGGAGCATTACGCTTCAGTTTATTTTCTAAAAAAAAAAAAATGTAAGTAAAGCCTTGCACGACAAATGCAGTTTTTCTCAGAATTAAAAGCATGTGCTCCTTTGCGATTGCTTGGCACTGCAACATGACACAATCTCATCAGTTCAAAAGAATTTTGTTAACATCAAGACCATCACATTTGAATTTCAGAATATTCGCTCTTTTTTCTTGCTCTAACAACTTTATGCTAACGAGACTTACGTGCATTTGAATACTTATTGAAATCACTCCAGCGATAACGCTTCAGCTGTGAAAAGAATAAAAAAAATCACCGTGTATCTCTTCCGTCGTATTAAACTCTCCATTTTTAGATGCCGAGAAGAAAAAGCAAGCGATGATGACCACGATAAATTGTTCTAAAAAATGCGACTGAATCTGAGGGAAGAAAAAAAAAGAATAGAAAAAAAAAGCGGAGGGAACGGAAGAAAACCATTTGTAAATCATGAAAACCACCGAGGACTCATTTTTCTGTAATAAGCTTTGGCCTCTCACAGCGGTATCCTCAAACCAGTGGTGATGATATCTCATTTCCGCCGCGCAGGAAATTGATAATGCAAGGATATGAGAGCGAGAATATATCTTGGGCGCCATACGGCATAACCCGGCGCTCTCTCTCTGGGGCCATATTTGTATCGTGATGGCCGGATCACCATCCCAAAGTGCTCTTACAATAATGAGATATGCACACTGAAGCGGACATTGCAGCACCCAGAACGACAACATGATGATGTTCCACCCCTTATTCCCAGATACCCAGAGTGAAAAATAATAGTCGCCGCAGTTTCCGGAGGAAAACATAAACAGTAGCAAAAACACATTTGTAAAACAAACTTCCAGAAGTCTGGAACCGTGGGAGATATATTTCTTTGTGGTAGAAAGATGGTGTGTTGTCTGTTATTGTCATGGTTTTTGCTTCTTTTTGTGGAAGAACGGTGTTCATACCTTTACATCACTGCCCTCCGTCTGCAGACAACGTTGGCACTAATTGCATTCCAAAACTGGGCCATCAGCAGAACTCCGAACCTCAATCGTTGCCATATGGAAAAAGCTAGGCTCATACAGCGTCTACAAGACCAAGGACGAAACCCACTGACGCTTATCTGGTTCACCTTTTTTTTTTTTTTTTCATTTCTGTAGATCACAGCATAAATGTAAACCTTTTTTTATGCTTTCCAACCGTAGGTTGAAGAAGCGTATATGCTCCAGCTTTGTCCGTCCGTCCGTCCGTCTGTCGGCACGATAACTCACGTAAAAATGGTTCGATTTCGATGAAATTTTAGTATGTGGTAAAGGACCACCAGGGGACGAACCCTATTGAAAATGGGTGAAGTGGGGTTAAAGGTCACGCCATAAGAGCAGGATCCATTTAATTGCCCTTATGCGCCATAAGAGCAGGATCCATTTAATTGCCCTTATGCGTCATAACATGCGTAAATATGGTTCGATTTCGATGAAATTTCAGTATGTGGTAGGGAACTACGTGGGCACGAACCCTATTGAAAATTGGCAAATTGGGGTCAAAGGTCAGGGCATAAGAACGGGATTTATTCCATTGCCCTTATGCATCATAACTTGCGTAAAAATGGTTCGATTTCGATGAAATTTTGGTATTTGGTAAGGAACCACCTGGGAACGAACCCTATTCAAAATGGGCGAAATGGGGTTAAAGGTCAGGACACTAGATTGGGATCCATTTCATTGCCCTTGTGCATCATAACTTACCAAAAAATGTTTCTATTGCGACAAAACGTTATCATGTTGTTCCGGAGGTATAGTGAACCGGTTATGTTGAATATCAACGAAATGGGGTCAAAGTTCATTGCACAAAAGCAAGATTTATTCCACAGCCATTATTCTCATAACTTGCGTAAAACTGCTTCTATTGCGACAAAACTTTCGTATGTTATTCTTGAGGTGTACTGAACCGGTTCTGTTGAATATCATCGAAATGGGGTCAAAGGTCAGGATACAGGAGCGAGATTTATTCCACAGCCATTACCCTCATAACTTGAGTAATAATTTCTGGTATGTTGGAAAGCGTATCATAATCAATGCATTGTATGATTTTACTAACTTGTTAACATTTTCTGTAGGGTCTTGCATACAATCATCCTAATCATCAACCATTACAAGTCCACTTCTGGATGCAGGTCTCCCCGAGTTTCTTCCACAAGCATCTTGAGCCTGTCTCTTCCAAGTCACTCCGGCATGCTTTCGAATTTCATCCATGTGTCTCCCATGTGGTTTTCTGTCTCTTTTTCTGTCCCTTGGAATCCATTCTAAAATTTCGGTTGTCCATCCGTGGTCCGCTCTTCTGGCAACATGTCCAGCCCATTGACATGTTAGGGATTTTACTCTAATCATGTCTTCTACTCTTGTCATTTTCATTATCCACGAATTCCTTCTCTTATCTTTCCTCGCTATACACTCACGTACAATGAAATTTGCGCACCTGAAGAAAACACGCTACCACCGCGAAACTTTGCAAATAGCTAGAGTGCGTGCTGGTATGCAAATGATCCACGTTCGGTGCGATTGCGCGCCCTGTGGTGGCGCTGCAAGCACTAACCGGTGGTCTTATAAACCGGCGTGCAGTCGATGCCCCATGAAAGCGAAAAGCACCGGACGACGCAAGCAAGTGTACAGCGTGACAAGAATGCCAGGTAGACGCCAGAGACGTCGATTTATGCAATTTACGGACTTTGGTGGAGGCCTTATCATCGGGCTGTAAACCGCAGGGTGGTCGGCGCACCATATTGCCCGCTACGTGGATCGTTCTGACCATACCGTCCAGCTGTGTTGGGAGAAGTGAACACGTGATGGCACTACCACACGGCGGAGCGGCTCCAGACGGACCAGGAGGACCACCGGTAGAGAGGATCGACGGATCGTGCACCAGGCACGAACGGATCCCACGGAGACCCGGTTCACCGAGGCGTCGGGAAATGGTTCGTGAGCACACAGCGGCTCCTGTGTGCCCACGAACCATTTCCCGACGCCTCGCGGAAGCGAATCTGCGATCCCAGTGGCCTTTACGTGTGTTGCCATTAACACCGGAACATCGCCGGCTCCGTTTACAGTGGTGCCAGGCCAGAGCAATGTGTGGTGTTTATCGATGAGTGCCGCTTCGTTTTGGAAACAGATGAACATCGTGCCCAGTTGTGGAGGTCTCCGGGTCAACGGCACAATCCCAACCTCGCTATCGAGAGCCACACCTCCCCCACTTCTGGCATTATGGTCTGGAGAGCCATAGCCTACATAGCCCACCAGCTCTAGTAGTGGTACGTCGATCATTGACGGGCCAGCTGTATGTGGATGAGATCGTACGACCCCATGTGCTCCTATTCCTGGCCGGGATTCCAGGTGCGCTATATCAGCAGTATAATGCCCGTCCTCACGCAGCTCGGGTTGCCCAGGACTGCCTACGTCATGTCTAGGAACTTCCATGGCCTGCCCGCACCCCGGACATGTCACCTATAGAGCATGTGTGGGACCAGTTGAAATGCCGGCTGCTGCCGTGCCGCATTATCCGGGATTTGGAACACAGCATTCAACACGTGTGGGCCAATCTACCGCAGGACAGCATCTGGCGTCTGTTCGCCTCCATGCCGGACCGTATTGTGGCATGTATCGCTGCACGAAGCAGTGCGACGCGCTATTGAAGATGACCGGACTGCGTGTCACCCATCCTTCTGTAATTGTCTGGCAGTTCTGTTTTTGCCATCGTGTGTTTAATTCATCTGTATCATTACGTCCATAAAATTTCAGTTCAATCCGATGCTTCATTCTTGGTGTGCAAATTTCATTGTCCGTGAGTGTACGAAGCATGCATCTCTCCATGCCACTTCCAGTTGTCTGCAACCTTTGCACGAGGGGCAGTCAAAACATTACTTACATGCACCCACAATTTGTTTTTGTATAAAATATATTTGGATGCGATGTGGGGGCGTCACTTGTTCTTTCTCCTCGAAGTCGCCGTGCTAACTTTGTCGACGTGGGGGGGGGGGGGGCATTTCGTCCGTTAGCACTCGTGGAAGATGCCGTTCCCGTTGGAAGTTAATTCCAAATTTGAGATCCACGCAGTGATTCGTTTCTTGTGGGCCGAAAAGATGAACCCCGCTGGAATTTAAAGCTAATTAATTGAAGTGTACGATGACAAGTCATTTTCACGGCAGGCTATCGCAAAATGGTGTTCGTTGTTCGAGAAAAGACGCACGGATATCGAAGACGATTACCGGGAGAGGAGGCCGTCAACTTGGACGACGAATGAAAATGAGGACTTGATTAACGAATTGATTCACGCAAACAGGCTAATGACAGTGGACGGGCTGGCGGATAATCAGATCAGATGTAGAGGATTTTAGAAAGGGAGTGGCTGACCCCAGGTGTTAAACAACCCTTAGAAATAGGAAGCTAGGAGATTTGGGTTAGAATGCCCGATAGGAAAGTGACACGGAAGCGAGGAAGAAAGGGGGAGGAAGACGCATTTATTTATTACCGGGGGGCCAGCACACGGGATCCGACGGCTTAACGTGCCCATCCGACGCACGGCGGGTATTTAGTGGTTCGGACGTTCGTACCTGCCCAGGATCGAATCTGAGGTTATCTCCATGGCAGTAACGAACGCTGACCACTAGGCCACCAGCGGCCCCAAGATCGCGAACGAATCGAAAACTTCGCACAGAAGTGTGCACCACATCATCACGAACCGTCTTGAGATTCGGAAAGTTTGTGCTCGATGGGTGATTCGGTTACTCACAGAACAATACAAGGCGCAACGTTTTCCAGCCTCGTTTTTTGGATCATTATCACAGAGAAAGAAATGAATTTTTGGACCATATCGTGACCGTAAACGAGACTTGGATCCATCAATTCTCACCAGAAAGGAAACAGAGTTCACGTGAGTCGGAACATTTACATTCTGCGCCTCCGAAAAAGTGCCGAATTGTTCCGTCCACCAAAAAAGTTATGCTTACCCTTTTCCCTTGACAATCAAGGTGTTGTGCATCATGAATTTGATAATCAAGGTGTTGTGCATCATGAATTTGACAATCAAGGTGGTGTGCATCATGAATTTGACAATCAAGGTGGTGTGCATCATGAATTTGACAATCCAGGTGGTGTGCATCATGAATTTGACAATCAAGGTGGTGTGCATCATGAATTTGACAATCAAGGTGGTGTGCATCATGAATTTGACAATCAAGGTGGTGTGCATCATGAATTTGACAATCAAGGTGGTGTGCATCATGCATTTGACAATCAAGGTGGTGTGCATCATGAATTCATGCCGAAAGGTATAACAATTAATGCAGCATCATATTGTGAAACCATTAAGAGGGTGCGAAATGCGATTAACGATCGAAGGCCAGAAAAATCCGAGAGGCATTGTCCTTCTGCATGACAACGCGAAACCACATTCGCCACGCGTTACAAAAGCCGTCCTTAACAAATTCAAAGGGAAGGTGTGAGAGCACCCTCCTTACAGTCCAGACCTTTCGCTTTGTGATTTCCATGTGTTCCGTCCCATGAAAAATGACCTTGCGAAGCAGCGATATGACTCCGATGAAGACGTCAAAAATGCGTCGCGAGAATGGTTATCTCAAGTTGGACGATACTTTTTCAAGAAGGATTAGACAAACTCATGGCATCCTACGATAAATGTTTAAATAAACTAGGCGATTAGATCGAAAAATCGCTCTTCTACTGCACTTCCTACTTAAGTATACGCATTTCCCATTTATTTTTTACATTCGAGTGCAACTAACGTTTTGACTGCCCTACGTATGTCCATTTTAGTTAAGGTCAATGTCTCTGCTCCATATGTAAGAACTGAAAGGATACACATTGATTAAACACCTCTCTTTTAAGACATGATGACATATTGCTCTTGAAAATTATTCTGTTTCTTTCTAAAGCTCTCCAGCAAAGTTTTATACACCGATTAATCTCCTCATAAGTGTGACCCTTGATTGATATCTGTTGTACAAGTAAATATAAGTATCTTACATGCACTACAAATTACTAAATACACGTATTTTTATTGAACCTGAGAAACGGCTGTAGACATCCCCAAAGCTCAGTATATTCAATACATTCAGCTGCATGCTACCATTTGTACGTGTTTATTATGCGAGGTTCGAAAAGATCAGGGAATCATTTCTAATTGCGGGTATGAAGAATGGTGCGGGGAATTATGGGGTTTCAGAGGTCAGCAGCACCAATGACGTCGTCTGACGGCAAGTGGCGCCATCTTATTTTCTGTCTGTGTGGATCACTATTAGTTTCTTTACTTCCCGAGCGTCTAGTAACATGGTAGTTGAAAATGTGAGCAAATGAGCAACGTGAAAACATTAAATTTTGTATTGTGCTTCTAAAATCATTACCAGAGCTATTCGGTAAGCATACAGTGAAAGGGCAATGAAGTCGCAAGTTTACACGTGACAAAAAGGTTTTCCGTGATGGCGTTCTGAAAGCCAATGGTGATGCGCTTTGCGGGCGCCAGTTTATCACTTCAACTTGCGAGCAGATTTAGCGCATACGCAATTTTGTCTAACTGTAGAAGATTTAGATAGCGCCACAGGTAGTGATATCAGTTGGAAGTGTTAACAGCATGCTCCACAATGATTTAAACATGCATTTCAGTTTTCAACATTTGGTTCAAAATTGGTCTTCCGAAAAACAACATACACGAATGACCCTCGCCGGGCGAACTAATCAACGTGGCTGATCAAAACAATTTTCTAAACAACATAATCAGAGGAAACGGGCCATGGTACTTTTTCATAGGGTCCACAGACGAAACGTCGTACTGTGAATTGAAATCATCACTTTGAAAATAGTCCCTTTCTGAACAAAAGTGAATTACAAAAGATCTGAAGAAAATATCGGCATTTGAAAGATACTGTAGCATGATCTTAGGAATTTGATGGCTGCGCTATCTATCTATCTATCTATCTATCTATATTACTCACTCACTCACTCCAAGTTTGCGGAATTGTAAATTCAAATCGTCGACTGGTTGTTTGAAAAATTGCGGACGATTGCAACATTTCAATTGGATCATCGAATTGCCGCAAAGTTTGTCCCAAGTCTGCTGATTCAAGATCAGAGAGACAATCGCGGTACAATCTGTCACGAACTTTGGAATCGCGCAAACTAGGTCGAAAATTTCGTGAAGCCAAAATGCAGTCTTCTTCCAGAGCCTTAAAGAATAACCATAATTAATATAATATTAAAAAATCAGTACAATATTGTTTCATTCGGCAACTAAAGATTCCTTTATTGAGACAACTTAAAGAATTCTTCACGCTGGCAACTAAAAAGTTCTTCATGCAGGCAACTAAAGATTTATTCATGCAGGCAACTAAAGAGTTCTCCGTGCAGACAACTAAAGAGTTCTTCGTGCAGACAACTAAAGAGTTCTCCTCCAATAAAGAGGGACGGTTGAGTAATATACGGGCAGAGTTGTAAGTAATATCATAGCAGCAATTCAGAATTTCCGTGATGCTTCAGAGTTGCGAGTAATATCCCTCCAATAAGGAGTTCACGGTTCCTATGATATTGGGACAATATCGTCAAATAAAATGCAATTCTATGAAAATTTACTCTCAACTCGGAACACAAACTCTAAAGAGCGCTGTTCATGCACCTTACACCAAACAAATCAATAACAAATTTTTTAAACATTACATCGACCTCAGAAATATAAAACAATTCCCCAAGAGATACTCGTGAGCTTTTCAAGCTTCGTAACGTTGCACGGTACTCCGAAACGTTACACATTTTCAGTAAAATTTGAGCTTGGGCAATACATAAGTTGCGGTTATTCTGGAATGTTGCACCCATCTCCAAAAATGCATTAAACAAAGGCTTGAGTTTTTCCATGTTCCACAGAACTTTTCAAAAAACGATGTGTAAACTTATTCAAAATATTCCCAAAATGCTACGCAGATTTCCAACCGTGAAGACGGTGGCCAGCACCTTTGCCAACCAAAGGCACTGTTGGCTGTTTCAGGGCCACCGCAGTGCAAGTGTGGCGGAAATAATTCTAACAGAGTCACATATCCACCCAACGTGACGGTAACGATAGATAACCATTAGCTGACAGTAGCTGATTGACCAGTGTTGTTCGGAACAGCATACCGTTCAGGATCTTTTGACTAACAGCCGATTACAACTAGGGCCTACAGAAAAACGCTTTTCAGAAAATAATACAGGGGCCACTGCTGTGCGTGGACCGAAGGTGTCTGTGGCCATCATGTGCTCTTGTTGACAGACCGTCAATGATTAGGGCTGGACATTGGACGACCGAAAAGCCTTCTTTTTGGGTTCTTTTTTGTGTTCCAACCCAATGTGAGTCTGATATAACCGATGCCACGCTGGTGAACAGCTGCTCTCATATTGCGCACGTGGTTGGAAATTTGGTGGCGGCAGCATGTGATGGAAGTTATTTTTCGATATCATTGAGACCCCTCAATCAATACACTCTCACCGACACATCCTGTCAAGGATTGCTTCGGACCAAGTGGGGTGACCATCTATTTGAGTTACACTGAACTGTTTCTGAAAGAAAACTTCCCCTCTTTATAAGGACTGCATTCTTCTGGAATGGTTTGACAATCATGTCCAAACATTTCATGTGCTACCGTAGTCTCCAATTTCCCCCCCACTTGAACACCATAGAACATTTCAGGAATGTAGTGAAACGTAGTATCAACTGGTCCAGTGCCTCGCTCCATCGCAAGAATATATGGAACCTTATTCTATCCAGCTGGTATAGAATACCTCGAGACACCTTCCACCGTCAAGTGGAGTCAGTGCCAATTCAGGTGCAAGCGGTACTCGCGAGAAATGCTATAGAAAGTACGTCGGTGAGGAAGAGTAAGAGTAAGAAGATAGATGCTTTGGAATTATGGACTAGCAGACGGCTGCTTGGTATATCATAGACTTCAAGAAAAATAAATCAGTCAATACTTGATCGAATCAGTCAGTACTTGACCAAATCAAGCCCAGTTGCTCCATTGAGGCAATGATCTCCAAGCAAAAACTCACGTATTTTGGACGTGTGATGCGTGCCAATAATGGGTAAGATAAAATTATCATGCTTAGCAAGGTTGGAGGAAGTAGGAGGGAAATACAAGAAAAAATACTTGACTGGGATTAGAGACGCTTGCAGAATAACCTTGGAAGGGCTGCGAGATCTTGTTGAGAACTTGTCGAGATGGCGGGGTTTTTTTTTTGTTCATACGGTCACTACTTTGCCAGTCACCAAAAGTCGAGCACTACGCAGTTAAATCTAAGGACAGCAACAACCATAATGTTATGGCTCATGAGTTTATATTTGCTCAGGAAAAATATTATGCCCCTAGAAAATCTGAAAAATGCATGAGAAATATTGATTGGACTACTACTTCCAAGTATTTTTCTTTTTTTACACTTTCTAGAAGCGTTAGTGATAATTTCTGACGGAGTGTGTGATGATGCTTATTTAAGCCACTAGCCAAAAACATTGTTCTCAATAAGAATGAAATACCTAATTAAAAGAATATTGTTTTTAGAAATTAAGATTGTAGCACATGAATTACACTTATTTGCTTCAGAGGGAGAATTTTTCAGCAGAGCAATCCCAAATTACAGCGGTTGAATTTTATGTGAAACTGAGTGATGTAAAAAAATTAATGTCCCACTATGTCCGGAATTGACAAAACGATGCGAATGCTTAAAATAAATAAAGAAAATTCAGTAAGAATCGCATATTCTTGATAATAGGCCAAATGAATGATGAAATGTTTATCCTATTGCTATGTAGCAGCGCCACTTTACTGTAGCTGAAAAACTGAAATACTCACCATCTTTTTTTCAGTACGTATCCCGTGAATCCCGTTGATAAATGTGCATTATTTTGACTTCTATTATCGTGTTACATTGATTGCTAGCGGTGTATAGATGCAGTTATTACACGATCGGAATATTCAATATGCCAAACATGGATTTAAATTAAAGTTGTAAATAGTAACACTGTATTAGTGATCCAATTTATTGGGGTAGAAAATAAACACATCAGCGTTTCCAAGCTTTCGCACATCAACCAGATGGCTTTTTCAAGGAAGTTAGAGAGAAACTGCAAACTGAAAAATAGAACGCTTAACAATTTGAACTCAGGAACTTGACAATAAATAGATGCGACGTTATATTCATTTAAAAATACGAGGCATCACGTTGGTTGCACGCGGGATCCTGGTATAGAAAAGGCGTTACTTGAAGAATTGGTTCTAAATTCGTGGCAACTCGAGCGATACACAATCATTGCAAGCATCGCTGTTGGTAATGATCTCCAAGGTTTCCCGAATGGCTGTACATTTAGGGGTAGAGTAGCTAGCTAATTTCTTTTTATCATCAAACATAGGAGTAGCTGACTTGAATTTGACTTCTCTGGATACTGCCGTGGCTACTTTACCGTATTTTGTGTCCCTTTTATGTTCGTTGACTCTGATTCCAAACGAAGGCTTGGTCATTCCAATGTAGTATCGTTTAGAGCCGTTCGGATACCGTAGGGGGATCGCATAAATGCCTGCTTCGCAGGATAGAGGTGGTTTTTCACTATTTCTCTTTAGAATAGTATGTAAAAATGCAGGGGACCTTATGTTGACGCCGTAGTTCATCTTCTTGAGGGTGTTTTTGAGTTTGTAAGACACACTTGGTATGTAGGGAATTGAGCCTAAATAACGTAGCTGCGTCACAGGAAAACTGGAATGTTTGTCTCTGGCTTTTTGGATAAAGCTACGTATCTGATTCAATGAATATCCTGCATAATCCCGGTGAGGCATGGACGTTGTGTTTGTCTTACGGCACTGGCTCTCTCCCTTCCCTGGAACCAGTGACCCTAAATTAGGGACGGGCGACTGCTTATAGCATATTGAGTTGCTTACGGTGGTCGTTAAACCTTCAATAAAAAAAATAATATCCTGCATCAGTGGCTAACTTGATGACTCTTTCAGTTTCGTGTTGTGTAGAATGGGTATCAGAAGAAACGGCGAAGGCTCTTGGAATTTGAGAACGTAAGATAGCTGCTTTGTATTCTGCGGGACAGAAAGAGCTGCGGAGCATCAGGTTGGGGAAGGACGTGGGTCTCCCTTCCCTGGAGCCAGTGGCTCTCTCTCTCTCTTCCCTGGAGCCAGTGGCCGTAAATTAGGGACGGGCGACTGCTTATAGCCCATTGAGTTGCTCACGGTGGTCGTTAAACCTCAAATAAAAAACAACAACTAAGAAAACGTTAGGAAAACAAAAGAAAAAGCAGGTAAATCAGAGCAGCTTTCAATGTAAAATGGGGAGATAGCGTGTTCTGCTTTGGCTGTTGGTCCATCTCCTCTTCCTTCAGTGCCATCGAAAAATATAATGCATCCGCGCCCTGATGGCACAATGGTCTAAGCGCTGACTTGCGCCCATTCATCCGAGATGGATTCGGGTTCGAATCCTGGTGAAGCATGGATGTTGTGTTTGTCTAACGGTACTGGCTCTCTCCCTTTCCTGGAACAAGTGGCCTTAAATTAGGGACGGGCGACTGTTTATAGCACAGTGAGTTCTTCACGGTGGTCGTTAAACCCCAGAAACCCCACAAATGATGCTCTTCTCAAACTGAAAATTAATCTGTCTATTATCGTGAGAAGTCATGTGTTGTGGAAGCTGTGCGATGATCTAATACATAAACTATTTTTTTCATGGTATGCAATTCTTGCAGGTAGTATACAAATATTTCATAACACTATAATTAAATATGCTATGTTTATTTACCTTACTGTGCTTCAAAGTTGTATTTAAAAGCAAAACTTTGCTACTTTACATTGGCGTAAGTTTATGCACATCAAGAACGTACTGGCCAATTTTGCTTTCATTCATTCTACTAGAAATATTAGACTGGAATTATATGAAAGCCATTCTGGTTTCAGAGTGGTCGTTTTCTTGCTATTCTTCCGGCTCTGGTTACAGCTTCGGATGACGCACGGTGTGGTGTTACTTTAATGATGTGGCTCTTTCTTCCCCAGAACCAGTGACCCCAAATTAGGAACGCGTAACTGCTTATAATCTTAAGTGTTGTGCATGGTAGTCATCAAAACAGGAAGAGTAGAGTGTTCAGGAAAGCATCCCTTGCATAAAACATTACCGCCTTATATGTAGAAAGCGTTATTCATATTTATATTTCACCGATATGAAAAGAATTTCTTCAATGAGGCTTCTATAACAAAGGAAGAATTTCTCTTTCACGTTACCCGTCAAAGGATGTACTACGTGTGACGGTTCGGAGAATAAATACCCCGTGAATTCATTTTGTGACTTGAAATTAAAGCTTTGTTACTTTGCCGTGTGTGCGCATCGTGTATTGCTCTCGAGCGACAGTCTGGCCTATTGACATCGTACCTGGATTCGTACCAACATTCTTGTGGGCTGTCAGATTCTTGGCAGATATCGAGAAAAAAGGATGAGCAATAATAGTTACACAACTTCACGCCAGCAGCTGCGGCTTTGTCCCATGTTTCTGAAATAATGCTAGATTGTCTCCGATGTCTTCCAGACGTTTTCTTTTCCCTTTCTGTCTTTTTCCTTGTTTTCGTTTCTTGCTGGCAAATGCTTTCAAGAATGTGCGACGTATTTTGCTTTAAATTTTGTTGATTTTGTGCTCTTTGAATTCTTTTTTAATACTTTTCATTTAAGAAACGCATTTAGTTACGGCGATGTTATTTACTTTGATTGACTTCAGGTTTTTAAAGAAATCGTTTTTTTATTTTATTTCAATGAAATTTCAGTTAGTCAGCGCTTTACATCACTCGATACTTTTATTTTTCTGGAATGACAAGTGAAGTTTCGTTCTAAGTGTGTACTTACTTTCTTTACGTCTCTTTTTTATTTGAATGATCAGGTTTTTCCTTTAAATTATTCATTATTTCGCTGAGTTTACCCGAGTAATTACTGTGCTTTATTTGATGAAGGGAGTTATTTCATGCTTCTTTAAACTTCTTTGAATCAACACTTCTTTTTTCTTAATTATTTCCCTTCCTTTGAAACAGTTCGGTGCTTCTGTTTGTGATACACAATTATTTTACGTATCACTAATTTCCTATATATAATTTTTCTAGTACTAATGAAGTTACGGCGTGTTTGGAGGATCTTGTAAGGGGGAACACTAGTGAAGCGGGGGCCTTGGATTAAAGCCTGGGTGAGGCATGAATTTTTGTGTTAACTTTTCCATTCTAGTTCTTAAATTCCTGTGGGATCAGTAATGCTTAATTAAAAACTCCTCACAATTCCCAATCTCTGATATTCAGAAGAGGTGGCAAATTACGAAAATGCGCACGCACGCGTATAGTGCACATTCTTCTTAGCCTGTTGGTACCCACTGCAGGGTTATAGTCCTCCCTCAGTCTTTTTCAACTTCCTCGATCCTTAAATTCAGTCCACCATTTAGCACCTCTAAAGTTTTAAAGGTTATCTCTCAATCTTGTTCTCTGGCGCCCCCTTCGTCTCTTTCTATATCTCGGTTGCCATTCTGTTATTAATCGTGTCCATCTTTCAGTCCTTCAATATGTCCAGCCCGTCTCCACTTTGATTCTTTTATTATTTTTATAATATCTATTATTTCTGTTCTTTCTCTTATACGTTCATTTCTAACTCTGTCTATTCTTGTTATTCCCAACATTCTTCTCTCTAACTTTCTTACCGATACTCTTATTTTTTCACATTGCCGTTCTGTGTAATACTTCATGTTTCACTTCCATAAGTAAATACGGGGTTAATACAAGCATTGAAGATTTTTCTCTTTAAACACAATGGAAGATCGCCGGTTAAATAGTCTCTAAGTATCCAAAAATCTCTTTCACCTTGGATAATACTTCTACTAACTTCTCCTTTTTGTTTTGCCTTTCTTTAAAACTGAATACTTGATCTAAATAAATGTACTCATCAACTTTTGCAATTTCTTTTCCTTCTATCAAAATCGTTTCTGTATCGTTCAGATATTTAATTTTCGCTGTGTTTATTGTCAGACCTCTTAAGACTTCCCATCCATAAATCCTCTATCATATTTTGCATTTCAGTATTGCTAGTTGTAACGATGACTGTCATCAGTAAATTTTAAGTAATTTAGTTACCTTCCATTTATGTTTAGTTCTCTTTCATCCCGATTTAAATTTCTAGAAATATCTTCCAATAGAGAGTTAAATAATTTTGGATATATTTGGTCTCCTTGACTAACGCCTCTCCCCACCTCGAAAACCGAGCCCCCATGCTCTCCAACTTTATCGTTGCTGTAGCCTTGTTATATATTTTATTTATTAAACTGATGTACTTTCTTTCCAATGTTTGTCCTTTTATTGAAGAACTCATTTCCTTTTGAAATATAGAATCAAAAGCGTTGGTATAGTCTACAAAAACTAAGTGAACTGCATTCTGCTATTCATTTGTTTTTTCTACTAATTGGTTAATTGTATGTAGATGGTCTATTGCAAAGTGTAGACCTAAAACCTGCTTGTTCTGCCGAATGTGCGTCTTCCAATTTCGAAGTTAATATTCTTAATATTATATTTTTGAAAAATTAATACACTTGTGGCAAAATGCTCATAGGTCTATAGTTAACATCATATTTGTTTCCTTTTTTAAATAAGAGATATAACTGCATTTTTTCATCGTTCAGGGATTTCTTTCTTTTCTATCACTTCGTTAAATAAAGCTGTCAGGGATCTTCATAAAAGTGCTCCTCCTCCTTTTAAGTGCTCTGCTGTTATTCCATTTTGCCCTATACTTTTATTTTTTTTTAGTTCTGAAACAGCCTTTCCTATTTCATCTACTGTTATTTTTGGAATATCTTCTAAATTTTCTTCCAGATTGTTCCTCCGAATCATTATTAATTTACTAATCGAAGACGATTGAACTTTGAGCAAAAATTTCTTGTTTTGAGTTTTGGTGCTGCCCATGAGCGTCTAGTATTATGAGGACTCGGACTCGTCCCAAATTTAGGTCTGTTGGCTGAGAAAGTGAGAGAACAAGAAGAGAAAGAACTAACAGAATATACAGGTCTTGCTCCGAGATTCGAACCCAAACGCTGCTGTGGGAGGAACCCGCGCATCAAGGCGAATCAACCACTGTCTGATCAAGTAAAGTTTGATAAACATGAATCGAGCCATGTAGTTAAATTCTCCAAAGACCACTTCACCTTATATGGTCTTTTTCTCGAAATAGCCATTTTACTTAAAGATTATTTTACCGAAGTGGTCATTTAACTCCCAAGTCTTTGCATCGAAGGGCTTCTTTACCTAAAGGCCCATATCATCGAAGTGTTACTTCACCTAAAAACTCACTTCATCGAAGGGTTACTACGCCTAAAATTAACTTTATCGAAGGGTTACTACACCTAAAATTCACTTCATCAAAGCGTTACTACAAACGAAATTCGCTTCAGCAAAGCTTAATTGCTACATCTAACATCGAAAGGTTATGACAACTAAAATTCATGTAACTGAAGAGTTTCTATACAGGAAATTCCCTTCATCGAATTATTACTACACTGAAATTAACTTCATTGAAAGGTTACTGCACTTAAAATAACTTCATCGAAGGCTTACTACACTTGAAATTAACTTCATCGAAGGCTTACTACACCTAAACGTTAACTTCATCCAGTGGTTACATCTCCTAAAGCTTCGATGCATCGAAAGATTACCTTATTTAAAAAGTTCGTTTTATCGAAGGGTTACTTCACATAAAAAGTTAATTTCATCGGATTTCCATCACCTAAGATTTCATTTCATCAACGAGATTACTTCATCTAAACGTTCATTTCGTCGAAAGGCGATTTTTGAAAAGTTTGTTGAAACCTTTGTGCTCTTTTAAAGAATCTGTAAGTGTGTGGTGCTTTCTCGGATGTTTTGAAATAGGCTTCAAATGTTTCTGCAGATATTTTTAGAGATTCGTTTTTCCGTAATGTGTGTCTGGAACACCAATTGTTTAGATCTAAGCTCAATACAGTGACTTCGAACAAGTTGGATAGCACTTTTCATTAAAAAAAAATTTAAGAGATCGCAGTTAGTGTTAAATAATAATGACTTAGTTAAATTGTTTACATTTGGTGGTTACAAAATTAGCTGCGCTATTTACGCCATATTTATTACGAATGTTCAACGTGAGTGTATTCCTAAGAAAACTAAACACCGCGACACTTGAAAAAACAACATCGCACAGAAACTTAATCATGTGGCATCCAAATTGTGTCCATCTGACCAAACGCAGTAATGGTGACTTCACTAACTCATTCTTTCACCAGTCGGTAAAATGAAGCATTCGGTAAAACGAAACTTTCGGCCAAGTGGTCTATCGGCTAAAGTAGTCTAATCGGGGTGTATCGACTAAGACATTCCACTGACCTCCGTTCAAAAGAAATAGTCCGAGAGCCAGGAAGGATTTATTTATCCCAGCGAGTGCTAAAGCTTTGTGAACATTTTTTGTTTATATATGATATAAGAGTCTCAGAAAAGTGAGTCTTGCAAAATTCCAGTGGTGGGTTGCTGTGTGATGATGTCATCAATATGGCTGCCGGTTATTACGTAGTTGCCACATTTATATATGCATAACTTCTCACCCGTTTGTCACAGGGATGAATTTTCTTCTGAAATGTTTCAAATTTAATGACAGGTATTTTTTTTGTAATTACACATTTTTGCTTACTCCATTAGTTTTTGAGAGATTGCATTTGAACGTGTAAAATCAGTATTCACATTGGCTATGTGTGGCATTTAACCATGATTTACTCAAAAACTATACGACTTTCGAAAAAATGCTACGGAACAAAAAAGTTGCGTTTTTTAATGGGGATTCCGAAATTTATAAAACATGGGGTTTACCCCAACCCTTAGAGAATTATGACCCTTAGAGTTCAAAAAGATGTACTTGCTAGATCCAAAGAATGTTGAAAAGCCTATACACCGAAAATTGGTAGCTAACTGTGCATTTTTTGTTGCACCATACAACCTGAAAGCAGAACAAAAGAAACTAGAGGTTGTCAAATGTACTTTAGATGCTTTGGTAAAGTAATTCATATGGCAGCTGTCCAAAAATGTGATGTGAAAAAAGTCATGGAGAATCCTCTAACATTCGTGCCATTTTCTCTTGTCTGTGCCATGTACGGACACCCTTGATACTCCTCGGGGAGTGAAGTAAGATACAGTGTATTTATCAAGAAAACAATACCTAAGATCCAGTCTAAGGCATTCTCCAAAGTTAAAAGGATTGATCCAACAATGCTGCGACTTTCTAAACCTACACTGATCCAAGATTAAAAGAAGAAATTCAGTGGCATGGCTGTGGAAACGAGCCCATAGCAGAAAACCTGACGAACGATCTCAAAAACTAATGGAGTTAACAAAAGATGTGTAATTACAAAAAATATTTGTCATTAGATTTGATACATTTCAGTAAAAAAACATTATGTCCGTAGCATAAATGGATGAGAAGATTTGCATATTTAAATGGGGCAACTACATAATAGCGCAGGAGCCGCATTGAGGAGAAAAAGGACTTATAACGAGTTATCACTCATAATTCTATAAGGGTTGAGTAAACCCCATGTTTTTATACATTTTCGGAATCCCCATTACAAAATGAAACTTTTTTGTTTCGGAGCATTTTTTCGAAAGTTGTTTAGTTTTTGAGTAAATCATGGTAAAATGTCGCACATAGCCAATGTGAACACTAATTTTACATGTTCAAATGCAGTTATCTCAAAAACGAATGGAGTAAACAAAAATGTGTAATCACAAAAAATACTTGTCATCAAATTAGAAACATTTCAGAAAAAAATTCATTCCTGTGACATAAACGGGTGAGAAGTTATGCATATTTAAATGTGGCAACTACGTAATAGCCGGCAGCCATATCGATGACGTCATCACGCAGCAACCCACCACTGGAATTTTGCTAGACTCACTTTTCTGAGACTCTTATGTCATACATAAGCAAAAAATATTTACAAAGCTTTTGCACTCGCTGGGATAAATAAATCGTGGTCTGGCTCTTGGACTAAAAGGCGTTCGTCGGAATTCTCTGTGTATGCTACACAGAGCTATGGCGCGAACCATTTTATCAGTGGTGCGAGGATTGTAGATGGAGTAAATCCTGATGCTGCAATGCGTTCCCTAATGCTTTTCGTAGCAAATATCTTCTGGGCTCATGCTTGCATTCAGGAGAAAACCATGAAATACCTTGTAGTGCGCTGTTTCTAAGTACAAGTGAGGTTCATATGCCACTACAAAGTTCTACATAGAAATTTTAGACATCGACATCCGCTTCCAGTCTAACGAATGGTAAAGGGATGGACTTCGCGTGGCAAATTATATCCTGCCACGTTGCTAAATTATAAAGTAGTCCTACATGCAGCAGGCAATGATTTTGGAGTGCTTTAGGTGTGAAACTCCGGCGTAACCAGAGGCTGAAATTAGTTCAACAGTTTTCTCTGGAAACTCGGTTTTCAGCGCAGAAATCGAAGGCATATAGAGGCTTCTCACGCATTCCTTCCGTGTCATTCGCATTTGATGCAGTCCCTTGGTAAAGTGGCACACTACACGTCTTTTCGAGTGAAAGACCTAAAATTTCAGGCATGAGATCAGTGCCAATGCCGAGTTGTTAACAGTCAGTAGATGTTTCGTGGGGAACTACATGAAACATAGATGAACTGTCGAGAATTCATATACAAAACCCGCACGGAAAATTTATTCGCGTCGTTTGTTTTGTCGTTGCGCTAGAAGAGGTTTAATATCAGTATCTCAGACGCGACTTGAATTTTATTGTTATTCTTTATGAAACTGAGAAAGGAAATGTAAAACGCAGTCTATACAAGCGATCTAATATAACCGTTGGTATATTCACTGAATAATATAAATAGTACAAACATGTGTGCATCTCTAATAACAGAACGTGTGCGTACATTTATGGCAGATTTTACTCATCATGAAATCATTAGATATTTGGGCAGATTGTGTTTCATTGTTGTCTGATTTGCAGGGTGCCTGTTCCAAGTCAAAGTTCTTGGAGGCTTGTTAATAACAAATATATTTACAACACTTTTTTTATGGAAACCTGGAAGTTAAGAAAGGGCAAGTGAAAAAGGATATATAATCTTCAAGCCGTGGAATTGCGTGCTTCGTGATTAACGTTAACATTAAAATGTTTCTGTCACGTTTGCATTAGAAGAAACAAAGCGGCTTCCTATATTTGGGCGTTTCTATTCCAGCGGTGGTCGTCACAATACAGTGTTATTTCAACCGAAATACAGTTTTCAGTATCTTATAAAACAAAAACTATGTAAGATATTGACATTCACGGTACATCGTTCTATCACCAATAGCAACGATTTTATTATATAGATGGCGTCATTAAAACATTGTACGATTTCACTGTCACGTGACAATTTAGGCAAGGTGGCCACAAATGCTTTGGAGAAGGCGTTCTCTGTGATTGAATTAAGCAAAACGAATTCTGTTACTTTTGTGGAACTGCGTTTTAAAACACGTTTCGAGAAATCACCGCCGAGTAGACAATCCATCAACGACTGTCACAAGAGATTTGAAATAACAGAATGTATGTCTAAAAGTAGGAGACTATGTGCATCTGATGAACACGTGAAACGTGTTCGTGCCAATTACCAACGCAGCCCGAGGAAATCGCCAACGATGGCGAGTCGGGAATTACAAATTCCACATGTTTGGAAAAATTTTATAAGCGGCTGAAAAAGACTTCCTATAAACTGCAGTTATTGCAAAGTGGCCCTGACAGAATCGCATGTCGTTATTTCTGTACAGAAATGCAGGAGTATTTTGAAGAAGATGGTTTTAATGAGCGTCTAATTTTCAGCCACGAATCGACATTCCACATAAGTGGGAAAGTTAACATACATAACATTCGCATATGGGGACTGAAAATCCTAAAGCAACAGTGTAGCAAGTGCGGGATTCACCAAAGGTTAATGTGTTCTGTGCTACATCTCGTAAAAAAAAGTATGACTTCTTCTTTTTCAAAGAAAACATTGTAATGAAAGGCTCTTATCACGATATGGTAATTATTTGGTGATCCCTCAACTGCACGAAGACCGTGACGACTTCATTTTCCAGCAGGATGGAGCACCAATCCACTGGCATCGGAATGTTAGAAATTACCTCTGTGAAAACCTTCCACAGCGCTGAACTGGCCGCGCAACAAGCGAAATGTCACTCACATGTTTTCCACCACGAAGTCCGGATCCAACACAGTGTGACTTTTTTAATGAGGCTACATTGAAGACAAGGTCTTCGTCCCTTGCTGTTAATTTAGCTGATCTGAAACAAAGTATCGCAACCGTGATTACTGGAGTTGATGAAGATATGTTAACGCGTGTTTGGCAAGAATTATACTTCTTTATATATGTCTTGTGACTAGGGATGAACATCTGTAAGTAGCTGTTGCAAACATAAAGGGTTTCTCTACAAAGCGGTGAAAAGTGAGAGTTAATATCTCAAATAGTTTTGGATTTATGAGATGTTGAAGCTGCCTATTTGATCTTGTACTTGGTTGCCACTAAGCTACATCACTCGCCTGATGTAGATGTACTTTACCGGTCTGTTACACGTTCCCTTGGGTTTGGTAAATTTCACTGCTCAACATCACCAAAAATATATAATCTGTCATAAGATTTAATTTAAGTGTATGTTATACAGTAAAACCTCGAAAATTCGGCATCGACGGAGTGCCGAATGTATGAAAATTAAAATCCGACATCGAGTGCCGGATTTATGAAAATTACGGATTTCTGAAGCTATCCGAAAATTGCGTAACGGGCGTTATGTAAAGCAGGTAACTACATGTAGCAGGCCACTTTAACGAACACTTGAGTACCTACGCCCCATAAATATATACGCTGCCGATCGTATTCTTCTAATGTGCGAAAAAAAAATCGTTTTGGCAATGGAAAAAAGTTTTGGCAAAAATATTGGCGATTACCTCTTTGTGCTATTTATTATAAAACTCTGTCAAAAACAATTGAATTTGGGGAGTGGTTAGGCAGGAACTTGAAAAAAATCCAGAGCAACTGCTAGGGCTGGGCGATGTATCGATACATCGAGAAAACCCGATGTGAGTGTTACATCGATGTTACGATTTTTCGTCTGACGAAAATACGATACATCGTGATGAAGGCCGATATCGATGTCATTACATGTTCGAATCCACATACTGCCACCACCAAGTACAGATCATCCTCATCACACTTTCGGCACTCATTTCAAACCTTCCCCCTGATTTTGTGGCCTCATTGGTCCGCGTCACTTCAGCGCGACCCAATGAGATGACTAATTTGAGTAATCTCCCGATGTTACACGTAGGCGGCTATCGGCAATTCGCAAGCTGAGATCGGATGATCTCGCGAAGTGTTGTTGAGACGGTACGTCCGGGAGATTTCCATGGTTATTGGCGAAATATCGGATGTTCTCACGAAAACGAAATCAGAAAAGTGCCGAATTTCCGAATGCTGGATTTTCGAGGTTTTACTGTATTATTCTTCGTATATTTCAAATGTGTTTTCAGGTATTCAGTATCACACGGTGCTACTTAGTAAATAAGTGTAATATTTACGAAAAATATAATTTAATAAAGATAGCAGTTCTATTTCCTTAAAAGTAAATGTTATTCGTATCCTGCGGTGCTTTGCCTATACAGTATCCCTTTTCAATGTCTAGTAATAGTTATTAGTGAGCACGGTTTAGCTCCACTTGCCCTAGTAACGCTTTTCTATAGCAGAGATATCTTGGTGAAGGCGTTTCTCGTGCTTGTTACTGGCAGCTTCAAGGTTTTTCTGGTAGAAACCAAAGTGTGATATCAAGGAAATGCTTTTTAATTGACATTCAGAAGACGTTCACACATTTTTAGAACGACTTTCTAACAATATATTGGGTTGGTGCGAATGAAATGTCCAGCAAAGGACCAGCACACGTGGACGGCGAGAACGAAAAAGTAGGACAACTTACCCAGGCAAAATAATTCCCCTCTGCATCGACACATAGTTGCCATTTGTCCGGCAAGGCCGTGATCCCGGAAAGAAAAAAGTCTTGCGGCTGGGCCCCGAAGAAGTCATCAACTACACGTTGAACCTCGTTGTCTGTCGTGAACTGTTTCTCGGACAGGAAGTGATCCAGGCGACAAAACAGATGATAGTCTGTCGAAGACAAGTCCGGGAAATGGGCAAGATGAGGCAGTGCTTTCATAACCCAAGGCGCTTTATCGTTCGTTGTGCGACATGAGGGCGGGCGTTTTCCTGGAGCTGAAGAACACCATGTCTGTTAACCAAAGCCGGTTGTTTCTGCAGCAATTTCTGGTGCATCTGGTGTAATTCAGAATAATAACGTTCTGCAGTGATGATTTGGTCTCTTGCCAAGAAACTCCGATGAATTATCTTGGCTGTGGACCACCAGACTTTGGAGCATCATCTTCTTGGTGTATAGGGGTTGCTTAGGATGCCGTCCAGCAGGCTGTGCCTTGCTTAACCATTGTGCAGATCGCTTCCGATTATCATAAAGGACCCACTTCTCGTCGCAGGGGACTATTCCATGCAGTAGAGGTTCCTGTTTATTTCTTGCAAGCAGCGACATGCGGACTTCCAAATGCTTAATCTTGTTTGCAGTTGTCAACACATTCGGCAGCCACATGTCCAGCTTTTTGACCTTACCCAGCGTAGCCAGACCCCGAACAACTGTCGTGTGGTGAACACACATCTGCCGCTATCTCACGACAAGTTTTTCTGGGGCCCGCTTCAACCACGCGTAACAAAACATCGTCAGCAACAAGTCTGTGACCATGTGCTTCCTTTTGCAGGTCCATATCTCTGCTTCGAAACTACGCAAAACATCGCCGAATGGTTCGTTCGTTTGCTGTATTCTCCCCAAAATGCTTTGTTAACGTTCCGAGCAGCAATTCCTGCAGAATAGCCCAGTTTAAATTCGTACAGGAAGATGAGTCTCAAATCCGGCGTCTGCATGCTTCCTTTACAAGCCATGTTACGTCTAAACAAACCACGCCTGAACATTGTTCTTCGCAGACGTGTTAGCTATTTATAGTAACTTTGTGACGTAATACTCGCAACACCTGTGAGTTGTTCCATTGCGCTGTGGTGGGGGTCTGTGTCCACTGCTCGTTCGCGTTGGACATTTCATTCCGACCAACCCAATAGTTAATGTTTAAAATAAAATTTTCTTTCTTAAATGTTCTATTTGATAGGCCTTTCTCAGGACTATTTTCTTTCTTAAATGTTCTATTTGATAACCCTTTCTCTGGACTACTTTCTTCCTTAAATGTTCTATTTGATGGCCCTTTCTCTGAACTATTTTCTTTCTTAAATGTTCTATTTGATAGCCCTTTCTCTGGACTATTTTCTTTCTTAAATGTTCTATTTGATAGCCCTTTCTCTGGACTATTTTCTTTCTTAAATGTTCTATTTGATAGCCCTTTCTCAGGACTAGTTTCTTTCTTAAATGTTCTATTTGATAGCCCTTTCTCAGGACTATTTTCTTTCTTAAATGTTCTATTTGATAGCCCTTTCTCTGGACTACTTTCTTTCTTAAATGTTCTATTTGATGGCCCTTTCTCTGGACTATTTTCTTTCTTAAATGTTCTATTTGATAGCCCTTTCTCTGGACTATTTTCTTTCTTAAATGTTCTATTTGATAGCCCTTTCTCTGAACTATTTTCTTTCTTAAATGTTCTATTTGATAGCCCTTTCTCTGGACTATTTTCTTTTTTAAATGTTCTATTTGATAGCCCTTTCTCTGGACTATTTTCTTTCTTAAATGTTCTATTTGATAGCCCTTTCTCTGGACTATTTTCTTTCTTAAATGTTCTATTTGATAGCCCTTTCTCTGGACTAGTTTCTTTCTTAAATGTTCTATTTCATAGCCCTTTCTCTGGACTATTAACATACACTTAGATTTTCAAGATAACAGGGCATTTCTTAAAATTAGTAGTGGTAGTTTTTCCAACTCCTCTTCCACTGCTTGCAGTCATTGTTTAGAAAGCGCTCTCTCTTCCTACAATAGTTCATTGGTAACACATCATGGGACTTTGAAGGAATATCGGCAAGACTTGACACCAGTCTCTTTTTAGCACGTCTTTTGTAAAAAAGATCGTGCTTCTGTTATCTGTTTGTCCGTCCGTCAGTACCCACAATATCTCAAAAACTATTAGTCCGATTTGAAAAATTCTTTTTGCATTGGGAAGCTTGAAATGTGCAAATGATGATCCTTTATTTCGTTTTTTTTTACGATGTACAATTTCGCCGGTAGAGGGCGTAAATGCAGTTAATGTCGAATTCAAAAATACGTTTTATTCCACATATTTGCTTCTAAACATCCGATTGAAAAAAAAATGATATCTTTGGATTCCATTTATGTCGAAGAGTATTTTAGATAGTTACTTTTTCAAATTAAGCATAGATTTTCCGCTAGGGAGCGTAAAACTAAATGACATTTTCCCCGATAACTCTTCTTCTAAAACTCCGATTTGAAAAATGTTTTCTTCAGCGGATACATCTCCTGATGGAAAATCTTTTGCATATAATTTCAAATTTTTGGTAAAGAATACTTTGGCCACCAGGGGGCGTAAATGTTCATTTTTGCTTGTGATGTATTTGCCATAAAATCGTAGCTTCTAAAATATCGATTAAAAATTCTTTCGTGGACTGATGCCACTCACATTGATAAACCTTTTCGGAATATTTTCTTCTTAAAATATTCCACAGTTTCTCCGCCAGGGGGCGTAGATGTACAACTTATTTTTGTTAATATCTCTACTTCTAGGAGTCCGATTTGAAAAATTCCTTCTTTGTTGGATAGTGTTTTCCGTGTGACATGTTTTTCATATAATTTCAAAATTTTTAAGTAATTAACGGACTTTCCGCTAGGGGGCGTAGCGGTAAATTGTGTTACCCCCTATATCTCTACTTCTAAATCTACGATTTGAAAAATTCTTTCTGCACCGGATACAGCTCCTGATGGAAAATCGTTTGCACATAATTTTTAATTTTTGTAAAAAAATAGTTTGGCCACCAGGGGGCGTAAATCTTAATTTCCGCTTCTGTTGTATTTGCAGAAAAATATGAGCTTCTAAATTCTCGATTAAAAAAAAACGTCGTTTGTTGACCGATACTAATCATGTCGACAAACCTTTTAGGAAAATGTTCTTCTTGAAAAAATGCATGGTTTCCACGCCACGGGGAGTATATGTATATCTTATTTTTGTCAATACCTCTACTTCTAAGAGTACGATTTGAAAAATTCCATCTTTGTTGGATAGTGTTTCCGATGCGAAATGTTTTTCCTATAAATTCAAAATTTTCAAGAAAATCATACACTTTCCGCTAGGGGGGCACAAAGGTAAATTGCGTTTTCTGCGTTATTTCTGCTTTTAAAGCTCCGATTTGAAAAATTCTTCCTGTATCGCATACAAGACCTGATGGAAAATATTTTTCACATAATTTCTAATGTTTGGTAAAGAATGGTTTAGCCACCAGGAGTCAAGTGTTAATTTCTGCTTCTGAAGTATTTGTCGCAAAATCTGGGCTCCTGAAAACTCGACTAATTTTTTTTTCTTCGACCGATACCGCTTATACGGATAAACCTTTTGAGATTACTTTGTTCCTAAAATAATGCATGGTTTTCCCACCAGGGGACGTAAAGTCACATCTTATTTTTGTCGATATCTCTGTTTCTAAGAGTCCGTAAGCTCACTATTCTGTTTACAGCAATATCTGAGGGATTAAAAACCCGATTGAAAATCTTCTTTCTTTGGTCAGATCTATTGTTTTCCATACCGGTTCCATTGACTTTGAATAGCTTTGATAAATTAATTTTGCGTCAGAACGGATTCAAAAGACGTGCTTATTACACCCGAAAATTTGGTGTCAACTTTCTTGTTTCATTTTTTCAAGAAATAGATTTGGATGTGTTACTAGTTGCCTTATCTCGATAGTGTTCTGCTGTTTGACGGATCTATGGATAGCAGAATGGTGTTTCCTCTTTAAATATATGAGTTGAAACATTATTTTGGTAATATGCACAATTGATTTTAACATTCTTTTCATTTTTTTAGCTTTAGTTTCCCACTGTACGAGAAATCAGCAATAATTATAAATCCTTTACTGAAACTTTCTTTGAATACTTGGAACAAAGATTTTGCAAGTATTTTTGTGCTCTTTCGTGATAGTAAATCGACCTTTTTTGTTACGTTTTGGTAGATCCATGCTTCATCAATAGTCACAATAAATTTCCATCTATCTCCGGTTAAGGGATTTACAAAAAGAAGTCTGCACCGTGTTCTACGCTCAGCCACATGCCTTAGCAAAAAACGGAGAACATTATGTTTTTTGGTGGTTTTTTAAGGTTCAGATGTTTTGTTTAATACCTTGTTCTGTTGATAGAGATTTTTAACGGCTTAGCGATTGGTCTTTTGGCTAGTGGAGTTTCTTTTAAGGCCGGGAGACCTTACTTTTGAAATAGTTGTAAAAGTAAGTACCTTCTTTGAATATTCCTTTGGTGTTCTTTTCCCCGCTAAAAGCAATGCTTGACGATTTCCCCCTCTATTGTTATAATATTGCTTAGTTTACATTTTGAAATGCGAATTCTTTGATTTTCACAGCGCTTTTTATTAGGTGTACAAATAAATTTTAAAGCGTTTTGTGTGTGACGTATACCGCTAATTTACATATCTGACATTCCCCTGCGTTGTTATGTGACCGTAACTTGTCCATTGTATAAAATGTGACACAGAAGTTTGCCCAACAGTCAAACGCACTTGCACATCGGTAAGTGAAATCTGACAAGCGATACCGCATTTATTCGACACTGCATTCGTTACGAATTTCATCAAGGAAAAAAGTGCTGCAAAAGCATGTGCATCGATCTGTTCTGTTTTGCGGTAGAATCATCATCATTGTCAACCATTATCAATCCACTGCTGGACGAAGGTCTCCCCAAGTTTCCTCCACAACGGTCTGTCTTGTGCCAGTCTCCTTCATGTCACTCCCGCATATTTACGAATTTCATCCACCCATCTCCCATGTGGTCTTTTTCTGGGTCTTTTCCTGTCCCTTGGAATCCAATCTAAAATTTCGGCTGTCCATCTATGGTCTGTCCTTCTGGCAGTATATCCAGCCCATTGCCATTTCAGGGATTTAACTCTGATCATGATGTCTTCCACTCTCGTCATTTTTCGGATCCACGAGTTCCTCTTCTTATCTCTCCTGGTTATACCAAGCATGCACCTCTCCATGCTGCTTTGAGTTGTCTGCAGCCTTTGTATGTCTCTTTTAGTTAAGGTCCACGTCTCTGCACCATACGTAAGCACTGGAAGGATGCATTGATCAAACACTTTTCTTTTAAGACATAATGGCATATTGCTCTTGAAAATTATGCTGTTTCTTCCAAAAGCTCTCCAGGCAAGTTTTGTACGCCGATTAATTTCTTCATCAATGTGACCCTCACTTGATATCTGCTGTCCAAGATAAACATAGGTATCTGTTATCTCCAGTTTTTCTCCATCAATCGATAAATCTTCATTTCTTGTAAAAGCATTGAACATCACTTTTGTCTTCTGAAAGTTCATTTTTAATCCCACTTCTTTACTCTTGTCAGCAAGTTCCTGGATCATACTCTGCAGCTCTGATGGGGTAGTTGCAAAAATGACTACGTCATCAGCAAAACGAAGGTGGGTTAGATAATCTCCATTAATCTTTATCCCTTTGTTTTCCCAGTTCAGTGATTGAAAGACATTTTCCAATGTGGCATTAAAGAGTACGTGTGAGTGTTGGTTTAGACGGTTTAAAGCAGGTGGTTTTGATGTTAGCGATAGAGAACGTAGCGGCGTCCCGCAGAAGGTCCCACATGAGGAACTGCAAGCGTTGCTGGATGAGGAATTCGTCTCAAACGCAAAATGAACTAGCTGAACAACTGGGGGTTACTCAACAAGCTATTACCAATCGTTTACGCGCAATGGGGAAGATTCAGAAGGAAGGAAAAGTGGGTGCCACATGACCTAAGCCAGAGGAACAAGCATGAGCGTGTCATGAACTGTTTGAATCTGTTGAATAAACAACACAAAGTCTCTCCTGTGGAAAATCGCTACGGGTGATTAAAAATGGATATAGTACGACAATCCCAAATTCAAAAAACACTGGGTAAACCCCGGTGGAGCAACGACTTCGGCACCATAACTCAATATTCCCTCCTGCGCGTTTGGTGGGATATGAAGGGTGTGCTTTATTATCAACTATTGAAACAGGGTCAAACTGTTACTGCTGATCGCTACAAGCAACAATTGCTGCGATTGAACCAAGAAATCTCTCGGAAGCATCCATTCACAGGCAAAGGATTGCGTCCCGTGAAATTACTGCATGACAACTCTAGGCCGCATGACGCGAAATTGGTCAAGAAAACGTTATTGACTCTTGGCTGTGTAGTTTTGGAGCACCCGGCGTATAGTCCCGACATAGCCCCTTCAGACTATAATTTGTTCCGATCAATGCAACATGGCTTGTCTGCTGTACGGTTCCGGACATGCGACGAAGTGCAAAAATGGGTTGACGACTTCATCGCGTCACACGACGAAGTATTCTTTATGGCTGGAATCCGTCAGCTGCCCACGGATGGTGATAGATAATGACGGCGCATAATTTGATTTATAAAGGTATTGTTGTTTTCTCTCAAATAACATGTTGCGTTGTCTTAAAACGCTTTAAAACTTATTTGTACACCTAATAATTAGAAAAAACGAATATTTCTCTTCGTAAAGAGCAAAAACAGAACATTCTATCCACAGCTTATTTACGTGCGCCCTTTTTTAAGCAGACTATATTTAACTACAGCAGGTATTTCTCTTTTGGACGTCTTTTGTAAAAAATGATCGGGCTTATGTTATCTGTTTGCCCGTCCGTCTGTAGACACGATATTTCCGTAACTGTTAGTCCGATTTGAAACATTCTTTTTGCGTTGGGAAGCTTGAAATATGCGAATGATGATCATTTATTTCAGTTTTTTTTTACGATGTACAATTTCGCCTCTAGAGGGCGTAAACGCAGATATGTCGAATTTAAAAATACGTTTTATTCCACGTATTTGTTTCTAAGTATCCGATTGAAAAAATTACTTTACCTTTCGATTCCATTTATTTCAAAGAGTATTTTAGGTATAGTTACTTTTTCAAATTACTCAGATTTTCCGCTAGGGGGCGTAAAAGTAAATTACGTTTTCCCCGATATCTCACCTTCTGAAACCCCGATTTTGAAAAATTCTTTCTTCAGCGGATACAGCTCCTGATGGAATATCTTTTGCATATATATATATATATATATATATATATATATATAGACATCATACAAGAAGCAAGTGGAGAAATTGAAACAGTACTCGCCCAAATTTTCACTCGATGCCTTAATGAAGGGAAGATTCCTGAGGATTGGAACAATGCTACAATGATCCTGCTACATAAAAAAGGTGACATTGAGGATCTCAGGAACTACAGACCTATCAGCCTCCTATCAGTGGTTTATAAAATCTTCACTAAAGTTCTTTCACACCGCTTGAAGGTAACACTGGACATGGCTCAACCGAGAGAACAAGCTGGATTCAGGAGTGGCTACAGCACAATAGATCATATCCACGTATTGAGAGAACTAATTGAAAGAGCGAGGGAATATGAACTTCCATTGTGCATGGCTTTTATCGATTATGAAAAAGCCTTTGATTCGGTGAAACCATCAGCAGTTACCACGGCTCTGAAATCCTGCGGTATTGAAGATGCATACATTAATATTATTAATAACATCTATGAAAATGCAAGTGCAAAGATTCGGCTGTTTGAAAATACAACACACATAAAAATTGGAAAGGGAGTGAGACAAGGTGACACCATATCTCCGAAGCTCTTTAATGCCACATTGGAAAATGTCTTTCCATCACTGAACTGGGAAAACAAAGGGATAAAGATTAATGGAGATTATCTAACCCACCTTCGTTTTGCTGATGACGTAGTCATTTTTGCAACTACCCCATCAGAGCTGCAGAGTATGATCCAGGAACTTGCTGACAAGAGTAAAGAAGTGGGATTAAAAATGAACTTTCAGAAGACAAAAGTGATGTTCAATGCTTTTACAAGAAATGAAGATTTATCGATTGATGGAGAAAAACTGGAGATAACAGATACGTATGTTTATCTTGGACAGCAGATATCAAGTGAGGGTCACATTGATGAAGAAATTAATCGGCGTACAAAACTTGCCTGGAGAGCTTTTGGAAGAAACAGCATAATTTTCAAGAGCAATATGCCATTATGTCTTAAAAGAAAAGTGTTTGATCAATGCATCCTTCCAGTGCTTACGTATGGTGCAGAGACGTGGACCTTAACTAAAAGAGACATACAAAGGCTGCAGACAACTCAAAGCAGCATGGAGAGGTGCATGCTTGGTATAACCAGGAGAGATAAGAAGAGGAACTCGTGGATCCGAAAAATGACGAGAGTGGAAGACATCATGATCAGAGTTAAATCCCTGAAATGGCAATGGGCTGGACATACTGCCAGAAGGACAGACCATAGATGGACAGCCGAAATTTTAGATTGGATTCCAAGGGACAGGAAAAGACCCAGAAAAAGACCACATGGGAGATGGGTAGATGAAATTCGTAAATATGCGGGAGTGACATGGAGGAGACTGGCACAAGACAGACCGTTGTGGAGGAAACTTGGGGAGACCTTCGTCCAGCAGTGGATTGATAAAGGTTGACAATGATGATGATGATATATATTTTTTTTTTTTGGTATAGAATACTTTCGCTACCATGGGGCGCAAGTGTTAATTTTTGCTTCTTCTGTTCAGGACGGTGTCGCCCTCCCTTTCGAATGTGTGGAGGTGACGCTGTGTGATGCTCATTCTGGCTGCCTTCTGCTCGGGGGTGAGTTGATGGGGTACCCAGCGCGCAGAGATTTTCGTTTTTCCCAGTGAGTCGGTCACATGGTGGACAAATTTGGATAAATTTGCCTAATGAGCAAAAAAATTTCCTTGACTGTCAAACGGCGATTCTCTTCGAGAAGCGTTGCAATAATTGCGACAGATGTTTTGTTTGTCACTCTTTGAGGTCGGCCTGAGCAGTGATCACCTTCGATGTTGCTTCGGCCCCCGAAAGCGCATGGCCAGCGAGAAATTGTGCTTTGATCAAGAGTTTCTTCCCCCAAAACGTCTTGCAAGGCAGTGTGGATCTGTGCCAAAGTCGTCGTCCCCCGCCCCGCAAGATTTCTATTTTCACATGCGAGCGCTGGTCAAACTCTGTGACTCGACCTGAGGAGCTGCAGACTTCCATTTCCAAACCCTCCCACGTCCACACAGGAGATGATAGCGCGTCATTCTGACACCACGGCGTTGCTGAGAAGCTGGTCTTGATATGACACAATCATTTTCCTGATTGCATCGTCCGCTTCCGTTTTAGATTAATGTGCGCAGAACTTCGTTGTGATCCTCGTAGTTACACTAGTCTAGTACATTACTTCTCTGACCTTTCGTCCCCAGTGGGTTCGAATCCGAATGAGGCATGGCCGTCCCAGTAGCGCCGTGCGTAAGCGGTGGCATACGACCTTTTGTCCGAATCCCGGTGAGTCATGAGTGCTGTTTGTCTTACGGCACTTGCTCTCTCACTTCCCTGGAACCAGTGGCCCTACCTAAATTAGGGACGGGCGATCCATTCTCACAGTGGTCGGTAAACCTTCACTCCAAAAAAAAAAAAAAAAAAAAAAAAAAAAAAGAATGAGGGGGGGGGGTCTCTTACCGTACTGGCTCTCACCCTTCCCTGGAACCAGTGGCCCTAACTTGGGGATGGAAGACTACTTATATCGCTAAGAGTTGCTTATATCCCCTTGGAATTGCTTATAGTTGCAATTAAACTCCGAAACAAAAATTGGTGAAAAACAATAGGTACCTCTTCGCTAATCCCCGAATGAAAGGAGCTCCCCCTAGTGGTGCAGGCTCTGGCTCTTCCCTGTAACCATTGGCCCTAAATTAGGGATGGAAGACTACTTATATCGCTAAGAGTTGCTTATATCCCTTTATGGTTACGGCTAAACCCCGAAACAAGAATTGGTGAGAAACAATAGGTACCACTTCTCTAATCCCGGAATGAAAGGAGCTCCACCCCAGTAGTCTGGGCTCTGGCTCTTCCCTGTAACCATTAGCCCTAAATTAGGGATGGAATACTACTTATATCGCTAAGAGTTGCTTATATCCCCTTATAGTTACGGCTAAACCCCGAAACAAGAATTGGTGAGAAACAATAGGTACCACTTCTCCAATCCCGGAATGAAAGGAGCTCCACCCCAGTGGTCTGGGCTTCCCTGTAACCAATGGTCCTAAATTAGGGACGAGTAACTGCTTGCAGCACATAGTTAAAGGAGCTCCACCCCAGTGGTCTGGGCTTCCCTGTAACCAATGGTCCTAAATTAGGGACGAGTAACTGCTTGCAGCACATAGTTGCCCTGCTCACGGTGGTAGTTAATCACCCTTAGACCACTTAGCCACATGGAGGGCCATTGTGGCTGAGTGGTCTGAGGCGGTAGCTTCTGATCATTTGTCCAGAATGTGTCTGAGCTAGCGTCCCGGATGTGGCATGGATGGTGTGCTTGTACTATGGAGCTCTCCTTTTTATGAAGCCATTGCCCTTGGATTAGGGACAGACGACTGCTTATACCCCTACGGGTTGCTTCTGGTGGTCATAAAAATCCGACGCAAGGGCACAAGATGGGGCTCGTGGTGTTCTTTACGGGTTTCTCATTTAAGACTGAGACATGACATTTCAGGTGTGAACTGAATTCCGTGTAGGCCAGCTCAGCTCAATCATCTGCTCTATGTCTTTATGAGATTATTTCTGCGCTATTATGGAATTGACTCTCCTAATAGTGGGTTGCCTATTCTCAATTCATTAATCCATACCCAAGGTGCTCAATAAAGCTCATATTACCGGCCAAAACTTAAAAAAGACTCGAACACTGCATCTGGACAGAAGCTATTTACTCTCAGTTCGATTGAAATCGAAAAAGATAAGAACCATTTCTTTTTTATTCGAATTCGAGCAGCAAAGATATTCTACCAACCTATGAGCATGAAAATTCCTTGGATGCTTCAGCTAAATTTAAACAAATGACTTTGAGGGCGGAAAATCCGATCTCTTATCTGAATCTTCCATTTCGTTCTAAAATGACGATGAATCATTTGATAGAACCTGTGTGTCTTTTCTGATACGTGCTGTCGATTTGTACCCCGATGTTTGTTCGTAAAGCCCTTCTTCGGAACAGACTGCTGGCAGCAGAGTATCCCTTTTCATAACACCGGATTTTACTTTCATTCTGATAAAGCAGCGCGTGTTTTTCGCATCTCGGTAGCAGTAACAGTACTAGCTTTGATTTGCCGTTGGTTTCTTTCTTTTAGATGGGATTGGGGGGGGGGGGGGGTTGAGATATCGGTGATGGTTATCCTCTATGTGAATGTCCCAAGAGCGACGTTTGTTCACATAGTAAGCATTTCATTCCTTCTTTCCGTACGTGCCGCTCTTTTGTGACTACTTATGTGTTTACTTGTTACGCAAATAAACTGTGTAACAATAAACGAATCCAATGCATCAAAGTCTTAAATCTTGGAATTTTATAACTTCACAGTCAATCCTCTATTTTGCAAAAGCGCGTGCATTGAACCGCTACAAGTTGTGTTTAAATTTCCTTAGATGCTTTGGAGATGCTAATTCGTTGGAAGGAACCACGTCGAGAATAAAATGTACTTTCTTAAATATTCATACTCACTGGTGCGCAAATTTAAAGGATAATAATAAGAGAAAATTGCACTAAGCATTCGAAAATGAATGGAAATGAAAGGAAAGGGGATGAATATGCAAAAATTGATACCAAAGATTAGAAGTTTTAATTAAAATTAAATTTCCAAAAATTTTAATATGATAAAATTAAGTGTTTCCGCTTTCATTACTTTCGGAACTCATCTGTTGATTCCAGAATAGCGTTATTCTCTAAGTAAGTAGAAATATACATCTTTTGAGCAAATTTACCTATATAATTAAAATACTGTACTAACTTTAATAACAACCATTGCAGTTTTTTTAATATATTTAATTAAAAACATTTATATAACTTTCCAGTTTGTGGTTTGATCCCCCCAGCAAAACTGGTGCGGTCAATTCTTAATAATACCCCATGACTGTCTCTGTAGATATCTCATGGAAGTTCCAATCATAAGATAGAGAAACCACATGAACGTGACTGTTTCAACGCAGAATATGAAAATCATTCTTCTTAGCCAGATGACACCCACTGCAAGCCTCCCTCAGAGTTTCCCAACTTCCTCGATCTTTAGGCTCAGTCCACCATTTAGCACCTCTAAATTTTTGAAGGTTATCTCTCCACCTTATTCTCTAGGCCCTCTTTGTCTCTTTCCATCTCCCGGTCCATTCTTTTACTAAACGTGCCTATCATTCAGTCTTCCTACATGTCCAACCCATCTCCACTTTGATTATTTTATTCTTCTTATAATATCTATTATTCATGTTCTTTCTCATATAATTTCATTTCTAACTCTTATCTCTTCTTGTTATTCCTACTATTCTTTCCTCTAACTTTCTTACCGATGGTGAAAATCCTCCAAATACGTGGCGTCAGTAAATAAATACATCGCTCTTTCCACGTTCCAGCAATTTTTCGGTTGCTATGTGTTTCTGGAACGTGGAAAGAGCGATGTATTTATTTATTTTCTTTCCAATACTCTTCTTTTTTTTACATTGTCGCTCTGCGATACTCCACGTAGCTCGCAGCAATCACGGGTACGAGATTAACTCAAATTACATGCAAATCATTACCGCGCCTATATGTGTGTAGCCTTCTCGAAGTAGGCTGGACAGTATTGCGGTTTTAGATCGAGTTGTAAATGTCTCGAGGTCAGCATTTGGACTATTCATAGTGGTGCGGATAGATCGGTATAGGATTGAAGCAAGTAAAGCATAGGTGTCCAGATTCCTAAATATACCATAATGACTATAGCGGCAATGTTTTAGTGCAAGAGAGGTTCGTCATCGACAAGGGGAGGTACGTCCCAGGGGTACCACTGCTGCCGAAGATCACTCAGCAGCTCTAACAGCAAGAGGATATCATCGGAAGATAACAGGTTGGTATCACAGTTACGAGAATAACTCGAATTACTGTTTACCGTAGGTTGCACGAGAGAGTTCTCCATGCGAGAAGACTTATTATTTGTTTCCCCGTAACTTCCCCCTCCGGAGGGTAGCGTTTAAGATGGAGTCGCCAACATTGCCTGTGGAGCCCTGGGCACTTGCGCTGTTCACGGAAGAGTCCTGATACAATTTAAATACTGATTTCCGACCTACTCTCGTCTGGTGAGAACCAGGTACTCGTGACGGCCTCTCTAATATCCGTGAAAGGTTAAATTTTAATGGCGGTGGGTTTCTTGTGAAAGGAGGCACCATTACAAACGGTCATACCGACCTGCACATATTTCGGAATGACTCTGTGAGCAGCTAGAGATATAGAGAAGAGATTTTGGGAATTAAGCTGTTCAAAGATGACTTTGGCCTAGATTTTGTTCTGATTGATGATAACGCAAGACCGAATCAAGCTCAACTGGTGGATGATTACTGTATCTGCAAACATATACCGCTTGAATTGGTTAACCAGCATATTCGTCGGATATCAATCCTATTGAGCATGTGTGGGATGCCTTGGAAAGATTAGGTGCAGGACGCCAGACCCCACTTAGGACCTCTAAGCAGCCATTTTAGGGGAGTAACGTTTAATTTCACGAGCCTTAATTGAGAGTCTCATTAAGATTATTGGAAGTTGTTAAGAGCTTTGTATGTCTGTTAGAAGATATTATACGCCTTCACTGTTCTTGACAACAGATAACTTTTGCTTTGCTCTTCCTATTCCCATGTACATATTTTCTGTTTATGATTTAATTGCGAAGTTTTGTAACATGTAAATCTTGTTGTAACATATTGCAATTAAAGTTCCTGCCAAGTTTTGCAGCATATTCTTTTGCACATCGCGAAAAATGCCGGAGTTTGTAGATTACTCTTTGATTTTGTACGCCAGTGCATATATAGGTATGAAAGAGATGGAAAAGGACTCTAGAGAAACATTTAACTTCTCCTTATTTTTTTCCCGGTTGAATAGCTAGTTTGTTGCTACACAAAGATGAATGAACTGTTCTTCGGCCATCACGGCGGCGTTGTGGACAAAGTGCAAGCTAGTGATCGTTCGTCTGACTGGCCCCACTTTCAACCCCCCCGTTTTTTTTTTGATTGGAGGTTCAACGACCACCGTGAGCAACTCAATGGGCTATAAGCAGTCGCCCGTCCCTAATTTAGGGCCACTGGCTCTAGAGGGAAGGGAGAGAACCAGTGCCGCAACACAAACACAACATCCATGCCTCACCGGGATTGTAACCCGGACCCATCTCGGACGAATTATCATAAGCTAGCGCGTAAATCACTGCGCCACATGGCGGCGCACACTTTTTTGTTTTGGAAAGCATTCAAATGAGATTTCCATTACACCCAATAATTCGGTGTCTTCCTTGTTTATTCACTGTATGATTTACCTCTTAAATTTTATCATACGAACCTTCAAGAAATCTGGTAGTAAATTTCGCTGCGGATCCCTTCTCGCGGATACAAATGTCCATCTTAAAGGCATGCATTAACTACTACATCTAATTTGGACGTGGCGCTTCAATTGCGTAGTGTCCGAACAGCAGGCTGACTTCTGATCGTTCGTATGAGTGGGCCTAAGTTTGAGTATGAGAGGAGGCATGGATGGTTTGTTTGTTTGTTTATTTGTTTGTTGGCCTTACTCTGGAACCAGCAACTTAAAATTTTGGAAAGGGCCACTGCTCATAGCCCTTAGAGTTGCTCACCCTGGACATTAAACCCCCAAATAAAAAAAAGTTTTTTCGGGAATACATTTCGCGTTTTAAATAGAGCATTAAGTGGTAATGGAGATTCAGATGAAAATCATCATTGTCAACCATTATCAATCCACTGCTGGGACGAAGGTCTCCCCAAGTTTCCTCCACAACGGTCTGTCTTGTGCCAGTCTCCTCCATGTCACCCCTGCATACTTTCGAATTTCATCCACCCATCTCCCATGTGGTCTTCTTCTAGGTCTTTTCCTGTGTCTTGGAATCCAATCTAAAATTTCGGCTGTCCATCGATGATCTGTCCTTCTGGCAGTATGTCCAGCCCATTGCCATTTCAGGGATTTAACTCTGATCATGATGTCTTCCACTCTTGTCATCTTTCGGATCCACGAGTTCCTCTTCTTATCTCTCCTGGTTACACCAAGTATGCACCTCTCCATGATTCTTTGAGTTGTCTGCAGCCTTTGTATGTCTCTTTTAGTTAAGGTCCACGTCTCTGCACCATACGTAAGCACTGGAAGGATGCATTGATCAAACACATAATAGTATAGATAATACATAATAGTATAGATAGGTACATCTCCTCTCGAGATTATTTTAGTGAAACATAGCACTAAGCCTAAATGAGTTATTCTGGAGTAGATTATCAGGTCGTCCGAGTGGTCACAGTCCGGAGCTTTGAGATTGAAGCGAGACGAGGAGGTCGCCGAGTGGTCAGACGTTGCTGTGACGTCAAGCGTTCCAGAGAGACAAACGGATATGGATGTTTACTAATATTAATAATCATCCTCAGGTATTTCAATAAAAATTTCTTCTTTGGTGGATACACACTTATGGCGCCTTACTCTGGCAAGCGTAACTATTTTCCCGTTTCTCTATTCACAGGACTCCTTAAAAACATGCATGAGATAGCTTCGTCGGTCACCTTTTTTGCCTACCTAGTCCTCAGTGAGAAAAACGCACATCGGCGCTCCATGACTATATTCAGGAGGACAAAGTGATATGGAGATAGCTCTATCTCAGCCCTTTAAAGTTGACCATCTTTTCCGGGATGCGTCGAGGTATGCCAAAAAAACAGGAACATGACCTCGGTCAGTGGCGTAAACTTGTTTCAAAATCTCGGGGCGGGGAGGGGTGAGGACGATCACACATTATATGAATTCATATACACTATCTACTAACAAGTAATTGGACACCCCTGCAATCGACGATATCTGCGGTCCTGATACACGTCACGGCCTCCGCCGTTAAATATCGTGTGGGAAAACAACAACGCAACCAGTCGCATGCAAGATGCCACGCAGTTCGGAGCTCTCAGATTTCGAAAAAGGTGTAACCTTCGGGTATCACAGAAATGGCCGATCCATACGTAACACATTCAGCGAGTTGAAGTACCCAAATCCACAGTGGCCTACGTGATTGGCAAGTGGAAGATGAGAGGTGACTGTCGAAATGTGCTCCGACCCGACAGACGCACAAAACTGGGTGTTAGTGACCGACGGGTGCTGGCCAGAGAAATTCGGAAGAACCGCGAGGAGTTTCAACAGGCATCCGGGAGTGTTCTTTTGATGAATACCATCCGTAAAGAAGCCCATCGGCTCGGTTATCATGGACATGCTGCCGCCCACAAGCCTTTGATTACAAAGTCCAATAGCGCTGCTCGGCTAACGTGGTGCAAAGAACGTCGACAGTGGACCGTTGAACAGTGGAAACGGGTTCTCTGGAGCGACGAATCAAGGTTCACCCTCTACCGTTCGGATGGCAAGGTCTGGGTTTGGCGTCTGCCTGGAGAACGCCTCCTGCCGGAATGTATTGTGCCAACTGTGAAATTCGGCGGCGGTGGAATTATGCTATGAGGGTGTTTCTCCTGGTATGGCACGGAACCCTTAGTCGCAATTCCTGGTAGACTCAACGCCGAGTCCTACTGCACCATTTTGGATGACCATGCGCTTCCTACGTTGTGGCAGTTTTACGGTGTGGACCCATGTTACTTTCAGGATGACAATGCCACCTGCCATGTTGCGAGGTCCACCCTGCATTGGTATGGTGACAATGGGGTTAATCTAATGGACTGGCCTGCGCAGAGCCCTGACCTTAACCCTATCGAGCACCTCTGGGACGAGTTGGAGCGTCGACTTAAGGGGTGCCCCCACCGTCCGAAATCGGTGAAGGAACTGACCTGTCTTCTCCAAGCCGAGTGGAAGAAAATACCGCTAGCCGTCGTACAACGCCTGGTTGAGAGTATGCCCCGGAGGGTCGCAGCTGTAATCGCCGCTCGTGGAGGCTCCACCAACTATTGAAGGTGAATAAACTTCGTTTTCCTTTGCTATCACTGGTGTCCAATTACCTGTTGGTAGATAGTGTATACACATACTGTATAAGACAGTTTGGGACCTCTACCCACACACACACACTCAGGAGCAAAGCAGTTGCTGATGCGCGATCTAAACGGCACGACATAGGCACCTCTGTTGGCGAATATCGGAACATCGCGATCACAACTGTAAAACTATCATAGATAAGGCACGGAACTTAGCGAACACAACTGTGAAATTATGATAATTAGGGTAGTACACATTACACAGGTGTTTGCATTCTACGAAAAATTACAATCTTATGTTATTAAATTTATTTGGTTCGCATCATAAAGTGTGCATTATATCATTAAATTCTCGAAAAATTTGGGGGGGGGGGGTCCTTTACACTGAAGAGCAATTGAATTAGAGATACCCGTCTGGTAACGTGCAGCACCACCTTTCGCCTTGATGACGGCGGCGATTCATCTCGGCATGGACTCGACAAGACACCGGAAGCGTTGGGAAGCCATACGGATCCACGACCCCTGAACAAGCTCCTACAGTTCACGAAGATTTGATGGACGGGGTGTCAGAGCCTCGGACATCTCTCTCGATGGGATTGAGGTCATATGACCTAGCTGACCAAGGAAGCGAGGTCACGTTCATCCAACCATTCGGATACGATTGGGGCGGAATGGCACGGTGCATTGTCTTGTTGCAGGATGAGGTCCCCCAGTGGGATATTGATGACGCACAAACGGGAGCAAATGGTCGTCGAGGATATCCCGGTAACGTTGACCTGTTAAGGACGATGTCACACGTACCAGGGGACGGTCCCATTTCAGTCCACATAAACAGTCTCCCAGACGAGAATGCTATCCCCACCAGCTTGAAGAGTACCCTGCTGGCAAGAAGGATCCATCGCTTTAGCAGCCCCGGTGGCGCAGTGGTCTAAGGCGTTGGCCTCTGATCATTCGTCCGAAAGGGGTCCGGGTTCGAATCCCGGTGAGGCATGGATGTTGTGTTTGTCTTACGTCACTGGCTCTCTCTCTTCCCTGGAACCAGTGACCCTAAATTAGGGACGCGCGACTGCTTATAGCCCATTGAGTTGCTCACGGTGGTCGTTAAACCTCCAATCAAAAAAAAAAAATAAAAAAAAAAGATCCATCGCTTTATGTGGTTTGCGCCGTGCTCGTATTCTGCCATCCGCATGCACCAACGTGAATCTCGACTCATCAGTCCAAGCAACATTTTCCCGCATGTCTATGGTCCAGTGGCGGTGTTCCCGCGCCCATGCTAATCTTCGCACCCTGTGATGGGCGGTCAGCAGCGGCACCCTCGTGGGACGATGGCTTCTGTACCCCATAGCGAGGAGATGGTTCTGGATGGTGTGGCTGCTTACACGTTTTTGTGCGCCAGCGTTAAATTGCCGAGTGATTTCTTGCACTGTGGCCCGTCTATCCGCTGTTACAATGCGAGCTAGCCGACGATGACCCCGCTCATCTACACGCTGTTGTCCACGGCAGTTGGCCCTTGCAGGGATGGTTTTACCGGATTCGATGTACTCACGGTGCACCCGTGACACAGTGGCTCGTGAAAATCCCAGTGCCTGCACGACTTCCGAGATGGAGTGACCCATTCGTCGGGACCCGACAATTAGCCCACGATCAAATGCGCTTAGATCCTTCGTCTTACCCATACTGCGTTCGACTCTTACTGATTCCCGTCGCATCACTCCTTATATTGTCGGATCGCTGCATACGTCATGTCGTTTCCGTTTACAGGGCCGCCCGCAGCGCATATTTGCATAACGCCAGCTGTCTCTGATTCAATTGCTCTTAAGTGTACATTGGGGATCCTCGACTCTGAAAATCTGGGAGGGTTCTTACCCTCCTCCCTCGGACACCCCACTGGTTGCGCCTATGACCTCAGTTATTAGTTGACGCATCGCCGTATAATCAGGCTGGTTCAGCACTTTGTTCCCATGGCAGTTGGTATTTCGTTACATAGTCAAACTATCTGAGTTGCTTTCGTTTCTTCTCCACTGGAAACTTTTCTCGCCTCTTCCTCGGGGAACTTTTCTCGCCTCCTCCTCGAGGTGAACGACTAGAGGCATGCTTTATTGGACCGTCTAAAGAACAACTAATCTCTTTGTTCAGCACCGAATACGGGCAATAGAAACAGGGCTCTTAGCTCTTTCAGCGTCTACAATATGAGCATTAGTGACCTTTGATACCCTCTTTGTCATATACTGTGTGCTAACGGTGGACTCCTTTACGTCTCGACGCCAAACTCCACGACTTCGTGAGATGCATATCGCAGTGTTTATGCCTGTTTTAGTCTGCGAAGGGAAGAAGTGCCAGTCTCGCGACGAAATCTACTCATTTACGAGGCTATTTCTATTTTTTTTATTTTTTCTGTGCCACCATAAAGAAGCGAGTCCTTTTTTCGACAAATTCGTCCGAATGGGCGTAACTTTCCCTTCCTTTTTCAAGCGCAATCAGCGCCTGCGAAGTAATTAATCACTTTATCAATTGGTCTGATTCACCGTCCCCCCTATCTATTTTAATAATCAGGGTTAAGGTTGTACAGTAATAACAAGTTTCTTGATTGAGCTAAATTCAAAGTCTTTCCAAAGCTTGAATTTCTGCCATTTCTATTTGACAACTAATTTTGCACTTGCCTTTTAAACATCTGCAAAAGACCTTCATTTTGACAACCTTTCATACCAAATGACAGGGTCTGAAGATCAAATTTCGATGATTTTGTTTATATAAAGATATTGTAACTTCCTTTCATATTTATGTCTATGATTGCCATCAGCTCAGTTTCGTTAGCTGAGATAATAACTGATGTGGGACATTTCCGTACTCTCGTGTGTTGCGGCATTTTCTTGGCTTTTGCTTTATGGAAAACTTTAGCTTTATCATCTATAGAAAGCGCTTCGGTAATGATGATGTGAATATCTGTCACACAAGAAATATAGAAATTTTAATGGGAATTTCATGTCCTAAAAAATGGCGTCCAAAGTATTACGATTTTAACCTTAAAGAGATGTATCCCGACATGTCAAAAATCTATATAATTTATGACTACAAAACTTGCCATGTTGAGGTAGAGTAAAATAACGTTTATTCACAATTAAATGTTTATTTAACATCTACTATAGTTTCGCAGAGCGTCTGGCTCGGCGTCATTAGGGCAAATGGAGCATACAAAGTCAAATTGTGACATCATCAGAGTTGTCACGGATTTTGGTGAGGTGTTTCCACGCGCTTGAAAGAAATGGAGTAGACTTCATGTCGTTGATAAGCCGTGAACAGTTGCGGTTTGTAAGGTAAGCTTCTAATGCATTAAGCTTGATAGTCGAATCAGGTTTGATTAGCAAAAAATCATCTTGTTTATGTGTTCGGAAATAACTTTGAAATTAAAACTTTTGAGAGTTTTTGAAATTACGAAGCAAATCTGAGGAGCAAATGGGATAACCACCCAATTTTCTCGTGCTTAGAGGTCTATTGGCTTCAGCGAGCAGAAAGGTTTCGGTATCCTAAATTTTTGGACAGCTTTGTATATAACTGAAGGGTGGCAAGGGTGATAACAAAAGTTCTGCACTGGTTAATCTAAAATGGAAGCGCATGATGCAGTCGGGAAAATGATTGCATCATGTCAAGGTCAGGCTCTCATTGTTGCATCATGTCAAGGTCAATGATTGCATCATGTCAAGGTCATTGGTGTCAGAACGACGCACTATCATTTTCTGTGCGGACGTGGGAGAGTTTGGAAATGAAAGCGTGCAGCTCTTCAGGTCGAGTCACAGCGTTAGACTAGCGCTCGTATATGAAAATAGAAGCTCTGCGGGGAACAAATCCACAAATGCCTTGCAAGAAGTTTCTGGGGAAGGAACTCTTGACCGAAGTAAAATTTCTCGCTGGGCATCTCGCTTTCGGGAGGGCCGAAGCAGCATCGAAGATGATCACCGCTCAGGCAGACTTCAAACGGCGACATCTAGCACCATTGTTGCAACGCTTCTCGAAGAGAATTGCCGTTTGACAGTCTAGGAGATTGCTCATCAGGCCAATTTGTCCACCATGTCTGTTCATCGAATTCTGACCGACTCACTGGGAAAAAGGAAAATCTCTGCGCTCTGGGTGCCCCATTCAACTCACCCCCAAGCAGAAGGTTGCCAGAGTAAGTATCGCACAGGATCACCTCCACAGGTTCGAAAGGGAGGACGGCACCTTCCTGAACAGAATTGGCGCAATTGATGAAACTTGGTCTCGCGATTTTGAGCCGGAACTGAAGCCACAATCAGCGGAATGGAGGCATCCAAGTTCCCCACGACCCTCAAAGTGCCGCCGGCAACAATCCTAAGTGAAGGAAATGATAGCCGCCCCGGTGGCGCAGTGGTCTAAGCGATGGCTTCTGATCATTCGTCCGAAATAGCTCCGGGTTCGAATCCCGGTGAGGCATGTATGTTGTGTTTGTTTTACGGCACTGGCTGTCTCCTTTCCCTGGAACCAGTAGCCCTAAATTAGGGACGGGCGACTCTTTATAGCCCACTGAGTTCCTCACGGTGGTCGTTGAACCTCGAATTGCCGCCCTGGTGAGGCAGTGGTCTAAGCGATGGCTTCTGATCATTCGTCCGAAAGGGGTCCGGTTTCGTACTCCGGTGAAGCATGGATGTTGTGTTTGTCTTACGGCACTGGCTCTCTCCCTTCAATGGAACCAGTGACCCTAAATTAGGGATGAGCGACTGCTTATAGCCCATTGAGTTGCTCACGGTCGTCGTTAAACCTCAAATAAAAAAACAAAAAACAAAAAAAATAATTTTTGCGTACGACTCCCACGGTGTTGTGATCTCTGATCGAGTGTCGGTAGGGCAATATGTCAACGCACAATATTATCGTGAATTTCTGAGGACAAAGTTCAGACCGAAAATTCGTCAAAATCGCCCCAACTTGTTGGAAGTGGGAGCGATCTTGCTGCATGACAACGCCTCGTGTCATGGTGCAGCGTCGGTACAGGAACGTTTGTCGAAATATGGCTGGGAAACTTTATCCTACCCACCATACAGCCCTGAACTCAGTCCACTCGATTTTGGTATTTTGCCAAAGTTTAAAAATAGTCTCCGTGGCATCCGCTACGAATTGCTGGACAAACTGTTATTGGACTTGTCCCGAGTAATACGACAGCTGAACAAAGAGGGCGTAGTACGGTACATCTAGGACCTACCTCACCACTGGCAAGCTGACTTTAGCAGCGGAGGGAGTACGCTGAACGGCAATAAGGTAAGTTTTCTCCGTTACTTCCTTCTTTTCTCAAAAATGGACAGTGTGCAGAACTTTTGTTATGACCCCGTATATCCTCTGTGCATTGCAACTCGTTTAAGAAAATCAAGCTCTTTCTGTAAGGAATCCTCAGTTCTCGAGCGTATATGTATTGTAAAAATCTATTAACAAAACTAATGTCTTTGAATCTATTTGGTAGAGCAGTGTTTTCTGCCCTTACCGATAGAGTTGAATGTTCAAAGAGAACGGGGGAGTAACACACAGAGGAAAATGTTACATATAACTTGATAATTAAATTTAAGTATGACAATAAACTTACTTCAGAATAATAGATAATGAAATCATATAACAATAGCAGAAGTGATGGATTTAGGGCTTTGCCACCTCTACTCCTCTTTAAAATAAAGAATTTGAATGCTGCAATTTTACACAACTCATTCGGATCTCATACAGGAGCAAAACTAAATGTTCCAGAAAATATCTTCCAACCAAACTATTGGGAAGTAATAAACATCTTTTCGCCATATCAAAGTGCGTTTCAAATTATTAGTAAAATATATACTGAAAAACAAGTACAAATATATTTTTAAATTAGCAACCAATAAAGATGGACGGAGGATCAATTGATATCGCATAGGTAGGGAGGGCCCTGGGTCACTCCACTGGGTGCGCTACTGCTACCCCCCCCCACCATTGTATTCATTCTGAGAGTGAACATCCTGTAAATGTCTGCCTCTACAGCCCAAAGCGATCGTCCTTCATCTAAACTAGAAGGTTTTTATTGGGTTCCAAAGAGCAACGTTAACACCCCACTCATTCCTTCACCACCCTATTTTGTTCATTTCATTTCTTAAGCATAGTCAAACAGATAAATATATATTTGTCTATGGTGTCTGTAGTATTCGGAAATAAAATCCTGTGTACAGCAGTTCTTGGATTAAATGTCAGTTTTCCGCTTTTACTTTAATTTTACATTTTTCTTTCATTATTTTTATGGGCTTTTTGCTAGTTATTATTTTTTGCTATCAAAAAAATTTGCCGCCCTAGGACCTGGCCTAGTCGGCCTATTCGTATCTGAATAGCAGAAGTATCCTTGCGCGCTTACACAGACCTGAAGACAGAAACACAGTATTGAGGAGAAAAACTCAACTGGTCTTGCAAGTTAGGGGAAGAGCAACGTCTCCGGCAGGGAACAAACTACGGCACGTGATTTCCGGCTTTGTATATCTTCTGGTATCACATATAGTCTTCTGTTGTCTTAGGAACATATGCGACATTCAGGTGCAATTGTTTTTTCATTATTTCACGTTCTTTCTAAAACTACGTATAATCATGAATGGTTACAATAATTTTCAAGCCACCGTGATTCTGCTTTCGTGAAACGTATATATTGACGCCGATTCTTCAGAAAATGTATTTCCTGTTTAGCTTCAATTTTTCTAGGAGATTTCGATCTACCCATTACGTTTCATAGTATACCTAGTTCAATACTAAAATTACTTCTTTAGTCGGAAAACTACAATGAATAAAAACTGAACGTTACAGGATCCATCTAAAATATCCGTATTCAGCAGCATTAGCATTATTCATGAAAACTTAAACCAACGGAGGCGCAGTGGTCTAAGCGATGGCCTCTGATCATTCGTCCGAACGGGGTCCGGTTTCGAATCCCGGTGAGGCATGGATGTTGTGTTTGTCTTACGGCACTGGCTCTCTCCCTTCCCTGGAACCAGTGACCCTAAATTAGGGACGGGCGACTGCTTATAGCCCATTGAGTTGCTCACGGTGGTCGTTAAACCTCCAATCAAAAAAAAAAAAAACAAAAACCACCGGAGAATATTAATATAAAGAATTCGCAAAGTATGGGAATTTAAATTATGGAAATGACCACTTCTTTTGGTCAATCTACTGCTGGACGAAAGTGACACAGAAAATTTTCAACCTTAAACTTTCCTCAACTTCTCACATCCACTGGACTCGCGCCTGAATCAGTATTTCATCACGAAGATTTCTGCCTTTCTCTGCGTTCTTTTACCACCACGTGGTCTAAGACTAGCAGAATTTTACCATCTCTTACCATTTTACCGACAAAGGTGGCCAATGCATCTCCATTTTTATTTCTTGCTATAAATGATAATATTAGTGATCAGGTGTTTTCGATCTAATCCATTCATTTGCCTTTCGGTCTCAGTGCAAAACTCGTCATAACTCATGAGCCATAACATTGTGATCGCTTACCTGATAACGTGTTGGATCGACTTTTACTGCGAAAACTGCTTGCGCTCGGCGTTTTGTGTACTCCACTAGGCCGAGGAAAATAACCTCACTCAGGTGTTCTGCTCCAGTTGGACAGAATACCGTCCCACAGTTCGTTAACCACAAAAAGCACTTGTGTGCACCGGCGAATGTTATATATCGTACCATCTGACAAATGCTCGATGGGATCCAAGTCAGGGTAATTCGGGGGAGCACATGAAATGCTTGGACATGATTCTAGAACTGCTACTGCACAATAAGGGTGCTAAGCTGTTAGATGAGTTGTCTGAGGAGCTGGCTCTTGACGATTCTTTCGAGATTGGCCTCGATGCGAAGCCTATCTAAGTATAGGTGATGTGCTTGTCCGTGGCGCTGTTTCTGCCCTGTCCCTGAATCCATTAGTACCAAATTGGGGATGGACGAACTGGAATTGCTAATGTTTGCCGTTAAACCCCCAAAAGAAAACATACAAATACCATCCTCGTAACACGGTGTGTCACCTTCCTGAAAGTTTCCATTTCCCATCCATATACATGCCGATCAAGTAAGATAAAACTTCCACGTTAATGACTAGGTAGAATCTTGCAGTCAGGGTATGTTTAAAGGGGATAAGAAGACTTAGTCATGCCCGTAAGAAAAATTCGTCATACCATGATACCGCAGCTGAACTATTCCCGCCTAATCCTGCAGTCTGGTTAAAGCTGTTCCCCTGCCCTGCGTCAAGTGGATCTAGTACAATTGGTCAAATGCCAATTCGTCCAAAGGGAACATTGGCCCAATGACGATACGTCCTAAGGGAACAATTTGTCTAATGCTGATCTGATTCGTCATAAAGGGACAATTTGTTTAATTCCGATTCATTCCAAAAGGGCAATTTTTCTAATGCAGATTCGTACAAAGGGGACATTTATCTAATGCCGATTGGTCCTAAGGGGGCAATTTGTCTGATGCCGATTGTTCCTAAGGAGACAATTTGTCTGATGCCGATTCGTCCTAAGGAGAAAATTTGTCTGATGCCGATTCGCACAAAGGGGACAATTTTTTGAATGACTGTACGTCCTAAGGGAACAATTTGTCCAATGGCAATGCAACCAAAAGAAATAAATTGTCCAATGCCGATTCGTCCTAAAAGAGGACAGTTTGTCCAATGCCGATTCGTCCTAAAAGAGGACAGTTTGTCCAATGCCGATTCGTCCTAAAAGAGGACAGTTTGTCCAATGCCGATTCGTCCTAAAAGAGGACAGTTTATCCAATGCTAGTTCTTCCAAGCTGGCTTCTGACAATTCGTCTGAGATAGGTCTCTGTTCGAATCCCTGTGAGGCATATATGTTGCGTTTGCCTTACGGCACTGGCTCTCTCCTTTCCCTGGAGCCAGTTACCCTAAATTAAGGACAGGCGACTGCTTATAGCCCCTTGAGCTGCTTCCGGTGGTCGTTAACTCACAATCCGAAAAAAATTGTCCAAAGGGGACAATTTTTCCAGCGCCCATTCGTACAAGTAGCAGCTGTGAAATAAGTCCGAGTAAAAAGAAATACGAAACCTATACATCTCATCAATGATACATCTAACTTAAGATGCATATATAATGTCGCTGTTCACTTTCAATACCTTAATTCTAGTACTTAAATCAAGTACCATAGTAGCAGCCGTGAAATAAGCCCTAGTATGCACATCATTCCAAACAAAAACATCAGATGGTCCCATACTACAAATCATGTTGCTCCAATTGCAGTCATTGTATAAATGCATCTGATTTAATATAAGGTTATCCTAAATCTAGGAAGAATCAAGAAATTGAAAACCTCAGGGTGTCCAAAAAATCGAAGTAAATGCTGAAGAAGAATTAATCTGCATACCCAGCACGATCAGAGAATAATTATTAATATTCCAATCAGTCAATAACTTTGTTTTTGTCGGTGTTATCTGGGACTGTTACAATCAGGGTAAAACCGCAGTAATTAAAACTGACTATACAAATGACTGGCACTCGCTCCGTCGTTATCTCACACCCTCGTATATCAATATTGGTAATAAAATTTACCGCCCCATAATAGATGACACTTTCTCCAGTGCCGATCGTCCAAAGCGTAAAGTTTTTCCAATGCTGATTCGTCCAAAGTGGACACTTTGTTCAGTGACAATTAGCCCAAAGCGGACATTGTCCAAAGTAAGGACTGGCCAAATGCCTGTTTGCCCAGTGCTACGTTTAGTCCAATGTCAGTTAGTTTAAAGGGGACAATTTGTCCAAAGCTGATTCGTACAAAGGGTACGCATTGCCCAAAGGTACGATTGATAAATGCAGTTTTATCTATACTTCGATTCACCCTTAGATGACACTGCAGTTTAAGGTAGAAAAGAGGCTACGCACTCACTGAGCCTTCGGGGACAGCCGAGAGTTATCTTCATCCGCGTCAGTCCCCACTGTGTCCTGCTGTTAGCAGCTGTCAATCGCTTCCCCCATCAACTCCTTGGCATAAATGTGTCCCAAACACTGCTTATCTACGCATGCGTGTGTTGGTCTAATTTTAAAACTTAATTTCTCAAAAATAGATCATTTTTAGATTTGTGTAAAATAACTACACTGGCGGAAAATGAAAAAAGAACACCAAGAAGGAGAAGTCTGATACCAACGAAATTTATACAGCATAATAACGGAATACAGAGGATAACGTGATCAAAAGATTATGGAAAATTACAGCTATATTTGCTGGTAAACTAAAAACTAACATTTCCATGTAACATGGTTAGTACGAGGTTGAACCGCCATGAACTGCGTCACACTGTGCAATTCTGGCATGAAGTATGTCGTACAGATGTTGGATGTAAGTTTCTGGTATTGAGTTCCAATCATCCTCAACCTGGACGCGTAAATCGGGGATGGTCGTGGCTGGCCGTGGAGACCGGATAAGTTGTTGTCCCATGAAATCCCACACGTGCTCAATGGGGGACAAATCCGGTGAACGTGCAAGCCATGGAAGTTGTCTCACACCCTGAAGTACATGTTGCGTTGCACGTGCCGTGTGTGGGCGTGCGTTATCTTGCTGGAAAAATACCACGATGGACCGACCTTACAAATGGCACAACAATGGGCTGAACGATGATGTTGATGTAGGAGGTGCAGTTTAACGTACCCAGTACAAACACTAGTTGTGCACGGGAGTGATAGCTGATCGCTCCCCACACCAGGAGACTAGGTGTAGGCCCCGTGTGTCGCTGGCGGATGTAAAAAGGGTGGAGACGCTCCCCTGTGCGTCTGCGAACACGCATACGGCCATCCGAGGCTCCCAAGCAGAACACGACAGATCGCCATTGCGTTCTCCAGTGCAGACGTTGGCGACACCACTGCAGCCGTTCCTGACGGTGGGCTGGAGTCAGAGGCACACGTGCACGTAGGCCTGCATCCAGTAGACGATTGCGGATTGTTCGCGCAGTCACCTCAGGTGCAACGGCAGCTCGGATTTGCGTCGCAGTGGATGTTCTGCTTGACAACGCCGCTCTTCTTATGCGTCGATCGGTCCGCTCATCAGTCCGTCTGTGACTCCCGGTTCCACGTCTTCTCGTGGGGGAATGCTCCCCGGACCATCTACGCTACCATCGTACCATCACCGATACTTCCCGTCCAATTCGCTCCGCAATTCGACGATACGACCACCCGGAGTCCGACTAGACGACCTCGCTCAAAGTCCGATAACTGCTGAAATCGTACACGTCTTCCATGTCCAGGCATTGCAGCTTCTTCAGGGTGTTCGCACGTGTCCGTACGCCGACGACTGATTACATTCACTTCACCGTACTTATTTAAATACCACCGACGATAATTTGCATATTATGCCGTGCTGTGGCGTAAGCGCTCGCCAGTTGGTCCCGAAATTAACATCACGCCTACGTAAACTCGACCTCATTAACATATGTAAATTTGATGATCGTCCGCCAATTCCTTGTGGGTGTTCTTTTTCAATTTCCGCCAGTGTATATGTACTTATAAGTAAACAGCTAGGACAATATAAAGTATGATTCTGGGAAACAAATGCGTTGGATTTCACGGAAATTGTTGGGAACTACTTTTAGTGGCGGCGATAGGTTTCACGTACCTTCCTCTTCAGTGTCATCTTAAGGTGATTCGAAGTATATAGTGGTACGATTGGCTCTACACCAATTGGTCCTATGCTGATTCATTCAGTGGTACAGTTGGTCTTATACCATGCAAAACAAAACTCATCCGCTCTGATAATGTCTTCGCTGTCGTATAAAAGTATGAGTAATCGAAAAAACGTAAAATAACATTACATTTCATGCGTAATATTATTTTCACAGATTTGTTTTTCTCGAATGCGTTTTTCTGTGTGTTTTCTTTTCAAGAAATAAAACATGCTGATACTCTCTTCGCTATCGCATGAATGTGGTGATATACGAACCGTTCAATCGACTTCCAAGTTTCTTTTTTGAATTAAGTAATGGAAAAGACTAGTTTTCAATTTCCCTTTTGTCTTTGCATGCAGTACCTTTGGAACTAATGGAAGAATTTCTTTTGTAACTTTTGCACGGAATGGATGAATGGAGGTTTTTGCATATTTCTATCTTGAATTCCTGAGCTCCGACAATAGGGAGGGTGAGGTTCCACCAGAAAAAATTCCTTATAAATTCAGTTAAGGTAAATGGGATTAAAATACGTAAATAAAATGGGCTTTGTCATTCACTCTGAAAGGCGGAAATGTTCTCTCTCTCCTTGCCACTCCATTTTGTTGCTGCTATTGTAAAGACTCTTCATTTCCTCATAATGTTTATTCAAAGTTTATTCCAATGGGAATATTTCATTATAATGAATGTAACAAACTTTCGAATAACAGTTGTAGGGCATATAAGACAACTGAATAAACTATAGAATGCACGCGGCGAAAAGGGGGAAACTGCTTTGTAGCAAGGAAACCAGAGTATGTTACGATTAATATGGTTTTTCAATTGTATTTATGGTTACTGACGTTTCTTTGTAAAGCTTTATTTTTGGTTGTGCTGAGACAAAATGACAGTTTCGCAGTTCACTGGAAAATATTAGACGTTATATCATAGCACTTTTATTGGGAACAATAGCAACAATTCCACTGCAAAATATTTGCCGTATGTTCGGGTTCGTATGCTTTTTCCAGTTATTAATTTCGGTAAATAAGTCTATTGTTTTTGTCTATGGAAAAAAATTCCATTTTGCATCAGATACAACTAACTACGACGAAAAATTTGAACATTCCATTGTTGATTTTTGTGTGAGATTCTACATGCCATAAAATGTTTAATTACAATTACATTTTATATTACCGCACTTTCTTTGCTTAAAAAGTTGTGCTTATTTACTTAAAAATTTCATACTATCATTCTTGGTTACGTGTACTATTGACGCTGGAGTGAACGATCTGTTCGTTCAACACAACACACATTTTTGAAGTGGGCTAGTAAGATAAAAATAAAGCAAAAGTAAAGAATGAGACCAATCTTCCTCGTTTAAAGTGCATAATTTTAGCTTCCATTTTACACCCCCCCTATGTTTCTCATTTCGTACGAGGTACATACAGCCTTTACGATTTTTCAATAATGTGATGATGTGGAATTAGTTAAAGAAGAATAAAAGGACAGAAAACTCCACTCTCCATATTTACCGAAAATGAACCTCTTACGATTTCATCTGTTTTGGCCATTCGAAAAGGAAGATATCTTGTACTCTTTAAATAGAACGGTTCGCTGGGGTTACACCACTGTCCGTATTCACGGGAAATGAACCTCCTATGATTTCAATGGTTGAATGGGATTGCCCCACTCTATCGTTGAACAGAACGGTTGGATGGGATTGCCTCACTCTCGGTATTCACCGAAAATGAATCTTTTGTGATTTCAATGGCTCCATAGGATTGCTCCGCTCTCCATATTCACCGGAAATGAACCTCTTATGGTTTCAATGGTTGGATCGGATTGCCCCACTCTATCGTTGAACAGAACGGTTGGATCGGATTGCCTCACTCTCGGTATTCACCGAAAATGAACCTTTTGTGATTTCAATGGCTCCACGGGATTGCTCCGCTCTCCATATTCACCGGAAATGAACCTCCTATGGTTTCAATGGTTAGATGGGATTGTCCCACTCAATATTTGAACAGAACGGTTAGATGGGATTGCCTCACTCTCGGTATTCACCGAAAATGAACCTTTTGTGATTTCAATGGCTCCATGGGATTGCTCCGCTCTCCATATTCACCGGAAATGAACCTCCTATGGTTTCAATGGTTGGATCGGATTGCCCCACTCAATCTTTGAACAGAACGGTTGGATGGGATTGCCTCACTCTCGGTATTCACCGAAAATGAACCTTTTGTGATTTCAATGGCTCCACGGGATTGCTCCGCTCTCCATATTCACCGGAAATGAACCTCCTATGGTTTCAATGGTTGGATGGGATTGTCCCACTCAATCTTTGAACAGAACGGTTGGATGGGATTGCCTCACTCTCGGTATTCACCGAAAATGAACCTCTTGTGATTTCAATTGCTCCATGGGATTGCTCCACTCTCCATATTCACCGGAAATGAACCTCCTATGGTTTAAATGGTTGAATGGGATTGCCCCACTCTATCGTTGAACAGAACGGTTGGATGGGATTGCCTCACTCTCGGTATTCACCGAAAATGAACCTTTTGTGATTTCAATGGCTCCATGGGATTGCTCCGCTCTCCATATTCACCGGAAATGAACCTCCTATGGTTTCAATGGTTGGGATGGGATCGTCCCACTCAATCTTTGAACAGAACGGTTGGATGGGATTGCCTCACTCTCGGTATTCACCGAAAATGAACCTCTTGTGATTTCAATTGCTCCATGGGATTGTTCCGCTCTCCATATTCACCGGAAATGAACCTCCTATGGTTTAAATGGTTTGATCGGATTGCTCCACTCTATCGTTGAACAGAACAGTTGGATGGGATTGCCCCACTCTGTCGTTGAACAGAACGGTTAGATGGGATTTTCTCATTCTCGGTATTCACCGAAAATGAACCTCTTGTGATTTCGATGGCTCCATGGGATTGCTCTGCTCTTCATATTCACCGGAAATGAACCTCCTATGGTTTGTTTCAATGGTTGGATCGGATTTCCCCACTCTATCGTTGAACAGAACGCTTGGATGGGATTGCCTCACTCTCGGTATTCACCGAAAATGAACCTTTTGGGATTTCAATGGCTCCATGGGATTGCTCCGCTCTCCATATTCACCGGAAATGAACCTCCTATGGTTTCAATGGTTGGATGGGATCGTCCCACTCAATCTTTGAACAGAACGGTTGGATGGGATTGCCTCACTCTCGGTATTCACCGAAAATGAACATCTTTTGTGATTTCAATGGCTCCATGGGATTGTTCCGCTCTCCATATTCACCGGAAATGAACCTCCTATGGTTTCAATGGTTTGAATGGGATTGCCCCACTTTATCGTTGAACAGAACGGTTGGATGGGATTGCCTCACTCTCGGTATTCACCGAAAACGAACCTTTTGTGATTTCAATGGCTCCATGGGATTGCTCCGCTCTCCATATTCACCGGAAATGAACCTCCTATGGTTTCAATGGTTGGATGGGATCGTCCCACTCAATCTTTGAACAGAACGGTTGGATGGGATTGCCTTACTCTCGGTATTCACCGAAAATGAACATCTTGTGATTTCAATTGCTCCATGGGATTGCTCCGCTCTCCATATTCACCGGAAATGAACCTCCTATGGTTTAAATGGTTTGATCGGATTGCCCCACTCTATCGTTGAACAGAACGGTTGGATGGGATTTTCCTACTCTCGGTATTCACCGAAAATAAACCTCTTGTGATTTCAATGGCTCCATTGGATTGCTCTGCTCTCCATATTCACCGGAAATGAACCTCCTGTGGTTTCAATGGTTGAATGGGATTGCCCTACTCTATCGTTGAACAGAACGGTTGGATGGGATTGCCTCACTCTCGGTATTCACCGATAATGAATCTCTTGTGATTTCAATGGTTCCATGTGATTGCTCTGCTCTCCATATTTACCGGAAATGAACCTCCTATGGTTTCAATGGTTGGATGGGATTGTCCCACTCAATCTTTGAACAGAACGGTTGGATGGGATTGCCTCACTCTCGGTATTCACCGAAAATGAACCTTTTGTGATTTCAATGGCTCCATGGAATTGTTCCGCACTCCATATTCACCGGAAATGAACCTCCTATGGTTTCAGTGGTTGGATGGGATTGTCCCACTCAATCTTTGAACAGAACGGTTAGATGGGATTGCCTCACTCTCGGTATTCACCGAAAATGAACCTTTTGTGATTTCAATGGCTCCATGGGATTGCTCCGCTCTCCATATTCACCGGAAATGAATATCCTATGGTTTCAATGGTTGGATCGGATTGCCCCACTCTATCGTTGAACAGAACGGTTGGATGAGATTGCCTCAATCTCGGTATTCATCGAAAATGAACCTCTTTACATTTCAATGGCTCCATGGGATTGCTCCGCTCTCCATATTCACCGGAAATGAATATCCTATGGTTTCAATGGTTGGATGGGATTGCCCCACTCTGTCGTTGAACAGAACGGTTGGATGGGATTGCGTCACTCTCGGTATTCACCGAAAATGAACCTCTTGTGATTTCAATGGCTCCATGGGATTGCTCCGCTCTCCATATTCACCGGAAATGAACCTCCTATTTTTTCAGTGGTTGGATGGGATTGTCCCATTCAATCTTTGAACAGAACGGTTTAATGGGTTTGCTCTACTCGTCGTATTCACCGGAAATGAACCTTCTATGATTTCATCTGTTTCGGACTTTTGAAAAGGGAGATGTCTGGTACTCTTACAACAAGCAGAATTTGGATCTCCGAATGACATACATGTTCTATAGATGTTTCTACTTTTAGAGGTATTCGTGAACTGCCTAACTTTTTTTTTTTTGCGGGGTTATTAGAAGTTTGACGACCACCATGAGCAACTCAATGGGCTATAAGCAGTCGGCCGTCCCTAATTTAGGGTCACTCTTTCCAGGGAAGGGAGAGATCCAGTGCCGTAAGACGAACACAACATCCATGCCTCACCGGGATTCGAACCCGGACCCCTTTCGGACGAATTATCAGAGGCCATCGCTTAGACCACTGCGCCACCCGACTTCCTGCATTTTGGGAACGTATTAGTAATAATGTAATGGGAACTTCTATTAATTACCGTTAAAGATTGTGGTGATATCTTTGCTATTACGAGAAACATAACTTGAAAACGTCCGCTTACTTCTCGAATAACAGAATATACACTACTGTCTGTGAAAATTGCAACACCACGAAGAACTACAGGTATTAGCCTGAAATTTACAGGATATGTACAACTGTTAGGGACATGCAAATTATTAAAATATCAGTGAAAATGCGCATATACAGCGCATTCTGAAATGTCCGATCTTTGGTATGAAGAGCCGGCTCAAACAAGATGTTGCATTCAGCGAAGAGCCGACGTTGAGTCGTCAGGACATTTTTTGTTCCTCACTATGCCCCGTCGCAAGAAGAATATCGCGTTATGAACACCTGGTGAACTTTGAGCGAGGAAGGATTGTTGGGATGAGAGAAACAGGAATTTCCCACCGCGCCACTCTTGCGGTTCGAAACGCCAGCACAGTGACTTGCACGTCGCGCCAGTGGACAGATGAGGCACGGACGCACAGAAATTCGAGAAATGAACCGCAAAATCGCGCGACTGCACCGGATGACAGACACCTCTACCGCATGGCAGTGACCGATCGCACAGCGACATCAGTGTTGTTAGCGCAGCTGTGAAGCACTCTCACAAGTTCGACGTTGTCTGCTTAATACAGAGGACTGATCACTAGAACCCCATTGCTGCGCATTCCTTTGACCCTCAACTACAGACGCGTCAGGAAGCAATGGGATCTCGAACTCGGACACTGGCGCGCTGATTGGTTAGAGGTCGTGTTTTCTGACGAGTCGCGATTCAGCTTGATGCACCATGATGGTCGCATACGTGTTCGAAAATACGGTGGCCAACGGTATTTTGCAGCATCACAGCAGCCCAACGCGAAGTGTCATGGTTTAGGACTCCATTGGGTTCGATTCGCGATTTTGACTGATACGAATTGAGGTAACTCTCAACAGCCAACGATACATCAGAGATATTTAGAGGCAGACACTTCCTTCAGAGTTGTATTAGCGCTGTATCCCAGCAGGACAAAGCTCTGCCGCATGCGACCCGGAATGTCCAACACGTCTTCCATGCACGGAAGCTATCGCTTCTTTCCTGGCCTGCACGTTCACCGGATATGTTGCCTATTGAACATGTCTGGGACATAGTAGCTAAGCGACTGGCTCGTCAAGGGCCTCCGCCAGTCGCAACAAATGAACTTTGGTCTCGCGTAGCCTGACAAATTACTTCCCAGAACTGGTACTGGAGGTAGATTCACACGATACTGAATTAAGCGAAAAAATCTTGTATAGCGCTACAAGTGTAATCAGTGAACTCCTGTAACATGAGGAATATGTGATATAAATTCCATTTGAATAGCGCGATCCTTTCTTGCTGTTGCAATTTTCAAACACAGTAGTGTACATTCTACACTGGTTGTTTGACTTCACTGAAGTGTTCTGTGAGACGCATGCACTTGTGGAGACAACAGTAGGACTAATTGGCCCAGAGAGTTAGCTACCATTCTTCTCCGTGTTACCATTAACAAAATCCCATCTGAATTAAGGGGGTGTGTCCCACTTCAATTAGTCATTACGGGGAGTTTATACTGATCAAACGCTTTTTAGCACGTCTTTTGTAAAAAAGGTCGTGCTTATGTTACCGGTTTGTCCGTCCGTCCGCCTGTACCCACGATATCTCTGTAACTATTAGTCCGATTTGAAAAATTCTTTTTGCATTGGGAAGCTTGAAATATGCGCATGGTGATCTTTTATTTCGTTTTTTTTTACGATGTACAATTTTGTCGCTAGGGGCGTAAATGCAGATGATGTCGAATTCAAAATTACGTTTTATTCCACATATTTGCTTCTAAATATCTGATTGAAAAAATGCTTTATCTTTCGATTCCATTTATGTCGAAGAATATTTTAGATATAGTTCCTTTTTCAAATTACGCATAGATTTTCCCTAGGGGGCGTAAAAATAAATTACATTTTTCCCGATAAGTCTTCTTGTAAAACTCCGATTTGAAAATTTTTTTCTTCAACGGATACACCTCTTAATGGAAAATCTTTTGAATATATTTTCAAATTTTTGGTAAATAATACTTTAGCCAACAGAGGCGTAAGTGTTAATTTTTGCTTCTGATGTATTTGCCATAAAATCTGAGCTTATAAAATATAGATTGAAAAACTTCTTTCGTGGACTAATGCCAGTCACGTCGATAAACATTTTCGGAATATTTTCTTCTTAAAATTTCCACAGTTTCTACGTCAGGGGGCGTAGATGTATATCTTATGTTTGTCAATATCTCTACTTCTAGGAGTCCGTTTTAAAAAATCCCTTCTTTGTTGGATAGTGTTTCCAGTGTGACATGTTTGTCACATAATTTCAAAATTTTCAAGTAATTCATACTTTCCGCTAGGGGGCGTAGAGGGAAATTGCGTTTTCCATTATATCTCTGCTTCTAAATCTCCGATTTAAAAAATGCTTTCTGCACCGGATACATTTCAAAATTGCCTTTATTCTTCAGTAAAATAACATTTCTATGTACATGACAATGGAATTCTGCCAATAAATACAGCGGTATATACATCAGCTGGAAAGTTCCAGTGAAACGTAAAACAAAATATTGTTAAAATCATAAAAAAATATTTCGCCACGTAGGGCGAAGGAGAGGCAGACAATAAAGCACGAGCGATACAAACGAAAATGTTTACCTACAGTATTGTAGACAGGGCAAGACATGATTCTATACTATGCACAAATTCCAATTAAGCATTACTACCATACTAAAGATTAAACATTAGGTACTAATTCACAGAAATGCAACAGTGATGCTACATTCAAAATTTACAACATATGTACAGAAGTATTCAGTGACAAGGGGAAATAACGCTAAATGTACTCAGAAGGGCATCTTGTTGCATTAAATTATACACACAGTGACTAATATTTTAAAAAATATTCAACATAATGAAGGGGACATTGCGTGGGCAGTAAACTGTGCAGAAGGAAGAATTATATACAACAACATAAAACCCAACATTATCGAAGAGAACATGGGAAACATATTGAGCTATCTTCAATGGCACATTAAAACAGAAAAATCACAAATAAGCGAAGCACCAAAATTAATACGTAAAAACATGATTTGTTACAGTGAACGTGGGCGACAACAAAAATCCCACTTATAGGTTGAGATGTAACTGCAAATTGTGGATATGGAACCACCCAGCCGATTGGGCCCAAGTGGATTGAAAAACGCTTATCGGTGTTTGTTGAGGCAGCACGAGAGTGCTCCATTTGGAGGCGAGTGGTTAACCGTGCTAGGAAGCGTCTCCGAATGATAGCACTTGCCTCCTGAGGAGGTGGAATAAGAGCAGGGAAGCGTTGTTGAAGATGGAAAGCATAGACAGTGAACTTCACAAGAAGAAAAATATAACGGCACACAGGAGGCAAGTGAGTAGGTGGATGCTTTGTTTGGAGTAGCCAAGCATATGCAAGAAATGGTAACGATCGAGCACAAATTCGATCAGCAAGACGAAATGCTGTGTTTAGGACTGGCAGGAGAACGGGGCAGAATAGGTATTGATGTTGGACGTCGCTGACTTCAGGGCAAAAGGAGCACTGCGGAGAGGTGAGAAGGGTCATGCGAAACAGTACTGATGGGGCGGGGAGACGAAGGTGAAGAAATTGCCAATGGACATTGAGTTCAAGAGGGGAGAAAGGGGGAGGTAGATGCTGTCCAGATGGCGGGGAGAAGAGAAGGAGGAGCAGAATGAACAGAAAGTGGAAGTGCGGGAGGGGAAAGAAGAAGCCAATAAAGAGAAGAGGAGGAGAGAGAAGTAACTAGAACCGGGGAGCTACGAATGAGGAGAAAGAACGGTAGGGAAAGAGGAGCAGAGGGGACCGAGAAGAGACCATCAGGTGAAGCGAGGAGTGGAAAGAGGCTCCAAAGCGCTGTGCGAAGAAGAAGATATTCGTTAGCAAGAGTAATGGTTGGAGATAGAAACAGGGAAGAAAGAGGTCTCCAGGTTAGATCAGAAGTTACGAGAGAACGGACAGTTATCACACCAGAGCGGATCCAATGAGGAAAGTAAAAGTAAGGGAGGTTAGGAGGGTGAATAAGAGAAGAGAAGAAGAGAGGTTCATCTAGGAGATCAAGAGTTGAAGAAGGAAATGAACGGAGAAGAGGAAGCGAACGAAAGAGAGAAAGGCCCTCTCGCAGGACAGGAGGGAGGTGGGACGGGAGAAGAGAGTATGCATCCATCTTCAGAAACAGTAGGAAGGTGAAAGATGGGTCACGGAAAGAAGCTAGAACATTCAAGGTAGTGGTAAGGGACGGAACAGTTGAAGTGGCAAGGCGAATGAAATGAATAATGCGATGAGTTTTATAAAGAGGAAAGCTGGATCAGGAAGCTGGATGCCACCCAAAGAGGCTGGCAGATGAAGCGTGGCAGGTTTAACCCAGTGATGTGAAGACCAGATGACGGAAGTTGAGAGGCGAGTGATGGTCATCATTTGTGACACGGGCACAACCGTCGACATCCAAGAGTATTCGCATAGAGAGATAAGTTGTCGACGAACAACGGCTGCTCGTTGACGGAACGATGTGAAAGGGCGGGCCTTACTCCAGTAGGCAGCAGTCCGTTGTATCCGGGGAAGAAGAGCAGTCCAGGTGGCAGATGCAGAAGCCAAGGGCAATCCGACATACGCACCGAGGATCTTCTGTGTAGTGGCTGTCCACTGCGCACCCCAAGGAGCATCAGTGCGGGCAGCCCATGCCCCGCACCATAAGCCAGTACTTTTAGTGGCATTCAGCGCTGCTCCAGATAATGCAACATACTGTTGATATACAGAATACAGGCGATACAGCTCCTGATGGGAAACCGTTTGCACATAATTTCTAATTTTTGTAAAAAAATGGTTTGGCCACCAGGGGCCGTATGTATTAATTTCCGCTTCTGATGTATTTGCAGCAAAATACGAGCTTCTAAATTCTCGACTGAAAAAACTCGTCCTTTGTAAGCCGATAGTACTCATGTCGACAAACCTTTTACAAACATTTTCTTCTTAAAATAATGCATGGTTTCTACGCCAGGTGACGTAGATGTATATCTTATTTTTGTCAATATCTCTGCTTCTAAGTGTCCAAATTGAAAAATCCCTCCTTTGTCGGATAGTGTTTCCGATGCGAAATGTTTTTCGTATAAATTCAAAATTTTCAAGTAAATCATAGGCTAAATAAATAAATACATCGCTCTTAACCACGTTCTAGAAACACACAGCATCCGAAAAATTGTTTTCCACAGCGGCGGCTGAAAAACAATTTTTCGGTTGCTGTGTGTTTCTAGAACGTGGTTAAGAGCGATGTGTATTTATTTATTTACTGTCGCCACGTATTTGGAGTATTTTCAACTTGGATCTCGCCCTTTGGATTTAACTGCTATGATATATATATATATATAGCTAGTGCCGTTAATGCCCACCAGATGGAGACCTCTCAGAAGCTGAGCCCATCTTAGGGACTTATGATGTCAGAAGCTGACTTAAAAATACACATAGCAAAGTGGATTGTTGCCCACCGTGGCGTAAATGTAACGCACTCGGCTAGATATCGAGAGTTCTGTTGGTTCAATTCCACAGCGGCGGCAGAAAAACAATTTTTCAGTTGCTGTGTGTTTCTAGAACGTGGTTAAGAGCGATGTATTTATTTATTTACTGTCGCCACGTATTTGGAGTATTTTCAAATCATTGGCTTTCCGCTAGGGAGAAGAAAGATAAATTCGTTTTCTGCGTTATTTCTGCTTCTAAAACTCCGATTTTTAAAATTCTTCCTGTATCGCATACAAGACCTGATGGAAAATATTTTTCACATAATTTCTAATGTTTTGTAAAGAATGGTTTCGCCACCAGGGGTCCATAAGTGTTAATTTATGCTTCTGATGTATTTCGAAAACCAAGCATTATTTTAAGAAGAAAGTATCGAGAATACTTTCTTCTTAAAATAATGCTTGGTTTTCCCACCAGGGGACGTAAAGTCACATCTTATTTTGTCGATATTTCTGTTTCTTAGAATCCGATTTGAAAAATTCTTTCTGTGTTGGAGAGCGTTTCCGGTGCGAATTGTTTCTCGTATAAATTCGTGTTTTTCTTAACGCACAAGTCTGCAACCAGAGGGCGTAAGCTCACGATTCCGTTTACAGCAATATCTGAGGGATTAAAAACCGGATTGAAAAACTTCTTTCTTCCGTCAGATACTATTGCTTTTCATACCAGTTCCATTGACTTTGAATAGCTTTGATAAATCTATTTTGCTTCAGAACGGATTCAAAAGACGTGCTTATTACACCCGAAAATTCGGTGCCATCTTTCGTGTTTCTTTTCAATCGAAGTGAAACTTCTCCTTCCAGAATATTTCTTTCATTTTAACAAATGCCATTCTGTCACATGAGTCCTAACGAAAATTCTGCACACTATCATTTTCGAGAAAAGTATGAAGTAACGGAGAAAACTTACTTTATTGCCGTTCAATCTCTATCCCCTTCCACTCCTAATGACAGCTTGCCAGTGGTGAGGTAGGTCCTGGATGCTATGTAGTACGTCATCTTTGTTCAGCTGTCGTATTACTCGTGTCACGTCCAATAACAGTTTGTCCAGCGATTCGTAGAGGATGCCACGGAGCCGATTTTTTAACTTTGTTAAAAGTTCAAAGTCTGGTGGACTGAGATCAGGGCTGTATGGTGTGTGAGATAAAGTTTCCCAGTCATATTTCGACAAAAGTCCCCATACCGACGCTGCACCATGATACGATGCGTTGTCATGCACAAGATAGCTTACGCTTCCAACAAGTTGGGGCGATTTTGACGAATCTTCGGTCTCAACTTTCTTCTCAGAAAAAAATTGTGCTTCGACTAAGAGTTTCTTCCCCACAAACTTCCTGCAAGGCAGTGTGGATCTGTGTCAGAATTTTTCCCCTCAGAGTTTCTACACTGACGGGAAAAAAAATCCCAACACCAAGAAGGGGTTGTGTTAGGTAAACGACAGTTGGTTGGCTGTGAGAGTACATCTGTAAGATGACGTCTATGCAAATTTCGCGCTCGGCGCATACGTGTGGCGCTAGCAGCGCCCCTCGGAACATGCAAAGCAGGTTTGCTGTAAATACGCGCTGTAACGTTCGTGAGCGTTAGTTATCGTTGAGATTCGACGTAGGGTGTTGATGTTAGTCAAGAATGCCTTTAAGAAGACGAAGAAGCCATTATCAACAGCTCACGGAGTTTGAACGAGGTCATGTAATAGGGCTACGAGAAGGTAGATTTTCTTTCCGCAATTATGCAGAACGACTTGGCAGGAATGTAGCCACTGTGCATGATTGTTGGCAGCGGTGGTCAAGGGAAGGTACTGCCACAAGAAGACCGGGTTCCGGCCGGCCACGTGGCACTACTGAGAGGGATGACCGCCGTGTACGGCGTATGGCCGTGGCACATCGTACCGCGTCTGCGGCAGCAATTCTAGCTGCAGTTGCCACCACAGTGACACAACGAACTGTTACAAATCGGTTACTTGAAGGACAGCTCCGAGCCAGACGCCCTGTAGCGTGCATTCCACATACTCCAAACCACTGCCGTTTGCGACGTCAATGGTGTCAAGCTAGAGCTCATTGGAGGACAGAGTGGAGATCTGTTGTGTTTTCTGATGAAGGCCGGTTCTGCCTGGGTGCCAGTAATGGCCGTGTGTTGGTTAGAAGGAGGCCAGGTGAGCGCCTGCAACCAACCTGTCTGCGGCCGAGACACACTGGACCTACACCTGGAGTTATGGTCTGGGGAGCAATTTCCTATGACAGCAGGAGCATTATTGTGGTTATCCCACGCACCCTGACGGCACAGTTGTACGTCGGTCTGGTGATTCAACCTGTTGTGCTGCCATTCACAAACAGCATTCCAGGTGGTGTTTTCCAACAGGATAACGCTCTCCCGCATACCGCTGTTGTAACCCAACATGCTCTACAGAGTGTCGACATGTTGCCGTGGCCTGCTAGATCACCAGATCTTTCACCAATCGAGCACGTATGGGACATCATTGGACGACAACTCCAGCGTCACCCCCAACCAGCAAAAACCGTCCTTGTATTGACCGACCAAGTGCAACAGGCATGGAACTCCATTCCACAAACTGACATCCAGCACCTGTACGACACAATGCATGAACGTTTGCCTGCTTGCATTCAACATTCTGGCTGTTACACCGGTTATTAATGTACCAGCATTTCACATTTAAAATGGCTCTTCTCGCGCTTACAATAAGCTGTGATCTTGAAAACTTAATCGCTTAAATATGTTACCTATACAAATGTATTGCCGCGATTTCATTCCTCTACAACTATTTTTTCGTGGTGTTGGGATTTTTTTTCCGTCAGTGTATTTTCACGTACGAGCGCTGGTCTAACGCTGTGACTCGACCTAAGGAGCTGCACTCTTCCATTTCCAAATCCTCCCACGTCCTTACAGCAAATAATAGCGCGTCGTTCTGACGCCACTGCGTTAGAGTCTGACCTTAACATTATGCAGTTATTTTCCCGATTGCATCATCCGCTTTCGTTTTAGATTAACGTGTGCAGAAGTTTTGTTATCACCCTCGTATAGCCTGATTACCAGGTAGTCATCCGGAAATGATTATTATGTCCGTTATCTCTATAAATGTCCACTTTGAATAACAAAACCAAAAAAAGAACCGCTCAGGCCACTTCTTTAGCAGCGAAAATATTCGTCATAGCATATTACAGCTCATTTTGCTAAGCCCGAGTTAACTTATTCTTGCTTAACTGTTAATTACCTAAAACAATACATTAGTAAAATCACGCAATGCATTGATTATGATACGCTTTCCAACATACCAGAAATCATTACTTAAGTTATGAGGATAATGGCTGTAGAATAAATCTCGCTCCTATGACCCGACCTTTGACCGCATTTTGATGATATTCGACAGAACCGGTTCAGTGTACCTCCGGAACAACATACTAAAGTGTTGTCGAAATAGAAGCATTTTTAGTCAAGTTTTGAGGATTATGGCTGTGCAATAAATCTCGCTGCAGTGTCCTGACCTTTGAACCCATTTAGATTTATATTCAACACAACCGGTTCAGTGTACTTCCGGAACAACATGATAAAGTTTTGTCACAATCGAAGCATTTTTACGCAAGTTATGACGCATAAATGCAATAGAATGGACCCCGCTCCTATGTCCTGACCTTTGACTCTATTTCACCCATTTTCAAAAGAATTCGTCCCCAAATGGTCCCCTACCACATACTAAAATTTCAACGAAATCGAAAAATTTTTACGCAAGTTATGACGCATAAGAGCAATGGAATTGATCCCACTCCTATGTCCTGACTTTTGACTCCATTTCGCCCGTTTTCAATGGGGTTCGTCCCCAGGTGGTCCCCTAACACATATTGAAATTTCATCGAAATCAAACCATTTTTACACGAGTTATCGTGCAGACAGATGGAGAACGCTGGAGTATATACGCTTCTTTCACCTACGGTTGGAAAGCCTAAACAAGTTAGTAAAATCATGCAATGCATTGATTATGATACGCTTTCCAACATACCAGAAATAATTTCTCAAGTTATTATTCAAGTTATGAGAATAATGGCTGTAAAATAAATCTCGCTCCTATGATCTGACCTTTGACCCCATCTCGATGATAATCAACAGAACCGGTAAAGTAGACTTCCGGAACAACATGACAAAGTTTTGTCTCAATCGAACCATTTTCACCTAAGTTATAACGCATAAGGGTGGTGGAATGGATCCCGCTCCTATGTCCTGAACTTTGACCCTATTTCGCCCATTTTGAATAGTTTCTCCCCAGGTTGGTCCCTTACCACGTACTAAAATTTCATCGAAATCGAACCATTTTTACGCGAGTTATCGTGCGGACAGACGGACAAAGCTAGGGCATATACGTTTCTTCAACCTACGGTTGGAAGGCGCAAAAAAATCGTGGAATAACTCTGCTCTTGGAAATACAAAGTTCACAGCAAAAACAAACAGCTATTCTTTCAGGCTTTTTGAGAGTACAACCTTTCCAGCCTTACTAAGGAATTTATAAAATATTAATTCCGCAGTTAAACTGAATCCTGATGCGTTTATTTTTATTCGCTGACCGAAAGAAATGTGACTTCTTTGATCTTAACCATTTATCTCTTCGGAGTCCAATAAAATTTGGAGCGTCATGCAGTATGTGTGACTGATGAAGATGGAATGTGCCGTAAAATAAATCGTCTGTTCAGCCGTTAAATAATTCGATTATAAACGCCATTATTTCGACTTTATGGCCACAAAATTAATCGAGTCCTAATATAAATTGCTTTATTTCGCATCAAGTTGAGCTGTTTGCTATCTTTACGAAATGTAATAAAAACATAAAAATTCACGGGATGGGTAAGAATACGTAATTCGCAGGGAGTTACCGCATTGTAGACCCAGTTGTGTGATCTGTGATGATTTCCGGGTTCGATGCAGTTTCTATTTCCATCTAATGCTGCTCCACGGAGGCGTTTCTAATACCGGGGATACGCCGCAAAGCCGGGAAAATGGAAGTGTTTGCTTGTGACCGACACAGTTCAGGCGTAACTCTCCCCCGTATGGTTGAACAGTTTCTCTACCTCTTATGGCTAAGAATCGATGAGAAATCGCATGAATGGATATATTCTCACATCGGAAATAGGACAAGTTGTATCAGAGTTTCACAGAGGCACTTATATTTACGAACACTTCATGGTCCCAGTTTATGAACACAGCCTTTATTCAGGGTAATTCTAGGGGAACCAATACTTGCAGCAACGAAGGTGCTGTTTATTAATGGATTTGAATATGAAATTTCAAACGCACATACATACCTTGAACTCTGTGTAACTGGACTGTCTTACATTATTACTGAATGTTGAAACTGATAACTTTCAGCATCCAACTGCAGACGACGCTACAGATATGTGAATATTTTCGTTAAAATGTCTCCAATAATAGCTGCCATTTTTTGAAGTACGTAGACAAATAAAAAAAAAATGCAGGCAATTTAAAAATTACGCGGTAACCGGAACATGTAGAATCTCACGCAATTGAACACGTTCGCAATGGCTTATGGGTAGTTCGAACATGCGCAGTCCATCGCTATGCCGTTAGTCTATAGTTTCAGCCAAGGTTAAACAGACATGCACGCTTGGATGGGGGAATTGCACCATTTTTCGAACAGCACGCTGTATGAAATTTCTTTGAGCACAAACCTGTTGAAAGGCAACTAAGGATGCTGGCTCTTTACGGAAGTGTAAATCAGCATGACTCAACAAAAAGTTTATGAATGCGTAGAAACGTTTAAAGCGGGAAGAACAAGTTTAACCGAGGAAGCTCCACCTGGTCGGCCATCAACCTCGTGCACACAAGCCAAAATCGGCAGGGTAAATAGTTTGATCAGAAAAGACCGACGGATTGCGTTATCCGCTGTTGCTGCACGTTTCGATATCAGAAAGTTTGGGGGCAAAGTAGTTACCCAAACAACTTACTGATCTGCACAAGCAATAGCGCGTGGATGTTGCGACCCGATTCCTGAAACAATATGAAGAAAATCCCAGTGTTTTGAAGTGGATTGTCACTGGCGACGAGACATGTATTCATCACTGTGAACCGAAAAGCAAGCGATAAAGTATGCAGTGGAAATACCCATCTTCTCCCGTAAAGAAGAAATTGAAACGACAGCCCTCACCAAGAAAATCCTACTATACTGACGCATTTTCAGGAACACGGACAAAAAGTGACCAGTGCAACGTACTGTATTATGCTTTAAGAGAAAGTGAGACCTACAATTTACACTTTCAGAAGCAGTCTTGCTGTACCATGAGAATTCGCGTCCCCATGTAGCGGCCGAAACTGTGGAGGTAATGCAACAACTGCACTTTGAACGTCTCCCACATCCCAGTTACAGTCTGGATCTAGTGCCATGCGATTATCACGTCTTTCGTCCACTTAGGCTTCACCTATGATGATGATGAAGTTAAAAAAGCGGCTCAGACCTGAATTTGGGAGTATCCGAAAAGCTGCTTTACCGAAGGGGAAAGAAGAATCTTGTGGGACGACACAAAAAGTGCATCAACCTGCGTAGGGACTATTTGGAGAAGTGAGGTAACCGTAATGTTCATTAGCTCAGAGTTACCAGTATTAAAGGGTATGTTTTGCCTTTATTTTTGGACTCTTCCTCGTATATATATTCTAGGAAAACTTTGGATATGGGTTAACACTTTCATTAAGATGTCCTCACTAATGGCTGCTTTTTCATAGCGCGTGGCTTTTTGAAGCCTTCGATTATGCGAGGCTTTTTTATTTACGCCTTACCCTGTAGCATGCACCACATGAAGTAGTCGGGGAAACTTATATCTCAGGGGGTTTTGTCGGCTAGCGTTTTTTCGAGAAAATCGGGCCTCTCCTCAAAAAAAAAATCCCCTTAAGCTTACATATAATATGTAATATATTGCATTGTTTTGTAGAAAATGTCCAGCTAATAGTTCTTCATATGTCAGCAGATTGACAAATTTACTACTAATTTTAAAGTAGAATTCGGTGGTTACAGTGCACTCAAAGGAAATAGGGCAGGTAATTAGTTTGTCTGTCTGACCATTCATCCGAGATGGGTCCGGGTTCGAATCCCGGTGAGGCATGGATGTTATGTTTGTCTTACGGCTCTGACTCTCTCCCTTCTTTGGAACCAGTGGCCCTAAATTAAGGACGGTATTGCAGATACAAATACACTATATTTGCAAAAGTCACCGGACATCTAGAAGAGAAATACAACATAGCATTTAGTGACATACCTTAGTACGGTGTCAGTCCACCTTTGGCCTTAATTCATGCACTGACCCTTCAAGACATGCTTTCGACAAAGTTTTGGAACAGAGCGATAGGTATGCGCTTCCATTCAGTACATAATGCTGCCGCTAACTGTTGCTTAGTAGTAGGCCTTGGTTCCAAACTTCTATGCTGCGCTCTAATTCATCCCATAGGTGCTCTATGGGATTAAGATCAGGGCTCTGTGATGGCCAGTCCACACACGATACGGAATTATCGTCAAACTACGTCGTAACAGCGCTTCCTTTTTATTGCTCGGTGCATTATCCTTCTAGTACCAACAAGGCTGGCGCAGAGTTGGTAGGGCATAATTGTCCAGAATAGCGACGTAGATGCGCTAGCTAACAGGTTTGCCCACGATAACCAATGCGCCGTGACCATACCACGAAAAAGACCCCCACACGAGTACACTGCCAGCTCCAAACTTGACCATATGAAGAGTACACTGTGATAAATAGCGTTCCCCCGGCTGCCGCAATACCCACACACGGCCATCAGACTGATGGATCGTGTATCTGGATTCATCAGTCCATAGGACCCGTTTCCATCGATCTAGGGGTCCACGATAAATGTTCTTTGCACCATGCGAATGGTACGTGTATATACCGAGGTTCCAGCATTTTTACTCACCTGTACACTGAGGTCTTGTGCAGTACTCAGTCGATTAGCTGTAATGACTCTCCTCCTGAGGCTTCGACGTCTTCTATAACTGATTTTCTTTGGTCTGCTGGTACGTTTCGCGGCTTCAGGGGCACGCCATATGTCTTCCATTTATTCAGTACATCAAAAACAGTTGACTTGAGTATGTTTAAACTCCTCTCGGTTTCTCTTATGGACAACCCACTGATATAACACCCAACAATATTTCCTTTCTCAAAGTCAGTTCTCTCCCGCAGCGACATTTTCACTCAACCTCACAATGCGATATGATTGCGTTTAGCTGCAGGCTTGTTTTTATACCGTTTGCAGCTGTACTGCGCATCTTAACAACGCAGCGGATCCGTTTATTTGCTTTTGAAGGAGTGTCCAGTGGCTTTTGTCAATATAGTGTCTAGTGGCCCTAGATTAGGGACGGTGTTGCAGACAAATATATAATATGCCTAAATTAGGGACGGTGTTGCAGACAAATATATAATATGCCTAAATTAGGGACGGTGTTGCAGACAAATATATAATATGCCTAGAATTAGGGACGGTGTTGCAGACAAATATATAATATGCCTAAATTAGGGACAGTGTTGCAGATAAATATATAATATGCCTAAATTAGGGACGGTGTTGCAGACAAATATATAATATGCCTAGATTAGGGACGGTGTTGCAGATAAATATATAATATGCCTAGCTTAGGGACGGTGTTGCAGATAAACCTAAATGTGTGTGGGCTCCCAGGTGTTCGAGTAAACTGAGGTCCTGGCCTTCTACTATACGTCAGTCACAGAGGCATATAGCGACGTGGGAGGGGTGGGGGGGGAGCATTTTTCCAATTCGTGGCTGTCTGTGGGGAGAGGTGAAAAGGTTGGTGTGATACTGGAGATCAAGTTCGAAATGCACCACGGCAATTAAATTTATAATATGAAAGCATACTTTTCACGTGTAGAATATTTTTCTTGCAATTAAATGTTCACTTTTTTTTTCCAATTTTTTTTTCTTTTTTTTTTTTGTTTCGGAGTTTGACGTCGAGCAATTTTAGGTGCTATAGGCAGTCACTCGTTCTTAAGTTTAGGCTTCTGGTTCTTGAGAAGGAAAAGAGCCGTTAGACAAATGGCCATCCTCATACGGGGCTGAAACCCTTGCTCGTCGCCGAAGAATGATCAGAAGCCAGCACCTCAAACAACACTGGACACATTTTAGTTTTGAATTTCCCCTTTTCTAGGATGCTATGTTTTCGATGCCCTTTTGCAAAAATCCATTAGCTTTCAATTACTCAAAATTTTAACTTCCGTATTATTTATTAACTAGGCTTTACGGGTGTTTTAATAAACCAAGTTCTTTGGAACCTACTAGTATTTTTCGTAAAATCAAAATTTTTTCACGAAACACAAATCTGTACGTTATAATTAAAATGATTGTCCTATAGTTGCCGATAAAAATTACTACACAAAATACTTACGTCAAAGTTAATCATACCATGCAAAATTTACTATTTTAAAGAACTAAGGCCTGCTTTTTGAAATGCTTCACAATTGCACACACAAAACATGCAACTCCCACGTGACAGTATCTAATGACTCTTCCGATTTATACGAAATGTCACAACATAAGTAAGCAAATAAATAGTTAACGATTAAGAACTACAGCACAAAATCCGTAAAACTTCTTAAATTATTTACTCTGGAATATAAAAAACACACTTAATATAATTCCACAATGTTTGCACATAGTAAAAAAATATTTAGACTGTTATTAAAACAAGTTAGTAAATTCATACAATGCATTGATTGTGATACGCTTTCCAACATACCAGAAATCATTACTCAAGCTGTTACTCAATTTTTGAGGATAATGGCTGTGGAATAAATCTTGCTCCTGCGCCCGGACCTTTGACCCCATTTCGATTATATTAAACAGAATTGGTTCGGTATATCCGCCGGAACAACAAACATACTAACGTTTTGTTGCTATAGAAGCATATGTAGTCAAGTTATGAGGATAATGGCTGTGGAATAAATCTCGCTCCTGTGACCCAATTTTGATAATATTAAACAGAATTGGTCCAGTATACTTCCGGAACATGATAAAGTTTTGCCGCAATCGAAGCATTTTTACATAAGTTATGACGCAGAAGTGCAATGGAATGGATCCTGCTCCTATGTCCTGACCGTTGACCCCATTTCTGCCATTTTCAATAGGTTTCGTCCCGAGGTGGGTACCCTACCGCATACTAAAATTTCATCGAAAAAGAACCATTTTTACGCGAGTTTTCGTGCGGACAGACAGACGAACAAAACTGGAGCATATACGCTTCTTCAGTTCAACACAATTTTATTAACAAGGTTGGGTTCAGGAGGCGAACATGGGCGTCCTGATACATATATTGTACGGTAAAATATGCAAACTCTAAAATTTTATGTACATTATATACAGCACGATGTATTGATTCACAAAGCAGCCTCGTGGTAAGAGGTGCAGGCATTTTGCACAAGAACAATAAAAGAGATTGTCAAAACATTTAGTCTCGAAGCATAAGTACGTATATTATAGTGCTGACAAATAACAAAACGAGAATACTATATAAAGAAGCACTGTGCAAAAGGAGAACTGTAGATGACAAAGTAGACAATGTGAAACCTAAGGCAAACGGAATTACGATGTCTTAGTAGTGGTAGAAAAAATGATAATCAAAGAGAAAACAAGTAACACTATATACATTTGTACAGTATGGTGCATATTATATTCACATTTGTTAGAAGATATATGCTTTATGTTGAAGTTTGATTCCGAGAACTAATGGTGAGCATGGACGTTGAACTGAAGTTCAACAGAGCTAGGAGCAACGAGGTTATAAACTACCGACAGGCAGTTGCAACTTCGCTGGCAGAAGCGGCCGGAGACCAGGTGGAACGGAAATGTTCTCTCTGTTGGGCAACGGCCACAAGGTTCTCTAGACAAAGTCTTGAGAGGAGACGCTCCTGAAAGTGGCACAGTAGTTTCACAGAAGCTTGGTGGATGGTATAAGGAGATGAGATATCTCGGCAGCGCTGATGAAATACGTAGATGACGTGTTTCACCAGGATGAAAATATATGAGCAGATGGGTGGAAGCTTGACTGGCGGAGAGACCTGCAGGCGGAGAGTCTTATAGGCATCGAAAGGAAGATCAGTTGTGGCTGAACGTTGAGCAATGGAAAATGCAAGATCAACCTACACTTGCAAAGCGTAAAAGAGGGCACAGGTCGCTGTTTTTTCGCTCTCGCTAAGAACACCTTTTAATTCATTACATTCGGAAGGATGCACAATATTGTGCAAATAACTGAACACATAATCCTCATTGGTAGAAAATTTCTGCTCATTGAACTGATAATTTTTTCTTTTGTTAACATACCTGCATAGAAACTATTGCAAAGGCTGTAAACTTGAGGCCCTTGTAACAGCAAGGGCTATTGCAAAGTACCTCAAGTTGTTTTGAATAGCTGCTTTCCCGAAATCCAGTTTTTATGAACCAAAACAACGAAAATGTTTTCTAAAGATTATAGGTATTTTCTGAAAAAAAAAATGCTTTTCTTCTTAATACTTCATTCAAATCTGCCTCAATTCTTGGCTATTTCTTTAACCAGTTTCACAAGAAGTTTCCTTGGAAAATATTTTGCTCATGCTAGAGGCCCTTTTTATCACGAGACCCCCGCTCTCACTGCAGGGGTTGCGTGGGCTATCAGTACGACCCTGATCAAGTCACTTCTCGAAACCACTCTCTCAATTCCCTGTGTTTTCCAAGGGGTGCAAATTGCATATCTTTTGCCGAGCTCTCACCAGCGTGCTATGGTGTATACGGATTCTGTTTTGCAGTCTCTACCCTCTGCGGACTGCAGCGACCATCCTTTTCTGTTTAACGAGGAACGCTGACTCCGTTCTTTGCTCGAGTCCGGTTTCCAGATCCAATTCTTCTCGGTTCTCGGCCACGTTGGAATCGCAGATAACGAGTCAGCTGTTACTCAGTTTGCTTCGTCTTTGGTTGTCACACCCTTGCCACTATTTCACCATTTTCTTGTTCCTGATTGTGGCAAAGTCTGTCGTACCAACAGGTGGAAAATAAACTGCATCGCCATGAAGCCAGTTCGCGGAGTCTGGGCTTCATCGTGTCGCAGGAACCGTAGGGAGGAAGTTGTACTGGTGTGCTTAGACTCTGGGCATTATCTCGACTCTGCCGCTATGGGTGAGACGCGTAGTGTGCCTCTGACTGTTCATGTTTTGTGTTCGTGTCGTCATTTTGTTCCTGAACGTGCTCGTTTCCTGCTTCTACCCACTTTACCAGACGACTCAGAAACCCCGAGTCTCCTTTTAATTGATCATTCTGATACAAATTTTGAAGATGACAATCCGTTTCTTGGTGTAAATATGACAACGGTAGTAAGTCAGATAATATCAGAAAACTTGAAAATTTCGTCCTCCTTAAGCGGGAATTGAACCCGCGTCTCCCAGATAGCGTCCGGGTATTCTACCACTACAAGACCCAAAGTTTCCGATTACTTTGAATATAACCATCACCGGATTCGCTAGTCGAAGCAACGAGGTATTCATGTTCAGCGAATCTGGAGGTTAAGAATCCTATCCCGTGATTGCGCGGAGGAAGCAGATAAATGATGAATGGAATACGGGATTACACCATACAATACAAATTTTGGTGTAGTGGTTAGCATACCTGGGCACCATCTGGGAGACGCGGGTTCGATTCTCGCTCCAGGACGACGAAATTTTCAAGTTTTAGGATATTATCTGACACACAATCCTTGCCGTATTTACACCAAAAAAAAAAAAAACGGATTGTCATCTACAAAATTTGTATTGTATGGTGCAATCCCGTATTCCATTCATGATTATTGTGATTTTTCTTGTTTTACGCAGAGTAATCACTGAAGTATGACCTCCCTTATCAAAAGTGGATGTGTTGGCCACATGATTTCCTGGATAGCGCGATTAGTCGACTGACGTAGTATACATTTATAACGTGTTAGTGGAGCAGTAGGCAGTAAAATTCGGAGCGTGATGGGTAAAAGGAATGATTTGTCGGGCCTTGAGAAGTGACAGATTGTGGGTGCTGGAAGAATGGGTTCCTCGATATCTTAAACGGATGAACTGGTTGGTAGTTCACGAGCCACCGTAGTTAAAGGGCATCAGGACTAGCGCGAAAATGGTCAAATAAAGACCGGGGAGGGGGTAAACCACACAGGACAGCGAAAGGTTGATGTGAGAGGTGAACGCTGACTCGTACAGGCCGACAGACGCAGCACTGTTCAAGACTTGACTGCCCAATACAACGGGGGTCAACCCCGAACAGTCTGTCATGACCATGAGTCATACGTAGGAGCTATAACAACAGACGACCTCGACGACATCCTCTCCTAATCACGGTTCATCTGCGCAAAAGACTCGCCTTGTCCAGAGATAATGGCCGCCCTGGTGGCGCAGTGGTCTAAGCTCTGGCTTATGATTATTCGTCCGAAAAGTGTCCAGGTTCGAATCCCGTGAGGCATGGATGTTGTGTTTGTCTTACGGCACTAGCTCTCTCCCTTCCCTGGAACCAGTGACCCTAAATTAGGGACGGGCGACTGCTTACAGCCCATTGAGTTGCTCACTGTGGTCGTTAAACCTTCAATCAAAGATCATGCAAATTGGACATCATATGACTGGAAAGAAGTGTGCTATTATGAAGAGGTGTGGTGTTTTCACTTCATCCTGAAGATGGTCGTGTACATATTAGGCGCAAAAATACATAAGGAACTCGATCCATCCTGCATGGTCATCACAGTGCAAGCCGGTGAAGGTGATTGCATGGTGTGGATCATCTTTTTTCTGGAAGGAACTTGGACCCCTGGTGCATTTGGAACAGCGTATGACTTGTGCCCATACTGTTGGGAATTGCTTGCTGACTCTGTACACCCAGCAAAGTTGCAATTTTTTTCCCGAATGGCGACGGTGTCTTCCAAGATGACAATGCGCGAACTCAGGAAAGGTTTGACGAACACAGTTTTCAGACTTCCAGCATGTCGATTGGTATCCGAATTCCCGCGATATCAATCATATAGAACACTAGTGGGTACGGGCGACGGAAGGTAGAGGACACGGAGGTCCGGACCCCCTCCCCTCGGAATTTCATGGTCCTCTCACTGGAGTAGGGTCTTCATACGAAACATCTTAAAAAAAATCTGGTTCACATATGGTATAATTCTTTTTAATGGGAATTTTTTGGAGACCGTCACAGAGCTTCGCAGTTTTCTGGAAAAAGCTTCAAGTACATCTTTGAAAATTGTTTACGCTCATAAATTGAAAAGTTAACTTACCGTTGTGTTTTTCACTTTAAAGAAGATCGTTAAAGAATTTTAAAATGGCAATGGGCTAGATATATTGTTATATGAACTGACTAACCACCGTTAAACAACTGAGATATTAGATTGGATTTGATCAAGGGGCAAGAGAAGACCCAGAAGTATACCACCCGGGGGATGGGTGGATGAAATTCAAAAGTGTGCTGGAGTGAACTGGAAGAGATGTTCAAGACAAAAGTGCCGACCCGGTGGCCCAGTGGTCTAAGCGATGACCTCTGATTATTCGTCCGATAGGGAGCCGGGTTCGAATCCCGGTGAGGCATAGATGTTGTGTTTGTCTTACGGCACGAGCTCTCTTCCTTCCCTGGAACCAGTGACCCTAAATTAGGGACGGGCGACTGCTTATAACCCATTCAGTTGCTCACGGTGGTTGTTAAACTTTCAATCAAAAAAAAAAAAAAAGTAAAAGTTATGGAAGAGACCTTCATCCAGCAGTGGGCTGATAATAGTTGACGATGGTTGATTAGAGTACTTAAATATATAACCTACGATTTCTCTCTTTTTTTTTATTGTTTTGACTCTTGGAGAAGTTGGCCCTCTTCTGAAATTAGCGGGTTCCGCCGCCTATGTTTTTGGGACACTATAGAACGGCATGCCAGGCGTCTGGATGCATTAATCGTACCTGCATTGAAGGTTGCATTACACACAGCTTGGTTGGCCATACCACCCAACTGCTTCTTGCACCTTATTGTATCGATTCCACGTCGGATAGCTGCTTGTACTGAGGGCAAAAGGAGTACCTACGAAATATTAGGGTATATGTAGGTGGCCAGGTGGTCCAGTGGTGTTTGAGTTGCTTCTCAAGACGAGATCGGGTTCGAGTCCCAGGAGAGGCATGAGATGAACCTTTGTCCAATGTTGCTCTAGCTCTGAATCCTTTTTCTGGACCAGAGGCGCCAAATTTTAGGGGAAGTGTTTGCTTTCAATCTGATATTTCAGTGAATGCTTAACAGGTGTTGGCTGCTAACCGTATATCAAATGTGTGCATCGGTTCGACTGTTTGGTGAGGAATGTCATCATCATCATCATCATCATCATTGTCAACCATTATCAATCCACTGCTGGACGAAGGTCTCCCCAAGTTTCCTCCACAACGGTCTGTCTTGTGCCAGTCTCCTCCATGTCACCCCTGCATACTTTCGAATTTCATCCACCCATCTCCCATGTGGTCTTCTTCTGGGTCTTTTCCTGTCCCTTGGAATCCAATCTAAAATTTCGGCTGTCCATCGATGGTCTGTTCTTCTGGCAGTATGTCCAGCCCATTGCCATTTCAGGGATTTAACTCTGATCATGATGTCTTCCACTCTTGTCATTTTTCGGATCAATGTGTTCCTCTTCTTCTCTCCTGGTTACACCAAGCATGCACCCCTCCATGCTTCTTTGAGTTGTCTGCAGCCTTTGTATGTCTCTTTTAGTTAAGGTCCACGTCTCTGCACCATACGTAAGCACTGGAAGGATGCATTGATCAAACACTTTTCTTTTAAGACATAATGGCATATTGCTCTTGAAAATTATGCTGTTTCTTCCAAAAGCTCTCCAGGCAAGTTTTGTACGCAGATTAATTTCTTCACCAATGTGACCCTCACTTGATATCTGCTCTCCAAGATAAACTTACGTGTCTGTTATCTCCAGCTTTTCTCCATCAATGGATAAATCTTCATTTCTTGTAAAAGCATTGAACATCACTTTTGTCTTCTGAAAGTTCATTTTTAATCCCACTTCTTTACTCTTGTCAGCAAGTTCCTGCATCATACTCTGTAGCTCTGATGGGGTAGTTGCAAAAATGACTATGTCATCAGCAAAACGAAGGTGGGTTAGATAATCTCCATTAATCTTTATCCCTTTGTTTTCCCAGTTCAGTGATTGAAAGACATTTTCCAATGTGGCATTAAAGAGCTTCGGAGATATGGTGTCACCTTGTCTCACTCCTTTTCCAATTTTTATGTGTGTTGTATTTTCAAACAGCCGAATCTTTGCACTTGCATTTTCCTAGATGTTATTAATAATATTAATGTATGCATCTTCAATACCGCAGGATTTCAGAGCCATTGCAACTGCTAATGGTTTCACCGAATCAAAGGTGAGGAATGTACTGTTGTGCCCTTTATCTGATGGAGCCGGTTCTGTCCCTTATCTGCAACCAGTGGCCCCGAACGGCGCTTTCTTAGTCCTGTGAATTGCTGTTACTGGACGTTAAATCCAGAAAAAGAAAAACACTACTGAACGTTCACGCAACATAAGGCATGACCTGATGTAATGGCTCACTGAAAAAGCAAAAGTTTTTTTTCTTTTTATACAAACGAATTGACTTCAATGTCATTAACTTGTACGTTATTGTTTCGCATCATGCGAAGTTAGAAAAAGTCTAAAGCTTGGTTTATTTCATATCATGCTGTAGAAAGGTGGAGATTTCAGTTTATCAGCAAGGAAAATATTTGTTTTATCCAGTAAAAGAAATCTTTGAAGTAATTTGATTTTTCAAAGATCGATGTAGGTAATTTTTGTCTTATCTTGTACAAATAGCGATTCCTCAGGTGCCACCAGCTAATTTGTTTTCTCTCTGAATCGAGTCAATAAATTTCTATTTGCAAATGCTCTTTCTGCACGAAGAGTTAATTTAAGAATGAGCTTCTGAATGAAAAGAAACACTTTTCCAGTGCATTTTTCTGGTTGAAGGACGATTACTTTGTTCACATAAAATTCTCTGGAGCATTTTTGTCCTGAAAGTGCGATTTTTTTTTTTGTGGGTTAATTTAGAAATATATTTAATTGCGCAGAGAGGTAGAAGAGTACTGAAAACTGCATAACATTTAAATTAAAAAAAATAAAGATTGTAAAGAAGTGGAATTAAAAATATCTTTGTGTCGAACTGTCAAAATTTTCATTTATATTTAACGTGTACCGGATGATCGTAATTAAAGCACACCTGATCAACGCTGTCTAGAGAGATATTTAGCAGTACAAATGCAACCAAATTTGGTAGGGTGACATTTCAGGACATGGGGAAGACACTTCCGTACGAAAAAAAACAACAAGAAAGATGACACCGAATTTTCGGGTGTAATAAGCACGTCCTTTGAATACGTTCTGACGCAAATTAAATTTATTAGAGCTATTCAAAGGCAATGGAACCGATATGAAAAACAATAGTATCTGACGGAAGAAAAGTTTTTCAATCGGGTCTTTAATCCCTCAGATAAAAAAGTAAACGAAATCTTGAGCTTACGAACTCTTAGAAACAGAGTTATCGACAAAAATAAGATGTGATTTTGCGTCCCCGGGAGGGGGGGGGGGGAAACCATGCATTATTTTAGGAAGAAAGTATTCTCAAAAGGTTTATCCATATGAGCGGTATCAGTCCAAGAAAAAAAAATTTAGTCGAGTTTTCAGGAGCCCAGATTTTGCTACAAATACATCAGAAGCAGAAATTAACACTTATGACCCCTGGTGGCCAAACCATTCTTTACAAAACATTAGAAATTATGTGATAAATATTTTCCATCAGGTCTTGTATGCGATACAGGAGGAATTTTTCAAATCTGAGTTTTAGGAGCAGAAAACGCAATTTACCTTTACGCGCCCTAGCGGAAAGTCTTAAATGATTTATGTGAAATTTTTGAATTTATAGGAAAAACATTTCGCATCGGAAATACTATCCAACAACGACGGAATTTTTCAAATTGAACTTTTAGAAGTAGAGATATTGACAAAAATAAGATATACATCTACGCCCCCTGGTGTAGAAACCATGCATTATTTCAAGAAGAAAGTGTTCCTAAAAGGTTTGTCGACATGAGTAGCATCGGTCAACAAAAGACTTTTTTTCAATCGAGATTTGCCGGTCCGGTGGCGCAGTGGTCTAAGCGATGGCCTCTGATCATTCGTCCGGAAGGGGTCCGGGTTCGAATCCCGGTGAGGCATGGATGTTGTGTTTGTCTTACGGCACTGGTTCTCTCCCTTCCCTGGAACCAGTGACCCTAAATTAGGGACGGGCGACTGCTTATAGCCCATTGAGTTGCTCACGGTGGTCGTTAAACCTCTAATCAAAAAAAAAAAAAATGTTTAGGGGAATCATTCTTATTTGGGGGGCGGGATAAGGGATATTTCTACAACAGTCCAAGTCAGAGAACTGATTATTATGCTTTTAAAACTGGCGCTCATTTGCACTGACTGCGTCTACGAAATTCAATCGTGTAATGGTAGTGGCGAATTTAGGAAATGTTATTGCGATACGTATACCCGTATCTGCAACACAAAAATTGTCTGCGTGATGTTACGTACCCGCCCTTTCCGTACTCTCGGGTTTACGATATGCGAGTCGTGATTGTTTATGAAGAATAAAACAAATATAAGTATCAGGATTCAACATTAGCATAGTAGGGGTGAACATAATTTTAATTTCTCTGGTGTTTTGTGTCTATTTACACCACGTCAGCGTCTGATGTGCAATTGAATCGTAGTTGTGGTATCCCTTGGGAGAAAGTGACGTCATACTATGAGTCAAACCGCCCACGATTTTCAATGTATTTCCTTTCGACGATTACGATAACATGGATAAGAAAACAACGCATAATACTCATACATTTATCCTAAAAAAATCCAAATCATGGTTTGAATAAGCGGGATAAAAGACCTGGAAATGTAGCGGAAAATTAAAATAATATGGAGATACTTAGGCAGCAATAATTCAAAATGAAAGGCCATCATACACCCATGGCCAAAAAGTTAAGCATAATTAATATACCTGTGAATATTTAAAGAACCAATTGTCGGAAAGGCACGAAACTGGTTACGCTTGTGTTATGGCATACTAAAGTACAATAGCAAACCAAAGAAGTTATGAAACAGTTTATTGCGTTACTTAATGCAAATTTACAAAATTCAACAACACAGTGATATTCGTGCTGAGTCAAAGTCGTCTCTAGTACTAGAGGCCTTAGTCTCCGATTCGTGACGTCACTAACCGGGTCATAACAAACGCTGCCGTGACTGCCATCTTAGCTAGCAGCAGGTTTACAGCGAGGTGATACCAGGATTCTTATTTTTCGTCATTTCACAAATACCGATAGAAAAAGTTGTAAATTACGGTAAATGCAAAACATTTGATAAAAATCAAAACGCAAACACTTTGAGGCCGCCCCGGTGGCACAGTGGTCTAAGCGATGGCTTCTGATCATTCGTCCGAGAAGGGTCCGGGTTCGAATCCCGGTGAGGCATGGATGTTGTGTTTGTCTTAAGGCAAGGACCCCCTCCCTTGCCTGGAGTCAGTCACCCTGAATTAGGGACAGGCGACTGCTTAAAGCCCATTGAGTTGCTCAACGTGGTCGTTAAAACCTCAATCAACAAAAAAAAAAAAAACACTTTGAGCCACGGGAGCAATGAATTCAGTGATTTCATAGCTGCAAACTAATTCAGATATAAAAGTGCTTTAACTTTTTCTTTTTACATCAATTATTTCTTGCTGCTTTGCACAAGAAAATTCACCGGTATTACCGTAGGCACCATGCATTTTTTTTAAACATAATATATTCCATTTCATTCAACTACGTTAAGAAATGATAAAAACACAAAACTTTATCTGATAAGTTAATAAGGAACTTCTGTGCATCACATTATAATTGACGTTATTGCTATGATAATTCCGTATTCTTTCAGGAACACAATGTGCTACTGCTGCATATATATTTTTTTTATTTCAGCATGATTTCGGAAAACTATACATCTAAGTATTTCTTACAAAATAAGGGAACATCACTAGACAAAAAACAACGCATAATGATTCGTGAAACATTACGTAAGCCTAATGATACATGAAACGTTGCTTAAGCCTACTAAGTTTCGCGTGAACTATCATGCATTCAATAAAATACCACAGTTCATAAATTCATAAAAGGTATGCAATCTAAATTAATAAAAATACTATCTTCTTTTCTAATCTTCATATTGGTCATCAACTCTTCAGCATGCTTTCTACGAGACACACGCCAAGCAAACTGACTGCTTCTAGGCCCTGGCTTCTAGGCGTCAATCGTAGCGGGTTTTATCATTGTAGTAAGGTTTGTTATGACTCGGTTGCTGACGTCACAAACGGGGAAATCGGGTGGTCTTAAGCCTCTAGTATTCGAGACGGCTTTGGCTGAGTACATAAAATTGCGAAAAGGCTGGTGCATTATGATTAATAAGGAATGCGCTGAGCCCTTGCAGCCTCGCATCGATTTCTCATGCTGTTTATCAAGTTGTCCAATAGCTCTGTGGGCAACAAGTCCCACTCTTGACGAAGAGCAGTTTGGAGCTCCGGAATGGTCCTTGGTGGAGGCTGTCGAGATGCAATTCACATTCCTAGTGCATGCTCTATCGGATTCATATCAGGAGACCTTGCTGACCACTACATATGGTGGATATCTTCAGTTTGGAGAAAATAGTTCACCAGCTTAGGTCTGTTGGGACGTGCATTATCGTCCATGAATACTAGCTCTGTACCCACCGTACCTCCTGAAAAGTCTCACATGAGGTTCCAGTATCTTGTCTCTGTTCCTCTGAGTATTAACAGTACGTCTGTCGAACATGTAGAGCTCTGTGCGCACATTCAACATGATGCCTACCTGTGCCATGACTGCACCGCCATGCCCCCCTGGTGCCGCAGTGGTCTAAGCGATGGCCTCTGACCATTCGCGTCCATGATGGGTCCAGGTTCGAATCATGGTGAGGCATGGATGTTGTGTGTATCTTACGGCACTGGCTCTCTCTTACCTGGTACCAGTGGCCCTAAATTAGGGCCGGGCGAGTGCTTATAGCCCATCGAGTTGCTCACGGTGTTCGTTAAATCTAAGAAAAAAAAAAAAGACTGCACCGCCACCAAACTGATCCCTTTCTCTGATGTTACTGAGACTGTAACGGGTTCTCCGTTTTGTACAAAGAGTGGTTCGACGAGAATCATTCTCTAAACCGAATCAGGACTCATCAGTGAAGAGCACATTGTTCCACTGCTTGTGTCCAGTTTCAATGTTCCAGACTCCAGTTTAAACGGGTCCTCCTGCTCGCAAGTTTGCGCGTGGCACAAACTATTGGATGTCAGGCATAGAGACCAGTTGCCCTGTGCCTCCTGTAAACAGTATGACGTGATGCTGAGACGGCTGCAAGCTTTCCAGAGGGTTGCCTGGCAGATATCGTCCTGTGATGTCGTGCTGTTAATGCAAGATACCGGTCCTCCTGAGGAGTTCACTCTTGTACGACCTTGTACTGGTTGTCGTCTAATCTCAGTGTCTTGGTGGAACCTTCTCGAAAGCCTGGAGATGACAGGTTTGTGGCACATTCAGTGCTCTGGAGACTGAAGTCTGTTTCTGTTCTGATTCGAGCCTTTCGATCATTCTACTCTGTCAAAATTGGTCAACCTGGCATCTTTGTTGCGTATTACGTTCCTGATCACCAATGACAGCAACTCTTCTCTCGGGGATTTCAAGAAAATGGAATAAGACACTTAGGGTAGGGTAAGCTGTTTTTATGAAACTGCGAGATATTTGAATGTCGAACGTCAGGGGACGTTATTTGAAAGTGCACTGCGAGTGGTTCAGGTGTGTGTCTGAACTACATACCAATGTCCACTGTTCTATGGGTTTTAACCCTTGACTTTGTATGTTTTATTAATTACGCTTAACTTTTGGACACCAGTGTATTTTACACTCTTTACTAGCTGTAAATAGCCGTCCCGACATGGCCAATTCTGTTGTGTATCAGAAACTGTTATTATTCATTTTCAGCACATGAATTCATCTGTGTAATGGTACGCAAAACACGCTCCAAGGACGCAGAGCTCTGGGGCGGGTTCTCATTAAGCTGGCCCAAAGGCTGCCACACACACACACACACACACACACACACACACACACACACACACACACGTTTGTTTGAATGATACGGTTTAGTGTCATTCCTTGCCGCCCCGGTGGCGCAGCGGTCTAAGGCGCTGGCCTCTGATCATTCGTCCGTAAGGGGTCCGGGTTCGAATCCCGTCAGGCATGGATGTTGTGTTTGTTCTTACGGCACTGGCTCTCTCCCTTCCCTGGAACCAGTGACCCTAAATTAGGGACGGGCGACTGCTTATAGCCCATTGAGTTGCTCACGGTGGTCGTTAAACCTCCAAAAAAAAAGTGTCATTCCTAATACAATTACGCACTGTCAACAAAGAGCTTGTGACATGCCTGCACCATTTGATGCACATGAGATAAAGGCAGATAGCAGCGAGTGCATACGTCCGTGTAGCTCAGTTGGGAGAGTGACTTACTCCGGACAGAGGGGACCCAGCTTCGAAGCCCGGCGTGGACAAAAGATGGAGAAATTTACTTCGTCATAAGCTCTATCTGAATATCATGCGATGTCTGCGTGAGTCGGTCCGCAAGAAAAGGCCTCAGCTGTGGGGTGATCAATCGTGGATGTTGTTGCACAACAATGTGCCGGTTCACAGGTCACTCTCGTTTGTGAGTTTCTTGCCAAAACAAAACCTGTTACACGACAATATTCCGGCACACAGGCCACTCCTCGTTCGTGAGTTTCTTGGCAAAACAAGACCTGTTGTAGGACAATGAGCAGGAACACAGGTCACTCCTCGTTCGTTTCTCGCCAAAACAAGGACTATGGTCCTCCCATACCCACCGTACTCACTTGGACTCGCCCAATGCAATTTCCACCTCTTCTCTGAGCGAAGACGCCGTCCGTTTTCGAGCGCAGAAGTAAAAAACACATTGCTGGTTGCACTGGAGGACATCGCAAAGAATGGGTTTCAGCAGTGCTTCCACGTACTCTACAGCCACTGACAGAAGTGTGTTGTTGCAAGAGGGTCTTATTTTGAAAGAGGATGCGCTTCAGATTTGTAACTCTATATGCGGACTTACGGACTTAGTCCGGAAACTTTTGGATCCTACTTCGTATCACGGGGACGACGAACCTAAGGATGGAGAGAGATGTTTCAATTACTTGTTTTTACCCAGTGGTACGATATTCGTTTCAGGGGGAATATCCCTTCTCCTTCATGCCTTGGGCCATGGAATAGATAATAGAGGACTAGAAGCAAGCTTCCACCACTAATGGCAAGTTTTTGGCCGGCTCTGCTCAGATGAGAGGGAGGCAGGGAGGAATAGTTTTGCCGTAGCTTTCATATAACCCACCAGATGTGGGAACATTTCTGGTTTGGGAGCGGATAAAATTTTGAGCACAATTTCGCTCAGATATATCGGCCTCTTAAAGATTTAATACATTTAGTCGTATACCGGCCAGATTTACAACTAGACTGTAGTTAAATACCTCGGCTCTCTTTTAGTAGTTTCATAACTGTATGTGGAATGAATACCTATGTTCATCTTTTAGATATTGCTGCCGATCACACCATCAGTGTTTAGTTCTTATCCTCTTTCATGTAATTTTATGGATTTCCGTAAAGAGTGTTATACAAGTATTTCCTTCTTTCGGGTAGCTTTATTACCCTTAAGGGCCGCTAGATTTCAAATAAAACTAGGCTGCTGTTTTTTGATCAGGAGAAAATATAGTTTACGATTTGATGTGGGAATTGGTCTTAAGCCAGCCAAGTGGGAAGATATGAAATTCTGTTCACGGGAGTGGTGAAACCACCTTCAAGAGGACAGGAAAGCACTCAGAAGATTGACGCGCCTCAGAAGATTGTAGAGCTAACTAAATGAGAAGCGAATGAATAACGTTTACTTTTGTAATGAAATAGACCCTGATATTGTGATAGGCATGGAAGTATATTTACTTCAGAAAATCAACAAGTAGAAGAACAAAGCCCTTTGCTCTGAGTGAGAAAATATTGATGTCTTATTTGTTCTGAACAAAAGTAAACGTAGCAGTAGAACTGCCGCCGTACATACTCACATATAAACCGATCTCGTGTATAAAACCCCCTCCCGCAACTTCAGCAGCTAAAGGGTTGGTGAAGTCCCACATATAAGTCAACCTTAAATTTCAAGATTTTTGTAAATTACTTAAATTTCTGAGATTACTAAAAAATTTTCAAAGTTTGATCCACTATCGGAGTTTCCAGATAAATCCTGTAAATCCACTTCCGTTGTTCTTACATCGTCAATGTAAACATCGCCACCAAATTCATCATCGTCCCTGTTGTGTCAATCTGAATGGAAAATCAGATATAATCGTTAAATCCATGTCATTAATTATACAGCATGTTTCTTTATTCGATTTCTCCTGGAATTGCTTCCCACGCTTCTTCCACCCACAAAGTACTAAGTACAATGTCTGTCTTTTTAAAGTTACCACCTTTCGTGTTTCCACGTCTGATGATGAGATCCATTTATGCCGCACCGGTGGCGCAGTGGTCTAAGCGATGGCTTCTGATCATTCGTCCGAGATGGGTCCTGGTTCGAATCCCGGTGAGGCATGGTTTTTGTGTTTGTCTTACGGCGCTGGCTCTCTCCCTTCGCTGGAACCAGTGGCCCCTAATTAGGGACGAGCGACTGCTTTATACCACACTGAGTTGCTCAGGGTGGTCATTTAATCCTCCAATAAAAAAAAAACATTTCTTTCGCAGTTCTTCTTCCAAGGACTTTATCAAACTAATCTCAAGTGGCTGTAAAAGGTATGTTAACCACTGGGTATTACTACCAGTGTACTGCTATTTTTTTTTTAACATCTTTGAGTTTTGTGTGCTCTAAGGCATTCTACACGAGTGGTTGTTATTCTCCTCAACAACCAAGTGATATATCCTATGTCTGACTCACTGTGTGTCAGGTCCTACACGTGAGGTGACGCAGCACGCAGTTCCGCATGGGAAATAAAATAAGGGGATTCCTTTATTGTTTGGAAGCAAGACATTTCGTGGGCTCAATCTAAAACAGGATTAGGTATTGCATTTATTATAGTAACAGCATCTATTCCCGTAGGAATCTTACTCTGGAAGAAAAAACATTTGAAATTTTTTTCTTCATTTTTTAGTGACCCGTATATACACTGAAGAGCAATTAAATTAGAGACAGCTGGCGTTATGAAAATGTGGCGCTGTGGGCGGCCCTATAAACGGAAACGACATGACGTATGCAGCGATCCGACAATATAAGGAGTGATGCGATGGGAATCAGTATGAGTCGGACGCAGTATGGGTAAGACTACAGATCTAAGCGCATTTGATCGTGGGCAAATTGTCGGGACCCGACGAATGGGTCACTCCATCTCGGAAGTCTTGCAGGCACTGGGATTTTCACGAGCCACTGTGTCACGGGTGCACCGTGAGTACATCGAATCCGGTAAAATCATCCCTGCAAGGGCCAACTGCCGTGGACAAGAGCGTGTGGATGAGCGGGGTCATCGTCGGCTAGCTCGCATTGTAACAGCGGATAAACAGGCCAGAGGGCAAGAAATCACTGCAATTTAACGCTGGTGCACAAAAACGTGTAAGCAACCACACCAACCAGAACCATGTCCTCGTTATGGGGTACAGAAGCCATCGTCCCACGAGGGTACCGCTGCTGACCGTACATCACAGGGTGCAAAGATTAGCATGGGCGCGGGAACATTGCCACTAGACCTTAGACATGTGGAAAATGTTGCCTGGACTGATGAGTAGAGATTCATTTGGGTACATGATGGCAGGATACGAGTACGGCGCAAACCTCATGAAGCAATGGATCCTTCTTGCCAGCAAGGCACTCTTCAAGCTGTTGGGGGCGGCATTCTTGTCTGGGGACTGTTTACGTGGACTGGAATGGGACCCCTGGTACGTGTGACATCGTCCCTCACAGGTCAACGTTACCGGGATATCTTGGACGACCATTTGCTCCCGCTTGTGCGTCTTCAACATCCCACTGGGGACCTTATCCTGCAACAAGACAATGCACCGTGCCATCGCTCCCGAATTGCATCCGAATTGTTGGGTGAACACTCCACCGATGTGACCTCGTTTCCTTGGCCAGCTTGGTCCTCTGACCTCAATCCCATCGATCACATCTTGGATGTGATAGAGAGAGATGTTCGAGGCTCTGATCCCCTCCATCAAATCTTCGTGAACTGTGGGAGCTTGTTCAGGGGTCGTTGATCCGTATGGCTTCCCAACGCCTCCGGTGTCTTGTCGAGTCCATGCCGAGACGAATCGCCGCCGTCATCAGGGCGAAAGGTGGTGCTACACGTTACACGCCGCTACACTGCAGCGGCTCCTCAATGACCACTGTGATACTGTTGCCGTGTTTTCATTTTTTAAAGAAATTGACTATTTTAAACGTATCTAGATTTTAGCCTTATCATCATCCTCATTTCTCAGTTTTACTGAATCAGCTAGATTTTAATCATTGTATGAAGTTTTTAATTCTGTTTGTTTCATTATCTTTTTTAGCCCTTCCATCGTTCTCATTTTTCAGTTTTACTTGATGAGCCTGATTTTAAGCTTTTTACCACGTTTTTAATATTGTTTGTTTGTCTTGTGTCTGGCGCTCTTTGGCCAAACATGGACTTTGCGCCATAAAAATTGACCAACCAAACAACCAACCAACCAACCTACACGTTACTAGACAGGTATCTCTCATTCAATTGCTCTTCAGTGTAAGCCGATCCTCCAACTTTGAAAGCAGGATTTCTTCCAAAAACCTTTCGGCTTATGCACGAGCATACACGGTACTTGTGTTGGAGATAAAGTTCAGGTGAGAATGTGAGTTATTAAGAATGGGGAAAAATTTGATAGGAGAATCACCCAGGGTAGTGCTCCTATTTGTTCAAAATTAAAGGAAGCAGTGTGAGCTTAAACTTTCTTGAATCAAAAATGACTGTGTATTCATTTGTAAGAAGTAAAAACTCGCCTGGGAAATTAACTTTTACATGTTTACTTCTATACGAAAAATAGAGCAAACGTGACAGAAAAATGAGTTTGCTGGTAAACTCATACTTGTTAAAAAAAAAAACGTTTCGCAAGAAATAACCCGTTCTTTTAAACAAAGTCTTGCATGACAAAAACCTAATCAGCGTATTTACTAGAAAAATATTAATTAAATAAATTTTTGTTTCGACATGAACTCAGTTGTTTTCGATGACACGAAAGTTATTTTCTGTTCATAATTATATCAAGCGAGGGTCACATTAAAGAGGAAGCCGTGTAAGACTTAGCTGTTGTACGTTGGAAAGAAATAATGCAATTTTCACGAGAAATTATAATGAAACATTTAATCATTGCATCTTTCCAGTTCTTACGTATGGAACTGAAACATAAAATATAATTAAAATAGACGCAGAATCTGTTGACAGTTCCAAGAAGCACTGAAAGATGCATGCTTGGTGTAATAAGGAAAGCTAGGAAAAGGAACTTAAGGAAAAGGACATGACATCCTGATGAAAGTAAAAAATTCTCAAATGCCAATAGACTGGATGTAGTTCTAGAACTCACCATCATTGTACAAGAGAAATTCTAGGCTGAACACAAAAAGGAAGAGAGAAGGACTTGGAAGAAGATCACTTGGGAAATGGGCGGAACGAATTTCGAATGCATGCCTGCGCGGCATGCAAGGCTTCTCAAAACAAAATTGTGGGATAGACGTTGGGAGACCTTCATCCAGCTGTAGATTGATGATCATGACGATGAATTATCAGATTTTTCAGTTGAATTTCTGCCGCCACCTATTGCCAGTATTTGTTTTTCGATTGCAAAATAAGCAAATGGCATGCGACACTGTAAAAAAAAGTTCTGAAATTCACGAGCCACTTTCCCCCGATTTTTTTTCGTGAATTAGTCAAGCATATTTCTGATACAACCCTTTCCGTGAAATGACGGAAACAATCTCTGAATTTCGCACAGTTTCCGTAAGCCGGAAAAATTCTGAAATTTCAGAAAACTTTACACAATTCCTTGCTTATATTGACCGTAAATTACCGTTTTCTAGATGGGTTAACGCAAAATTCTGAATTTTCTGAAACTTTTTCGCAATTCCTTTCTTATATTGACGGAAAGTTACCGTTTTCGAGAGGTGTTAATGCAAAATTCTGAATTTTTGGAAATCTTTCCGCAATTCCTTCCTTATAGTGACGGTAAATTACCGTTTTCTAGATGTGTTATACCAAAATTCTGAATTTTCCGAAACCTTTCCTCAATTCCTTTCTTATAATGACAGTAAATTATCGTTTTCTAGATGTGTTAACGCAAAATTCTGAATTTTCCGAAACCTTTCCGCAATTTCTTTTTTATATTGAGGGTAAATTATCGTTTTCTAGATGTGTTAACGCAAAATTCTGAATTTTCCGAAACGTTTCCGCAATTCCGTTCTTCAAACTCCGCTCTCACTTTTCCGATATCATATGAAAAAAAAATCCGGTAATTGGAGAGATTCACGGGAATACTTGGAGGTTTGATTAACTGTTAAATTTCAATAATCTGTCAAAGTATTTGATTTTGTAGTTCTCTAACGAGGTCGGATATTGTGGATAGTATATCCCATGAATTTTGGTTACTGTGAAACACGATGTTTCTTCTTTTCTCCGTTTTGTGCACCAGCTATTATATATTGTGCTGCTGTAAGAAACAGGGTGCTTAAATTATTGTACAGGTGATTGTACGATGTCTATATATCAGTCTGTGGAAGACAAAGGCTACACTGCTACCAAGAGTAAATTTTATGTTTAGAAATTTTGTGAAATAATTATATAAAACAGTACACTGCACCTTCTTTTAAAGATAATACAAAGTTATTATCATTTGAAAAAATATCTCAAACTCCAGATCATTCTGTTTCGAAAAATCATATGAAAAAAAATACGTAATTCGTAATAAACAAAGACATCGCTCTTTCCACTTTTTAGCAACCCACAGCAACCGAAAAATTGTTATTCGGCCACTGCTGGGGAATCGAACTCCAGATCTCTCGATATCCAGCCGAGCGCGTTAGCCTTACACCACGGTGGCCAACAATCCACGGCTCTATGTGTGTTTTTTTGTCAGCATCTGACATCATAAATCCGTAAGATGGGCTCCGGAGGATTTTCACTTTGGATCTCGCCCTTTGGATTTAACTGCTATAATTAATATACACTAAAGAATAATTGAATTAGAGACAGCTGGCGGATTGCAAATGTGGCGCTCTGGGTGTTCCTGTAAACTGAAACGACAGGACGTATGCAGCGATCCGACAATATAAGGAGTGATGCGATGTGAATCAGTAAGAGTCGGACTCAGTATGCGTAAGACGAAGGTTCTAAGCGCATTTGATCGTGGGCAAATTGTCGGGGCCCGACGAATGGGTCATTCCATCTCGGAAGTCGTGCAGGCACTGGGATTTTCACGAGCAACTGTGTCACGGGTGCACCGTGAGTGCATCGAATCCGGTAAAACCATTCCTGCAAGGGTCAACTGCCGTGGACAACAGTGTGTGGATGAGTGGGGTCATCTTTGGCTAGCTCGCGATGTAAGAGCGGATAGACGGGCCACAGTGCAAGAAATCACTCTGCAATTTAACGCTGCTGCACGAAAACGTGTAAGCAGCCACACCATCCAGAACCATCTCCTCGCTATGGGGTACAGAAGCCATTGTCCCACGTGGGTACCGCAGCAGACCGCACATCACAGGGTGCAAAGATTAGCATGGGCGCGGGAACATCGCCATTGCACCCTGGACATGTGGAAAAATGGCACCTGCACTGATGATTCGAGATTCACGTTGTTATATGCGGAGGGCAGGTAACGAGTATGGCGCAAACCACATGAAGCGATGGATCCCTCTTGCCAGCAGGGTACTCTTCAAGCTGGTGGGGATGGCATTCTCTTCTGGGGATTGTTTACGTGGACTAAAATGGGACCGTCCCGTGGTCCGTGTGACATCGTCCCTTACAGGTCAACGTTACCGGGATATCCTGGACGATCGTTTGCTACCGTTTGTTCGGCTTCAACATCCCACTGGGACCTCATCCTGCAACAAGACAATGTACCGTGCCATCGCTCCCGAATTGTACCCGAATGGGTGGATGAACACTCCACCGACGTGACCTCGCTTCCTTGGCCAGCTAAGTCACCTGACCTCAATCCCATCGAGCACATCTGGGATGCCATCGAGAGAGATGCTCGAGGCTCTGACCACCTCTATCAAATCTTCTTAAACTGTGGGAGTTTGTTCAGGGGTCGTGGATCCGTATGTCTTCCCAAAGCTTCCGGTGTCATGTCGAGCCCATGCCGAGACGAATCGCCGCCGTCGTCAGGGCGAAAGGTGGTGCTACACGTTACTAGATAGGTATCTCTAATTCAATTGCTCTTCAGTGTATATAGACAGTGCCGTTAATGTCCAACAGATGGAGACGTCTTAGTTGCTGAGCCCATCTTACGAATTTATTATGTCAGAAGCTGACAGAAAAACACACGAAGCTCCGTGAATTGTTGGCCACCGTGGTGTAAGGCTGATGCGCTCGGCTGGATATCGAGAGATCCGGGAATCGATTCCCCAGCCGTGGCGGAATAACAATTTTTTGGTTGCTGTGTGTTGCTAAAACGTGGAAAGAGCGATGTCTTTGTTTATTCACTAACGCCACATATTTGGAGAATTTTCACGTAATTTGTAATAAGACCTCCTTCAGAAAAAAACAATTATTACAAATGTGTTAAAAAAAAGTTAGCTACAATAGAAAATAAAATGACTAAATCCCTGACATTAACGGAAAAAAAAAAAAAAAAACCCTTCATCGCTCAATTTATTTTCCTTGAACGTGTGATTCAGATTTCTGTGACTTTTTGGCTCAGTGGTTAAGATGCGCGGTGTCAACCCAGACGATCTGAGCTCGATCCCTACCACCGGCATAATAGGATTTTCTTGGATTCTCTCCCAAGGGATGAAACATTCAGCGTGTTGTATTTTGCAAAATTTATGTATAAATGCGGAAAAACTTGAAACGGTCTGTTCTGAAATAAACGGAATTACTAACAACAAAAACATCTGTGAAAATATGGGCTAAAAAAAACGGGAACTTTTAAAAACTGCGATTTCGTTAAAAGACAGACACATCTGGCAGCATTGCAGCTCATTATGTTTAGAAATTTTCTGTGAAATCGCACCTCTTATTTTTATTTTACAGTGGTAGTGCAGTTGCGTGGAATGTCTGAATACATCTAGAGTTTTAAGTTTCATAATGCGCATACTTCATTTCACTGCAAATGTATGATATTTATAGTCTGCGTATGTAGGGCTCGAGCTGTAACACAACGTGAAAACTTAGTTTCACTGCAATTCCATATCATTTACAATTTTCTGCTAACAAAAAAAAATTGGAGGTGCAAGGCATTACATAAAATCGGCTTCATTGCGATTACTTTAAAGGCAGTCATCTGTCACTGCAGTCATGATACATTTCTAACCCTCTGAAAGTTGCGTAACCGAATTTACAAACTTAACTTCACTGTAGGGAATGTGACTTTTAACGTGTTGCTCTACTATGTAATGTTTCTTGTCACTTGTGCATCACGAGAAGCAGAACTTCCTTTATTTGCATATTATGATTCCACTGGTGGTTACCGTATTTGTTGGTGACGAATGCATGCCAATCATCAGCTGCGCACGTCTTCCCAACTCTTCCGGTGTCTTGTCGAGTCCATGCCGAGACGAATCGCCGCCGTCATCAGGACGAATGGTGGTGCTACACGTTACTAGATAGGTGTCTCTAATTCAATTGCTCTTCAGTGTATATAGACAGTACCACTCTCACTACCTGTCTTAAATTGGAACTTCGCTACCTGTCTTAAATTAGCTAAATTATTTTGCCTACGGTTTATAGACTATTTATTACACAGTGTTTTCCAAACTAATCTTCATTACGTTCCTTTTGGAATAAAAATTCATGGCTGCAACTTAAGCTGCTAAAACAGAAAAAACTAAAAACAAAGCAGAGTAAAGAAACATTTTGCCGCCCCGGTGGCGCAGTGGTCTAAGGCGTTGGCCTCTGATCATTCGTCCGTAAGGGGTCCGGGTTCGAATCCCGGTTAGGCATGAATGTTGTGTTTGTCTTACGGCACTGGCTCTCTCCCTTCCCTGGAACCAGTGACCCTAAATTAGGGACGGGCGACTGCTTATAGCCCATTGAGTTGCTCACGGTGGTTGTTAAACTTCCAATAAAAAAAAAAAAAAAAAAAGAAAAAGAAACATTTTGGCACCTAATGGAAAGATAACAAAGAGGCATTATGAACCAGATGGCCGCCCCGGTGGCGCAGTGGTCTAAGCGATGGCCTCTGATCATTCGTCCGAATGGGGTCCGGGTTCGAATCCCGGTCAGGCATGGATGTTGTGTTTGTCTTACGGCACTGGCTCTCTCCCTTCCCTGGAACCAGTGACCCTAAATTAGGGACGGGCGACTGCTTATAGCCCGTTGAATTGCTCACGGTGGTCGTTAAACCTCCAATAAAAAAAAAAAAAAAAAAAGAAACATTTTGGCACCTAATGGAAAGATAACAAAGAGGCATTATGAACCAGATGGCCGCCCCGGTGGCGCAGTGGTCTAAGCGATGGCCTCTGATCATTCGTCCGAAAGAGGTCCGGGTTCGAATCCCGGTCAGGCATGGATGTTGTGTTTGTCTTACGGCACTGGCTCTCTCCCTTCCCTGGAACCAGTGACCCTAAATTAGGGACGGGCGACTGCTTATAGCCCGTTGAGTTGCTCACGGTGGTCGTTAAACCTCCAATAAGAAAAAAAAAAAAAAAAAAAAAGAAAAAGAAACATTTTGGCACCTAATGGAAAGATAACAAAGAGGCATTATGAACCAGATGGCCGCCCCAGTGGCGCAGTGGTCTAAGCGATGGCCTCTGATCATTCGTCCGAATGGGGTCCGGGTTCGAATCCCGGTGAGGCATGGGTGTTGTGTTTGTCTTACGGCCCTGGCTCTCTCCCTTCCCTGGAACCAGTGACCCTAAATTAGGGACGGGCGACTGCTTATAGCCCATTGAGTTGCTCACGGTGGTCGTTAAAACCTCCAATAAAAAAAAAAAAAAATTAGATGTTTCCATATCAATGTATTCCAAAGATATTGCTGTACTGCCAACATGATTTCCACATACATAACCGAATATTTTTCGTAGTTAAGGGGGTTCAGGAGGAGGTACTGACAACACAATAATTCACTCCAGTAAAAATTGGTACGTATATATTAGGTGCTTGAATTTATTCCCGCTGTTGCCCAATAGAGCGCAGCGGTGGTGCGCTGTGATCCGGGCCACCCGTGACCTTCCTTGCGCACGCTCGTACCGTCCGTAGTCTGGGCGAAGCAGTGTGTGACACGCGATCGGAGGACACAGAACACGAGTTTGTATCGCATTCACGATGTCGAGTTTAGTACCAAAAAGAGGCGCATTTGCGGGAAGCATTACTCTTCTGATTTCATATCAAGAAATCTGCAGCGGAAAATCATCCTTTGCTAGCGCAGGCCTATGAGGAACATGCCCTATCGGAAACAACATGCAGAGAGTGGTTCTGACTCTTCAAAGCCAACGAATATGACGTGAAGAACAAAAGAGCGCCCTAGGCAGCCGAAAATGGTCGAAGATCGCGCATTGGAGGCCTTATTGGACGAGTGTTCATGCCAGACGCTCCACGAGTTGTTTGAAACACTACGGGTTGATGAGTCAACAGTTAGCAAACGTTTAAAGGCAATGGGAATGACCCAGAAGCTCGGAAACTGGATCCCACATGACAAGGTTATTCTTCTCCACTACAACGCTAGATCTCATGCCGCCAAATCCGTGAAGGGAACTCTTGGAGGCACTTGGCTGGGACTTTTTACCCCACTCGCCTTATTCCCCGGACATTGTTCCCTCGGACTTCCATTTGTTCCGGTCGCTACAACATGGCCTGTCAGAGCAGCACTTCCTTTCTGTCGCGGATATCCAAAAATGGTTCGATGAATGGTTCGCCTCGAAAGAACCTGCATTTTTCTACCGCGGAATCCATTTGTTACCCCAACAGTGGGAAAGGGTCGTAGCTGCCAACGGACACTACTTTGAATAGACTATCGTGCACCGTTCTGTGGCAACGCACAGGTGTTTGTGTGGCAAAAAACAGCGGGAATTAATTCAAGCACATAATATTTATTATCTGGTAATCTTTTAATCGGCTGACCTATCACTAGTGACAACTCTCTTCTGGTTTTTTATAGTCTACTCCATGACCTAAGGCATGATGAGAAAGGGCTAGACCTTCTGACCCTAGTAATCATGAAACCGGGTACAAACAAGTGACTCAAACATCCTGTCCCTCATTTCTTAGGTTCGTTGCACCGAAATTCCCTGCTCTCCCTAAACCTCTCATTAGTGACAACTCTCTTCTGGTGTTATATATTCTACTCCATGACTCAAGGTATGATGAGAAAGGGCTAGTCCCTCTGATCCTGGCAATCATGAAACCGGGTACAAACAAGTGACTCAAACGTCCTGCCCCTCATTTCTTAGGTTCGTTGCACAGAAATTTTCTGCTCACCCTAAATTTCTCACTAGTGACAACTCTCTTCTAGTGTTATATATTCTACTCCATTACTCAAGGTATGATGAGAAAGGGCTAGTACCTCTGACCCTGGCAATCATGAAACCGGGTACAAACAAGTGACTCAAACATCCGGCTCCCTCATTTCTTAGGGTCGTTGCTACGAAATTTCCTGCTGTCCCTAAACCTCTCACTAGTGACGACTCTCTTCTGGTTTTCTATAGTCTACTTCATCCCCCAAGGCATGGAAGGGACAGTCGCCAGGACTCTGAAAAACATGCCAACGGGTAGCAACAAGTGACTCAAACATGTTCTCCCTGTTTTCTTAGGTTTTTCGGCACAGTTATATATCTTTCAGTAAATAATCGGTCATACACGTGTAAGTAATCTACATAAATTGCCACTTTGAATGCCAAAGCTAAGGGGAGAGCAACGCCTTCGGATGCTCCTTCCAGCCACTTTCGGTAAACTACTTAGACAGCCAATATACAGGGTGCATAGGAAAGTCTCTGTAGCCTGGAATAACTTGCGAACGGAGAGAGGTACAATTATGCAAGTGAGATAACGGTATAGTAAAACGACCACGCCCGATCGAATGCAACCCATAGCAGCGCCCCCTAGTGGCGAAATGTGGAAGTTAGCCATTGCAAATCGAAAACGAAAAGAGATAGAGAGCAAAATTCCCAATTACACAGTTGTAAAGCATTAACTAATTAGTACAAAACGACATTTCACACGGATAACATAAATTGTCGCCTAAATACCCTAAAATGTCCGAAATCGATGCGCGACGATTCGAATCTGCATATTCACATTTCGCAAATGTAGCCGTATGCAAATGCAGATTGTGACGTTGTACCGTACCTACGATATAAAAACCAGTAGCAGGATATACCGTGATTAGAAGTTTAGGTTTACGTACGCTGTGTGTGAGAATGGCGAGCTTGGATTTCTGGGGTTATTTAAAATATCAGGTGTATTTAACAGCGCCTACAAGTCTGCTAGATCTACGTTGTCGTGTTACAGATGCTTGCAATAGTGTGATACCTTCCATGCTGAGGAATGTGCATGAAGAGTTACTTTCACGAATGCAAATGTGTATTGTGGGCAATGGCGAACTCTTCGAACCTACTCGACATTAACTTTTTATCGCTGTTCACCAGTTTACCTTTTTTTTTTGTTTTGTCTGACGTCATCAAACTGTATTGACATAAGTACGCATTTATGCAATAAATTGTGTGTATTTGCTCATACCTATGCCTGTTCCCTTCAAACGTTCACACAAATGGTCGCGCATCGATTTTGGACATTTTAGGGCATTAAGGCGACAAGTTATCTTATCCGTGCAAAACAAATGTCGTTTTGTACTAATTAATTGATGCTCTACAACTTTGTAGTTGGAAATTTTGGGCTATCTCTTTTTGTTTTCATTAGGGGCGCTGCTGTTGGTTGCGTTCGATCAGGCGTAGTCGCTTTACTATACCATTATCTCACTTGCATAAGTGTACATCTCTCCGTTCGCAAGTTATTCCAGGCTAAAAGGACTTTCCTATGCAGCCTGTATATGCGTTCGAGCTGATTTCAGCCCATTTTTCTAATCCCCGAGTTAACTTTTTTCCAGCCGGTTAAAGGGTTTTAACGAAGTAAATTTCTCTGTCATTTTTGTCCACGCCAGGGCTCGAACCCGGGTCCCCTCATTCCGGAATAAGTCACTCTACCAATTAAGCTACGTGGACGTTCGTTCTGACTGCTATCTGCCTTTATGTCGTGTGCGTTCTGCTGGACAGGCACGTCACAGGGTAAAAACGTCATTCAATTCAGCCAGCATAAAATATTCTACATTCAACGTTTTTCTGCATATCTTATTACTTCATTTTGCTTCTGCGGTCTATTACCGTGCGGCATTTATTTCTCCTTGATTCCGAATAAAATTCGCATGCGATTCACTGCAGTTCTTATTGCACGAACTTTCACAAAACGACGCTGAGTGAAAAATTCTAAGCATGACGTTCGCCATAATTTCAGCCTTCATTCCCTAGGTGGGTTGTTATTTTCTTGTTCTAACCATAAGACATTTTTCGAAACAATTTTTTTCTTCGCAAGGAAATCGATCTCCCCTTTCTTATTTGCTCTTCGGAGAAATTCACGACCATGTTCGGGAAATACTCCATGTGACAAGATGTTATCCCTTCGAAAATAAGGGCATGATACCGACTTTAAATGCGATGACCTCCACGAAGCTTTTCGAAGGAAATAGGCATCATCCACGTAACTCAGCCGTCTTTCTAGGTGCTTTTCTTCTGAAATGTTAAATAGACTTTTACGCCGTGAGCACCCCTCTGGGACGCATTATCCGCGGACCTTAACTGATGACTTCTTTGGAAGAAATACAGGTGAGAAAGAAATCAAACTGCGAAACGGCAGCCATTGTGTGCTTTTTTTCCCCCGCCATCTTGAAAGGTGAGAGGCGACATTGGATGGCGGGGGAAGCTCTCTTGTGTAAATCGGGCTCCAATTACGTAACAGCCGGTAACCGCTGGTGTGAAGATGGCACCTCAAAAAAAACGCTGGTCACCAGGGTGCCCTTCATTAGCAGTTGTGAAACTCCACGAGATGCGCCGGCGTTGGCAGCTATAGCACCGGGCAGCGAGCTTTTATTTGCTTCGTGGTTTAGAAATATGGCGGCGCCCTGCCGAAGGGTAATCCCCTGCAGGGACATAAAACGTCCACCATTCGCCCGGCACCAAGTAATTTCCTGGCCGAAATGGGTGCCTTACATAACTAAGATCTATGTCATTTGGGGTTTCCCCCTCCTAGGAATGTTCGATCAATTTCCTTTAGCTTCCGATTGCTTTCTACTCTATGGTTAACACAATGCGGCCCAAAGCCGCCAAATGTTCCCTGGCTCCAACCCTATCCTCCATAAAATCTTATTTCCGTCCATGAGATTGACATTCTCCACGATACAGAGGATGACGAACTCATTGCACATGAAGTAATTTCACTTTGAATATTTCCCACGGTTTTTGCCATTCTTCAGTTTCGTCACGGAGTTCCGGAACTACATTATAGAGATCGTAAAATTGTTGTAAAAGTAGCATAAAACTCCGCTTTGAAACAAGTACATACGTCACAATAAGGTAAGGAAGAAAAAAAAATTCTATATGGTTAGAATATTTCGCCAGTACAAAAGTCTGTTTCCTCTCCAGAAAGCCACCCAGATTGGCCAAGTAATCAGAGGCGTGTATAATGTAAGTCTTTTCTTACTTCTACGTTATTTTAAAATATCACCATACGATGAAAAAGTTCCTAAATTAAACCTTAACGGCCAGAAGACACACTTAAAAAAAACAGAAGTCAAACTTACGGAAAAGATGCTTTATTCAGGATGCTTTCTCCAACACATCGTAACATAACATGGCACTTCGCATTAAACGCACCACACAAGCTCTACATTAAACGCTCCACACAGCTCTACAAGCAACTCACCACGCCACGCCACACGACCAACTTTTTTCTCATCGTTTATATCTCTCGTCACGTTCATTCCACCTCATTTATGTTGCCAACGGTATTCGTTTGAGAGAAAAGATATCACGTTAAGTGTGAAGTATAACTGAGAATAAAATCAAGATTTACATAGGGAAAGAAACTAAAAAGGAAAAGTTAATTTAGAATATACGTCACACGTGGGTTTGTGGCTAGTTTTCCGAACTGAGCCTGCGCTATAGCTCTGGTTAGGCCATGAATGGTGCGTTTGTCTTACGGTGCAGGCTTTCTCCCATTAAGGGCCATAGCTACCGGGGGAAAGGGGTGGTGGTGACGGTTGCCCTTCTAGGATAGACATTTTAGGAGCGTAAGTTCATGCTCTGGAACATGTAAAAAATTGAAATTGTAACTAAAAAAGAAAGTTGCACTCCATGAGTATTTTTTTAAAGACTTTAGTCTCATACAGTATTCCATGCAACTAATCAGGGTACAGAGTAACATACGCTGTGAGGTATGAACATTCTATATCCATGAAGGCGATTTTACAAAACAGTGAATAGAGGCAAAGAAAACAAAATGCTGATAAGTATACCTAACCTCCATGACCTTTAGAAACATGTTATTGGGAATAAAGAGCTAATTACTCATGTGTGCTCAGCCGCAGAAAGTTCTCTGAGCGTTTAACTTTGAACGCGATTTTTCAGGGCCTAACCCTAAAGCTTCTTCCTGTTGTTACTCACTATCCGATACTCATTTGTTCTGCGCTAGCTTGTTTTTTCGTTCTGCATTTCGGTGAAGTGTCTGTGTTGTCAGCGCTCACATAACGTTTACGCCTTTGTATTTATCACCTGTGGTTCTTGGGTATTTACCTAGTTTTTATATTTTTAAAAAAATATGTCAAAAACCTTAAGTGTGATTTTTGAACGATCATAATGCTTTCCTATAGCGACGGCGTGTGAGAAAGTAAAAACCACTCATTATTTGAGTGGAACTCGAAGAGGCGCTATTTCAAGTCTCGTCCATCCCATATAAGAAAACCTTGCTACGATCCTGGATGAGACGTTAAAATTTTCTGACCGAAGAGTGTGTGTGTGTGTGTGTGCGTGCGTGCAGAGACCGATGGGAAGTGCAATATATCTGTGGGTTGCGCGGGGGCAGAAATATGTAGTTACGCCTCTGAACGAGATACTTGCAATATTTCATATGAAGTAATAAGCGCACGGGTACAAGGTATGTCAATAAAGCTCGGTATGCATAAAATATGAACAACTATAACGAAGTGAATTTCTCCGTCATTTCTGGTCTACGCCGGGATTCGAACCCGGATCCCCTCATTCTGGAATAAGTCACTCTACCAATTGAGCTACGCGGACGTTTTATTCTGATTCCTATCTGCCTTTATGTCGTGTGCGTCCTTCTGGCAGGTACGTCACATCTCCTGGTACGTTACACAACAGGTAATATTTTATTTGCCTCCCCGGTGGTGCTCTGGTCCAAGAGCTTGCTTCTAACTCTTCGTTCGAAATGGGTCCAAGTTCGAATCCCCGTGAGTCATGGATGCTGTGTTTGTCCTATGGCACTGGCTCTCACCCTACCCTGGAACTAGTGGTTTTAAGGGAGGGACATGTGACTGTTTACAGCACACTGAGTTGCTCACGGTCACTGTTAAACCTCCATCCAAGAAGAAAAAGGGTAAGATTTAAGAAAACTGACTTTACCGGCCTTTTAAATAACTTTTCCCGGATACACCACTCGTTTCGCATCATCCATACAACTACTGGAAGCTATGGGGGAAATATTTTGTTTTCTGCAGCTGGGTCGACACGTTCGCTTGAATGCCCACAGTGTCCGCCAATATGTTCCCTTCCAGCGATTTCAATAGGGAAAAGAGAAAGTCAACCAATGCCATGTCAGGAAAACACGGTGGATTTTCAACGCAGTATCCGTTCGCGCAGAAGTTCCAGAATTCGATATTGGTTCTTTGCTCCATTTTTGCCCGCAAACAACGTGCATTTACTTTAGTGTTCACTTGAACACCCGAAGTGTCCACCAATTTGTTTTCTTCTAGTGACTTCAGTAGGGGGAAAGGGAAAGTAGTCAGCCGGTGCTAGATCAGGATAATACAGTGGATGATTCAACTTAGTATATGTTCGTTCCAGAATTTCATATTGGCATTTTTGTCTGTTTTAACCCGCTAAAAACGTGCACATATCTCAGTGTTCACTTGAACCCCCAAAGTGTGTACCATTCTGTCCTCTTCCAGCGATTTCGGTAGGGTAAACAGAAAGTAGTCAGCCGGTGCCAGAGTAGGTGAATACGCTGGATGATTCCACGCAGTATGGGTTCACTCAACAGTTCCAAAATTTCATATTCCTATTTTTCTCCGTTTTTACCCTATAACAACGTGTGCCAACTTCAGCTGCCTCGACATGCTATTTCTGCAGCACCGTCTCCCGCATCTCGGTTACGGGAATGTTCGCTCATGTACCTGACGGCGTCGCGTAAGTTACCGCACCTTTCACAACTTCTCCTTTTACGCGTTACGATAGCATTTACTGAACTTTATTGGCAGACCCTGTATATGGCTGATATTTTTCAAAGATCTAGATTTCCATTTAGTCATCAGAGCTGGGCCTGAGTTCGAGCCCCGAATGAGACGTGTGGTTTGCTTGCCTTATGCAGCTGGCTCACCCCCTTCCGTGAAACCAGTGGCTCTAAGTTAGGGACGAGCGACTGCTTACAGTTTTTAGAGTTGCTCTTGGTGTTCTTTAAACCACGAACTCTAGTTTTAATTTGTTACTTCGGAAAAGTAGTTTTCTCAGAATTGCTTGCAATAAGGATGATCGAAGATAAGATTTTGTGGTTGATCGAATCTCTGTGCCTTTCTCGCTGAGTTTCTCAAATATTCAGGAAAGTCAGACTTTATTTTTCGAGTTTGCTTTCGACATTTTCTACCACGTTACACTCAGATTGCTCTAGTCTTATCAGTGCATAGGCGAACATAATAATCCCAGAATTTGCAATTTTCTCTGGTTCTGTTTAAAACAATGTTCAGCTAACAAATGCCTAACAAAAGCTAAATCAACGGTAGTGAAACCTTAGATATAAAAATACACTTCTGTCTATAAAATGTATATAGGCCGCGGATGGCATAGTGGTCAATGTTCGTGACTGCCACGGAAAAGTCTCAGGATCGATCCCAGAAAGTTACGAACGCTCTAACCAACAAATATCCCCTGTGCGTCGTATAGGCACGTTAAGTTATAGGTTAAAGGGCTCCCGATTATAAATGAGGGCGTATTCCTACCTCACTTCCGTGTGACTTTCCTGTAGGGTACTCTAGCCCAAATCTCCTAGCTACCTACGTCTAAGGGTTGTTTAAGACCTGGGGTCAGAAAATCGCTTCCTGAAATCCTCTGAATTTCAAAAATGTATGTAAAAAGTATGTTCACACTTTTTTAAAAAGTTTTGATAAGAAATTACATAACATAAAAGAAGTTCAAAGAATTGAAACTGGCAACAGCGTGTTAGATAAACATGAAACAAACATCTGTTGCAGTTAAATATCCTGTACTAAGAAAATGGCGCACGTAAACAAGCTGTGGATAGGTTATGTTTTTGCTCTTTACGAAAAGAAATATAATTAAAAAATGCTGTGAAAATCATGGAATTATCATTTCTAAATGTAAAATAAGCAATATTATTAATAATAGAAGGGAAAATCGTTAGGCATTGCTATTCAACAGATAAAAGAACACCAAACGAATATCTAAAGAGGGTATGCACTTTTACGACTATTTCAAAAGGTCTTAAAAGAAAATCCATAGACCCAAAGAGTAATTGCTAAGTCGTAACAACACTTTGTATCAACGGTAAACATGGTAATAAACAAAGATTTGAACCTGAAAAAAAAAAAAAAAGTTAACCGCATTTTGCCCTAGGCTGAGCGAAGAACGTGGTGTAACCTTTTTTATGAAAATCATTTAGCCGGACGCAGATAGAAATTTATTGTGACTATTGATGAAGTATGGATCTTTCTAAACGACTGTAACGAAAAAAAAGTCTATTTACTATCGCAAATGAGCGGAAAGACTTTCTTTGGATTGTTGGAACCAAATTTGTAAGTTTCAGAAAAGTATTTTCCTGATTATTTCTGGTTTCTCGTACAATGAGAAATTAAAGTTATAAAAAGTACAAAAAAATTGTTAAAATCAATTCTACATATTACCAAAATAATTTTTAACTCCCATATTTAAAGAGGAAATACCATTCCTTATCCATAGAGCCTTCAAACGTTAAAACTCCATCAGGATACGACTACCAGTCATACATCCAAATCTACCACACTATTTCGTGAAAAAATGAAAAAAGAGACGGATATCAAGTCTATACCTTTCGCACATAATATTCTCTTAAAGTCCTCTGATGTGTCAACAATGGGCAATTGTGCCTTTGGACTGCTAAAAAGAGATCTTCTTAAATACAAACCTAAAATAATGATTGGACTACGGAAAGTAGTGGAAGAGGAGTGGAATAAAATACCACTGTCAGTTTTACGAAATGCTCTTTTATCTTGGAAATCTAGATGTATGTTCATAGTCCAAAGAAAGAGCTGTCCAAACATTTAAGAAATAAATAATTTTATTTTAAACATTAATTAATTGCTGGCAAATTATTCTAAAAATGTGCGGACATCCTCTGTATATGTAAGAATAAAGTAGCGTGAATGACTAGCTTTTGTGAATTGGTTGACTGAATTCACAATTTCGAAGAGAATTTGACTTAGTTTCTTCGAGTTTGATGTAAAAATTCCATTGTCACTGGATATCGAGTTGTAGTTATAAAGTAAAGGATTAACCGATTGTTCACTGCTTGCATAGAATTTTCTTAACAAAAGTAGGATATGTAATTTCACAATTTTAATCGTCAAATAATGTGATATATTTAAATCTCAAAATTGGAGATCAATTAATATCAGCCGTATTTCAAACTTCAGGCCTTCTAAATTTGTGATGATGTCCCCTGCAGAGAAGTATTCCTTTCATTCTGTCTTTCAGGAAAGTCCTTTATTTTTAAACTTAAGTTAAATTCACGGTTTAATGCGTGTTTCCAGGAGCAGTAAATATTCAAGGTTTGATGCATGTTACTGCCGCATTCTGAATGAAAATAACTTCTAAGCAACGACTGTCTTATTCTCAACAATACGTGTAATTCTAAATGAAATACGGAATTACACCATATAATAAAAATTTTGGAGATAAGTTTTTTGGTGTAATTGTGACAAGGATGGTAAGTCAGCTAACATCCGATAACTTGAAATTTTCATCGTCCTGGAGCGGGAATCGAACCTGCGTCTCCCGAATAGCTCCAGGACGACGAAATTTTCAAGTTTTCGGATGTTATTTGACTTACCATCTTTGTCACAATTACACCAAAAAATGGATTATCATCTTCAACACGTGACTGTCTTAAATTTTGGTGCAGTAATCGATCAAACAAGTTATGTCGAATTTTTGATTCAAGTTTCCATTGTTTCTGTATAACTTTGTAGTCTTGTGTTTGTAACGTATACTCTATATTCACTTTCCTTTTGATTTTTACTATCTCTGGTTATTTTATTTTACTATGTAAATTATCTTCTTACTGAACGAGATGTTATTTCACCCGCTGAATGAGATCTGGCAATGAGTGTAAGTCATGACGTGGTGGTAGTCAGTATAAATAGGCGCGTTCAACGATACCTAAGGAGAGCGTTGGTTTATGTGAAGGAGAGCGTTTGTTGTTGTATAGAGAGAGCGTTTGTTGTTGTATAGAGAGAGCGTTTGTTGTTGTACCAAGTGAGTTGTGGTTTATGTGTCAGAAAGCTGGTGCTGTATAAAGAGAGTTCGTTTATGTGAGAGCGAGAAGTCTCAATAATAAAGAATTTGTTGTAAGTACGTTTTTCTCAGTTCATAGTTACTGTCAGACCTCTGTCTGGCTGTTAGGTTTATTTCATTTAGTGTTATTACTACACTACTAGCAGGAGACTTTATTCATAACTAATAACACAACAACCATTAGAAGAAGCGTTAGCTTAGAAGAAGCTGAATTCATTACATTATAATTGAAGGAAGCTATATTCACGATAATTAGCTTAGTAGAAGAAGCTTTATTCATTATATGTTCAAATTACGTTTCGTGCTGCCTGTATAGGATGAAGTTACTTGCTTTTCTTCTGTTATGGCAATTTTAAATACCTAGATCTTTTATACCATTTATATATTTATATATATATATATATATATATTTTAAATACCTAGATCTTTTATACCATTTATATATTTTATATACCATAATTTGGTAAAATTATGGCAATTTTATATACCTAGATATTATCATAAAAGAGAGAGAGAAATTCCATACTAGTTAATTTATTTTTCACTAAAGTCTATGGTGCGTTCAGAACAAACATTTTAAATAATTTTTAGAGGTAAAGTACGTACCTTCAATGCAAGAAGGGATCTGCACTATTTTCTTGATTTGTTGCTGTTTTCAAGTACGTTTTCAAATATGAACGTTTGATGCTATTGATGAGTTTGTTGATCATTCTAATGGTCCAACAACTTTCTGTAAATAGCTGTTCTCTACCCAAATTATAAAAGATTCATCATTAAGATTTAACCACCACCTTGAGCAACTCAATTTGCTATAAGCAGTCGCCCGTCCTTAATTCTGGGTCACTGGTTCCAGGGAAGGAAGAGAGCCAGTGCCGTAAGACAAACGCAACATCCATGCCTCCACGGAATTCGAACTCAGACCCATCTCGGATGAATGGTAATAAGCCAGCTCTTAGACCACTGCGCCACCGGGGGTGGCTATTAATTTATTCAAACAAAAATGGCCTGGTAGAAAACTGCAATCGGTTCTTGATTAACACTACAAACTCGTCGTTAATGCAGTGCACATAAGTAGTTCTCACTCATTATCACACAAAGGTTTTTCTTAAGCTCTGACTCTCGTCCTAATGGCACAGTGGTCTAAATCTTCTGACCGTTCGTGTAAGTGGACCCAGGTTCGAGTCCCAGCGAGGTGTGGGTGATGTGTTTGTCTTATGACAATGGCTCTCTCTCTTCCCTGGAACCTTTGGCCTTAAGTTAGTAACAGGCAACAGCTTATAGCCCTTAGAGTTGCTCATGGTGGGCGCTGAACCTAGAAAGATAAAATCTCGGACTTAATAACGTGTAATAATAAGCATTTTAATAGTAGCTTGAGAACTTTCCAATAATATATGAGAGTTGTACCGAAACTAATGCAAAACTGGGCATAACGATTTTATTGACTGACAGGGGTCGTTCAAATTGCGCACGTTGGTAGAGTAACTCTTCCTCTATAGTAACCCTTCTTCTTCATTGCAGGTAAATGGATTCCAAGCAGACGCAACGTTCCGTCATTGCGTTCTTGACGAAGAAATGGTGCAGGTTATCCGCCATCCACAGAAATCTAAAGAATGTGTACGGAGATGACACTATTTACAAAAGCAATTCGCGCATATACATGAAGTTCAAAGAAGGAGAAACCAGCATTGAAGACAAACCACGTGGTGGTAGACCATAATCTGCGACCATTGACACGAATCGTCAGCGAGGGAATGAATTGATTCGCGCGGAGAGAAGAGTCACAATCCGGGAGCTTGTTCTGTCAACATTCTTCCGCTGGCGCAGCAAGAATTTCTTGCGCTGTTGCAGTTTCGCCCTGTATATACAAATTGGTATGCCGCCATTCTTTTTCTTTCATTCCAGGACAGTCCGCAGCAGATTTTCTTTCATAAAATTTTGTTCGTTGTAAACGATCAAATTAGCTTTGAATTAACATTCTACCGAACAAAAGTTCCTGTTTTGCTCGTTAAACCCAGGATTTTACTAAATACGGGCACATTATGAGCGAGTTCTACCGAATATCAGCATCAAGATGAACTGTATCGAGCAGACTTTGCGAAAGAGTACTGTATGTCAGGAAACTTAGTTTCTGCATCCCTTTGCAAACAAGTGATTTTTGCACAAGTATATACGGAGAGGGATGTAAGGTCAGGTGATGCGTAACATCACAGCCTCTCCTTGACAAATGTCAACCCCGCCTTCTCGTGGTACATCCTGTTCCCACTAAAGGGGCTCTGACGACCGCCAATAGCGGTATAACTATACCATCGGGATAAGAGGAAATGCTATCCCACACTCACCAACCCGCTTGGCCAGCGTGGTGAGTTATGGCCAAACCCCCAAAATGACTTTACAACTTAAATCTTGGCCCTCAGTCTCCGGCAGCTGGAATGTACCTCGCCAAGGCAGCGGCCAGTGCGACATGAAGGCAGAGGGTGCTAAGAATCCCCGGAGGAACGGACTAGGCTGCCATCTGATGCTGACCTTGGCTACGTATAATGGACACTCCCTATCTTCTGATTCAAGGCTTCTTGAATTGGAATACCTTCAAATTGGAACTGAAGAACAGATTCTCTGCTTTAGAAGGCCTAACATCGGAAGAAGTGTATATTTCTGAAGTTAACAGAAAAGTAACCAAAGCTCTTATGGAAACAGCAACAAAATTAGCTGGGTCTAAGAACAAATTGCATGTGAACAAATTATCAGGAAAAACCAAAATGTTGATGCAAAAAAGAAGAGTGATGAGGACAACTAAAGAAGATGTGACTTCCAAAGTGGAATATATAGAGCTATGCAAGACAGTACGAAAAAGTATCACTGAAGACGTAAGGAAATTCAACTGTGAACTAGTAAGGAAAGCAATTGAAAACAACCAAAGCCTAAAGATAGCAAAGGGACATCTCAGTAAGGGAGAAAAACAGATTATGGCACTGAGAATAGAAGATGGTTCTGTAACAAGAAATAGAGGCGAAATCTTGACAAGAGTGAAATATTTCTACTCCAAATTATATGAAAGGGATGATACATGTACTCCCGACATCATGAAAGGTACCAGTATCAGAGTTCTTCCAGTCCTTCCAGCAGAAGTTGCACATGCAATCAAGAACATGAAGCGGGGAAAAGCTCCAGGAGAAGATGGAATTACTGTAGACATCATACAAGAAGCAAGTGGAGAAATCGAAACAGTACTCGCCCAAATTTTCACTCGATGCCTTAATGAAGGGAAAATTCCTGAGGATTGGAACAACGCTACAATGATCTTGCTACATAAAAAAGGTGACATTGAGGATCTTGGAAACTACAGACCTATCAGCCTCCTATCAGTAGTTTATAAAATCTTCACTAAAGTTCTTTCACACCGCTTGAAGGTGACACTGGACATGGCTCAACCGAGAGAACAAGCTGGATTCAGGAGTGGCTACAGCACAATAGATCATATCCACGTACTGAGAGAACTAATTGAAAGAGCGAGGGAATATGAGCTTCCATTGTGCATGGCTTTTATCGATTATGAAAAAGCCTTTGATTCGGTGAAACCATCAGCAGTTGCAATGGCTCTGAAATCCTGCGGTATTGAAGATGCATACATTAATATTATTAATAACATCTATGAAAATGCAACTGCAAAGATTCGGCTGTTTGAAAATACAACACACATAAAAATTGGAAAAGGAGTGAGACAAGGTGACACCATATCTCCGAAGCTCTTTAATGCCACATTGGAAAATGTCTTTTAATCACTGAACTGGGAAAACAAAGGGATAAAGATTAATGGAGATTATCTAACCCACCTTCGTTTTGCTGATGACATAGTCATTTTTGCAACTACCCCATCAGAGCTACAGAGTATGATCCAGGAACTTGCTGACAAGAGTAAAGAAGTGGGATTAAAAATGAACTTTCAGAAGACAAAAGTGATGTACAATGCTTTTACAAGAAATGAAGATTTATCGATTGATGGAGAAAAGCTGGAGATAACAGACACGTACGTTTATCTTGGGCAGCAGATATCAAGTGAGGGTCACATTGGTGAAGAAATTAATCGGCGTACAAAACTTGCCTGGAGAGCTTTTGGAAGAAACAGTATAATTTTCAAGAGCAATATGCCATTATGTCTTAAAAGAAAAGTGTTTGATCAATGCATCCTTCCAGTGCTTACGTATGGTGCAGAGACGTGGACCTTAGCTAAAAGAGACATACAAAGGCTGCAGACAACTCAAAGCAGCATGGAGAGGTGCATGCTTGGTGTAACCAGGAGAGATAAGAAGAGGAACACGTGGATCCGAAAAATGACAAGAGTGGAAGACATCATGATCAGAGTTAAATCCCTGAAATGGCAATGGGCTGGACATACTGCCAGAAGAACAGACCATCGATGGACAGCCGAAATTTTAGATTGGATTCCAAGGGACAGGAAAAGACCCAGAAGAAGACCACATGGAAGATGGGTGGATGAAATTTGAAAGTATGCGGGAGTGACATGGAGGAGACTGGCGCAAGACAGACTGTTGTGGAGGAAACTTGGGGAGACCTTCGTCCAGCAGTGGATTGATAATGGTTGACAATGATGATGATGATGATGATGATGATATACGGAGAGAAGTAGCCACTGGAGATCACCACTTCGATATAATGGAAAGGAAGATCACCGCTTCAATATAATGGAAAGGAGATCACCGCTTCAATATCATGGAAAGGAAGATCACCGCTTCAACATAATTAAAATAAATAAAGGAATAAGACAAGGAGATACTATATCGCCAAAGGTATTTACTTTGGAGCAAATAATGAGTAAATTAAATTGGTTAGAAAAAGAGATCAACACAAATGGACCAAGGATTGAACAATTTAAGATTCGCAGACGACATAGTCCTTATTGCAGAAAATAAAATAGAATTAAAAGAAATGATAGGACTAACAGATTTATCAAAAGAAATTGGATCAGAAATCAATGTTGATAAAACAAAAACGTCAGACCAACTTAATGATCCGCGAAGCACGAGGAAATATTAGAATAAATGATAAAAAAAATAGAATATGTAGAATACTACATATATCTAGCAAATCTAATTACCACAAAGAAACAAATTACGGAAGAAATTGACAAAAGAATAAAAATGGGATGGACTGCTTCTGGGGAATTTAAAGAAGATTCTATGTAGTAAACTAAAGCCTGAAAACAGAACAAAACTTATCAATTAATGTATAATACCCATTATGACATACACTATATTGAAAAGTAAACCGGACACCCCTTCAAAAGCAAATGAACGGATCCGCTGCATTGTTAAGATGCGCGGTACAGCTGCGAACGGTTTGTGATCTCGATAAAGCCTGCAGCTGACTGGGATCACATCGCACTGTAAGGTTGAGTGAAAATGTCGCGGCGGGAGAGAACTGACATTGAGAAAGGAAAAATTGTTGGGTGTTATATTAGAGGGTTGTCCATAAGAAAAACCAAGAGGTGTTTAAACATACCCAAGTCAACTGTTTTCGATGTTCTGAATAAGTGGAAGACACATCATGGCGTGCCTGAAGCAACAAAACGTACCGGTATACCAAAGAAAATCAGTGATAGAGGATGTCGAAGCCTCAGGAGAGTCGTTACAGCTAATCCACGGAGTACTGCACAAGATCTCAGTGTTCAGGTGAGTAAAAATGCTGGAACCTCGGTATGTACACGTACCATTCACAGAGAACTTGATTCCATGGGTTACCGTGGTCGTGCGGCTGCTCATAAGCCTTTAATCTCCACTCGGAATGCAACTCGTCGTTTAGCATGGTGTAAAGAACATTTATCGTGGACCGTAGATCAGTGGAAACGGGTCATATGGGATGAAGAATCCAGATACACGATCCGTCAGTATGATGGCCGTGTATGGGTATGGCGGCAGCCGGAGGAATGCTATTAACTACAGTGTATTTTTCCTACGGTCAAGTTTGGAGCTGGTAGTGTACTTGTGTGGGGGTGTTTTTCGTGGTATGGTCCCGGCCCTTTGGTTATCGTGGACAAACCATATTAATCAGCACGTCTACCTCGATATTCCCGGACACTTATGCCCTACTACGGAACCGAGCCTTGTTGGTACTAGCAGGATAATACACCGAGCCGTAAAAAGCAAGGAGTGATACGGCGTGATTTGACGATAATTCCGTATCGTGAATGAACTGGCCAGCACAGAGCTTTGATTTTAATCCCATAGAGCACCCCTGGGATGAATTAGAGCGTAGCATAAGAAATGTGGAAGCAAGGCCATCTACTAAGCAACAGTTAGCAGCAGCATTATGTACTGAATGGAAGCGCATACCTATCGCTGTGTTCCAAAACCTTGTAGAAAGTATGTCTGGAAAGCTCCGTGCATGCATTAAGGACAAAGGTGGTTTCAGAATCGCTTTAATGTAACAAAAAAAAGGAGAGGAGCAACATGGAATCGTCCCAAAGTAAAAAAAGAAAGAACAGGAATGATACAAACTGATAAAAGCTATATGTACATTAAATGAGTAATCACAAATTTACAACGTGATGCAAACAGAGCAATGCTTGAGGAAGAACAAAATGATCACATGCTGGGCACCGCAGTGCGAAAGAACATCGAAAAGTTAATGCAGAGTCTTAATTCACCGTGAGATATAACTGACTTGGTGTAACAGCGAACCACGGGGTCACTGGCGACCACGTAGCATAGGAGCTTTCACGGCATGCGGAGATGACCGACTGATACTCTTGCTGTACCACCGTGCACAGAGTAACGGAAAGCATGGTGAATGGTGAAGTCCCAAGTGCGTCATCTATGAAAAAGTGTCTAGGAGTGGCAGTTCGTCTCTTGCACAAAGAGTAAGTCGACCCCAAGAGGCGAGAGATCTTCCAGAACGAGAGCGTTAGCGAGAGGTTTAGCAAACACCCTAGAATTCAGAGCGGCGACCTTCAATGGGTAAGTCCGACGTCGGATGAAGGGCAGTTATGGCAGCTTTCTAGAACGTGTCGAGGCGATTGATGATACCACGACACCACAAGACGTAGTCGGGTTACTTGGCATTATGCCGGAGGAATTTGAGGATGAAGGTTGCTTGGTCGAAAACCTCGGGAGAAACTGCTTCAAACTGCTGTAAAAAAGATGAGAGAAGCCTCCCGATTTGTTTTATGAGTGAGAAACTCGTAAAGATCTTCAAAGGAGACAGGTTCTGAAGGAAGAGAGGCATTAATAAGCTGAGTCGAAAAATCTTCAAACGTCGGCAGAGGATTCTTGGAGTTCGACGAGGAAGAGCTAGAACGTGACAGGGGAGACTTGGAGCCTGCTAGACGGGTGGAACGATGTGGGCGGCCAATCGGAGAAGGTGACTTCTTCTTTTTCCTCAGGGCCTCTTTACTGGTAGTAGAGCGACGTTTACCGTGGATCGATGACACACGAGATGTGGAATCAGAGGAAAGGTCCACCTCATCGCCGGGAGCAAAAGTGCCGACGGTGAATGAAGCTTGAGGATCAGCCGTGATGTCCTCTGATGGAGAGAGAACACGGAAAGGCAAGGAGAGTCAAGCGGAGGAAAATCCAACAGAGTGGAGAAAGCAACATCGGAAGACGCGTGTTGATCGAAGGCTTTAATCAGATTTTCGGCAGAACTGGGTGCAGGAGGTGCAGACGCAGGAGGAGGCATGTCAGCAGAAACTGAGGAAGAGATAGAATGCTGCCTTGGAGCTGGTAGTAGTCAGTGGCTCTGCATGGGAGCAATGAGCCTGGTGATGGCCGTAAGCCTTGCAGCGTGAGCAATGAGCAGAGGTGAGGAGCTCAATCCGGCGGCGCTCGTTACCACAACGAACATCGAGGAACCGTGGAAACTTTGAGATGCTCTTCCGACGGGAAGATGATGCGAGCAGTTCTATGGAAGCCACAGATATGTTTATCATCTGGGTCAGAGGGGGAAGAGGAGAGTCTTCACTGGGCCGACTACTCTGCCGCAACGACTAAGTGCAGCACACAGCATATCATCAGAGATCTCCGGGGGGACCGGTTGTAGAGAGACAAGAACGGGACGCTGGGCGATGGATTCGGCTAAGAGGTATCGATCGCCAATTGACAGGCCCCGAGACAAGACAAGCTCGGCATATTCTTTCTTAGAAAAATAAACACCACAGTTCGTGCCTTTCGGGTGAGGTGGGTGATGGCACCAGAAGGAAGCATCTTCTTGAGGGCAAAGCTGTACTGCTTCAAAGGAGTGTTGGGCAGCGTATCAAAACAAACCCCCAACTCGAGGGTCGAATGAAGACGTTGACCAGCAGGAGAGTTCTCTTGAATGTCTAATAAAAGTGCGTCACCGTTGAGAGTATCGTAAGAATCCATAGGGGCACACGAGACGAGAAGGAAGCCGGTGGAATACCAGAGGCAGCCGCAGAATACGTGTGTGCAGAAGCGCCTCCTCTGGAAGACATTGACGCAGCATGAGACAATGTACTGGAAGCAGAGGCAGTAGAAACTGTAGAGGGCATATTAGCAACGCCATCGGAGACTTCCATGAATTAATCATCGTCTGCAGAGGCCAGGGACGTCACATCCACGTTCTCAATGGCAGAGTCTGAAACCTGAACAGGAGAAGACGTGCAAATGACAGGAGGAAAATTAAGAGGCTCTCCGCTTGCAAGCGAAGATGATTTATCTGCTGCGTCTGTCGTTGAAGAGGCGACGCGAGGAGCTGCAGCGATGCGGGTGGGAACAGCGCCCTCATCGGCAGATGCCATAATCAATGGCGAGGGTTAGCGAAGAAAAACTGCCAGCTCGGTGTGGAAATTAAAACACTGATAATGAAAAAAAAATACGCACTTACCAACCCATGAGCGATCTTAAACGAAAGCACAGACCTTTAACTTCGGCACACATACAGAAGAACAATGATGGGACACACAAAACACATACATGAAGCACTCAAACACGGAGGTCGTGAAGACACGTGTAGGCTAAAGGTGGACAGACACCGCACTAACGTATGTCAATAAATGCTGTGTTGCGTTTATCTTCTCAGTATCCGGTGACTTTTGTCAATATAGTGTATGGCGCTGAAACCTGGCCTATCAAGAAAAACATCTTAGACAAGTTGAAAAAAAAACACAACGTAAAATGGAAAGACCCCTACTGAATATAAAACTTCAAAGTAAAGTAAAGAATACAGATATGATACAGAACAAAATTTTTAGACATAGGTGAAAAGATACTCAATTTAAAATGGAAACGGGCTGGCCATATAGCAAAAATGGAGCCTATACAAAGGAAAGAGAAAATTGGGAATACCCGAGGGAAGATAGATGGATGATATAAACAAAACTGCAAGAAAGCTGTGGAATGGACAAGCCCAAGACAGGGACATTTGTAAAGAGATGAGGGAAACCTATAGCCTCAGTTGGCTATAAAAAAGATTGGAAGAAGATTTTTCGCGTATATTTCAATGAATGCAGTTATATAATTATTTAAATATGAAAAATCTAAAATTGCAGTAGACCTTCAGCAAAAAAACAAAAAACAAAAAAAAAACTATGAAGTTCGCGGGTATATTTGATATTCGCGAAATTACAAGGAAAACTCTAAAATTCACGGAAATATTTGATATTCGCAAAATTACAGAAAAAATACCCTTAAAATTCGCGAAAAAGTTGCGGAACTTCGCGCCGTGGAACGATTGTTAGCCTGCTTATAGTCCATCGAGTTGCTCACGATGGTCGTTAAACCTTGAAACAACAACATGAGGGATCGTTGTGAATCCTATATTGCAGTCAGAGGTGATCATACACTTTTATGAACTCCAGAGGAGTTCGAAACACTAACGTCTAAAATTGAATATTTACATGCTTATACATTTATCATGATCAAAATGGAAGTTATTTGTACATGTTCATCCGTTTGGGTAGGAATAAAAAGGCTTGAGTAGAACGGAAGGTAAGTTTTGTATAAAATGATACGATATTTGGCATGATTTTACCTTTATAGATGGGAGTTTGTCTAGGCATCCACATGACTTCCGTTAAGGAATCGGAACAATTCATGCTCCATATGAGTATTCCACCATTTCCGTAGCGATTTCAGGCAATGGAAGCCTTTTGCTTCAAGTTCTCGAGCTTTTTAGGTGGCTGACAGATGCTCTTGCTGAGGCCTCACAGGGAGAAAGCAGGAAGCGTAAGATTATGACAATTCGCATGTCTTGCAATGGGTCCACCGCGACAGCACGAGTTGCTGTTGAATGTAGTGTTGAAATACTGCAGTCGCGTACTGTGGTGGAGCCCCATTCTGCTGGCAAAAAACAGCCTATTCCAGCTGAAGTACGAGGAAGATCTGCGGAAAGTCCAGATATGGTCCCGAGTGTACTGTGTCCTCAGTAAACAGAAAAGGACCGTGGACAATGTAGCTCGCCGTCCTTCACTAGAAAATCACCTTAGATAATGCCTTTTTTCAATTCGTATCTCGCATGCAGATGTTCCGTACCACAGACGATTGCGACATGCGTTTCACTCCGCCATTCACATGAAATATTCTCTCGTCCTTGAATAACGACTAGGAATACCAAAGGACAGGTTTCCCACATTGTTGGGCAGTCGGCACATGCACCATGGCTTCCAATTGCTTAATACAGTGATTTTTTTAATCCCAACTCAAATAGATTACGCTGTATTTTACATAATTTTTGCGAGTTATGTCGAAATATATGTCCATACTGAGCTTTATTTTATTCTTTAAGTTTTATTGAATTACACTGGCGGAAAGTGAAAAATGAACACCAAGAAGGAGACGTCTGATACCAACGAAATTTATACAGCATAATAGCGGAATACAAAGGATAACGTGATCAAAACATTATGGCAAAATACAGCTGTATTTGCTGGTAAACTGAAAAATAACATTTCCATGTAACATGGTTAGTACGAGGTTGAACCGCCATGAACTGCGTCACACTGTGCAATTCTGGCATGGAGTCTGTCGTGCAGATGTTGGATGTAAGTTTGAGGTATTGAGTTCCAAGCATCCTCAACCTGGACGAGTAAATCGGGGATGGTCGTGGCTGGCCGTGGAAACCGAATAAGTCGTTGTCTAATAAAATCCCACACGTGCTCAATGGGGGACAAATCTGGTGAACGTGCAGGCCATGGAAGTTATCTCACACCCTGAAGTGCATGTTGCGTTGCACGTGCCGTGTGTGGGCGTGCGTTATCTTGCTGGAAAAAACCACGATGGACCGACCTTACAAATGGCACAACAACGGGCTGAATGATGTTGTTGATGTAGGTGGTGCTGTTTAACGTACCCGGTGCAAACACTAGTTGTGTACGGAAGTGATAGCTGATCGCTCCCCACACCAGGAGACCAGGTGTAGGCCCTGTGTGTCGCTGGCGGATGCAAGGAGGGTGGAGACGCTCCCCTGTGCGTCTGCGAACACGCATACGGCCATCGGAGGCTCCCAAGGAGAATCTGCTTTCATCGCTGAACACGACAGATCGCCATTGCGTTCTCCAGTCCAGACGTTGGTGACACCACTGCAGCCTTTCCTAACGGTGGGCTGGAGTTAGAGACACACGAGCACGTAGTCCTGCATCCAGTGGACGGTTGAGGATTGTTCACACAGTCACCTGAGGTGCAAACGGCAGCTCGGATTTGCGTCGCATTGGATGTTCTGCTTGACAACGCCGCTCTTCTTATGTGTCAATCGGTCCGCTCATCAGTCCGCCTGTGACTCCCGGTTCCACGTCTTCTCGTGTGGGAATGTTCCTCGGACCATCTACGCCACCATCGTACCACCACGGGTACTTCCCGTCCAATTCGCTCCGCAATAGGACGCATACGACCACCTGGCCTCGCGGAGTCCGACTAGACGACCTCGCTCAAAGTCCGATAACTGCTGAAATCGTACTCGTCTTCCATGTCCAGGCATTGCAGCTTCTTCAGGGTCTTCGCACGTGTCCGTACGCCGACGACTGATTATATTCACTTCGTCGTACTCCTTAAATACCACCGACGATAATTTGCATATTATGTTGTGCTGTGGCGTAAGCGCTCACCGGTTGGTCCCGAAATTAACATCACACCTACGTAAACTCGACCCCATTAACATATGTAAATTTCATGATCGTCCGCCAATTCCTTCGTGGTGTTCTTTTTTCGCTTTCCGCCAGTGTATTTGATTTTCTCTAAACCAATGTAGATGTAAAGTTTACTTTTCAGCAAATTTGTAAGAGTGCCATTTTTAATGCCAAACGCTTAAGCAAAATTGTACAGGTTGTCTATAAATGAAGTATACGTCTTCAGAATGCCATTAAAAAAATACGATAAAAAATAAATTTAAACGTCAAGAGACGTGGCAAAAGTTAATGTCTGCACTGAGAAAAACGTTTTGTTAATTCAAGAAAAAAGTTTGTCGATATACAGTCAACAAAAAATGCTATTGAATTTGCAAAATTATTTTGTTGCAAAATATTTTTGATTTAACAAAATTTATTGTTATCACGGCAAAACGTTTTGTTCATTTAACAAAATGATTAGGACGATTTGGGGGAATTTGTTTGATCCAACAAAACATATTGTTATCACGACAAAACGTTTTGTTCATTTAACAAAATGATTAGGACGATTTGGGGGAATTTGTTTGATCCAACAAAACATATTGTTATCACGACAAAACGTTTTGTTCATTTAACAAAATGATTAGGACGATTTGGGGAATTTGTTTGATCCAACAAAACATATTGTTATCACGACAAAACGTTTTGTTCATTTAACAAAATGATTAGGACGATTTGGGGGAATTTGTTTGATCCAACAAAACATATTGTTATCACGACAAAACGTTTTGTTCATTTAACAAAATGATTAGGACGATTTGGGGGAATTTGTTTGATCCAACAAAACATATTGTTATCACGACAAAACGTTTTGTTCATGTAACAAAATGATTAGGACGATTTGGGGGAATTTGTTTGATCCAACAAAACATATTGTTATCACGACAAAACGTTTTGTTCATTTAACAAAATGATTAGGACGATTTGGGGGAATTTGTTTGATCCAACAAAACATATTGTTATCACGACAAAACGTTTTGTTCATTTAACAAAATGATTAGGACGATTTGGGGGAATTTGTTTGATCCAACAAAACATATTGTTATCACGACAAAACGTTTTGTTCATTTAACAAAATGATTAGGACGATTTGGGGGAATTTGTTTGATCCAACAAAACATATTGTTATCACGACAAAACGTTTTGTTCATTTAACAAAATGATTAGGACGATTTGGGGGAATTTATTTGATCCAACAAAACATATTGTTATCACGACAACACGTTTTGTTCATTTAACAAAATGATTAGGACGATTTGGGGGAATTTGTTTGATCCAACAAAACATATTGTTATCACGACAAAACGTTTTGTTCATTTAACAAAATGATTAGGACGATTTGGGGGAATTTGTTTGATCCAACAAAACATATTGTTATCACGACAAAACGTTTTGTTCATTTAACAAAATGATTAGGACGATTTGGGGGAATTTGTTTGATCCAACAAAATATATTGTTATCACGACAAAACGTTTTGTTCATTTAACAAAATGATTAGGACGATTTGGGGGAATTTGTTTGATCCAACAAAACATATTGTTATCACGACAAAACGTTTTGTTCATTTAACAAAATGATTAGGACGATTTGGGGGAATTTATTTGATCCAACAAAACATATTGTTATCACGACAACACGTTTTGTTCATTTAACAAAATGATTAGGACGATTTGGGGGAATTTGTTTGATCCAACAAAACATATTGTTATCACGACAAAACGTTTTGTTCATTTAACAAAATGATTAGGACGATTTGGGGGAATTTGTTTGATCCAACAAAACATATTGTTATCACGACAAAACGTTTTGTTCATTTAACAAAATGATTAGGACGATTTGGGGGAATTTGTTTGATCCAACAAAACATATTGTTATCACGACAAAACGTTTTGTTCATTTAACAAAATGATTAGGACGATTTGGGGGAATTTGTTTGATCCAACAAAACATATTGTTATCACGACAAAACGTTTTGTTCATTTAACAAAATGATTAGGACGATTTGGGGGAATTTGTTTGATCCAACAAAACATATTGTTATCACGACAAAACGTTTTGTTCATTTAACAAAATGATTAGGACGATTTGGGGGAATTTGTTTGATCCAACAAAACATATTGTTATCACGACAAAACGTTTTGTTCATTTAACAAAATGATTAGGACGATTTGGGGGAATTTGTTTGATCCAACAAAACATATTGTTATCACGACAAAACGTTTTGTTCATTTAACAAAATGATTAGGACGATTTGGGGGAATTTGTTTGATCCAACAAAACATATTGTTATCACGACAAAACGTTTTGTTCATTTAACAAAATGATTAGGACGATTTGGGGGAATTTGTTTGATCCAACAAAACATATTGTTATCACGACAAAACGTTTTGTTCATGTAACAAAATGATTAGGACGATTTGGGGGAATTTGTTTGATCCAACAAAACATATTGTTATCACGACAAAACGTTTTGTTCATTTAACAAAATGATTAGGACGATTTGGGGGAATTTGTTTGATCCAACAAAACATATTGTTATCACGACAAAACGTTTTGTTCATTTAACAAAATGATTAGGACGATTTGGGGGAATTTGTTTGATCCAACAAAACATATTGTTATCACGACAAAACGTTTTGTTCATTTAACAAAATGATTAGGACGATTTGGGGGAATTTGTTTGTTTGATCCAACAAAACATATTGTTATCACGACAAAACGTTTTGTTCATTTAACAAAATGATTAGGACGATTTGGGGGAATTTGTTTGATCCAACAAAACATATTGTTATCACGACAAAACGTTTTGTTCATTTAACAAAATGATTAGGACGATTTGGGGGAATTTGTTTGATCCAACAAAACATATTGTTATCACGACAAAACGTTTTGTTCATTTAACAAAATGATTAGGACGATTTGGGGGAATTTGTTTGATCCAACAAAACATATTGTTATCACGACAAAACGTTTTGTTCATGTAACAAAATGATTAGGACGATTTGGGGGAATTTGTTTGATCCAACAAAACATATTGTTATCACGACAAAACGTTTTGTTCATTTAACAAAATGATTAGGACGATTTGGGGGAATTTGTTTGATCCAACAAAACATATTGTTATCACGACAAAACGTTTTGTTCATTTAACAAAATGATTAGGACGATTTGGGGGAATTTGTTTGATCCAACAAAACATATTGTTATCACGACAAAACGTTTTGTTCATTTAACAAAATGATTAGGACGATTTGGGGGAATTTGTTTGATCCAACAAAACATATTGTTATCACGACAAAACGTTTTGTTCATTTAACAAAATGATTAGGACGATTTGGGGGAATTTGTTTGATCCAACAAAACATATTGTTATCACGACAAAACGTTTTGTTCATTTAACAAAATGATTAGGACGATTTGGGGGAATTTGTTTGATCCAACAAAACATATTGTTATCACGACAAAACGTTTTGTTCATTTAACAAAATGATTAGGACGATTTGGGGGAATTTGTTTGATCCAACAAAACATATTGTTATCACGACAAAACGTTTTGTTCATTTAACAAAATGATTAGGACGATTTGGGGGAATTTGTTTGATCCAACAAAACATATTGTTATCACGACAAAACGTTTTGTTCATGTAACAAAATGATTAGGACGATTTGGGGGAATTTATTTGATCCAACAAAACATATTGTTATCACGACAAAACGTTTTGTTCATTTAACAAAATGATTAGGACGATTTGGGGGAATTTGTTTGATCCAACAAAACATATTGTTATCACGACAAAACGTTTGTTCATTTAACAAAATGATTAGGACGATTTGGGGGAATTTGTTTGATCCAACAAAACATATTGTTATCACGACAAAACGTTTTGTTCATTTAACAAAATGATTAGGACGATTTGGGGGAATTTGTTTGATCCAACAAAACATATTGTTATCACGACAAAACGTTTTGTTCATTTAACAAAATGATTAGGACGATTTGGGGGAATTTGTTTGATCCAACAAAACATATTGTTATCACGACAAAACGTTTTGTTCATTTAACAAAATGATTAGGACGATTTGGGGGAATTTGTTTGATCCAACAAAACATATTGTTATCACGACAAAACGTTTTGTTCATTTAACAAAATGATTAGGACGATTTGGGGGAATTTGTTTGATCCAACAAAACATATTGTTATCACGACAAAACGTTTTGTTCATTTAACAAAATGATTAGGACGATTTGGGGGAATTTGTTTATCCAACAAAACATATTGTTATCACGACAAAACGTTTTGTTCATTTAACAAAATGATTAGGACGATTTGGGGGAATTTGTTTGATCCAACAAAACATATTGTTATCACGACAAAACGTTTTGTTCATTTAACAAAATGATTAGGACGATTTGGGGGAATTTGTTTGATCCAACAAAACATATTGTTATCACGACAAAACGTTTTGTTCATTTAACAAAATGATTAGGACGATTTGGGGGAATTTGTTTGATCCAACAAAACATATTGTTATCACGACAAAACGTTTTGTTCATTTAACAAAATGATTAGGACGATTTGGGGGAATTTATTTGATCCAACAAAACATATTGTTATCACGACAACACGTTTTGTTCATTTAACAAAATGATTAGGACGATTTGGGGGAATTTGTTTGATCCAACAAAACATATTGTTATCACGACAAAACGTTTTGTTCATTTAACAAAATGATTAGGACGATTTGGGGGAATTTATTTGATCCAACAAAACATATTGTTATCACGACAAAACGTTTTGTTCATTTAACAAAATGATTAGGACGATTTGGGGGAATTTGTTTGATCCAACAAAACATATTGTTATCACGACAAAACGTTTTGTTCATTTAACAAAATGATTAGGACGATTTGGGGGAATTTGTTTGATCCAACAAAACATATTGTTATCACGACAAAACGTTTTGTTCATTTAACAAAATGATTAGGACGATTTGGGGGAATTTGTTTGATCCAACAAAACATATTGTTATCACGACAAAACGTTTTGTTCATTTAACAAAATGATTAGGACGATTTGGGGGAATTTGTTTGATCCAACAAAACATATTGTTATCACGACAAAACGTTTTGTTCATTTAACAAAATGATTAGGACGATTTGGGGGAATTTGTTTGATCCAACAAAATATATTGTTATCACGACAAAACGTTTTGTTCATTTAACAAGATGATTAGGACGATTTGGGGGAATTTGTTTGATCCAACAAAACATATTGTTATCACGACAAAACGTTTTGTTCATTTAACAAAATGATTAGGACGATTTGGGGGAATTTGTTTGATCCAACAAAACATATTGTTATCACGACAAAACGTTTTGTTCATTTAACAAAATGATTAGGACGATTTGGGGGAATTTGTTTGATCCAACAAAACATATTGTTATCACGACAAAACGTTTTGTTCATTTAACAAAATGATTAGGACGATTTGGGGGAATTTGTTTGATCCAACAAAACATATTGTTATCACGACAAAACGTTTTGTTCATTTAACAAAATGATTAGGACGATTTGGGGGAATTTATTTGATCCAACAAAACATATTGTTATCACGACAACACGTTTTGTTCATTTAACAAAATGATTAGGACGATTTGGGGGAATTTGTTTGATCCAACAAAACATATTGTTATCACGACAAAACGTTTTGTTCATTTAACAAAATGATTAGGACGATTTGGGGGAATTTATTTGATCCAACAAAACATATTGTTATCACGACAAAACGTTTTGTTCATTTAACAAAATGATTAGGACGATTTGGGGGAATTTGTTTGATCCAACAAAACATATTGTTATCACGACAAAACGTTTTGTTCATTTAACAAAATGATTAGGACGATTTGGGGGAATTTGTTTGATCCAACAAAACATATTGTTATCACGACAAAACGTTTTGTTCATTTAACAAAATGATTAGGACGATTTGGGGGAATTTGTTTGATCCAACAAAACATATTGTTATCACGACAAAACGTTTTGTTCATTTAACAAAATGATTAGGACGATTTGGGGGAATTTGTTTGATCCAACAAAACATATTGTTATCACGACAAAACGTTTTGTTCATTTAACAAAATGATTAGGACGATTTGGGGGAATTTGTTTGATCCAACAAAATATATTGTTATCACGACAAAACGTTTTGTTCATTTAACAAGATGATTAGGACGATTTGGGGGAATTTGTTTGATCCAACAAAACATATTGTTATCACGACAAAACGTTTTGTTCATTTAACAAAATGATTAGGACGATTTGGGGGAATTTGTTTGATCCAACAAAACATATTGTTATCACGACAAAACGTTTTGTTCATTTAACAAAATGATTAGGACGATTTGGGGGAATTTGTTTGATCCAACAAAACATATTGTTATCACGACAAAACGTTTTGTTCATGTAACAAAATGATTAGGACGATTTGGGGGAATTTGTTTGATCCAACAAAACATATTGTTATCACGACAAAACGTTTTGTTCATGTAACAAAATGATTAGGACGATTTGGGGGAATTTATTTGATCCAACAAAACATATTGTTATCATGACAAAATGTTTTGTTGCTCCAACAAAACACAGTCGTGGGGTGAGCGATGGTCTCTGATCATTCGTCTGAAAAGGGGTCCGAGTTCGAATCCCGGTGAGGCATGGATGTTGTGTTTACCTTACGGGACTGGCTCTCTCCTTTCCATGGAACCAGTGACCTTAAAGTTAGGGACGGGCTACTGCTTATAGCCCATTGAGTTGCTCACGGTGGTAGTTAAACCTCCAATAAAAAAAACAAAAAAACATTGTTATAGCAACAAAACGTATTGTGCCACGATAACAATATGTTTTGTTGCAAAAGCAAAACATTTTGTCATGATAACAATACGCTTTGTTGGATCAAACAAATTCCCCAAAAATCGACCTAATCATTTTATTAAATAAACAAAAACCTTTTGTCATGATAACAATAAATTTTGTTAAATTAACAATAATTTTCAACAAAATAATTTTGCAAATTCAACAAATATTTTGTTGATTCAATAAAATGTTTGTTGAATTAACAAAACGTTTTTCTCAGTGTTATGGTAGATGGTATATCAAGTGCGGTTAGTGCAAAAACTTCGATCAAATGATCAACCACGTCGAAAAACATTCGCGGTGGACATGCTTAATGGCATTGACGAAGACCCCACTCTCCTTTCGCGGATCTGTTTCACCGAAGAGGCTATATTCCATGTTTCTGGCAGAGTGAATAAACATAACTGCCCAATCTGGGGCACGGAAAATCCCCATGTGGTCATAGCTCACGAGAGAGACAGCCCGAAGGTTAATGTCTGGGCTGGCCTAATGGAAGACAGAGTGATCGATCCGTTTTTCTTCGCTGAACCAACCGTTACTGGCATGACGTACTTGGACATGTTAGAACAATTCGCAATTCCACAACTCTAGGATATTTTTAAAAAATTCCAGGAAAATGGAGCACCTCCGCACTGGTCTTTGGATGTACGCAGATCTTTAGACTGCCATTTTCCAGGGTCTTCGACACTTGGCGGTCCTACGGCATGGCCACCTCGTTCTCTTGATATTACCCAATGCGGTTTTTATCTTTGGGGCTTTATTAAAGACATTGCGTACAAGTAAATGGTTACATCAATCGCCGAGCTCAAAACACGCATTACTCCTTGTTACACCTGACATTCTGCAGCGTACTTGGGTGGAACTAGACTACCGTTTAGACGTCCTGGGAGCAACCAACGGAGCACACGTGAGACCTACTGACATTTAAAAAAAATCACAATTTCCATGTGTTTTGACGTTAAAAGTAAGTTTTTATTTATTGTAGTTCTTTTACAATAGCATGCTGAAATTGTATACTTCATTTATGGACACCCTGTATAATTCTCGCAAGATTTTTCTGTACTACACCCAACTATTTCATTTTTGTTTCATATCTTCCTTTATTTTGTTAGAATTTAAAATATAAAACTGCTTAATTTTTGACGATGTTTTTATGGTAATTTTTTAACTTATTGACATTTCTGGCTATCTTGAATATCATCCCTTTTTGTTGAATATTGGTTCATCCCTTTTGTTGTGGAATAAGTATAGATCACTGTTTTCTCCTCATTATGATGTATTATTTTTCATTGCAGGTAAGAACACTATATTTGAACGAAAATGTTTATTGATGCCATTCCGTTTTCTTACTGAGAGTTGCAAGCTGCTTCACACTTCCACGTTTCTTCAAGACACTTGCGATGTTCAACAAAAATCAAGGTAAAGAAAATAATTCAGAACTTGAATGAATAAATCATACCAAAAATTTATTCAAAAATTATTTACATATAACATTTTTATAGACATGATGATAATGAAATTAAAACGTGTAGTGCAAAAAACAACCAGCGAAATGTCTCTATAACTCAAGAAAAAGCATGTGGAAAAATTAACCTAGATATTACACTGAATACCTACTACCCCTGTGCAAAATAAGTTACACCCGATACTCACATAACGAGGAAGAGGGTGTGTCCTGTAAGCTACCGGGGTGTACATAAGAGGTTGGTGGTTTAGTTGAAAGCGCCGATGGTCTAGTGGTCAGCGTTCGTGACTGCCACGCGGGAACCTCAGGTTCGATTCCGGGAAGTTACGAACGATAGAACCACTAAATATCCGACGTGAGATGGGCACGTTAGGCCGTCGGACCGCGGGTACTGGCCATCCTGGTAATAACCAAGGGTGTCTTCCTCCCCCTTTCCACCTCGCTTCCATGTCACTTTCCTATTGGGCACTCTAGCCCAAATATCTTAGCTTCCTATTTCTAAGGGTTGTTTAAGACTTGGGGTTAGACTCTCCCTTTTCTAAAATCCTCTACATATGACCTGATCTGAACTGAAAGCAATAAGAACGGATTTATCGTAGTTTGTAACAGGAGCAATAGCGCATGCGTAATAATGGAGCATGAGTTGCATGACGTGAGATCAAAACGCCCTCACGCAGTCCAATCAGTTGAACGGAAGTCAACGGACGGTATTAATACGTATTACAGATGCTCGATTGTGTTTATTGTGTGCTAAAGACGACGAAATGGCCTGTCGAGAACATATTAATGATCTTACTCGTGTTGGGAGGCTCGAGGACGGGCGAACTGTGGTAAGAGTGGCCCAAGAGTTCGATATCGCCTATAGCATCGTATCGCGTCTGTGGTCGGCCTGCAGAATTACAGGTACACCTGTGCAAAAGGCCACCAATAACCACCCCCAGTGAGGAACGCTATCTGCTCCTACAGACCAAGAAGGATCAACACTAGGCAACAAGTAACCTTTCGAAACAAACTGAACATGAGCACAGGACACAGAATATCGTGGTTTACAGGGGCCGGGCGATTACACGAAGGTGTAGAGTTTGCCCGACGACCAGTACTCTGTGTTCCATTAAAAACTGCTCACCGGAGATACCGTTTGCAGTGGTCTGGATAACATAAGGACTGGACAGTAGAAGAGTGAGGTACGGTACTTTTTGGTGATGACAGTAGATTTAGTCACTCTAGCGATTCTGGACTTCAGCCAATCTGGCATGAGGTAGGCACTCAGTATAGTCCCAAAAATATCAATGAGATAAAGAGATATGACGTCCGCAATGTTGCGGTCTTCTTGTTTGGGGAGGCATTCTGATCGATGGACGTACAAAACTCCAGATACTGGAAGAAGGTACTGTAATCGGTCCGCGCTACTGAAGTAGCAACACGTGGCGAAGTTTAGCGTTTGCATAGTTTCTGCTTCAGAATCGGAACAGTGCATTTTCTGAAGTTGTGTGTTTTATTGCAGTGTTCAGACCGCAGTGAAACTGCCACCAAGAAAACGTAGGTGTACAGTTAGATGAAAAAGTTATATGGAGGGCAGGACATCACCCAAAGAAGCTCAAAGATGCCCAATAGGAAAGTCACACTGTAGCGAGGTAGGAAGGGAAGGGGGAAAAAGACGCCCTTATTTTTAATCGGGGGGGGCAGTAACCACCGTCTGACGGCTTAACCTGCTCATCCGACCCCGTGGCGGATACTTAGTGGTTTGAGCGTTCGTACCTGCCTGGGATTTATCCTGAATTCTTCTCCGAATGTTGACACACCCACGGCCCAATTCTCCATTAGATGGGTGAGGTTATCTTAATATATCTTGTTCTCTGTCAAGAAATGTCCCGACTTCGGAACCTTTTGATTTCCCTAGAAGGAAAGAGTCACTACATGAGAGCCATTCTCTTGTCTGCGGTGTATGTTAGATAATTATCGATATTTTAGGGCGGTGGAATCGTTTCATGACTTTTTGGCGCTTCTTAATCTTAATGTAGCTGGGTAGTATAGAAGAATGTCTCTGTGCTCTGTGAGAGAGAAACGTTTACCGCCCCCTTACAGAGCTGTAAACTGTTCTGCCGCCATAGTGCTATACAGAAAAGGCATGGACATTGATAAGGAAAGGGCATGGGCATTGATAAGGACACACCGATTGATGAAACTTCGTGACAAGTGGTAGATACGCCATTAAAAATAGAACAGAAAATCATAGAAACATGATGCTTTATAAGATCCTTTAACTTATGTAATCCGTGGTGGCAATGCATACACAGACTTAGATCTGTGGGGTTATGTTGACTCCACTTCGCTCATGGATTAGGCGCCACAGGACTTTTAATGGTGCTAAAAGTACAGATTGGGAATGTGCTATTGATAATGAGGGGTACTATTAATAATGACGCTTAAATATTGTAATCACTGCTTTGCTTTTAAAAGGATTATGGTATGTTGAAAGTGTCCACTTATTTTCCGAACGACCTAATGCATCAATATCATGGAAATTGCTGATTTCACATCTGAAATATCCATTGCTCTTCAGCTTATTTAAAAAATGATTAAATGTAGTACAACAAAAATGTCCAAACTGACTAAAACGCCGGATTCTCTTAGTGGTAATCAAGCAATAGTTAATTTTTTTCCTAATTTGATAAAGACTGCTTTTTGAGAACTAAAGATTTCGCAAAATCTTCAGTTGTAACTTATTCCTGACTTTTTTGGAGAGAATTTTGATGAAAAAAATTGATATACTAAAAGCGTTTCTAATAAAAGAAGACATTGCTTATGAAAGCAGAATTGTTTTTGTTTATCTTTTATCGAAAAGGGATAATTTTTGTCTTAATGGTAAATCAATACGGATGTAATTACAAGTTTCTTTTTTCTGTGTTTATGAGTGATACGCGAAAAGGAAATTCATAGCAAATGAATAAAACAATAGCGCTTTTTTTTTTTTTGCTCATCGCAATAAATCTTCATTAAATTTCTTTTCTGGGAACGACAATACCGGAAAATTTACGTGAAATGTGAAATAATTTTGTTGTAAATGTGTTTTTAAGTATAGCAATTGAGACAACCGTTGCAATTGCGCGCCGTGCAAAAAAAAAAAAAAATTAAGAAAAAATCGGGAGTGGAAGTGCCGTTCTAAGAAATAGAAACGTGCAGTGAAATAGCACTTTGCAGTCCTGAATAGCTAACGAGAGCAGCAATAGACGTTAGTAATAGATTTCTATGAAAGGGCAACTCGGGCACTAGGAAAGATGGCAGAGAAGAAATGGTTGCAATGAAATGTTAGAAATGCCGGACTGCAGTGCAGTTGAAGAAGATGCAAAAGCAATAAAGTTCAGTTGTAAAGGATTTTAATTACGAATTTCAATTCCTGAGTGTACTCTGTGAAAAATAAGTGGTGAGAATTCGCGGAAAATTTCTGAAAATAAAGTGCTAGAAAGTTGCCGGTTGGTGTCTGTCTTTTAATGGAGTTTCTGTTTTTGATAACCAGTATTTTGACAAAATTTCTACAGCTTATTTCAGAAAAAAGTGTTTTGGGGTTTTCCATATTTTTTATTGAAATTTCGCAAAATCTTCAGTTCTGACTTTTTCGGTTAGTTTTGTTCACCCCTTTCTTAATAGGATTTGAACCAGCGATCTTCTGAACGGAAAGCGCGTGTCTTACCGCTAAGCCAGGAGTTCTTGTTAAGATCTCGCGAACGTAAGCTACGACTCTAATTGTTCAATGATGAAATGTTTTTTTTGTTTTTTGTTATTAATGTGGGTTTATTAGTCATTTTGCTTTTTGTTGGTCCTTCTTTTTCTTAATATGTTTATCTACACTGACGGAAAAGAAAAATCCCAACACCAAGAAGGGGTTGTGTTAGATAAACGACAGTTGGTAGGCGGTGAGAGTACATCTGTAAGATGACGTCTATGCAAATTTCGCACTCGGCGCATACGTGTGGCGCTAGTAGCGCCCCTCGGAACATGCAAAGCAGGTTTCCTGTAAATACGCGCTGTAACGTTCGTGAGCGTTAGTTATCGTTGAGATTCGACGTAGGGTGTTGATGTTAGTCAAGAATGCTTTTAAGAAGACGAAGAAGCCATTATCAACAGCTCATGGAGTTTGAACGAGGTCGTGTAATAGGGCTACGAGAAGGTGGATTTTCTTTCCGCAATATTGTAGAACGACTTGGCAGGAATGCAGCCACTGTGCATGATTGTTGGCAGTGGTGGTCAAAGAAACGTACTGCCTCAAGTAGACCGGGTTCCGGCCGGCCACGTGGCACTACTGAGAGGGAAGACCGCCGTGTACGGCGTATGGCCGTGGCGCATCGTACCGCGTCTGCGGCAGCAATTCGAGCTGCAGTTGCCACCACAGTGACACAACGAACTGTTACAAATATCGGTTACTTGAAGGACTGCTCCGAGCCAGACGCCCTGTAGCGTGCATTCCACTTACTGCAAACCACTGCCGTTTGCGACGTCAGTGGTGTCAAGCTAGAGCTCATTGGAGGAGGGAGTGGAGATCTGTTGTGTTTTCTGATGAAGGCCGGTTCTGCCTGGGTGCCAGTGATGGCTGTCTGTTGGTTAGAAGGAGGCCAGGTGAGCGCCTGCAACCAACCTGTCTGTGGCCGAGACATACTGGACCTACACCAAGAGTTATGGTCTGGGGAGCAATTTCCTATGACAGCAGGAGCACTCTCGTGGTTATCCCACGCAACCTGACGGTACAGTTGTACGTCGGTCTGGTGATTCAACCTGTTGTGCTGTCATTCATGAACAGCATTCCAGGGCGTGTTTTCCAACAGGATAACGCTCGCCCGCATACCGCTGTTGTAACCCAACATGCTCTACAGAGTGTCGACATGTTGCCGTGGCCTGCTAGATCACCAGATCTTTCTCCAATCGAGCATGTATGGGACATCATTGGACGACAACTCCAGCGTTACCCCCAACCAGCATTAACCGTCCCTGTATTGACCGACCAAGTGCAACAGGCATGGAACTCCATCCCACAAACTGACATCCAGCACCTATACGGCACAATGCATGAACGTTTGCGTGCTTGCATTCAACATTCTGGCGGTTACACCGGTTATTAATGTACCAGCATTTCACATTTAAAATGGATCTTCTCGCGCTTACATTAAGCTGTGATCTTGAAATTTAATTGATTAAATATGTTACCTATATAAATGTAGTGCCGCCATTTCATTCCTCTACAACTATTTTTTCGTGGTGTTGGGATTTTTTTTCCGTCAGTGTATATATTAATTCTATAAGGTTTTTTACTGTAAAACCAGAAACCAGTTGTGAGAGAACGGCTGAACGTAAACATATGGTTGAGGTATCAAAATAAAGGTCATACCATGTAGATGTGCCAGTCGAAGAGAAAAATGAAATTGTGGCAACGGTTTCGGCGTTGTGGGGCGGCAAAGTTCCCATGTAAAGTCAATGAGAGAAGCGTGCAGTTGACATTCGATCGCCCGCGGTTGCGACTCACGCGCTGTTGAAGGCGGAGGTGTGGAGGGACTCAGATAGTCCGAAGTCTCTCTTCTCAGCGAACCGTTGTGCAAAACAACGCTAGCAGGAATTTGTTTGAAAGTTCTTATCGGAACAGCGAACACTCGAAGACCTGATTGCGTTTTGCCATTGGACTGTGTGATGTATATATTCAATTTAACGTCATTTGATCCAGTTTATTCACGTAGGTAAGACGTTTCCCATTATGTAAAGATGCTAATAAACGTCTCATATGAGTTTATATTTTTCCAAAAAAAAAAACAAAAAAAAATAATCGTCGATTCCGACGGGTTTCGTCTACCGGGTTTGAATCCCGGTGAGGCATGGATGTTGTGTTTGCCTTACGGCACTGGCTCTCTCCCTTCCCTGAAACCAGTGACCCTAGATTAGGGACGGGCGACTACTTATAGCCCAAGCGTTAGCTTTTGATCATTCGTTCGTGAAGGGTCCGGGTTCGAATCCCGGTGAGGCATGGATCTTGTGTTCATCTTACGCCACTGGCTCTTTCCCTACCCTGGGACCATTGACCCTAAATTAGGACAGACGACTGCCCATTGAATTGCTCACGGTAGTCGTTAAATCTTTAGCCAAAAAAAAAAAAAAAAAAAAAAATCACGTACCTGGACTATTGTCTTTACTGAAGTGGTTGAATGAAGTTGTCAATCAATCAAATAAAGTTTACATTTGTTGTTTCATATCAGTTTATTATTTAAAAAACAAAAACAAAAAAAAACACTTACCTTTGATTCTGACGGGTTTTGTCTAGTAATTTTATTATTTCTGTAGGAGGACACAAATTACATCTTTTTTTTTTCATCGTGATTTTTCTAAGTAACAGAATGCTTTGGAACTTGAGATCTTTTTAAACTGACAATGACTTTCCATTACTTTTAAGAAAAGGCCAAATGTACTGTTTTATGGTATTTCACAAAACTTTTAAATATAAATTTGCTCTTGCTAGCTATAATAGCTTTTGTCTTAACGGCTCTACAAGTTGTTACACCGCCACCACACAGTCAATTTAATAGTTAATCAAACCTCAAGTATTCCCGCAAATAATTCCCATCATTGGAACGTTTTCGTCATAAGGATACAAAAAAGTGAGAACAAAATTTCCTCTTAATATACGAACGGAATTGTTGAAAAGTTTATGAAAATTTAGAATTTTCCTGACGTACAAAAATTACGTGAAATTTAAGCCCCCCCCCCCCCACGCGCTCATTTCACAGAAGAGGTTGTATCAAAAATATGCTTCGTTAATTCACGAAAGGAATGAAAGAAAAGAACCCGTGAATTTCAGAACTTTTTTTACAGCGCATATTTTTATGTCTCCCCTCTGTTTTCCCAGTAGTTTGAAACATGTTCTTCAGTTTTCCACTGTGTGTTCTTTGTATTCCTGGATGTTTTCTTTTAGTTTTCCCGAGTGCGTTTTTGAATTATTATCAAGCATTCTGAAGCGTTATTAAGCATTCTGTAGCATTCTTGAATGTGTTAACCTACTCTCCCTGTGCTTTTCTGGTATCCATAGTTGCGCTTTTCAAGTTTTCCTAAGCATGTTCTCCTAGTACTGTATTCTCAAGCATATTCTACTCTTCGTGGCTTTGGTTACTAGTACAAGAATTATTCAAAAACTATCCTGCAGCCTGTACTAGGATGTCTGCTTTTAAGCTTGAAATAAATATTCGTATATAGGGGATGTTGCCGGACCTATAGGACGGGTGAAATATTTCATTGAAGCAGATTGAAAACATATCAAATAGACGCCAGATTTCTGTAAAGAAATCTAGTGAAAACTCATTCATTAACAGATGAAAATATTCTTAGATGCGATTTTGCTCACTTTGACATCTCAAAATTTCAGTTTTTATTGTAAGTTAGAGTTCTGTAAATGGGTCTATATTTAGAAAAACGCTGATTCCTATTTATAAAATTACTCAGAAATTTTATTCCTTTTTATGAAATTACTCTGCAATGCGAAGAAAATGAAGTAAAACACGACCTTACACCTGCATAACAGAAGAAACGTCGCAGACAGTTGTTCGAGCACGTGCGTGTTGCCACAAATGAAATAGTTTGTCTTACTAACTTTATTTTATTTTCCGGTATTTCTCCTTGATTTTGCGTATCGTGCGATAGCGGTGAGCTTAGTTCCGTTTTCGGCCACGGGTTAAAAGCAGATGGCGCTGCAAGTACTGAATGACGTGAGAGCGTAAGAGACAGACATAGTCTATTATATAGGTTTTATAAAGTAACATACATTCTCTTTCACAGCATTTGTCCGTAACGAATACACGGTGCTCAACGGCAATTTCTTTTGATTTTTCATCTTTCACAAAGTCATCGTCGAAATTTATAGAAATGTCCAATAGTGATAGTAAGGCGAGTATGCCAGCAGAGAAGAAATCAAAGTCCTGTTGTTGCAGCCATGCTTTTATGGGCCCTTTCTGACATCTGAGTCTGTATCAAAATGCTTCTTTTTCTTCTGGACAATATGTGATGACGCATAATGCCGAAGTCATTGAGGTTGTCCTTAAAGAAGATACCCCTTCTGGGCTGAAATTCCTTCAAACTATGGAGAATGGTGTGTAGTGTTTCCGAGCCTGAGAAATACAAAACTCACTGCATATACTGCTGCTCTTCGAGAGATTGTTCCTGCATCAGCCATAACTCATGTGGGCAGGAAGCCTTACAAAGTAGTTGTTTACTTCTCTACTCCTGCCCATTCCCTACATGTACTGACCAAGGGCACCTCAATTGGTGATCGTCACATCCATGCCGAACCTGTTTCACAGAGTTCCGTTGTTGTAAGTTTCTCACCAGTTCCACCTGAAGTTTCAGATGATCTCTTGATTGCCGCTCTTCTTCCTTATGGCCGGATCATTGGAGGTGTAACTACCTACTCTTCGTTTCCAGAGGTGCCAGAAGATAGATACCTACTCGGGTTTCGCCGCAATGTTCGTGTGGTCTTCCCTTCAGAGGAGCACATGCTGCGTATTCCACCCACTTTACGTGTACGCTGCTACACGCACATTAGAGAGATATTCATCACAGTAGGCTCCGTCTGTCCGAATTGTAAAGGCACGGGACATCCCCGCGCTCTATGCCCTCATAATGCGAACACTCTTTCCAAGTCAACAGCACGACCTTCTTCCTCTTTGTCACGTCAATCGGCTTCCTCTTCTGGTGCTAAAGACCAGCAACAGCAGACTTCCTCAAAAAGTAGTGATGCAGCAGTTGGTCAACCGACGTCTACAAAAAGTAGTGAGACAACCGTTGGTCAACCAACGTCTACCATAAGTAGTGAGACAGCCGTTGGTCGGCCGACGTCTACCAGATGTAGTGAGACAGCTGTTGGTCGGCCAACGTCTACCAGAAGTAGTGAGACAGCCGTTGGTCAACCGACGTCTACGGGTAAACCCTCGACCTCGGGTGATGCATTGGCGCCCCCATCATCTCTTCAGTCGAAAGAGGCATCAATTGTTAATCCCATGTCTCCTATAGAGATGGTTGATGACGATTCTCGTCATACTGCCACACCGACCGTTGAGGTTGTTTCTTCAGTTCCTTTTAAATTGCCGGAAGTTCCAATTCCGGTTACAGCACAAAGTCGTGGACGGGCGAAGCGACGTAGAATTTCACGCGCTCAGAATAAGAAGTTTAGAATGACAACCACCCTTAGGGCAGGACGTGATCCTTCTAGTAGTCAGATGCTCACGTCTGAAGGCTCTATGGAATCTGATAAAGATGATGGAACAATTATTCCGATCTCCTGTGAAAACTTTTTACATATTCTAGAGGCATCCTCTCTTCCACAGACACCTGTGTCTGGAGAGAAGGTGTATGCGTTCCTAATAAGTCCCCGTAGAGACAAGCTGTCTCGCAATTTTTTGGAAGGTTACTCCCACTGTCTGTCTGACACCATGAATCAAATGTTGGCGATACATTCTCATTTACGCACCGTTCCGGGCAGAGATCTGGGTGGTCCCTACTGGGCAAAGAAGTTCCGTAGCCGTCTGGCCAAGTTACAGAACGCAGCCGACAACATCCTCCAACCATCATCAGACTATTCTGTTCAAGACAGTCTCACTGAATAGTAGGGGTATGTGTACCCCTTTGGCTAATGCTTTAGCGTATGAAGACGTCCACCACCTCAAAGCAGATCTCCTACTTTTGCAAGAGACAAATTGTCTCTCCACTTCACCCTTCCATCGCTGGAGGAGATGGGACTATCAATTTCATCACGCATATAGGCTCTCTCTTCGTGGAGGTTTAGCGATTGGTGTACATAATAGATTTCGTCAAGCACTCTCCTCTGTTGAAGTTCATAACCTGTGCCGAGATTATTGCAGCGACTCACTTTCGTCCTAGATGGAAAACGATATTTAGTTTTCAACATATATATTCCATGTTCATCTACACATCTAACGTTGTTATTTTCGTCGCTCCGCACTGCACTTCAGTCAGCATTACCATCAGATCATGTGCTCATTGGAGGAGACTTTAACTGTACACTTCAACCAGAGCTCGATCGCGCTCCTTCGAGGATTGAACATCGTTCACGTCTTGTGGAGCAATTGCGATCATTAGTGTCTGATTTTGATTTACATGACGTGTTCCGACGATTGCATCCGACATCCATTTCACATACCTGGAGAGCTGCATCTGCATCCTCCTCTCTTTCTGCCAGGCTGGATCGATTTTACGCTTCTGCTCCGTTATTGCCCATTACAACGGATTGTATGCACTCTCCTACAGCTTCATCGGATCATTGTGCCATCACTATCTCCTGTAACTCTTCATCTCGTCTGCATGTTAGGTCTCGGTCATGGACACTACACACTTCTCTCCTAGCTGATGAGAATATATGCACCGAGATCAGAGATCTTCTTGATCATATGCGAGAGGGCCTGTCCACTGCACCTTGTGCCATCAATTACTGCCTCGAGGTAAAATCTTACCTAATTTATCTTCTTAGACGTCATTCCTTCTCCGAAGGCACGAAGCGCTCCATGGAAGAGCAAAATCTCCGAAACATCCTGTTACAGCTTGGTGCGAGTCATCCCATGTATACAGCTTACCAAGCGGATCTTAGAGCACTTCTTGAGCCTCGTGCACGTCAGGTAATTCTTCGTCTCCGTTTACAACATCTATCACCAGAGGACTGCTCCTTTGAGTTTCTATCCGCGTTAGAAGAAAAACGCCGTTCGTCGCATCAGCTTCGACTACTTCGGCGGCCTGATGGTGAAATCACCTCTGATCCGGATGCAGTTTGCTCTCAGGTTCGTCGATATTTTACTATCAAATACAGTGAAACTCCTCAGCCTTCTGTTTCTGCTTCTGCTACTTTACTCTCTGCTCTTCCCCAAGTTCCTTCCAATCTCTCGGATTCCCTTTTACAACCTATTTCGCAGACTGAACTTCGGACCATTCTAGTCTCTCTAAATTCCCGTGCTGTCCCAGGTCCAGATGGCCTTCCGCTCCTTTTCTACCGTACTTTTCTCCCTTCGTTGCTTCCATTTCTTATCGCCGCTTTCAATGCTGCTCTTTCTTCCTCTTCTCTTCCGAGGGGTTTCACAGAGGCTCATATGGTGTTATTTCCCAAGAAAGGCGATCTGCTTGACTTGGGAAACTGGCGTCCTATCTCGCTACTAAACATTGACTATAAACTCTTCACTAAACTCCTTTCCAGTTGACTCAACCAAGTTCTTCCATTTCTTCTTTCTCCCGACCAGACCTACACGGTTCCTGGTCGGTCCATCACTTCTAATCTCAATCTCCTTCGAGATCTCCTACATCTGGCTCGTACTAACTCTGAACCACTTGCCCTCTTTAATCTTGACCAAAGAGCTGCTTTCGACAATATCTCACATTCGTATCTTTCTGCTGTTCTCATTGCTTTCGGCTTTCCTTTTGCTTTTGTTACCTCTATTCTTGCCCTTTATCAGGACGCTGCTTTCCATGTCAAGACGGCCGCCTTCTTGACTGCACCTATTCCTTTTCGGCGAGGCATTCGGCAGGGTTGCCCACTTTCTGGGCAGCTCTTTGCCATTGCTTTTGAGCCGTTTCTTCGGTCTGTCCATCGAGCCTTCATAGATGCACTGCCACCGCCTACTGCAAGTACTAGGCGCTTTTCTGTGACATACTCTGCATATGCCGATGACGCGACCTTTTGTGTAAGGACAGACGCTCAATTCGACATTTTGCTCCAGATTTACGATCAATATTCTTCATGTTCAGCGGCATCACTTAATACATCCAAGAGTGCAGGCCTATGGAGCGGAGCGTGGACCTCTAGGACTGACACCCCGTGGGGCGCCTCATGGACTGCTTAATCCCAAAAATTCCTTGGGGTCCATCTCGGAGTCCGTCTTTCTGCTCAAAATGAAACATGGAATGCTCTCAGAACACGCCTTACTCGAACTGCTGCATTCTGGCGAGGTTCCCAGTTTTGTACTTCTTACTTCTCAAGAGCTAGAATAGCTCAGACTTATATTCTTTCACCATGCCTAAATGCATGGTCAGCAGAACGTATGCCCATTTATCACCTCAATGAAATCACTCGAATCATCTCAACGATAATATGGAACAGGTACCATTGGATCCAGGTCTCCACTCTCTGTCGTCAAGTCACTGATGGAGGTATTTCACTGCTGGAAGTTCGCACCTACTATAAAGCACATAAAGTGGTTTCTTTCGTGCGGCTACTAAGTGCACCAGAGTCGCCAGTTACGCTCGTTAGAGATGTCATGATATCGCCTAGGAATCCCCGAATCACTTTCATCACGTATCTTCTAATGGATCAATCTCCTTTTTTTCATTCTAAACTTTCCCCTTTCTACAAAGAGGTCCTTTCCTTTCTCCGTTCTCTACCCCTCTTCCGTGCTCCACCGGCTTCCACCACTGAACTATTAGCTGAGCCCCTGTTCTTTTCTTCCATCCTTCATCCCCCTAATGCTCCCTACTTTACTGACCTTTCCTGGCTTCCCGCCGGAATAGTATCTGTTCAGGATCTAATTTCTCCAGATCTTTCTTGGAAACCCTTCTCTGATCTGTCCCCCCACATCTCCCCTACCTCTTCCTCTCTTTCGCTGTATGATTCCTTCCGTTCTTCAATCATTACCCTCTTCCCTAACCTTGCCTCTCAAGCTGGGTTAACTCTTGTTCCCTCTGCCTCTCTTCTTCTTCCCTTTTTCCTTTCCGTTCGAGGCTCATCACTTCCTCTCTCCAGTTTTTCTGTCTCGTCTCTTTACCGTTGTCTCACTGATCCACTGTATGCTACACCATTGATGATTCCAGATGTTCCGAATGTCGCCCTTTCACAAGTGTGGTCCATGTCTAATTCGCCACTATCTATTCCAGCAGAAAGAAACATCCAATGGTTGTTTCTTCATCGGCGGTTACCAGTTCCTACCAAATTATTCAGGATGACGCTTGTTGATTCGCCTAACTGCATGTTTTGCTCTACGATTGCGGATGTAGATCATGTGTATCAACATTGCACAGTGCTTCTTCCCTTGCTACATCTGACCTTCACTACTGCACAGTGCCTTAGTACTAATGATCTCTCCTTCTCAGCCTATAGCACGCTACTCAGTTCAAGTACTCCGCCTATTCCTATATCAGAGTCATGTGCTTATGTATTCATATTAGCAAAACATGTAATTTTTTGCTACTATCAACAGCTACGTTCTACCCCTATACAGCCTACCATCTTTCAGGCTGGAGCTGCGATGTGCAGTCAGTTCCGGAACAGAATGATTTCACGCTTGAGGCTTGCTTTCACTGTTGCTAAGGCTGCGAATCGAATCCCACACTTTATGTCAGTGTGGTCACCTTTTCGTCAATGGTTTTCTGGTCCATCAGAAGACCTTAGACGTTTGTTCTGACTTCTGTGAAATTGTTTGGACTAATTGAAGTATAGTTTTGTGATTATCGTGTTCTTAGGTGCCCTTGTCATCATTGCTTCTTAATGTTACTGCACGTTTACATGTTTCTCACCAACAAGGTCCTGTAGGTAAGTTTCTTGTTATACCACAGGCACTTAGAATAAGTTTAAAGTTTTTTTCTTTTTTTTTTTTTTTCGGCACTTTCCTTATGTCTGCCGGGCTTTATAATATATGGTTTTTGCTCACGGTGCTAAGCAACTGTTTGATAGTGTTCAAATTGTATTATTGATTTTGCACAGTGTGCTTTTGATCATGTTACATGTACATAAAGGGATATGATCAGTCGATTACACCATGTTCTGCAAGGTTTAGCACTTTTGTAGTGCAGGGGGTAATTGTTCATCATTCAGTTATTTGTACTGTACCTGAAGTATAGTTGCTATGCCAAAAGCTCAGTTTTGTATATACTAATGTAATTTCCTAATTGCACTGTAAAATTTATGTTCGGCACATTTCGCATGTTGGGTCACGATTAAATGTCTTAAGTTTTTTATGCTCATGGTGCGGAGCAAACGCTTTGATAGTATTTCAATTATATGTTAATGTTACACAGTGTGGTTTTTTTCATGTCACATGTGCCTAACAGGAAATAATCAGTCTATTAGATAATGTTCTGCGCTGTATTGCATATTTGCTGTACAAAGAGTCAGTTTCATATTTTCATTATTTGTATTGTACCCGAAGTATAAATTTTCTGTAAAACGCAAGTTCTGCTTGTACTAATATACTTTACTCTTTGCACTGTGAAATGTACAGTTGTAACATGGAATTGTAATTCCTTATTAGTGTCTTCCCTATGCCGTTGCATCTTGTGTACATATGTTGTTGTTCATTACAAGTTAATCTATAGCACTGTGATTGAGGCACTTGTTTAAGCCTAAGTAATAGTTCTTTTTGTAATTTGACAGCGTTTCACAAGAGAGATATTGCATTCAATTTGTATAGAGTTCACACCATCATTGTGGATAGATCATTTATTCGCTTATCTTTCAGATACTGAAAAGTATAAACCTTCTGCTCTTTTCTTCTTTTTTTCAAGATTGCTCAAAATATACATGTTTGTTTTTGCACTGTGAAATTTATAGTTATACCTTGTACTGGTGTTCACCGATTAGAGATGGCACTCTGCTGATGCACATTGAGAACATATGATGTACATAGAGTAAGTCAACCCTTCAGTCAAGTATTGTCAGTGTTATGAATTTGCTTACATTGTATATAGTGCATCCACATAATGTAAATATCTCATTGTCATTGTAAATAGGTCATCTACTTGTTTATCTTTTGGTAACTGTTAAGCACAGGCCATCTGTATCTTCCTGTCCATGTTTGCTCCAAATAAAAATTGTTGAAGCTCACGGTGGCCGTTAAACTTCCAATCAAAAAAAAAAATATTCAATAGCTCTTCAGTGTAAACACAAGCTTCGCGTAAGATGGTGCTCTAGGTAAACTGACTTTGAACACGCAGTTACAGCCTTAAAATCTAAGAACACTACACCTTACAGTTCCACCAACAGGCGATGGATTTCCATTCAAGCAAAACACCCATTATATGAAGAACACAAATCCCGCTTCACATACAATCGCGGGACTACGCTGACAATAATGCAGTTACGTTTCAGCTGTAAACGAATGGGCGCATAGCACTCTGGTGGCCAGGTGATGTTTCTGGCTCTTTCGAGTTGTGAATGCTGTTGAATTCTTCATTGACGTAGAGAGTTTAATGCCAGACGTCATGTGAGCATGTTTATTGAACAACCGTTGTACATAGCTTGTTCCCAAAACAACCGAGAATGTTGTTGTTGTTTTTATAAAAAATGTGCAATACTGCGTTCTACCTTTGCTCGAGTCTTGAAAAAACGTTAGTCGTGGTAACCATAGCAACCGGCCACATCTGTTTTATCACGTATGTGTCGTCGGTAGTGTCCAGTTTAATAAGCGCAGTTTCATGAACCATTAACGGGTGTTTTCGCGCTCTGATTTTTTCGAAAAAATGTATGTGAAAGAGGAGCAAAGATGCGCCATTAAATTTTACTGTCGACTTAAGAAGTCTGTCGGAGAGACTTCATCTTATGCAAGAGGCTTATAAAAGTGAATGTCTAGGGAAAGCAATAATTTACAGATTGTATAAAAAAATATGAATGGTCGTGCGTCGGTGTCTTTAAGACTTTCAACGAGTGTCACAGGGGTAAACACATCGATACAACGGGTGTTGTTATACGGAAAGAGCAAACATCTATCAACTAGAGATATCGAAGATATGGTTCACATTTCGAAATCATCAATTCATAAAATTTTAACCGATAAATTTGGGCCTGTGATGGTTATATTGAAATTAATCGGAAACTTGAGACTTGGTCGTTCTGGGTGGTGTAGTGGCTATCTGGGAGACGGAATCGAGTCCCGCTCCAGGACGATGGACATTTTTTTTTTTTTTTTTTTTTTTTCAAGTTTTCGGATATTATCTGATTTACCATCCTTGTCATATTTACGCCAAAAATCGGATTGCCATCTTCAAAATTTGTATTATATGGCGTATTCCCGTATTTCTTTCAGGATTTATCTGCTTCCCCGGGCAATCACGGGATAGGATTCTTAACCTCCAGATTCGCTAAACATGACTGCCGGTTGCTTCGACTAGCGAATCCTGTGATGATTATATTCAAATTAATCGGAAACTTGAAACTTGGTCGTTCTGGGTGGTGTAGTGGTTAGCATACCCGGGCGCTATCTGGGAGACGCGGGTTTGAGTCCCGCTCCAGGACGATGAAAATTTTCAAATTTTCGGATATTATCTGACTTACCATCATTGTCACATTTACGCCAAAAATCAGATTGTCATCTTCAAAATTTGTATGTGAGTTTGTTCAATTTGCGTTCCTCATTTCTTTTCATGTGCGGCCCAATGCAAGGCCACACATGACTGTTGTTTCTTATTTGGAGAAAATGAATATTAAGTTGATGCCGTCCTAACTTGTCACCCTGTGACTTCTGGTTGTTCCCCATTTTAAAAAAGGCATTGCGGGGACGACAATCTGAGAAAGGTTAGGACACATGTATTCGATGCAGTGGACAGTATTTCGAAAAAGATGAACACTTCCTTGATAATTAAGATACGCATAATTTTTTTATAAAAACATTCTCACACAACCCTTGTCTTTTTTGGGTGTAACATTCTCCTCTTTTCTTATGGAATCTTTTAGTCTTTCTGTTTTCTGATAATACTCCCGAGCTTGTTCTTCATCATTCATCAGCACACTCTTCTAATTCTCCCCAGTGTCTCTTAGCTCTCCTGATTATCATCTTTTGTTATTCTCATGCACTCGAATCTACCTGGGTTTTGTCCCAGAGTTATTCTAAATATGATACTCAAGATGGGTTTTACTAACTGGATTTTCTCTCACTGGGCCTTTTCCCAGCCCACACTTTCGAGTGATACACATCTGGAAATATAAAAGGACACTGGTTCTTCAAGCCTTCAAATTTTTCCAGCAATGGTAACTAGACAGAAGAACTGGGAGAATATCGGAATTCTCCACCCGTAATTAAATTTCATCACACTGTTCTTCAACAAGATTTACCGCGTTACCTAAAAGTGTATTTCACTACACAGTGTAGCCATTCAAACTGTTTTTCTACCTCTTGTAGAGGAAAGTGTTACAGGAGCTAGAGTAGAATCGAATTTTCGGTTACTAGCTTTTGTTTTCTTCCTTTACATACATAACGATTTTCAAAGATTGACTGCAAACAACTCGTCAATTTATTTATCTATACCGGACCTTCAAGCATTGGCGACAATACACTTATCAATATATTCATATATACCGGACATTCAAACATTGACGGTAATCAACTCATCAATTTATTTATCTATATCAGACTTTCAAACATTGAGGGTAATCAACTCGCCAATTTATTTATATATACCGGACCTTCAAAGACTGGCTGTCATCAGCTCATTAATTTTTTACCTATACCGGACCTTTAAAGATTGGCGATAATCAAATCATCAAGTGATTTACCTATACCGGACCTTTAAAGATTGGCGATAATCAACTCATCATCTGATTTACCTATACCGGACCTTCATAGATTGACGGTAATCAGCTCAACAATTTATTTATTTACCTATACCGGAACTTCAAAGATTGACGGTAATCAACGCAAATTAGCTCAATATTAAAATCAACTAACTCATCAATATTATCAACATCAACTAGCTGGTCAATATTATCAATATTGCAGAAAGATAGTTTAACCCCATACACACACATTCAGAAAGCTGATTTAAAATGTATCCTACACATTTTCGGCCCCGTGTCTGACTGTTCTCAGAGAATGGAAGCAAATCCGTCCGGTAAATTGGACATGAGACTATCTTCATTTTCAGCGGTGCAAAAAAACTTTTACTTTCCTGCTATAGAGGAAATCGATGAACGTAGTTTATTCGCAAATACGTAGATTTTCCCATGAAATACATATATCATCATCATCATCATTGTCAACCATTATCAATCCACTGCTGGACGAAGGTCTCCCCAAGTTTCCTCCACAACGGTCTGTCTTGTGCCAGTCTCCTCCATGTCACCCCTGCATACTTTCGAATTTCATCCACCCATCTCCTATGTGGTCTTCTTCTGGGTCTTTTCCTGTCCCTTGGAATCCAATCTAAAATTTCGGCTGTCCATCGATGATCTGTCCTTCTGGCAGTATGTCCAGCCCATTGCCATTTCAGGGATTTAACTTTGATCATGATGTCTTCCACTCTTGTCATTTTTCGGATCCACGAGTTCCTCTTCTTATCTCTCCTGGTTACACCAAGCATGCACCTCTCCATGCTTCTTTGAGTTGTCTGCAGCCTTTGTATGTCTCTTTTAGTTAAGGTCCACGTCTCTGCACCATACGTAAGCACTGGAAGGATGCATTGATCAAACACTTTTCTTTTAAGACATAATGGCATATTGCTCTTGAAAATTATGCTGTTTCTTCCAAAAGCTCTCCAGGCAAGTTTTGTACGCCGATTAATTTCTTCATCAATGTGACCCTCACTTGATATCTGCTGTCCAAGATAAACGTACGTGTCTGTTATCTCCAGCTTTTCTCCATCAATCGATAAATCTTCATTTCTTGTAAAAGCATTGAACATCACTTTTGTCTTCTGAAAGTTCATTTTTAATCCCACTTCTTTACTCTTGTCAGCAAGTTCCTGGATCATACTCTGCAGCTCTGATGAGGTAGTTGCAAAAATGACTACGTCATCAGCAAAACGAAGGTGGGTTAGATAATCTCCATTAATCTTTATCCCCTTGTTTTCCCAGCTCAGCGACTGAAAAACACCCTCCAATGTGGCATTAAAGAGCTTCGGAGATATGGTGTCACCTTGTCTCACTCCCTTTCCAATTTTTACGTGTGTTGTATTTTCAAACAGCCTAATCTTTGCACTTGCATTTTCATAGATGTTATTAATAATATTAATGTATGCATCTTCAATACCGCAGGTTTTCAGAGCCATTGTAACTGCTGATGGTTTCACCGAATCAAAGGCTTTTTCATAATCGATAAAAGCCATGCACAATGGAAGTTCATATTCCCTCGCTCTTTCAATTAGTTCTCTCAGCACGTGGATATGATCTATTGTGCTGTAGCCACTCCTGAATCCAGCTTGTTCTCTCGGTTGAGCCATGTCCAGTGCTACCTTCAAGCGGTGTGAAAGAACTTTAGTGAAGATTTTATAAACTACTGATAGGAGGCTGATAGGTCTGTAGTTTCCGAGATCCTCAATGTCACCTTTGAAATACATATATATATATATATGTATGTATGTATGTATGTATGTATGTATGTATGTATCAATGATTTTAAGGTTTAGTGTTTTAAGAAGAATTATAGCTCCATGAAACAAACCATTAGTTCTTACAAAATTCTGTTTGCGTTCCACGGAACATTTTCCCTCGATAATATCAATTCTCGGGAAATATCTGTTTTTAATTTCTCGAGCAATGGACTCTTTTTTTGTTGAGCTTTTAAGAGCCCGCAGTTGAATGTAAATTTCCCGTAATACCATTTTGTTCTCTACTTTATTTGATTTGTTTCCGAGATACCACGCTCAGCTTTTGAATAAATGTTTCTCATTTTTCGGATCTCAGTAATAGAATCCCAGGACGCGTTATCTCAAATTATATTATCTTCGCTTTATTTTTTCTTTCTGACATCGAAGAGTTCATTTATTATTTTCCACCGGTGCCCGTTGTTGCTTTTATTAAAAACTAAATCTGTACCATAATGAGTCCATTTAGCTTTTGCGATCATTTCATTTAAGTTATTCCTTTTCCTGTGATTTTTTACGACTCCTTTTATTGCTTGCGCTTCTTTTTAAATTCATGTCAAATTTATGTTCAATTCCAATCACTTTTTTTCTTAACTTTTATGTTCATTATCTCAATTCCTTATATTTTTTTTATTGTTCCCTTCACAATTTCTTTCGTAGCATACTCATTTATAGATACAATACCTGATGTAATCTAGGATACTTATATTTTTATCTGTATTTATTCCCTTAGTGTCGTAGCACTTAATTAGCATTAATATTTTAGTTGATTTTTTATTGATATTTCAATTAACTAGGAGGAAAAGATTAAATGATAATGACAAATAAAAACCTTTTTTTACCCCACCAGTCTTGGATTGATTCTTACCTCTGTTGCAAGATCATAAAAAACGATTAAGCCAAAAGTGTCTTTTATTGAACATTTGGAAGCGTTGTGAAATGTTATCAGCTGCAATTTGATTTCACACTGAAGTGAAAGTAGAAAAAATGGCGTGAGCGAAGAACTTTGCTGTCATTTTAAATGCTTAACATGCGCGCAATTAAAAATTACAAAGATGACACCGAATTTTTGGTTGTAATCAGCACGGCTTTTTGATACTTTCCGACTGGAATAAAATTTATCAAAATTACTCAAAGTCCATTGGTTGTTCAAAACAATTCGTACAATTATCTTTTTCTGAAGAAAGTCGCCGTCATTGCACGATATAACACAAACTTTCCAAGCAAAGTGAATGATGTTAATGACTTTAATTCAAATAAAAATTATTATTAAAATATCACAAGATCTTTCGTGCCAGCTCCTGGCACATCATCAGGTGGTAGTTAAAATTATGATATTTTAAAAGTGTGAAATAATTCTTCAAGGAATGCTTCTGGTATTTATATAGATCACAGTGCAGCTAACACATGACTTCAAGGAAAAATGTCGTCACATTGAAGCCAATAACCGTTGAATCACATTTGTCGACAATCAAATCTAGGAGTTAAGTTTTACGTTGAAAGTTTATTAGTTCTTTATTGTTCTTGAATAATGGTATCCAAGGGGAAGGGATAAACTTTGGTACTTCATCATTATAACACTTCATATCGTTAGTGTAAATATAAAGGCTCTCTGTCGCACCTCAGGTGGTGTGGCTAGATATAACACGGGCCTCGTCTCAAATGGGAATGTGGGTTCCATGGTTGTCCAGTTTACTGGCAGAGAGCCTTTATGTTTTCACTAAAGATATGAAGTATTGTAATGATGAAATACCAGAGTTTATCCCTTCACCTGGGATACCATTATTCAAGAAAAATATAGAACTAATCAACTTTCAACCTAAAACTTGATTCCTAGATCTGAGTGTCGACAAATGTGATTCAACGGTTATTGCCTGCAAGGTGACGACGTTTTTCCTTGAAGTCATGCGTTAGCTGTACTGTGGTCTGTATAAATACCAGCATCATTCCTTGTGGAACTCCACGGAGCTAACGTCAGATTCGATCCCAGGCAGGTACGAACGTTCGAACCACTAAATATCCGCCTTGTGTCGGATGGGCACGTAGAGCCGTCGGACCCCGGGTACTGGACCCCGGTAATAAATAAGGGCGTCTTCCTCCCTCTTTCTACCTTGCTTCCGCGTCACTTTCCTATCGGGCACTCTAGACCAAATTTCCTAGCTTTCTATTTCTAAGGGTTGTTTTTTAAGACCTGGTATCAGACACTCCCTTTTTAAAATCCTCTATATATGATCTGATCTGTAGAACTCTTACACACATTTAAAGTATAATTTTAACTACCACCTTATGATGCAGGGGCGGATCCAAAGAGGTTGCGCCCCCCCCACACACCTCAGGAACCAAAGGAAAGCTTCGATTTGTTAGGCTTTAATAACAAATTTAATATTTTTTGTGAAAGAAAGCCTTACTTAAATGTATATTACTTGCATTAATTAATTGGAAAAATTTACAGACATACTAAAAACACTTTCATTTTGCTGGAAAATATCAGAAAGTTCCCGGTTATTCCTCCCCCCCACCAAAGTCCTAGATCCGCCACTGTGAGGATGTGCCAGCAGCTGGCACGAAAGATCTTGTGTCGTGATATTTAACTTTCAGTATCGTGAAATTTTAATACTCATTTTGATATGAATAAAAGTCATTAACATCATTCACTCTGCTTTGGAAGTTTGTGTTATATCGTAGAACGACGGCGACTTTCTTCAGATATTTAGTCAAAGTCAATGGAACAGGTTAGAAAAAGAAAATCTGATTTCTACAGGGTGTTTCACTCACTCTTGGCCCCTGAATTTCCCTTATAACTTGCAAACTAATGAACGTTTTTCAGTGAAATTTTACACAAATCTGCCTTGGTATATGAGAAGCATGATGATCTTAGAGCAAGTGTTGAAAGTGGTCGCCATTAGCAACAAGGCATACCTGCACAAGCTTCTCCATGTTACGGAAGGTATTCACCAACACATCGGAAGTCACATCTTCAATTTCCAGCGTAATGTTTTCCTGCAGTTCCACGAGAGTCCTTAGTTGTTGAGATACATTTTCCCTTTCAGCATGCTCCGTAGGAAGAAATCCGGTGGGGTAAGATCAGGCGACCTTGGTGGCCAATGTCCCGTAGAAAGGACACTATCTTCAAAGAAGGAAACAATTTCAGCCATGCTGACATTGGAGGTGTGGCAGGTGGCACCATCCTGCTGAAAATAGCCAGTACAGAGTTCCACGTCGTTCAACTGATTCGCAAACTCATGGAAGATTTCCATGCAAACTGCGGTATCCACCGTTGTACCGAAGAAGGTTGGGCAAATAATGCTGTGTCGCGACAGAGCACACAACAATTGTTTCATCATGAAGAGATGTCTCATGCACTCTGTTAGGATTTTCACTTGCCCAAATACGGCTATTCTTGGAATTGATGTGCCCACTTAGCATGCCTCGTCGGAGAACCACGTGTAGTCCAATATTCCCGGATGTGCATTGACAAACTGATCGAACCAATAACAGTAATTCAGTCTCTTCTGTTCGTCGGGAGGTTTCAATTCTTGCACAGCATTAACTCTATATGCATGCAGCTTTGTTTTTTTTTTTTTTGCAGCTCGCACTGAGAGAAAAAATTTGTTTGAAACAAGAAAATAGTTTTAGTTGCGCTGTTTTGTCGATTTATTTTGTTTCTTTAGCCAAACTCCATCGGAATTGTTTTGTTGGCAACACAAGATTATTTCGTTGGCTATATTTTGTTAATTCAGCTAAACGTTTTATCACGATAACAATACATATTGTTGGACCAAACAAATTCCCAAAAATCGACCTAGGCATTTTGTTAAATGAAAAAAAACGTTTTGTCATAACAATAAATTATGTTTAATCAACAATAATTTTCAGCAAAATGCATTTGTAAATTCAACAAACATTTTTGTTGCATATCGACAAATTTGTTTTGTTGATTCAACAATTTTTTTGCTGGATTAACAAAACGTTTTCTTCAGTGCGTTGACATGTGCTTGTGGAAACCCCCATCTACTGCGACATTAGGGAAGAACTTCTGCGGGAAGGCCAGCAGTCTGTTTTTCAATTCCTGTACGGTGGCTTCTGCCAGTTTCGGAAGTCCTCCTTCCCGGACATCCAACAATATTCCCGTGGTTTCCGAATCCCAAACTGCGCAATAAATTGTCTTTGGTACTCTTTTAACGACGCAGTTTTCCAGTACGTGCGGACAATAAACAGGCACTGTTCCACTGTGTACACCGCTTCATACTGTAATTGCTCGTAACACAAAGGCGCAAAGTTTGTTGACGATCCCCTAACAACAGCACAGTCAGATGCTTCACACCAATTGCCGAGGACAGCGAACACACAATGGGCCCTTCACCTCGCGCAGGCGCGGGACACGGGTTAGAGATTAGCGCTGCCACTCGCTACTTTCCAGCCCGTGTGCCGCGCCTGCGCGAAGAGAAGGCCGATTGCGTGTTCGCTGGCATCGGCAGTTCGCTGACCATGTTGCTCATACACCAAGGTAGGTCCATGTCAAATTTCACTGAATTACGTCCATTAGTTTGCAAGTTATAACGGCAAATCAGGGGACGAGAGCAAGTGAAACACCCTGTACAATCGATAAAACATCCAGAAATAGAAACAGCTACTTATTTCCATCAGCGGCTAAAAAATATGTTACACAAACTAACAAATGGCGCACAAAAAGTTTCCCATGGCATAAGGGAGGTATCATAGACAAAGAGATTTTCAAATCGAGCAGTTAAAAGAAATATGGAAAGAAACATCATACAACTCTACGCCTTCTAGCCGAAGAATTTTGCATAATGGAAAAGTTGAAACATGCGTAAAGTATTCTTCGTGGCGAAAGCTATGCTAAAGAAAACGAATTTTTCAAGTACGCCTCCCGGAAGCATAGATAGGAAAAGATTTTGACCTTTACATCCCCTAACGGGAAAACTGTGCGTTATCTGAAAAGGAAAATGCTCCCTATCTTAATTGTAGCGAAAGGCCTACAGTAAAAATCGGAATTTCTCGAAGTGTTCTTAGAAGCGGAGATCAAAGTCTACCCAGCCCTGTTCAGGAGTTATAAGGGCAACAGAGGCTGTCGTCCCGGGTCCAGCGCCTTTTCGAATCCCCTCATTTCAGGATATAAAAACAATAATTTTCGATACAATTTTTTATATATATATTTTTTTAGTTTGGGGAACGCGGTCCTTAAGAAGAAATTTTTCATAATGCGTTTTATAGTTTCCAATCCTCTCACGTTCAAATATATTTCCGCCCTTCGTCGTACAGGCGCTGATATTTCTAGATTTTAAATGATTTTTATAACCATATTCATCTTTTCCGCATTCATGAAATGGCAAATCAAATTTAATTATTTTGTGGCTCCCTACTTTTATATATTCAGATATCTGTATGTAAACCATATACGTGTAAATTAAAAAAATAATAAAACGAGAAAAGCATAATGAAATAATAAAAAGAAAGGCCAAGCAGATTTACTTACAGATTTCTGAATATACACTGCTGGACAATTGCTAAGGACGTATGACAATAGCAACGATAGCAACCATAAAATGGAAGGCAGGAAAATGTGGAAATTAGCATAAGTGCGGGATACAGTAAGACGTGTTGTGCGTATGCAAATTTTGGATTGCCGAACTTGTTCGTGACGTCATAGCGCTGATAAGAGATATAAAGGACTTGACGCCTATTGACCGTTGTTGTTCAAACGCAAAGTTGAAAGGGAAAGAATCAATTGACGAACTTGCAATTTTCAGTATGTCTTCCCGACATCACCTAAATGATTTCACGCGTGGCCGTATTATTGGCAAGATTGAAGAAGGGCGAAAAATAACAGATGTTGCCAGAGAGTTCGACGTCAGCCACAGTGTTGTTTCAAGGCTTTAGAAATCATTTCAAACAAATGAAGAGTGTAGCAGACGTCACGGGGGAGGTCGTGTTTGCAGTACGACACCTGCAGAAGATCGGTACATAGTGCTATTAACAAAAAGACACCGGCGCAGCATAGCTAGTGAGGTAGCAAATCAGTTTATGGCTGCTACCGGCAAGCGGATCTCCCGAAAAACTGTCGCCAGACATTTGCATGAAGAAGGACTATACGCCCGCCGTCCTGTTGTGTGCATCCCATTGTCCAGACGTCACCGTACCGCCCGTTTGCAATGGTGCCATCAACATCGCAATTGGACTGATAACGACTGGTCTGCTGTCCTCTTCTCAGATGAGAGTAGATACAGTCTATCGTCTGATTGTCGACGACAACTGATCTGGCGTGATAGTGGTACTGCATATTGTCCAGCAAACATACAGGAAAGGGACTGATATCCGACATGTAGTGTCATGGTATGGGCTGGCATCATGATCAATGGCCGTACGTCCCTCTATGTGCTTCCAACTGGGACTATGACTGGCCAACGATACATTAATGATGTTCTGCTACCTCATGTTCGCATGTTCCGTGGTGCTGTCGGTGATAGATTCATTTTCATGGACGACAACGCAACATGTCAGCGAACAGTCGCTGTCCAGGAGTGTCTTGAGAACGAGGATATTCAACGCCTCGTATGGCCAGCACGTTCTTCAGATCTGAATCCCATTGAAAATGTGTGGGATGCTTTGGGGAGGAGTTTTGCTGGTCGCCAATGCCCTCCAATAAACAAGGACACCCTCATCCGTGCACTGACAGAGGAATGGGATAAATTACTCGAACAGCTGCTTGATAATGTTGTGCAAAGCATGACACGACGTGTGGAATCTTGCATCGCCCACCATGGTGGCCATATCCCGTATTGACATCTTGCGCCGGAACGCCTGCGGACGGTAATTGCATTTTTTTCACGTTTACGTATTCTGCACAAAATGGCATGTTTGTCCCTTGAACACGTTCCAAAGCCTTCTGGATTTCAGAGCACAATAAATTGTTTTTCTTGTAATGTCCTGGCATTCTGACATTATTTTATTTCACTTGGCATCCAACCACACTTACTTTTTTATGCGCTATATAGCCGTTTATGATCCGTCCTTAGCAGTTGTCCAGCAGTGTATAAAGGTAGGGAGCCACAAAAGAATTAAATTTAATTTGCCTCATTTCATAGTTACTTTAGGGCCATATGCGGAAGCCAATTGTTCAGTAACTTAAAGCCAGTTTCGGAAAAAAAAAAGTAATTTTCATGTATGAGAGCGTATAAAAGTTTAGGAAAGCCCCTAATTTGTTAGTCATTGCACCTTGTATAGAAAAGCACTCACTAAAACATATCAGGGAAAAAAATATATTCATAAAAATTTATTTTAGAGGGTTTCTTATTATTCGCTACCCTAAAACATTCGATATGCAATATTAGTTGAATTTATCTCTTATCATTTTGTGAGGTTTTTTTAATCAGGAATTTCAATACAATCTGAACCCTCTCCCCGGAAACAAAATCATAGTTCTTAACATTTTTTTATTCTCTCTGAAATTTTACTCCATATTATGGCCTTTCTCTTAAGCTTAAAGATAAATACTTCCTTGATATAATATTTTTTTTTTCTTTATGATACTTTTTATGTGTGTTTTTTGCGTAGCAACTTCATTAAAATATGAATTTTATTTTGCTCCGGGCCCCCCTATGAAATTCAGCCCCAGGCCCCTCAAAAGTTCAATCCGTCCCTGAGCTATGCTAAGGAAAATGAACCCTTCAAATACGTCTCCCGGAAGAAGAGATGGCAAGAAAATGGTTTTGAACTTAACATCCCTAGCGGGAAATCTGTGTTTTATTTAAGAAGGAAAATGCTTCCCATTTTTATTGTAGTGAATGTTATACAGTAAATAAAAAGAAAAAACGAAAAAACAATGCTCAACACGGCTTTTAGAAGCGGTACAGCTACAAGATACAGCTGCAAAGAGAAGTACACAAAAACCACCTGGCGACAGAATTGTGAACTACAAAACTCCTGAAGTACAAACCTAAAGTGTTCCACATATAATTGGTATCCGGTGTTAAAATAATTTTTTAAAGCGCACATTTAGAAGCAGAAATATTGAAGAAAATAGACTGAAAATTTGCGCCACCTAGCGGCAAAATTATGCGTCATTTTTGTAAGAAAATAAAGTTTTCATAATTAGTAGTACTTATCTTACCGATAACGTATTTTTTCAATCGGGTTTTTAGTCCCCCAAATATTGCTGTTAATGGGAACGTGAACTTTTACCCCTCTACTGCACACTTGTTCATTAAGCAAAATTTTAAATTATGTAAGAAACATTTTGCACTGGAAATGCTCTCCAACTGAATTTTTTTTCAAATCGGACTCTTAGAAGCAGATATATCGACAAAAATAAGATATAAATCTACGCGCACTGCCTGAAAAACTATGCACTATTTTAAGCAGGAGGTATTAAAAGGTTTTCCGAGATGACCGGTATTGGTCCACGAAATACTTTTTTCAGTCGAGTTTTCAGAAGCTCAGAATTTGCTGTAAATACAGAAACAAGCGCACTTTCATCTGCCGGTGGCCTAACTTTACTAAAAATTATAAATTATATGCAAGACATTTCTCATCAGGGCGGTATCCAATGCGCGGAAACATATTTCAAATTGGACTTTTTAGAAGCACGAATATCGGGGAAAACGCAATTTACCTTACACCCTCTAGGGGAAAATCTATGCATTATTTGAAAAAGAGACTATACTTGAAATAATTTTTAATGCAAATGGCACCGAAAGTAATATTTAGAAGTAAATGTATGGAATAAAATGTATTTTGTGTTTGATATCATCTGCATTTATACCGCTTAGCGACGAAGATGTGCACCAGAAAAAAACCGAAATGCAAAGATCATTTTCAGATTTCGAGCTCTCCTATGTAAAAACAATTTTTCAGATAGGACTAATAGTTGCCGAGATATGGTGTCCACAGACGGACGAACGGACGGACAAACCGGTAACATACGGACGATCCCTTTTTACAAAAGATGTGACAATCATAGTGTAGAGTTTTCGTTCTGTTTTGATTAAACTAGGAAGGCAGCATCTAGTCGTAGCATGGCCCTTCCTGTCATAGTGTCTAGAACCACAGGGAAGGTTTAGACGCAACTTCTTGCGTTTAGTGGGGCATTTCTGCTGTGTATCAAAAACGAAGTTTTATCAGATTGAACCTAGAGGTCTAAATACGACAGAGGATAGACAGGTGAGAGATATAGGAGTGCAGACTGAAAATGCTTAGTGACATAGTTTTGAGTGCAGCACTATGATGGCACTACGAGAACTTCCAGAGAGAGAAAGGTGGGGGAAAGTAACTGATGATCTTATTTGTGAAGGAGGGGGGACGTCCGATACCCCAGGGTTGATAGCCTAAAGTGCTCATACGATGCACGGAGGGCGCGTATTCAGTGGTTCAAAGCAGCTCATCCTACCTGCGATTAGTCCCTGGACAGGCTGTTGCTTGAACCACGAAGCCACTCACGTCGGAGGATGGGTCTGCAGCATATGGAACTATTAAATACATATGCACGTACACTGAGTGATCACTGAATTATGATCACCTACTTAATACTTCTCAGGTCCTCCTTTCACCCTCAGTAAAACACCTGTCCGACGTGCCATCGGTTCAATAAGATGCCGGAAGTAATTGGAAGGTATGGCAAGCCAAACTGTGCGTATTGCGGCCTACAGACGCCTGATATGCCGTTTCATAGTGTCCCATAAAGTCCAAATACACTATCTACCAACAAGTAATTGGACACCCCTGCAAACGACGATATCTGCTGTCCTGATACACGTCACGGCCGCCGCCGCCGCCGCCGTTAAATATCGTGCGGAAAACAACAACGCAACCAGTCGCATGCAAGATGCCACGCAGTTCGGAGCTCTCTGATTTCGAGAAAGGTGTAAACGTCGGGTATCACAGAAATGGTCGATCCATACGTGACATATCCAGCGAGTTGAAGTACCCAAAATCGACAGTGGCCTACGTGACTGGCAAGTGGAAGATGAGAGGTGACTGTCGGAAACTGCCCAGACCCGACAGACCCACAAAACTGGGAGTTAGAGACCGACGGGTCCTGGCCAGAGAAATTCGGAAGAAGCACACCATAATCGATGGGCCACATCCGCGAGGAGTTTCAACAGACATCCGGGAGTGTTCTTTCGAGTGAATACCATCCGTAAGTAAGCCGCTCTGCTCGGTTATCATGGACGTGCTGCCGCCAGCAAGCCTTTGATCGCCAAGTCCAACAGCGCTGCTCGGCTAACGTGGTGCAAAGAACGTCGACAGTAGACCGTTGAACAGAGCGAACAGGTTCTCTGGAGTGACGAATCAAGGTTCACTCTCTACCGTTTGGATGGCAGGGTCTGGGTTTGGCGTCTGCCAGGAGAACGCCTGCTGCCAGAATGTATTGTGCCAACTGTGCAGTTCGGCGGTGGTGAAATTATGCTATGAGGGTGTTTCTCCTGGTATGGCACGGGACTCTTGGTCGCATTTCCTGGTAGACTCAACGTCGAGACCTACTGCACCATTTTGGATGACCATGCGCTTCCAACGTTGTAGCAGTTTTACGGGGTGGACCCATGTTACTTTCAAGATGACAATGCCAACTGTAATGTTGCGAGGTCCACCATGGCTTGGTATGGTGACAATGCGGTTAATCGAATGGACTGGCCTGTGCAGAGCCCGGACCTTAACCCTATCGTGCACATCTGGGACGAGTTGGAGCGTCGACTTAGGGGATGCCCCAACCGTCCGAAATCGGTGAAGGAACTGACCTGTCTTCTGCAAGCCGAGTGGAAGAACATACCGCTAGCCGTCGTACAACGCCTGGTTGAGAGTATGCCCCGGAGGGTCGCAGCTGTAATCGCCGCTCGTGGAGGCTCCACCAACTGTTGAAGGTGAATAAACTTCGTTTTCCTTTGCTATCACAGGTGTCCATTTACTTGTTGGTAGATAGTATAGTATTGATATCGGGGGAATTCCGAAGCCAATCGATATACTGGACGTCTGAACTGTGTTCCTCAAATCATCCCTGCACAATATTGGACCTGTGGCTTGGTATATTGTCATCTTGGAAGACACAGTCGCCATTCGACAAAAAGCGAAACACTGCTGGGTGTTCAGAGTCAGCAAACAATTAACGGTAGTGGATAATAGTCAGTCATACGTTGTTCCACATGCACCAGGGGTTAAAGTTTCCGCCAGGTAAACATGCCCCATACCATACAACCACCTCCACCGGCTTGCAATGTGGAGACCAGGCAGGATGGATAGAGAGCCTCATGTTGGTTGCGTCAAATACGTACACGACCATTCACGGAGCGGAGTAAGAAACCCTACTTATCAGACCAGCACATTTCTTTTTCAGACATTCGACGTCCAACTTGCATGATATTTGCACCAGGCGAGTCTTTTGCGCCGATCAACCTTGGTTAGAAGAGGATGTTGTCGGAGTTGTCTGCTTTTATATCCCATACGTGCGAGAGTGCGACGCACGGCATGATCATGACAGATACTGTTCTGGGTTGACTTCTGTTGTATTGGGTAGTTAACTGTTGAACAGTGTTGAGTCTGTTGACCTGTACGAGTCCTCGGAACCGTCGCTCACCTGTCACATTAACTTTTCTCTGTCTTGTGCAGTTTTACCTTGACCACTTTCACGCCAATCCTGATACACTTTAAATACGGCGGATCGCGAACTTCCCACCAGTTCATCCGTTTGAGAAATCAAGGCACCCGCTCTCCAAGCTTCCACAATCCGTCCATTCATAAAGTCTCATAAATCATTCCATTTACTAATCACGCTCCGGATTTTACTACCTAATGCTCCACTCACATCTTATATATGCTAAGTTACTCTACTAATCATGCCCTCTCGGAATTCACAGCGTGGCGCATCCACTCTTGATAGGAATGGTTATAATTCAGTGAAAAGAGGACACACGAAAATCTGTCAAATCTTCCGAAAGATCTAGGAGAATTTTCCGTCAAATTTCCGATAAATCTACGAGGAGAAAGTTCTAAAATAGGAAGCAAAACTTTATGTCGGATAAACCACTTTATTTTGCGGCATCACTTTTGTTCTTAACATCAGTGCTAAGAATTAATTAAAAGCAAAACCATGGAAAACACAGACATACAACAGAGCTTTGGGTGCTGCTTTCATATCTAAGTGTTTTACTGTGCTTCCAAGTGACTGTGTACTGGTACTGATTCTTAGAAACGATCTCTAAACGAAATTATGAGAATTTTGATCATTCGATTTTTTTATTGATTGAAGGTTTAATGACCACCGTGAGCATCTCAATCATCTATGCCTCACCGTGATTCGTACTCGGACCCTTATCAGACGAATGGTCAATAAGCCAGTGCTTAGACCACTGCGCCACTGGAACGGCCATTCGATTTTCAGGGATCTTCAAAGGATAATTCAATCGTCAGAGACAAAATCATTCAATCGTCAGAGACAAAATCATTCAAATGGTAGCAGTAATTGCGTAAATACAAACACTAAATATTTGCCAAGCTTTAGCACTCCGCTGGAAAGCTTTGTCTAGGTTTAATTTGCAGCTCTTAGAACAGTAATAGAAAATGCTGAAACGATTAAAAAAAATTACTCATTATTATTTAAATAAAATTCGTACAGCTTACTGAAAAAATATGAATCCTAATTTTTGAATCGTTTGAGTTGTCTGTCTCTTTTCTAAGCTCTGAAAATTAAGCCCACACGAAGCCTCCCAGTGGAGTGTGAAAGCTCGGCAAATATTTAGCATTTGCGTTTACGCCATAAAAGGGAATTTTAGACTCGTATGTCTTGTGATACAATAACACAAGTGCCCAAAATTCAAGTGCGGAAGGTATTCGCAGGGATAAACAAGTTAGTAAAATCATGCAATGCATGAATTATGATACGCTTTTTAACATACCAGAAATCATTACTCAAGTTATGAGATCAGATCATATGTAGAGTATTTTAGAAAGGGAGTGTCCAACCCTCAGGTCTCAAACAACCCTTAGAAATAGGAAGCTAGGAGATTTGGGCTAGAATTCCTGATAGGAAAGTGACATGGAAGCGAGGTGCAATGGGGGAGGAAGACGCCTTTATTTATTACGGGGGGGGGCAGTACCCGGGGTCCGACGGCTTAACGTGCCCATCCGAAGCACGGCGAGCATTTAGTGATTTGAACGTTCGTACCTGCCCAGTATCGAATCCTGAGGTTATCTCCACGGCAGTCACGAACGCTGAATAGTAGGCCACCCACGGCCCCCATAAGTTATAAGGATAATGGCTGTAGAATAAATATCGCTCCTGAGCCCTAATCTTTGACCTTTTTTCGATGATATTCATCAGAACCGGTTCAGTATACTTCCGGAACAACATGATAAAGTTCTGTCGCAATCGAAGCATTTTTACGTAAGTGCAATGGAATGGATCCTGCTCCTATGTCCTGACCTTTGACACCATTTCGCCAATTTTCAATAGGTTTCATCCCCAAGTAGTCGCCTGACATATACTAAAATTTCATCGAAATCGAACCATGTTTACGCAAGTTATGACACATAAGGCGATGGAATGGATCCCGCACCTATGTCCTGACCCCATTTCTCCCATTTTCAACAAGGTTCATCTCCATGGGGTTCCCTATCACATACTAAAATGTCATCGAAATCGAACTATTTTTACGTAAGTTATGAAGTATAAGAGCAATGGAATGGATCCCGCTCCTATGTCCTGATTTTTGACCCCATTTCGCCCATTTTCAACAAGGTTCATCTCCATGAGGTTCCCTACCACATAACAAAATGTCATCGAAATCGAACTATTTTTACGTAAGTTATGAAGTATAAGAGCAATGGAATGGATCCCGCTCCTATGTCCTGACCTTTGACCCCATGTCGCCCATTTTCAAGAAGGTTCATCCCCAGGTGGTCCCCTACCACATACTAACCTGTCGTCGAAATCGAACAATTTTTACGCGAGTTATCGTTCGGAGGGACAGACAGACGGACGGACAAAGCTGGAGCATATACTCTTCTTCAACCTATGGCTGAAAAGCGTAAAAAATAAAACATGTAAAAGCAGGTAATCGTTTGGCACGTAAAGAAGCACATGAAAATGAACATTTACAGACAAAAATGTACACATTTTGCGTATACAGGCTCACATCCGTAAATGACACCAAGTTGAGATGCAAGAATGCAACCTAAAAATGTCTTAAAATAGAATGTGATAGGCCTCGTATTGGCACATATCTCAAAACAAGATCGATGCGTATTCATCACCAGGATGTTAATGAGCTCTTGGGCTGAAGAATTCCATTCTTTATGAGGGCGGTGCGAAGTTTAGGAAGGTTACTACATGTAGTAGGATGCTAACTCCTGTGACGTACCTGCCAGTAGGACGCACACGACATAAAGGCAGATAGGAATCAGAATAAAACGTCTGCGTAGCTCAGTTGGTAGAGCGACTTGTTCCGGAATAAGCGGACTCGGGTTCGAATAACGGCGTAGACCAAAAATGGCGGAGAAATTTACTTCGTTATAATGGCGCCCGAACTTTCCGGATGACCCGGCCGTTCGAGATCTCGCCATGGTGTGATGTTCTTTCCACACCGAGAGATAGGAAAAATCAGAGAATCCCTTCTCCAGCGCTTCGAAAAATAAATGTGTGTGACGTTGCATTCCACACACCAGATTGACTGGGAGTTCTCAAGTGCACGTTCTACAGTGGATGGCTGCCTGCAACGATTCATGGTCACGGCTGACCCGTGGGCCATGCCCCCGGCCCTCTTTCGGGGGGGGGGAGATGTGACGTACCTGCCAGTAGGACGCACGCGACATAAAGGCAGATAGGAATCAGAATAAAACGTCTGCGTAGCTCAGTTGGTAGAGCGACTTGTTTCGGAATAAGCGGACTCGGGTTCGAATCCCGGCGTAGACCAAAAATGACGGAGAAATTTACTTCGTTATACTCCTCATCCCGGTGCATCTCTGGCAAGCCCTATAGAGTTCAGGTCCATTAACAATGTTCTGAGACCCTGCTGGCCACTCCATGAGCCAAATATCCTCTCATTGCTGGAAATCATCGATAAGCTGAGCCAATAATGAAGAGAAATTTCGTGCCTATTAAGCAATTAAGTGAAAAAGTACACATGTCGATACACAGTCTTCGACACGATTTACATCAGGAGACTGACCAACATTGCAATGACGCTTGGTTTTTCGAGGTAAACCATTAACAATGTTCTCAAGAATAGTAAAAGGTCAACGCAATCAACTCTACGTGAAACGAGAAATAAACCGAAATTTGGGGATCAATAAGTTACGTTCCCCCAGTAGTCAACATCTTTAAAAATGTGTCTCTCACATATAACTTAAACTTCGGTGTGAAGACCTCTAATATTTTAGCAGAAGTTAAAAACGATAGGGATCCGGTGGAAAATAGTCAGAAATGTGGAGTCTATGGAATCCCAATGAAAATAAATGATCCCCCCGGGTCTACATATGATATACATCGGCTCAACTACCAGATCATTAAAAGTTCGTTTAAATGAACACCAATATAACGTCTTCAGTAAGTCGTCGAACACGGCATTATCAAGACTGGCTAATTCGGGTACCCACTCCCAACTTTCGGACCAAGCTCGTCTACTAATTACATCTAGATCATGTTTTTTGGAAATATTCACCGAAAGTCTCATCATACATCATTTGCAACATTTCTGTTGCAATGAAGAAATATTTATATTCCATCTCAATGGCAGAACATTGTACCTGTCAAAAGACGAAATGACACCGAGAACATTTCGATTAACGAAGTTTTGGAACTACACTATCTACTAACAAGTAATTGGAAACCTGTGATAGCAAAGGAAAACGAAGTTTATTCACCTTCAATAGTTGGTGGAGCCTCCACGAGCGGCGATTACAGCTGCGACCCTCCGGGGCATACTCTCAACCAGGCGTTGTACGACGGCTAGCGGTATTTTTTTCCACTCGGCTTGGAGAAGACAGGTCAGTTCATTCACCGATTTCGGACGGTTGGGGCATCCCCTAAGTCGACTCTCAAACTCGTCCCAGAGGTGTTCGATATTGTTAAGGTCCGGGTTCTGCGCAGGCCAGTCCATTCGATTAACCCCATTGTCTCCATACCAAGCCATGGTGGACCTCGCAACATGACAGGTGGCATTGTCATCCTGAAAGTAACATGGGTCTACCCCGTAAAACTGCACCAACGTAGGAAGCGCATGGTCATCCAAATTGGTGCAGTAGGTCTCGGTGTTGAGTCTACCAGGAATTGCGACCAAGGGTCCCGTGCCATACCAGGAGAAACACCCCCAAAGCATAATTCCACCGCCGCCGAACTTCACAGTTGGCACAATACATTCCGACAAGAGGCATTCTCCAGGCAGACGCCAAACCCAGACCCTGCCATCCAAACGGTAGAGGGTGAACCTTGATTCGTCGCTCCAGAGAATTTGTTTGCTCTGTTGAACGGTCCACTGTCGACGTTCTTTGCACCACGTTAGCCGAGCAGCGCTGTTGGACTTGGCGATCAAAGGCTTGCTGGCGGCAGCACGTCCATGATAACCGAGCAGAGCGGCTTACTTACGGATGGACACTCAAAGAACACTCCCGGATGTCTGTTGAAACTCCTCGCGGATGTGGCCCATCGATTTGGTGTGCTTCTTCCGAATTTCTCTGGCCAGGACCCGTCGGTCTCTAACTCCCAGTTTTGTGGGTCTGTCGGGTCGGGGCAGTTTCCGACAGTCACCTCTCATCTTCCACTTGCCAGTCACGTAGGCCACTGTCGATTTTGGGTACTTCAACTCGCTGGATATGTCACGTATGGATCGACCATTTCTGTGATACCCGACGTTTACACCTTTCTCGAAATCAGAGAGCTCAGAACTGCGTGGCATCTTGCATGCGACTGGTTGCGTTGTTGTTTTCCGCACGATATTTAACGGCGGAGGCCGTGACGTGTATCAGGACCACAGATATCGTCGATTGCAGGGGTGTCCAATTACTTCTTGGTAGATAGTGTATAATAATTCGCCTTGTGTTTTTTTTAACGTCATAATCTTGAACTGACCACCCCTTCATCTATCTATACGTCATCGAACCCAATCACCCAGAACCGTATATAAGACCTTCGCTGCAACTAAACATCTGTTCATTTTAATTTGATTATGGAGTATACTCGAAAGATCTTATTTTAACTTGTATATATTGCTTTTAATGTACCGTATATTTTAGTAATAAATCTTCAACAAGATATAAGTCCATCAATATTGGATTGTGTGTTTTAAATCATGTCGAAGACGGTGTTTCTATATGTGGACTTTTTCACTTAATTGATAAGCTGAGCCCTGTGCGGGTGAGCGTTATCATCCATTTAAGAAAAAACTGAATTGCAACAGCTTCCCGAAACAGTCTGGCTAGGGCTTTAGGATCTCGCCCCTATAGCGCTCAGCATTCACATTCCTGCAAGCACGTGGAATGGTATTTGGCCGTTGAACATAATGCCACCCCCACACGAACAGGACACCGCCTCCGAAGGAGTCTCGTTTACAGATGTTTGCAGAATCATCTCGGGTTCTGTCTAGATGAAATACCGAAGAGAGTACTTTTGTAAACTGAATCCGGACACGTCTATAAAAACACCACCCTCTCATTTGAAATTCAGGAACTATGTTACCCGCACCAGTTCAAGCTAGCTCTTCTTTGAGATGTTGTCCGCAGCACACAAACCATGAGTCTCCAGACATATAGACCAAATACATTAAGCCCTAGATATATCGTTCGTTGGTGGAGCAGTGGTCTAAGCGCTCATTCGCTCGAGATGGGTCTGGGTTCGAATCCCGTGACGCATGGATGTTGTGCTTGTCTTACGACACTGGCTATCTCCCTTCCCTGGAGTCAGTTGCCCTAAATTAGGGACGGGCGACCGCTTATATACATTAAGTGGCCACTTTATTATGACCACCCCCACAGTACTTCGTTGGGCCACTTTTGCCTTTAACACTGCGTCGATTCTTCGTGGCATGGACTCCACGAGATGTAGATAGGTGGTTTGTGGAATCTGAGAATATGCTTGATGAATAGCACTTTCCAGGAGTGTGAGACTGCAGGGTTGTGGATCCAGCTGTCTGATGGCTTGTTCAACTTCATCGCACAAATTCTCAATGGGGTTGGGATCTGGAGATTGTGGGGGCCACCTAAGCGAAGTAAACTCACCGGCATGTTCCTGAAACCAATCCTGTACAATACGAGCACTATGGCAGGACGCATTATCTTGTTGAAAGTAGCCATCGCCATTGGGATAAACCGTCCACATGACAGGATGCACTTGGTCCGCAACGATGTTTAGATATGATGTGCCAGTCAGACGTTGATCAACACGAATTAAAGGGCCCAAAGCATGCCAATAAATAATTCCCCAAACCATAACGTTGCCTCCATCAGCTTAAAGGATTGTAGCAATGCATTTGGAGTCCATGCTTTCGTGTTGTTTCCGCCAAATTCTCACTCGGCCATCGGCATGGTGCAACTGAAAATGTGATTCATCGGACCACATAATTTGTTTCCAATTATTGACTGTCCAATTCTTGTGGTCCTGTGCGAACTCTAGACGTTTTCTCTTGTTAACTGCAGACAGCAAAGGTGTTCGAACAGGTCTTCGGCTGCCATATCCCATCCGATGCAGTGTACGGCGAACAGTGCATGCAGAGATCTTTTGAGGGGATCCTTGATTAAGATGCTCTGTATTTTGCTGCACTGTTGCCCTTCTGTTGTCTGTTACCAGTCTAAATACTCTCCGTTCCGCCCGAGCATTCACTAGTCGATGACGACCACACGTTGCACGCAGAGACCCAGTTTTTTAGCTGGCAGTCCAGTCTTTAAACACTTTAACAGCTGCTCTGGAATATTTCACGAATGTGGCACTTTCGGTGATACTCGCTCCATGGCTCCGAGCTCCTACAATCATCCCACGTTGAAAGTCCGTCAAATCGCATTCTGTACCCATCTCGTCACCCAAAAACCACTTCTACTACTGTCGCAAGCACTAAGCTTTCTCTTTTTATACTAGCCTCACCCTCTGGCAGCAACAGCGTGAAGCCATAGCTCATTTGCTTAAAACTGTCAGGTGGTCATAATAAAGTGGCCACTCAGTGTGTATATATATATCAGAATGATATTACTGCCCCAGGAATCACAAGGTTCCCCGCCCAGTCGCGTCTCGGAGTGCACGTGACAAGGTCGACCACACGGAGATATAAGCGATCAGCTAGGGCAGATGAGCCATAGTGTGTAACGTGAGCAACTATGTGCAGGGGTAGTGAGTTGACGGACGTTCAAAAAGAAATGATCATCGGCTACCGCGCCAAGGGTGGAAACATCTCAGAAACAACAGACTTCGTGGGCTGTTCGCGAGGTGCTGTAGTAAGGGCGTACCAAGAATGGACCGCTGGTACACAGAGTACCTCTCGACGTCATAACTATGGAGCTCCAAAAGCCATCACGTTGCCTCCGTCGACTGGTAAAGGGTAATCGACGCGCAACAGTGCAGCAATTGACCACGTAAATGAACGCTGGAGCACCCAGGTACGTGTACCCGATAACAATAGAGCGAACCTTGTTACGCATGAGTCTAGGGAGTCGACGCTGCATCAAGGTGCCCATGTTAACTCTGGTCCATCGGAAACGACGCCTGCAGTTCGCATGGGACGACAATCATTGGACAGTGGAATAGTGGAAAAAGGTTTCTACACCACAGAAGTGACGTGTGGTGGGGGGTACAATCTCAGATACACGAGAACCAACACCTGGATACACTTCTCTGTCAAGTACAGGCCTGAGGTGGCAGTGTGCATATCTGGAGGATGGTTTCCTGGTATTTCATGGGACCGCTCGTACCACTGCATGGGTACCTGAACGACCAATGACTACCTTTCAATCCTCGCTGACCACATGCATCCCTTCATATTAGACGTTTACCCTGGTGGTGATGGTATCTACCAATAGGTCGCTAAGGTGCTGCGTGACTAGTTCCAGGAACACCTCAGCGATGTCTCCGTTCTCCCTTGGCCGGCGAATCCCATGGAGCACTTGTGGGACTATTTGGATGGACAGGTTCGACCTGCCGACACACAACCACGTCCTTTCCGGGACCTCCTTGCTCTGCTGTAGTCCGAATGAGCACGTGTGCCTCGGGCAACCTTCCAGGGCCTCATTGCGTCCATTCCACGCCGTCTCGCCGCTATCATCCCGGCCAAGGGTGGTTGTTCCCGTTATTAGATATGTGGTCAAATTATTATGATACGACCGTGTATATATCGTTTGCCTTGTTACCATAGTCCCAATGACAGCGGAGAGCTCGGAAGACAATTGTCGGGCTGCATAGGAACTACGACGCCATGCGATTAGAGCAACTTAATGGGCTCTCACGAGGTGTCGTACGCCTTGGACGACCTTCACCAGTGATTGTGACACCCCCTGTTGGGGATGAATTCCTGCCATAACTGCGAAACCACTCTGTGTTGGACACTCAAGTCCTTGAGGACCTGGGTTTGAGTGTGGCCTGTTTCTTTTTGTCATATCGCTTGCCACCGGACAGCATCGGATACACGTGTATGAGATATGAGCGAAGCATTTGCAGACACCGTAACGCTTCTTACAAGCGCTGTCAAGGAGGAATTTCACTGTAGTTCTCCGTCGGCTTTTCAAGATGGGTAGATACCGTAAAGAACTTTTTGGTCATTTGCTGAAATATTTAAATATTTGAAACACAAGAAGTTTAGCTTCTAATTAGTGACATTTGTCAAGAAAAAGTTATGAAAAATTAGTCAAATGAATTAAACAAAAATGTCCAAAAAAGTTATTAAAAACATTGCTCTCTTACGGTTAGAAATGCCATGTTGTCACTTCAGGAACAAAAAAATATTTTTTAATAAATATTAAATAAAGGAAATTATAGTTAAATGCAAAATCCTAACTGGACATGACAAAATTGTACAACTGTCGGTAAAAATGGAAAACCACTTCTGTTGAAAAAATTGAAACAACACAAGTTTAAAAAAAAACGTGTCTTATGATCTATTTGCTCTTTTTGCATAAATTTATCGATTTTGGAAAGAATATAAGTGAGAAATAGAAAAAAAAACATTTTTTAAGAAAAGAATGACTTTTGCAGGATGTCTACTCATTTATTTTCAGCATAAGTTTACATATTCGACAGCATTTTGCTTACTGATATGCCAATTTCACTGTGTGCATTTATTTCTCGTGTCTGTTTGCATATGTCCAGTGAACATCGCAACATTTCATTGTGCTTTGAATTATTTGCATGCTCTGACCTTTCTGAATCTGATTTTGAACACAAGTAGACAGAGATTTTGTAAGGTATTTGGTAATTGAGTTTTATATTATTCGATTGTTAGCATTATCAGTGATTTTTCAATAAGTCGTGCCCATTGTGTTTTACACTGAAGATGTAGCAACTGTAAATACGTATGAGTACTGTGCTCATGGACGCCTATAGCTTAATTTTCAGGAGTGGGCAAATAGAAATTTTAACGAAGAATAACATACACAAACAGCATATGCAAATTTTCACTGTGCCGTTTTATTATCTAGCCATTTTTACCTCGCTCTTAACACTTAAATTTAATTGAAAACCGGAACACCCAAAAACTACGTAAAAATGAAATTAGACAGCATGTTATAGGACAATAAGGAAATTTATTTCCGGTTCATTCGATACTTTTTGGCTGCATGTGTTACATGCGCCACAAAACCGCAGATATCACTCAAATGGTCATCAAGAATGCAAAAATACCCACAAGAAAAATTTACTGGTAACACTTTTGAAAGATCTTTGTCCTTTAGCAGCAGTGAAAAGCTGCTGCAGAGGTTGATATATATTTCATTTCTTCGCCTTTCATACTCAGTTTGTACTGTTCTTCAAAATGCAATGGGAAATTTCGTTATTACTACTGCTAAATCTCCGCTTATTCTACTGGAAATTCGCAACTTTGTTCCTATTTTTACTGCATACACACGCAGTCAGAAAATGTACAGAGGAATTAACAATCAGAATTGGCGTTATCACAAAAACCTCTGTAGTTCCTTCCAAGAACAGGAACGGCATTGTCCGATTTCCAGAGGACGACAAATGCCCCCTCTGTCCCCCCCGCTTTCCTATATGGGCCCCATGAGTGTGCTGCATATCTGAATTCTTTTAACCTCTTTTGCTTCTACACTAAAACGTGTTGATTGCTTGCTTTTGTTCTAAGTCAGCTTAGAAAATTTCTTGAGGCCCTCATATTCAAAGCGCTAAACGGGAGTTAATTTTTGACTTTCGAAGTGCTTGCTATAAAAATTTCCCTCATTATTAGCTGGCCAAGTGGAAGTTGTGTGACAGTTCTGAGACTCTGTATCCCAGCTTTTGTTTGCATAATGTTTTAGAGGGTATCCTATATAATCTCGTTAACCCACGTGATGAAGCGGTTACAACAAGGAGTCCCAAGAGAGACAGGGAAGGACAAAATTTGTCTTCTTCCGTCAAACTACCAATGTAAGAAGACTGATTCGAAGCTATGGAGGGGAGAGGGTAACATGCTTGGGAAGAAACTCCTTCCTTGCGCTTGAAGAGTAGGTGGACCATGTAAACAGCCGTCCCCAAAGAGAGCTTAAACAATTAAGCCAATAATTTTGTAGCAGCGTGCCAAGGGAGAGGCAGTCTTTATTGATCACTGAGTGGAAAACTACGTGCTTGGCTAAGTCCCAGAAAAGAAAATCATCCAGGGAGTCTCTAAGGGAGTGGATCGGCTGAGGCATAATCATCCGTGGTAATGTCATTGTAATACATGTCCCATGGCATGTCTCAATCTTCCGACTACGTCGAATAATGTGTGCAGAACGTATAGAAAGTAGCCAAAGTTTTGTTTGCTAAGGGGAACAAAGAGGAATCCTAAAAACAATTACACAGTGGCAAATATAATGTTATTCAAAGTAATTAAAGGGGAAAAAACGAACGCAACTGAAGAAAACCATGCCTAACCAGAAAAAGAGACTGGAGAAATGTTTCCTCAAGCGATGTTCAGTACTTACGTAGAATTACTTTACACGTCACAGCAGGAAGGAAAGTGGTGTGAATTGAGGAATACCGTTTGGATGTATCCACATCAACAAATGGGGAACACACTGTTGATGTGTACACTTAGGAGTAATTGAATTACAGACAGCTGGCGTTATACAAATGTGGCGCTGTGGGCGGCCCTGTAAACGGAAACGACATGACGTATGCAGCAATCCGACAATATAAGGAGTGATGCGACGTGAATCAGTAAGATTCGGACGTAGTATGGGTAAGACGAAGGATCTAAGCGCATTTGATCGTGGACAAATTGTCGGGGCCCGACGAATGGGTCACTCCATCTCGGAAGTCGTGCAGGCACTGGTATTTTCACGAGCCACTATATCACGGGTGCACCGTGAGTACATCTAATACGATAAAACCATCCCCCTACAAGGGCCAACAGCTGTAGACAACAGCGTGTGGATGAGCTGGGTGATCGTCGGCTAGCTCGCGTTGTAACAGCAGATAGACGGGCCACAGTGCAAGAAATCACTCGGATATTTAACGCTGGTGCACAAAAACATGTGAGCAGCCACACTATCCAGAACCATCTCCTCGCTATGGGGTACAGAACCCATCGTCCCACGAGGGTACCGCTGCTGACCGCACATCACAGGGTGCAAAGATTAGCATGAGCGCGGGAAAATCGCCACTGGACCCTAGACTTGTGGAAAAATGTTGCCTGGACTGATGAATTGAGATTCACGTTGGTACATGCGGATGGCAGGATACAAGTACGGCGCAAACTACATGAAGCGATGGATCCTTCTTGCCAGCAGGGTACTCTTCAAGCGGGTGGGAGTGGCATTCTCGTCTGGGGACTGTTTACGTGGACTGAAATGGGACCCCTGGTACGTATGATATCGTCCCTCACAGGTCAACGTTACCGGTATATTCTGGACGACCATTTGCTCTCGTTTGTGCGTCTTCAACATCCAACTGGGGACATCATCCTGCAACAAGAAAATGCAGCTCCCGAATTGTATCCGAATGGTTGAATGAACACTCCACCAACGTGACTTGGCTTCCTTGGCCAGCTAGGTCACCTGACCTCAATCCCATCCAGTATTATGGATTGAGGTCAAGTGACCCAGCTGGTCAAGAAAGCGAAGTCGCGTCGGGTATTCAAATTATTGGCACCACTTTACTATGGCCGGGTGAGACAACATTTTCCGATTTCAAACGCATTTTAGGAGCTTTGCCCTAAAAAATCGAATGGTTCCTCGCACTTCCGATTTGGAATAAGAATCCATTTGATGCGCCGTTGCGGAACTACTTCTTGCACACGCCTTAACGCAGTTACTGAACTTAAAACACCTCCCGTCGGCAGCTCTGACGCACTGTCTACTTCGCTCCCAAACACATACGGTCTGACTGTCTCGCACACGGTCTGACTTACTTTTTGATTCACCTACGTATTCATCATATGGAACTGGTTCTGTATCTCATGTGTAATCTCCGGAAACACCGTGGTCCCAAATTCAGTACGAGTGGTTTCTAATAGGCTTAAGTGCTCAAGATAAAGGACGCGTGGGACCAGGAAACAAACGATAAAAAAATAACAATCATATTCTTCACTGGTGGAAAAAGAAGTTTATATAACCCAAAACGGATGAATGTTTTCTTAATGCTCGCAACGAATGCCGCATTCGTAGTCGCCAGTTGTGCACTTTTCACTTTACAGCTGCGCCTCTGTTCTTTTAAATGCTGTATTCTAATTGCAAATGATGTGCGTGATTGGTGGATCTCCCGTGTACTTACTTTTGAACTTTGGAGCCTGATAAGCAGTTTGAAGTTTGAAAATCATGGACCATTGTGGTGGCGCACAGGTGTGAGCGCTGGACTCAAACCATTCTCCCGAGACGGGTCCGGATTCGAATTCTGGTGAGACACGGATGCTGTGTTCGTCTTACAGCACTGGATCTCTCTTTCTTAGCTGGAAAAGAAGAAAAGCTGGGCGCGTGTTCGAGTCACGGATGTTTATTTGGGAGTAGAACGAAATAAGTGAGCAACTCTAAAATATATAAGCAGTCGCCCGTCCATAATTTTGGGCCGCTGGTCCCAGGGGAGGGAGAGATTTAGAGCAAACATATCATCAAAGGCTCATCTGAGACTCGAACCTAAGCCCACTCGGAAGAACGAACAGTCAGAAGCAAGTGCATATACCACTGCACTCATTCGTAAACGAATGAGATGGGTCCTCGGACGAATGCGATGGGCAAAATTCACCGGGATTCGAACTCTGGCCCATTTCATTCTTCCGAGATGGGCTAGATTTCGAATCTCGGTGAGGCATGGATGTTGTTTGTCTTACGGCACTGGATCTCTCCCTTCCCTGGTATTTTTTTTTTGATTGGAGGTTTAACGACCACCGTGAGCAACTCAATGGGCTATAAGCAGTCGCCCGTCCCTAATTTAGGGTCACTGGTCCCAGGGAAGGGAGAGAGCCAGTGCCGTAAGACAAACACAACATCCATGCCTGACCGGGATTCGAACCCGGACCCCTTACTGACGAATGATCAGAGGCCAGCGCCTTAGACCACTGCGCCACCGGGGCGGCTCCCTGGTATCAGTGACACCAAATTAAGAAAGGGCGACTATTTACACTGATGAGCCCTTCCATTATGACCACCCCTAGCCTAGAGAAATGAGCGCGCCTGAAGACTGAATAGTGACGCAGGTGAAGTTCACAGAGTAGTATATATACAACACGAGGACCGGCTTTCGGTTAACAGAGTGTTCGGAGTCAAAATGGAAAAAGCTGCCGATTTATCGGAGTTTGATAAAGGACAATTTGTAATAGCATGGCGTCTCGGATCTACGATCTCGGAAACTGCGCGGCTTGTGGTTTTTTCAAACGCCGCTGTGATTATGTGCGCATCAAAAGTGATGCACAGATGGCCAAACGACCAACCGTCGTCCGCAGCTCATTTATGCTAGAGGGAAGCGGAGACTGTCGCGCACTGTTCACAGCGACCGCACTGCCACAGTGCGACAAATCACCCGCAGCTACAACAGCGGTGATCAGGGCAATGTGTCACGGCACACAGTTCGTTGCAACCTTCTGCGCATGCTCCTGCGTAGCCGAAGACCCAGCAGTGCCCCAATGCTCGCTGCACGTCATCGCCAACAACGCATGAAATGGGCCCAAGATCAACGAGATTGGACCGTGGATGATTGGAAGAAAGTGACCAGGTCTGACGAATCAAGATTCGCGGTGCATCATGTAGACTGCCGAGCGCGGATACGCCGATTACCAACGGTGGCAATGGCACCTGGATGCGCTGTTGGGCGGGAACAGCCCGGCGTTCGCGGTGTTATGCTGTGGGCGATGTTTCCTTGGGACACGTTTAGGTCCCGTTATCCCAATAGCACAATCCCTGACATCTGAACATCGTTGCAGACCAAGTTCACCCATTCATGGCAACTGTGTTGCCTGCTGGTGATGGCCATTACAAACAGGATAATACGCTATACCACACTGTCAGAACCGTCAAGAGTGGTTCGAGGAAAATGCTGGGGATTTTCTGTTAATGCCCCGGCCTTCAAATTTACCTGATATGAACCCAATCGAACATTTGTGGTTCTACTTGGGAAAGCGCGTTCGGGCTAAATTACCACCATCCCGAAATATACGGGAACTGGAGGACCTGCTGTTGATATTATGGAACCAGATATCCCAGGATACCTATCGGCACCTCAACGAATCGATGACTCGCCGGGGGCCGCTGTTTTGAGGGCTAAATGGGTTTCTACAGCTTATTAGGTAGGTGGGCATAATGTAAGTGCTCATCGGTGCACATTCATACGTTCTTCGCGCTAGGTACTTTTATTGGAGCTCGCACTCCAAATACTGTGTTTTCGTGATGCTAATTTAAATATGACGTACTACCGATCTCTGGTAGTCGCTAAATTTTCGTATGATATCCGATCTCAGTCGCTAAATTTGCGATTTCGAAGTGAAATTTTGCGTGTGATATCCGATCTCAGTCGCTGAATTTGCGTATGGTATCCGATCTCTGGTAGTTGCTAAATTTTCGTATGATATCCGATCGCATTCGCTAAATTTGCGATTTCGAAGTGAAATTTTGCGTATGATATCCGATATTCGCTAAATTTGCGTATGATATCCGATATTCGCTAAATTTGCGTATGATATCCGATCTCAGTCGTTAAATTTGCGGTTTTGAAGGGAAATTTTGCGTATGATATCCGATCTCTGGTAGTCGCTAAATTTTCGTATGATATCCGATCGCATTCGCTAAATTTGCGATTTCGAAGTGAAGTTTTGCGTATGATATCCGATATTCGCTAAATTTGCTTATGATATCCGATCTCAGTCGTTAAATTTGCGGTTTCGTAGGGAAATTTTGCGTATGATATCCGATATTCGCTAAATTTGCGTATGATATCCTATCTCTGGTAGTCGCTAAATTTTCGTATGATATCCGATCTCAGTCGCTAAATTTGCGATTTCGAAGTGAAATTTTGCGTATGATATCCGATCTCAGTCGTGAATTTGCGTATGGTATCCGATCTCTGGTAGTCGCTAAATTTTCGTATGATATCCGATCGCATTCGCTAAATTTGCGATTTCGAAGTGAAATTTTGCGTATGATATCCGATATTCGCTAAATTTGCGTATGATATCCGATCTCAGTCGTTAAATTTGCGGTTTTGAAGGGAAATTTTGCGTATGATATCCGATCTTTGGTAGTCGCTAAATTTTCGTATGATATCCGATTGCATTCGCTAAATTTGCGATTTCGAAGTGAAGTTTTGCGTATGATATCCGATATTCGCTAAATTTGCGTATGATATCCGATATTCGCTAAATTTGCGTATGATATCCGATATTCGCTAAATTTGCTTATGATATCCGATCTCAGTTGTTAAATTTGCGGTTTCGAAGGGAAATTTTGCGTATGATATCCGATATTCGCTAAATTTGCTTATGATATCCGATCTCAGTTGTTAAATTTGCGGTTTCGAAGGGAAATTTTGCGTATGATATCCGATATTCGCTAAATTTGCTTATGATATCCGATCTCAGTTGTTAAATTTGCGGTTTCGAAGGGAAATTTTGCGTATGCTATCCGATATTCGCTAAATTTGCTTATGATATCCGATCTCAGTTGTTAAATTTGCGGTTTCGAAGGGAAATTTTGCGTATGATATCCGATATTCGCTAAATTTGCGTATGATATCCTATCTCTGGTAGTCGCTAAATTTTCGTATGATATCCGATCTCAGTCGCCAAATTTGCGATTTCGAAGTGAAATTTTGCGTATGATATCCGATCTCAGTCGCTGAATTTGCGTATGGTATCCGATCTCTGGTTGTCGCTAAATTTTCGTATGATATCCGATCGCATTCGCTAAATTTGCGATTTCGAAGTGAAATTTTGCGTATGATATCCGATATTCGCTAAATTTGCGTAAGATATCCGATCTCAGTCGTTAAATTTGCGGTTTTGAAGGGAAATTTTGCGTATGATATCCGATCTCTGGTAGTCGCTAAATTTTCGTATGATATCCGATCGCATTCGCTAAATTTGCGATTTCGAAGTGAAGTTTTGCGTATGATATCCGATATTCGCTAAATTTGCTTATGATATCCGATCTCAGTCGTTAAATTTGCGGTTTCGAAGGGAAATTTTGCGTATGATATCCGATATTCGCTAAATTTGCGTATGATATCCTATCTCTGGTAGTCGTTAAATTTTCATATGATATCCGATCTCAGTCGCTAAATTTGCGGTTTCGAAGGGAAATTTTACGTATGATATCCGATCTCAGTCGCTGAATTTGCGTATGACATCCGATCTCTGGTAGTCGCTAAATTTTCGTATGATATCCGATCTCAGTCGCTAAATTTGCGATTTCGAAGTGAAATTTTGCGTATGATATCCGATATTCGCTAAATTTGCGTATGATATACGATCTCTGGTAGTCGCTAAATTTCCCTATGATATCCGATCTCAGTCGTTAAATTTACGGTTTCGAAGGGAAATTTTGCGTATGATATCCGATATTCGCTAAATTTGCGTATGATATCCTATCTCTGGTAGTCGCTAAATTTTCATATGATATCCGATCTCAGTCGCTAAATTTGTGGTTTCGAAGGGAAATTTTACGTGTGATATCCGATCTCAGTCGCTGAATTTGCGTATGGTATCCGATCTCTGGTAGTCGCTAAATTTCCCTATGATATCCGATCTCAGTCGTTAAATTTACGGTTTCGAAGGGAAATTTTGCGTATGATATCCGATATTCGCTAAATTTGCGTATGATATCCTATCTCTGGTAGTCGCTAAATTTTCATATGATATCCGATCTCAGTCGCTAAATTTGCGGTTTCGAAGGGAAATTTTACGTGTGATATCCGATCTCAGTCGCTGAATTTGCGTATGGTATCCGATCTCTGGTAGTCGCTAAATTTCCGTATGATATCCGATCGCATTCGCTAAATTTGCGATTTCGAAGTGAAATTTTGCGTATGATATCCGATATTCGCTAAATTTGCGTATGATATACGATCTCTGGTAGTCGCTAAATTTCCCTATGATATCCGATCTCAGCCGTTAAATTTGCGGTTTCGAAGGGAAATTTTGCGTATGATATCCGATATTCGCTAAATTTGAGTATGATATCCGATCTCTGGTAGTCGCCAAATTTGCGCTAATATCCGATCTCTGGTAGTCGCTAATTTTGCGTATTTCCCTTCGAAACCGCAATACCACAACTTTTTGTGACCAGTGTGCATGTGGGTTCGACTTTATTTACCATAACTTTACTAGTACGTTTTCCGACATGAAAACGCAATACGTCTATTAGACTGCACTCACGAATGCGCTTATTATCGGACGTAGGACGGATCAGTAATATTTTTACGAGTGCGGAGGTGGAGCAATGTCATTGTCTTTTTCCTACATGTTTTAATTCGCATTTTAACAGCTGCAGCGAAGAGTCAAACTTGGTATGAAGTTCACTTATTCTAGCGGTGCCTTTCATCACTACGAAGGTATTTAACTTTGCTTTTCTTTACTTGAAGTATGAATTCTTTTGAAGGATTTATTCCTGGGGAATTCGATGAAAGAAAAGTTTTCCGTAGGTTTAGAAAATCGGTTTAGTCAGTTTACTCCAACTCCATCCTACATACATATGATGTTGGATATGAAAGAAAACGAAATTTTCCCCGACAATGTTAAGCAATCGTTGTTTAAGAATTTTTTGCCCTCAATGAAATTTCAATTTATTCTCTACAAAAGCGGAATGTGAGTAGGATGGTTTCAAACATGAACATCTAACGTTCTGTGATATTTATTTACTCTGCGTAGGTTTTTCTTTCATGTTACGAAAGTAAAGATCAAATGCCACGAAATACACAATGTATTCCCACATTAGTTTCTCTATTGTGAAGTGAAATATCAGGAGGTCGAGTTTTGATGTTAAGCAATAGAATGCGTTATTTAATTCTGTTTATGAAAATTGCATAATATGAGTTCATAACAAACCCTTTTATTATACCCTTTATATAAAGGTCTGCTTATCGATGAGAGCAAAGAATTAACTATTTCGATAATGAACACCTATTTTTCTTGGAAAAGTATTTTCTCACGGAAAAAAGCGACCGTTATTTTAAAAGAAACTACTGCAAAAAAATAAAAATAAAACTACAATTACGGTAAATATCATTACTTCAAATAAGAATTTTACTAGACGAAACCCGTCAGAACCGAAGGTTACTTTTTTTTCTGAAAAGGATAAACTGATATGAAACAATAAATGTAAATTTTATTTGATTGACAAATTCATTCAACCACTTCAGTAAAGACAATAGTCCAGGTTCGTGATTTTTTTTGACTGAAGGTTTAACGGCCACCGTGAGCAACTCAATGGGCTATAAGCAGTCGCCCGTCCCTATTTTAGGGTCACTGGTTCCAGGGGAGGGAGAGAGCCCGTGCCGTAAGACGAACGCAACATCCATGCCTCACCGGAATTCGAAATCGGACCCTTCCCGAACGAATCATCATAAGCCAGCGCTTAGACCACTGCGCCACCGGGGCGGTCAGGTTCGTGATGAGCATCACGACTGGACCCTTTTTCAGTCGTGGAATGTGAGGCGGAAGTCCACTCATCTCGATCAGGTGCAAAAATTCAACTGGATAGCTCACTCTTTCACTCTCATCTTCAGTCACAACTGTGTTTGTAAATGTTGTTGGAATGAGATTCGCGTTGCGAATACTCTAAATTCTCTTTTGCATGAGACATATAGTTGCGACCCATTTAAAGCTCGCTCCTTCCAGTAAGGCTCTTACGTTTTCTTTTTCTTCTCTGCGAAAGTGACATTCTGTTAAGGGAAAATATGCAATAAAGTATTTATTTACTTTAGGACTGATCATAGGACACCATGCACACACACCAAGTCTGACATTCAACTGAGCACCTGATGTAGGTAAGGACCGCACGCTTCTCCCATAGACTTTACACGGGAACTTTGCCGCCCCGCCACGCCCGAAACGTTGCCCCTATCTGTTTTCTCTTCGACTGGCACATCTTCATGGTTAGACTTTTATTTTGATACCTAAACCATATTTTTACGTTCAGCCGTCCCCTCAAAATAGATCTCACAGTAAAAAACCTTATAGATTGAAGATATAGATGGCGCAACCCAATAGGTACATTCTAAATATTTTCACTAACAGTGGTCAACGGAATATCAAACAGAAGTCATCGCTCTTTCCACGTTTATAAGAATCTCCGGTTGATTTATCAGTTAAAAAGTCGCAACAATTTTTCATCGTCACAAAGACGGGTCCCTTCGTCATCGCTCACTTCATTACGGAAATGCTCCATCTTGGAATGTCCTTGCGTGAGGCGTTTGTGGGCAAGACAGATCGTGTTAACCATCTTTTTAGATATAGATAAAACCCTTGGTAGCGTGACCTCCACGAATCTGGTAGTAATCTGTCCAATTCCATTGTAGTTTCTCCTTCGTGGACATTTTATCGATTGTGGAAATCCGGCAAATTCTTCTCCAACCGGTTCATTTGGAAATCCGGCAAATTCTTCTCCAACCGGTTCATTTGGCTATATGAATAACCCTGCTCACATTACGAATTATAAATTATGCTCAATTTTTTCAGGTGGCGTAAGTGCATTTTGTTTCTTTTTTTGCTGAATTTATAGATTTTTTAAAAATCTGCTTTGAAATACATTGCCTGAGAGAGAAAATGCCACACGATGAAGGAATGCTCGAAAACACACCAAAACGGTACACACAGATTGTCAAGTAAGTCCTGAACAAATGATTTAATTGTCACATATAGACTAGGCTCGAGTGGCCGAATATACAGGATGATCAATAAGGAGTGTGGCCCCCATTTTGGGCGATAGAGCGTTGAATCCGACGTGGCGTCGAGGGAATGAGAGTCAGAATAGTGTCCTGGGGTATCGTGGACCACGTGGTGTTGATCCGAGTCCACAGTTGATCTTCATTTTGCGAGCGCAAGAGGGTACTCAACCGACGTCCAATCGTGTCGCACAGATGCTCGATGAGCGAGAGGTCGGGTGATCCTGCTGCCCACGGAATCATTCAGGCTGATTTCAGCGATGTGCGGCCGGGCGTTATCCTGTTAAAAAACGGCGTTTGGAATGCCCTGAAGATGCGGTAGTGCCACGGGCCAACAGCACCTCGTGAACATAGCGGCGGACCGTCAATGTGCCCGTAATGCGTACCAGCGGTGAGCTGCTGTTGGCGCTGATAGCACCCCACACCATGCTTTTGCACAATGGCGGGGGAATCCGTCCGTTGGCCACGTCGCCTCCAGACTCTCACACGGCGATCATCCGTGGTGAGACAGAACCGCGACTCGACGCTGAACAGCACACTGCTCCATTAGGGCATCCCACGCACCCCTGGAGCGACACCAAAGCAAGAGGTGAAGACGATGGCTCGCGGTCAAGGGTAGGCTCCGCAACGGATGGTTGGACAGCAAACCAGAGGCAGCAAATCGGCGCGACACTGTCCGCGTGGATATTGGAGCATCCAAACATCACCGTACACTCCGCAAAATGCCGCCCGTTGCGGCCTGTGGGTCCGATACGGTATGACGTCGGATGCGGCGATCGTTGCTCGCGGACGTCCGTTTCCGTGCTCCGGTCCCTCTGCGACGTTGCACAGATCCTTCCCGGGACCACTGTCTTCAAATGAGACCGACGGTTGAGGCATCACTTGGCGTTTCTTCCGCAATACGACGCAAGGACCATCCGGTGGTACAAAGGCCTAGGATGACACCTCTCGTGGCCGCCCCGGTGGCGCAGTGGTCTAAGCGATGGCCTCTGATCATTCGTCCGAACGGGGTCCGGGTTCGAATCCCGGTGGAGCATGGATGTTTTGTTTGTGTTACGGCACTGGCTCTCTCCCTTCCCTGGAACCAGTGACCCTAAATTAGGGACGGGCGACTGCTTATAGCCCATTGAGTTGCTCACGGTGGTCGTTAAACCTCCAATCAAAAAAAAAAAAAAAAAAAATAGACACCTCTCGTGAACTTATCCATTTGACGAAATGGCGTCTGAACGGCGTTGGCATCACTTTTTCATTCTCCAGACACCGTTACAGCAGAACAACTGATTTCTCGCGTCCGTGACGACGTCTCGACTGATGGCCTCACGGGCTCGTTGTCCGCTTATATCTCTCGCGCCGTTCGTGCGATTAGCCTGTAAATGCAATAATTTGCATAACTGATACGTGTGCACCCACCCTGCAATTTGCATGGCGCTGCGTGCACGTCTTCGTGGTGTGACATTTTCTCTGTCAGGCAGTGTATATTGTTCATGCCAGAAAGGATTCAAAAAGACTTGTTTTTACAATAGAAAATTTGGTGTTACCTTCCTTGTTATGTTTCTCACGATGCACACGCGTTAGGAACATCTCCTAACAGGAAAAGTAGCGCATCCACGCTCTTTCCAAGTCACGCACAATGTCTTTGGTTTTATAGAAGTACCATTGTATTTTTTGCTTCTACCCAGCTCCCTTTTTGAGAAGATTGTTTTTTTTTATTGGAGGTTTAAAAAATTATTTATTGGACTTGCTGGACAGATACATTGACATGTACTGTATATTAGACTTGGTTGACAGATATGCACTGAAGAGCCAGAAAAACTGGCAGAGACCAGCTTATGCAAAATACACAGCAACGTCACCTATGCGCGTACTCGGTTGCGTCCGCCAGTGCGTATATAAAGCGATAGACATCCTTGCCAGCTGTCAGAGCTGTTTTCGGCATGAGAATGACAAGTGATAACGATTTACGCGATTTTTAACGCGATGTCATAGTTGGCGCTCGTGAGATGGGCCATAGTATTTCGGATGTAGAAACGAAGTTCGGATTTTCACGGACGACCATTACAAGGGTGCACCGTGACTACAGGAATTCCGGCAAAACCTCCAACCTACGATACCAGTGGGGTCGTTAAAAGACATTGGGTGAACGTGACCATCGTTGGCTGTCAACAATCGTTTCACGCGATAGGCGTGCAACACTCTCGCAGGTATCATCGGATTCAATGCTGGAGCCTGAACAAGCATTAGCGTCCGCACTGTGCAATGTACCCTGCACGATATGGGCTTTGGTAGCCGACGCCCAACTCAAGTCCCCTTGATGGGTGCACGACACATAGCTATGTGCCTCGCTTGGGAACGGCAACACCGCCACTGGACACTTGATGACCAGAAACAAGTAGCCTGGTCTGACGAATCGCGTTTATAACTGTATCAGGCAGATGGAAGGATTCGTGTGTGGCGCAAACCCCATGAAGGCATGAATCCTGCCTGTCAACAGGGAAATGTCCCGGCTGGTGGGTGGTCCGTAATGGCATGGGGTGTATTTAGCCGGACTTCAATGGGACCCCTGGTTCGTCTACAAACATCTGTGACCGGCCAATGCTATGTGCGCATCCTTTCTGACGAGGTACACCCGTTCATGTCCTGCATTCATGACGATGGGTTGGGCCTGTTCCAACAGGACAATGCACCTCCACACAAGTGTCGGGACGCCACATCATGTTAGAGGAGCATTCATCTGAGTTTGGGGTGTTGCCATTCCCACCCAAGTCCCCAGATCTGAACGTGATAGAACGCATTTGGGATGTCATGCAACGCGCTGTCGAACACAGGAATCCGAGACCTCGGAATAAACCCGAATTGTGGAACGCTCTGCAGGAAGTATGGTGTGCATTGCCTACAGCATATTTCCAGAAGCTAGTGGAGTCCATGCTTTGTCGTATTTCTGCAGTCCTGCGCTCCCTTTGGGGACCTACCAAGTATTAGACTGGTGTACAAGTTTTTCTGGCACTTCAGGATATACAGTAGTAGGTTTACAGGATGCTAAATTACCAAAGTACACAGAGAGCCAGTGTTGATCAAGTAACACATTGATAGCCAGTGCCGAAAGAACAACACAAACATTCATGCCTCATCGGGATTTGAACCCGGTCCCTACTATGGCGAATGGTACAAGCCAGCGCCTTAACCACTGCGCCACCGGGGCGGCAGGTTTGACGACCACCGTGAGTAACCCAATGGGCTATAAGCAGTCGGCCGTCCCTAATTTAGGGTCACTGGTTTCAGGGAAGGGAGACAGAGCCAGTGCCGTAAGACAAACACAACATCCATGTCTCACCGGAATTCGAACCCGGATCCATCGCGGACGAGTGATCAGAAGCCATCCCTTAGACCACTGCGCCACCGGGTAGGCGAAGATTGATTTGAAACCGACCATTGCAATTCCGACGACAATGAAACAACCTGCTAAATTAAATTTTGAAGTGTCTACCCCAGTTTCTCGATGACTTATGATCCTCCCCCCCCCCCGCCAGTTACGCACATTTTCTTTTATGATAACAGTTATACGAAATTTCACAATAAATATTTTCCTTGTAATAAAGCAATTATTTTAGAATAGAGAAAACTGGAATGAATTTCTAAAGAAAAATGAAAATCGTTGAAAGGAAAATTAGCATCTAATCTGCTTATGTAGCATTCTTTGTGATTCGGAAATCTTTCCGGCGTAAAATGAAACAGTAGTTTCTTAAAAATAGGTAAATCGTAAAAGGAAAGTAATTGTCTGTTGCGAAAGTACATTTCGTCTTTCCTGTTGAAGTATTTGTTCGGTTTAGAAGGAAGCTGCAACAACTCCGTCCTCAGCAGAATTCTATCCACATAAAAAAGAGACTGCACTTCTTTTATGTGAAGTTTAAAATATATATATAAAGACATAACTTTCTCTGGTGACTATAAATTCTCTCTTAAGATAGAAGAAATCTTTTTCAGGTAAAATAAAATGACAGTTTAGTAGCCACTAATCTCAATTTTCTGCGCTAATGATGATTTCTTGAAAGCTGAAGAATTCTTTTCGAATACGAAGAAACTGCTTATAATTTACAAAGAAAATATAGAATCTTTAAGGCTGTTACGCAAACACTTCTTAGTTGTACGAGGGCAAATCAAAAAGAAAACTTAATTGCATTGTATTTACCAAAAATAATATGAAACTTATATAAGTCAAACATTAGTTTTCAGTGTAGTCTCCGTACAGCTCCCCGCACTATTTGTAACCGTCCATAAAAATTTTGATCTCACTGGTGAAAGACTACAGTTGTCCCTGAAGACATGCATACAGTGTTTCTTTGCCGCCCCGGTGGCGCAGTGGTCTAAGGCGCTGGCCTCTGATCATTCGTCCGTACGGGGTCCGGGTTCGAATCCCGGTGAGGCATGGATGTTGTGTTTGTCTTATGGCACTGGCTCTCTCCTTCCCTATAACCAGTGACCCTAAATTAGGGACGGGCGACTGCTTATAGCCCATTGAGTTGCTCACGGTGGTCGTTAAACCTCCAATCAAAAAAAAAAAAAAAAAAAAAAAAAAAAAAAACAGTGTTTCTTTCACTTCTTCACAATTACTAAACCGTTGACTGCTTAATGTTTCTTTAAGCGGACCTAAGAAATAAAAATAGCGTGGTGCGATGTTGTATACGTTTTCTAAAAAGAGCACGTGTTTATACAGAGGGTGAGCCGACCGTTTTGCAACATTTGCATAAACGCATGTGCGGTGGCGGGTATATCACGTATTCAAACTAGTTGCAAGTCGCGCACTGCAGTCAGCCGAAAGGGATATAAAGTGGTAGTCGTTGTTGTGAACAGCATTGCACGTCGTCATTCTGATTGTGGTTGGGACGCCTAAATGATGAACAGCCGCAAAAGGGTAATTAGAGAACTTTTGCTTTACGAGTTGAATTCTGCCATAATGCTGCTCAAGCAACACGAAACATTTGTCATGCGAAAGGGGAAGGTTCCGTGGACCATGCACCGCTACCAGATGGTTCAAGAAATTTCGCTCAGCTGACAGAAACTTTGATGATCAACCAAGGTCAGGTAGGCTGCGAACCGTGGATTCAGAGGCCGTGCGCCAGGCCGTAGAGGCAGATTCGACAACCAGCACTAGGAGATTATCAGGCGAGCTGGGCATTTTTTTTTATTGGAGGTTTAACGACCACCGTGAGCAACTCAATGGGCTATAAGCAGTTGCTCGTCCCTAATTTAGGGTCACTGGTTCCAGGGAAGGGAGAGAACCAGTGACTCTAAATTAGGGACGAGCAACTGCTTATAGCCCATTGAGTTGCTCACGGTGGTCGTTAAACCTCCAATCAAAAAAAAAAAAAAAAAAAAAGACCACTGCGCCACCTGAGCTGGGGATATCGCAGACGATCGTGGTTCGTCATCTTCAGGACCTCGGCATGGTCTCCAGGAGCGGCCGCTTTGTCCCTCACGAACTGACGCCAGCTGAAGCAAACCGCGGAGTGAAAGTGTCACGAATCTCCTGGAAAACCAGCGTGTGATGTACGTCTCATCAAGAGAATTGTTACGTGCTGTGAAAAGTGGGTCAATTTGCGTAATGTTAGCCCACAACGGCAGTGGTTGAGCCCAGGGCAGCTTTCAGAACCTATTGCCTAACGTGGGCGCTTCGAGCACTAGGTGGTGCTATGCGTCTGGTGGAATTTCGAGAGGATAATTCATTACGAATTTGTTCCAGATGGTCGGACCATCAGCGCGAATCTCTGCTCTGAACAGCTGGAGCGGACGTATATCGTTTTGGAAGAAAAATGCCTGGCAGTGGTGAACAGAAAGTGAGCTCTCCTACAGCAGGACAACGCTCAGTCTCATACCGGGCGAACGACCATCACAAAACTCCATGAACTTGAGCGCATGGAACTGATGACACACCCAGTATTTAATCCGCATCTTGCCCCGTCGGATTATTACTTGTGCCGGTCCATAGCCCATTTCTTTCGCGGGCGGCTCTTCAACAACCAGGAGGAGGTGGCAGCTGAGGTAACGGAGTTCTTCGCCTCGAAGGACAAGAACTGGTACCGCCGCGAAATCGAAGAACTGGCAGACAGATGGCTAAAGATGGTGTAACACGATGTCCTAAACTTTGAATGCTAGTCAGCTTTCGTCGTACAGGTACGTATGAAGACATAAAGTAATCAATATATTGCAAAAATTACGACTCACCCTCTGTAGCGTCCTTTGGTCTGCCTGATGGCCTGTGGACATCATATTTCTGGAACTACTGTATTAGTCCGATGTGATGTTTTTTTGCGTTAAAAATCACGAAGTGTTGGAAGGATTATTCTTGCCCTTCCCTCCTTTTGCAATGTATAATTTGCTGCTAGAGGGGGGCGTCAATTCAAGTGCTATGGATGCGTCTTACGCTTTAGCAAAAGAAGTACTTTATAACGCAGCGATTCCTTTATGGCATGAAAGCTGAAACTGGTTGACCTGTTCACTACTTATAGGGGGAGCTATGATCATGGAGTCTATGATCAAGATGCAGTGACGGGGTATCCGTTGAACTGCGTTCATCACTTCTTATACCTGTAAACTAAAACTGTTTTTTGATATTCTGTATATTACACTACGTGAACATTTGACCAACGTAATGACTAATGCAAGTTCGCTTGTTTATAGTGTTGTATTTATTAGGTAAGCACAAAAGTATTTGCTGTTTTGCGAGGAAGCAAAAGAAACACCATGGAATGTTTGAATTGGGGAAAAGTTGGCGTCCGCCCGCGGTTTATCGTCAGCACAAATCCCAAGATAGATGCTCTGCGAACATGAATCAGATGAGTAAGCAGTTTGGTAGTGGAAACTACTACTCATCAATGACGGTATCAGTAGAGATCATTCATGGATCATTCGTGGGTGTTTATTATACGAATTTAAACTCGATTCAGCTGCTGCAGAAACAAGCGGTATTTGTTTAGCATTTGGGGCATATGCTGTGAAGGAACGCACAACTCGGGATTATTTTCGAAAGTTCTGAGACGGAGATGAATCCCTTAAAGACAAGTCACGGAGTGGTCGTCCTGACAGTCTTGACACAGAAACCCTAAGAGTTGTTATTGAGCAGGACACTAGACAAACATGCCAGGAACCAGACCAGTCCTTTGGTGTTAGTGATGAACTTGACACAGAAACCCTAAGAGTTGTTATTGAGCAGGACACTAGACAAACATGCCAGGAACTAGCCCAGTCATTTCGTGTTAGTGATGAAACCGTCAGAATCTTGACACAGAAACCTTAAGAGTTGTTATTGGGCAGGACACTAGACAAACATGCCAGGAACTAGCCCAGTCATTCGGTGTTAGTGATGAAACCGTCAGAATCTTAACACAGAAACCCTAAGAGTTGTTATTGAGCAGGACACTAGACAAACATGCCAGGAACTAGCTCAGTCATTTGGTGTTAGTGATGAAACCGTCAGAATCTTGACAAAGAAACTGTAAGAGTTGTTATTGAGCAGGACACTAGACAAACATGCCAGGAACTAGCTCAGTCATTTGGTGTTAGTGATGAAACCCTCAGAATCTTGACAAAGAAACTGTAAGAGTTGTTATTGAGCAGGACACTAGACAAACATGCCAGGAACTAGCTCAGTCATTTGGTGTTAGTGATGAAACCGTCAGAATCTTGACACAGAGACCCTAAGAGTTGTTATTGAGCAGGACACTAGACAAACACGCCAGGAACCAGCCCAGTCATTTGGTGTTAGTGATGAAACCGTCAGAATCTTGACACAGAGACCCTAAGAGTTGTTATTGAGCAGGATACTATACAGACATTCCAGGACCTAGCCCAGTCATTTGGTGTTAGTGATGAAACCGTCAGAATCTTGACACAGAAACCCTAAGAGTTGTTATTGAGCAGGATACTATACAGACATTCCAGGACCTAGCCCAGTCATTTGGTGTTAGTGATGAAACCGTCAGAATCTTAACACAGAAACCCTAAGAGTTGTTATTGAGCAGGACACTAGACAAACATGCCAGGAACTAGCTCAGTCATTTGGTGTTAGTGATGAAACCGTCAGAATCTTGACAAAGAAACTGTAAGAGTTGTTATTGAGCAGGACACTAGACAAACATGCCAGGAACTAGCTCAGTCATTTGGTGTTAGTGATGAAACCCTCAGAATCTTGACAAAGAAACTGTAAGAGTTGTTATTGAGCAGGACACTAGACAAACATGCCAGGAACTAGCTCAGTCATTTGGTGTTAGTGATGAAACCGTCAGAATCTTGACACAGAAACCCTAAGAGTTGTTATTGAGCAGGACACTAGACAAACACGCCAGGAACCAGCCCAGTCATTTGGTGTTAGTGATGAAACCGTCAGAATCTTGACACAGAGACCCTAAGAGTTGTTATTGAGCAGGATACTATACAGACATTCCAGGACCTAGCCCAGTCATTTGGTGTTAGTGATGAAACCGTCAGAATCTTGACACAGAAACCCTAAGAGTTGTTATTGAGCAGGATACTATACAGACATTCCAGGACCTAGCCCAGTCATTTGGTGTTAGTGATGAAACCGTCAGAATCTTGGCACAGAAACCCTAAGAGTTGTTATTGAGCAGGACACTAGACAAACATGCCAGGAACTAGCTCAGTCATTTGGTTTTAGTGATGAAACCGTCAGAATCTTGACACAGAAACCGTAAGAGTTGTTATTGAGCAGGACACTAGACAAACACGCCAGGAACCAGCCCAGTCATTTGGTGTTAGTGATGAAACCGTCAGAATCTTGACACAGAAACCCTAAGAGTTGTTATTGAGCAGGACACTAGACAAACATGCCAGGAACTAGCCTAGTCATTTGGGGTTAGTCATGAAACCGTCAGAAGAAACCTGCATGCAATAGGTAAGACATACAAATTGACTAAGGGGTCCCCCACGAATTTTCTGCAGTGAATAAACAGCAACGTGTCTCAGTTGCTGTTTATTCACTGCAGAAAAGGAATCAGTTTTGGGTAGCGTACTCACACATCATGAGAAGTGGATTCAGTACAGCACTCCAAAACGATCTAGATATTGGTTGCCCACCATTGACTCAGTTCCTCACACATTAAAACCAGCACTGCATTCAAGTAAAGTTATGCTGTGTTTATGGTGGACAGCACGTGGTGTTGTTCATTACGAACTCTTGCAAAGCTGCTAAACGTTCACCGCTGCAGTGTACTGTGAACAACTGAAACATGTACATAAGAACCTGAAAAAGAAGGAAGTAGCACTGGTCAAGAGAAAGGGAATTCTGCTTCTTCAAGATAAGGCTTGTGCCCACTCTGCTTAATTGACCACAAACACTATCGAAGAAGACAATCCGATTTTTGGTGTAAATGTAACAAAGATGGTAAGTCAGATAATATCCGAAAACTTGAAAATTTAATATCTCTGGGAGATGTAATGGTTAGCATACCCGGGCGCTATGTGGGAGACGCGGGTTCGAGTCCCGCTCCAGGACGGTGAAATTTTCAAGTTTTCGGATAGTATCTGACTTACCATCCTTGTTACATTCACACCAAAAATCGGATTATCATCTTCAAAATTTGTATTATATGGTGTAATCCCGTTTTTCTTTCATGACTATCGAAGAACTTGGGCTTTTATGTCAACCAGCTTACTTACTAGATATCTCGCCTTCAGACTATTACTTGTTTCCTTCACTCGACGATCATTTACGTGGATACGACTTCTCCAACTTTGATGAGTTGCACGCTGCTCTGGAAAACTTTTTCTCTTCCCATGACCCAGCATTTTATCGCTGGAGTATATATAAGTTGTTAACACGTTGGCAGAAGGTTGTTAATGCCCATGGTAATTGTTTTGATGAATGAACTGCTTTTCTACTACGTAGGTGTTATACTTTGTCTCAGTCTCCAAAAACGGGCAATACTTTTGTGGTTACCTGATATTTGTTTAATACTCGTGGTACTATCTGGGTTTTGATCTTACGCCCCTAGGGGATCGTTGTTCATCTAGTGTAAGTTTACCTTGACAAAGCCTCCCGTTGGTAGGTGAAGACTCAGCATGTTTAACATACTTTTTCGTTATACACCATCTCACGGATTTATGCGAATTTCTAGTCTTTGCTTCTGAATATCTAATTGCCGCCCCGGTGGCGCAGTGGTCTAAGCGATGGCCTCTGATCATTCGTCCGAACGGGCTCCGGGTTCGAATCCCGGTGAGGCATGGATGTTGTGTTTGTTATACGGCACTGGCTCTCTCCCTTCCCTGGAACCAGTGACCCTAAATTAGGGACGGGCGACTGCTTATAGCCCATTGAGTTGCTCACGGTGGTCGTTAAAACTCCAATAAAAAAAATAAAAACCAACAACATCTAATTGATTTTTTCCTTCGATACTATTTATTACAAAGATTATTTTGGTTAGCACTTCCTTTTCTAGTAATGCAGTTTTCCCGTTAGACGAAGCAATGGTAAACTGCGATTTTATCCATATTTCTGCTTCTAAAAATCCTGTTTGAAAAATAGTTTTTGTGTCGGATAGTTTTGGTGGGGAAAGTTTTAAATATAGGTTCAAATTTTTCGGTGAACTGTTTTGCCTCAAGGGATCGTAAGTGTATAATTATGTTTCCGACATATTTGCAGCAATAGCTCTGCTCATGAAAATTTGATTGAAAACGTTACTTCGTGTTTATGTAATGGGAAACGTTTTGCCCATATTTTCTGCATAAAATAATGCACTGTTTTTCCAAACAGGGGGCAGAGATGAATATCATATTTTTCTTAATACCTCTACTTCTAGCAGTCCGATTTCAAAAACGCTTTGAGCGGAATGATTTGCGAATAATTTCAAATGTTTCTAACGCACAAGTTTGCCACTAGAGGGCATACGTCACGTCTTTATGTTTAGAGCGTATTTGCAGCAATTGGTCTGCGTGTAAAAACCCGTTCGAGAAAAAAAAAATCCGTTTTCGGTCAGCTAACTAGGAAAACATTTTATGTGCATTTTCCTGCACAAAATAATGTACAATTTTCCCGCTGGGGTGAGCAAATAGTTCACTTGTTTTTGTCGATATCTGTGTTTCTAAAAGCCCGATTTAAAATTCATTCAACATCTTATGTGGAAAAATTTGCATGCACTTGTGGATTGTGTGTAAGTTCTCAGTTCTGGAGCTAGGTGGTGTTCGTGGATGTATTTCTGTTTTTCAAACATCTTTCCTTCTAAGAATCGTATTGAAGAATTTATTTTTTGATAAATGGCATATTCGCTACCCTAAATATTGGGAACGTTGATACCTGAACAATGCTGTTTTTCAGCTAGGGCGTAAATGTTTTTTGTTTTTGTTTTTCGCTATCTCTGCTCCGAGAAAATATACAGGGTGTCCCATAAAGGAGTAACCAATTTCAAATAGTGATAACAGTTTTAGTATAAATTATCTCAATACACAACTTATGTTAATTGACAGAACAGCTCATGAAGTTGTATGGCATTCGACATGGGCACCATTTGTCACCCGAACAATGTTTAAACGGTATTCCAGTTCCAACTAATTTTCGTTCGAGAATGTCCGTATTAACTTTCTGCAGTGCGTGTGTAATTCTCCTCTTTAGGTCAGCCATGTCTGCAAAAGTGGTGCTGTAAACTTTTTCCTTAATGAATCCTCATAACAAAAAAAGTCACAGGGCGTATGTGAGGGTCGCGCAATGGAACCATCACGGCCAATCCATCGATTAGGAAAGTTTGTATCTAGAGACCTCCTCACAATCAAACCCAATGGGGTGGCGCCCCATCTTGTTGGAAAATGACCAGAGTTGCAAGTTCATCCAACAGGGGATACACAAACTGCTCAATCATATCCTGGTATTTATCAGCTCTCACGGTCGCTTCCTGAAAGAAAAAGGGTCCAATAACACGGTTGACCATTATGCCACACCAAACATTTACTTTTGGGCTAGCATGTTCATGTTCCATTGTGCGATGCGGGTGTTCAGTTCCCCAAATTCTCACATTCTGTTTATTAACCTTTCCAGAAACCTGGAAAGTGCACTCATTCGAGAAACAGGTTTGTCTCAGGAAAGATTTAGCACTTGCAATGATCTCCAACATCTCTTCAGCAAACTGTTTACATTTCACATGATCATCTGGGGTTATGTGATGGATTATCTGCAGTTTATACGGGTGCATTTTTTGACGTAACACACTGTCTGTGCACTGACGACTTGGGGATTGCCAGCTGTCTTGTTGCATGTCTGATTGACCTTCGAGGGCTACGAGTGAATGTTTCTCTCGCAACCTGCTTCCTTTTTGGAACCAGCAATAGATGGTCGTCCAAGGCTTTTCTTTGTAAGGACGCTGCCAGTTTCCTTGCACCACTCTCTGATACTGTTACGTCTGGGCGCTTTGCTCCCATATATTGTTCTGAATTTCCCCTGAACCTACGTTTCGGATCGGGTTTCAATAAATCACTCCACAATCTGTGCTTTCGTCGCAGGATCCATTGAGTACTCTTCTACAAAACTTTAGGGTATTCCTTACCACCTGCAACGAACAGAATGCTGATATTAGTTTTGCATTCAAAGTTATCATTTGAATTGATAACAAGGAACAGTACGCCAATTAAGTAGTAAATAGTAACACTGTACTAGTGATCAGATTTATTGGCGCAGAAAGTAGACACATTAGCGTTTCCAAGCTTTCGCACATCAACCAGGTGGCTTTTTCAAGGAAGTTAGATAGAAACTGCGAGGAAGTTAGTTTCGGTCTAACTTCCTTAAGAAAGCTATCTATCTGGTTGATGTGTGAAAGCTTGGAAACGCTAATGCGTCTACTTTCTGCGCCAATAAATCGAATAAGTAGTACTGTGTTACTATTTACTAGTTATCATTTGAAATTAGTTACACCTTTTTGTGACACCCGGTACTTGAAAAATTCCTTCCCCGTAGCATAGCTTTTATTAGGGAAAATAATTGTCGTATCTTTTATACTTTTCATTAGTTCAAAATTTTAACCCCAGGGGTCGTCAGCTTATATTTCTTTGTGAAAGATTTTATTCTATTCTAAAAATCATTTAGAAAAATTCTTTTCTGCTAGGACACTCTTAATCATGAAGTTATTTGCACCCACTTTATTCTTTGAGTAACGCAGAGCTTTCCCGCGTCAAGTTACACAATGTTATACTGTGTATCTCTTGTAATTGTTCAATCTGAAAGTCTCTTTTGCCTCTATCTTCTGCTGTGAGGAAAATCTGTATACAGTTTGTAAAGTTTCGTCAAACACTTTTCAGTTGCTAGTTAAAATAAGTATTGTTTGTACGTGTGGATGCTTTGTCGATTGTTGAAAGGGCTAATATTTTTTTTTTGTTTTGAAAACGGTTCCATTGATTGTGGATAAACTCCACTCACACTGCGTATTTTAAAGTATGCGAGTTTTTTTCGTAGAAGGTGTAAGTGTATTCCTCTTTGACGTAGGACTACGTCTATCTCCGCGGATATTGTGGGGCGATTTACAGCCGAATGCGTGTGACGAAAATAGGTCCCAATTGAAATCATTATAGCGTTAAATACACGTACCGTACACTGATCGTGTTAGCACATTCGTAAACAGCATGGCGTCCAATTCGCGTACTGCGCAATACATCGTGCGCGCGACGCTCCCCTAACTCCCTGTGCGCTGGGGAGATGATGTAATATTTCTGGGTGTGTCCCCGAGTTTGACTCGGTCTATCTCTGCAACCGTGAGAGCAACACGACTGTGCGTGGTGTCGTTTTACATCTCTCTACGAGATCTCGTCAAATATGTGAAGGACATTTCGCAGTAGTTTGAACTGAACATTTTAAAAATTGTTTTCTTGTGAACAATATCGTAGTTTATCTAGACAACCGTGAGTGCAAAACGACTGTGCGTAGTATAGTTTTAAGGCTTTCGACGAGATTTATTCACATATATGAAGAACATATCACAGTGGTTTAAACTAAAATTTAAAACAATTGTTTTCGTGTGAACGGGTTAACATTTTCGACAATGTCGCAGAATGAACGCAAGCAATAGTGAAGAAAATCAAAATGAGTGGCAAGTGATGCTGAATGTAAGAAGCCCAAGAACACTGCAGCCCAACGAACTAGAGAGTATCGAGAACGCCTGAAAGCTGCCGCAGCCAAACAAAAATCCAACACACCGATTAAACCCGTACCCGGCTTATCGCGAACTCTGCTTCATGTTCGCAATGTATCCAGCATTATTTGTAAAAAAATTATGTAAGCTACGTTTCATATCATAGACCTGTGTCGGATATAACAAATTAAATAAACGTTTTCAAACCATACTCGATTGCTTGGAAACCATACTCATCTGTCCGATCCGCTAGTCGTAGTTCTACGTTCCAAACTGACGGCTCATTCAGAACTGAGCCTACCTTTGTGTAATAGCACAAAGAAGGGCGTAGGTAACAAGGAAAATGTTCTGAGTCGCATATAGACAACTATAACGAAGTAAATTTCTCCGTCATTTTCGGTCTACGCCGGGATTCGAACCCGAGTACGCTTATTCCGGAACAAGCAGCTCTACCAACTGAGCTACGCAGACATGTATTCTGATTCCTATCTGCCTTTATGTCATGTGCGTCCTGCTGGCACGTACGTCACATCTCCCCCCGAAAGAGGGCCGGGGGCATGGCCTACGGGTCAGCCGTGACCATGAATCGCTGCAGGCAGACAACCACTGTAGAACGTGCACTTGAGAACTCCCAGTCAATCTGGTGTGTGGAATGCAACGTCACACACATTTATTTTTCGAAACGCTGGAGAAGGAATTCTCTGATTTTTCCTGTCTCGCGGTGTGGAAATAACATCACACCAATGCGAGATTTTGAACGGCCGGGTCATCCGGCTAGTTCGGGCGCCATTATAACGAAGTAAATTTCTCCGACATTTTCGGTCTACGCCGGGATTCGAACCCGAGTACGCTTATTCCGGAACAAGCAGCTCTACCAACTGAGCTACGCAGACATGTATTCTGATTCCTATCTGCCTTTATGTCATGTGCGTCCTGCTGGCAGGTACGTCACACAACGCCGAGGGACAACCGTCATCTCTTGAAGGTCTCTTTGAGTGACATTTCTGCACCATCAACGGCGTTGGTACAGCAATGGCGAACTGTGATACATTCTCCCATGTTAGCTGTAACAGTGCATCGGCGGTTATTACAGTTCGGACTGAAGCCTGATTGGCTTCTCCTCAGGCTGTCCTTCACACCGAATCAACGGACTTGCCAGGCTGCAATAGTGCACCCAACGAAGGGAGTGGTGTAACGAATGGCACAATATCGTGTTCTCGGACGAAACATGCTTGTGTTTAGTCGAAAACGATGCCCACACCCGTAGCGTCGGGGAAGAGAGTTTTCGCACCAGGTATACCGTTTCAACACGAGGCATCATGGCCGAAGGTGCTGTCAAGTACGAAAGCAGATAACCCCTGGTGAGAGTCCGTGTAACGAGTACCAGTTCCGTCAATAACATTCTATGGCCGGTAGCCCTTCAGTAGCTTCAGTATATTCCCAGGGCCGTATTTCAGAGGAACAATGCCGCACCGCATGCTGCAGCGACAGCACGTGCCTTCTTCAGTGAAAGCAACTTTCCACTTCTACGGTAGCCAGCCAGATCGCCGGATTTATCACCCATAGAATATCCCTGGAACATGCTCAAATGACAGGTGCAGCGGTAAGACCTTCCGCCAGCAACCTCGATGAACTTTGGGCGAGGGTCAATACAGCCTGGATGGATATTCCACAGGACACTATTCACACATTTTTTTTATTCGTTGCCTCAGCGCGTACAGCAGGTGGTACAAGACATGGGTGGTCTCACCTATTATTAGCTGCATCGACGCACCTGTAGGTAAGACACCGAGATGCTAATCATTTGTTCTGTATTGCCCAGTGAACATATAATGAACATATCGTAGCTCGATTCCTTTCAGGTGTTTAGCTTTTTATGAACATGAGCGTATATTGCGCAGTTAACAGATGCGCGTGTTCGTGATTTTTCATGCTCCAAGATAGGCCCACACTTATCTCAAAACAAGGTTGGAAATATTTTTTGTGAGAGAATGGACACTCTTGAGATTCTTCTTTTGCTAGGGATGAAAGGTGTTTCCAATCTACATTTTGTTTCTTGCTGTCACTGTCGAAATAGCAAACCCAGGTCACGTCCCCAGTGACAGTCTTTCCAAGTATACGAGGATATACGTAACGCTGTAAAAACTGGTAGAAATCTGCAAAAGCTCTAGTTTGCGTTTATAGTTCAACTGTTTCGGGACCAACCTGGCATGCACTTTCCCGTATCCTCACATGTCGTACACCCCTGCATCAGCAGAACTTTAATTAATGTTTAATATAGCAGCCATTGTAGAAACAGGAATCCGTCGGCGTTCTCGATTGATAGAAATGTCATGATGGACATGGTCTTGAGTTCACGGGCGGACTAATGAAGCTTAGTCACGCCTGTTCTGCCAGATTTTAAATTTCTTATAGATTCGTAAACATTTTTCTGGCCCATGAACTTATTTCTATTCTGTGCCACAATCTGCGTATTTCCCAGGGCTTGATAAATTTTCCCCAAAAAAATCTTGTTACAGCACGCTGTTCAACAGCGAATGCAGTCTGGAATAGGAGATTCCATGTTTACTCACTCGCTGCTAAAGCCAGATTGATGTGTAGCTTTGAGCGATGCAATTGCTGCCTTGTCTAACTACCGTTACGATGTGTTAAAGTAAGTCAGCTGTCGTTGTTGTTTAAATCGAACTTTCATTTGATTGTAAGTTTTATTCTTAGGTTAGCTTTATTGCGACACTCGAAAGTTAGATCTCATTAGGTTTAACTTCACTGCAAAACATTCTGGCTCAGCCTAACGTTGAACACAGGTAGCTTTAATTCTAGTTGTCGCTAAAAGTCTTAACTAGGCATAAAATCTCTAATTCTGCACAAATACAGATTTAAAAAAATCGCAAATAACAAAACTGTACAGAAGATGTTCACCCATTTTTAGAACGATTTTGATAAGAAATTACAGAAAAAAAAATTGAAACTGGCAACAGCGTGTTAGATGAATACGAAGGAAGCATCTGCTGCAGTTAAATATCGTCTGCTAAGAAAATGGCGTACGTAAACAAGCTGTGAATAGAAGGTTATGTTTTCGCTCTTTACGAAGAGAATGTTCGCATTCCGTAATTAAAAACGCTGTGAAAGTCATGAAATTAGCATTTCTAAATGTAAAATAAGTAACATTATTAACAATGGTGAGAAGAATCGTGGAACATTGGTTTTAAGAGAAAAAAGAACACCAAACGAATATCCTAAGAAGATCGGTACTTTTACGACTATTTCAAAAGTAACATCTTTGGTCTTAAAGAAAATACAGCGACACAAGGAGCAATCTCTAAGTCGTTAAAAATCTCTGTATCAACTGTGATCAAGGTAATAAACAAAGATTTCAATTTGAAAAAGAAAAAAAAAGACAATGTCCACCGCATTTCGCCTAGACACGTGACTGAGCGCAGAACACGGGGTAGACATTTTTATGAAAATCAGTGAGACAGAGACAGTTGAAAATTCACTGGGCCTGTTGATGAAGTATGGATCTACCTAAACGATTGCAACAAAACAAGAAAGATGACACCGAATTATCGGGTGTAATAAGCACGTCTTTTGAATCCGTTCTGACGCAAATTAAATTTATCAAAGCTATTCAAAGTCAATGGAACCGGTATGGAAAACAATAGATCTGACGAAAGAAAAAAGATTTTCAATCGGGTTTTTAATCCCTCAGATATTGCTGTAAACGGAATCGTGAGCTTACGAACTCTTAGAAACAGAGATATCGACAAAAATAAGATGTGACTTTACGTCCCCTGGTGGGAAAACCATGCATTATTTTAGGAAGAAAGTATTCTCAAAAGGTTTATCCATATAAGCGGCATCGGTTTAAGAAAAAAAAAAAAATTAGTCGAGTTTTCAGGAGCCCAGATTTTGCAACAAATATATCAGAAGCAGAAATTAATACTCATGCCCCCTGGTGGCCAAACCATTCTTTACCAAACATTATAAATTATGTGAAAACTATTTTCCATCAGATCTTGTGTGCGATACAGGAAGAATTTTTCAAATCGGAGCTTTAGAAGCAGAAATAACGCAGAAAGCGCAATTTACCTTTGTGCCCCCTAGCGGAAAGTCTATGATTTACTTGAAAATTTTGAATTTATAGGAAAAACATTTTGCATCGGAAACACTAACAAAGAAGGGATTTTTCAAATCGTACTCTTAGAAGTAGAGATATTGACAAAAATAAGATATATATCTACTCCCCCTGGCGTAGAAACCATGCATTTTTTCAAGAAGTAAATTTTCCTAAAAGGTTTGTCGACATGAGAAGTATCGGTCAACAAGCGACTTTTTTTTCAATCGAGATTTTAGAAGCTCATATTTTGCTGCAAATACAACAGAAGCGGAAATTAAGATTTACGCCCCCTGGTAGCCAAACTATTTTTTTTACAAAAATTAGAAAATATGTGCAAACGATTTCCCATCAGGAGCTGTATGCGGTGCAGAAAGAATTATTCAAATCGGAGATTTGGAAGCAGAGATATAGGGGAAACGCAATTTACCGCTACGCCCCCTAGCGGAAAGTCTATGAATTACTTGAAAATTTTGAAATCATATGAAAAACATATCACACGAAAAACACTATCCAACAAAGAAAGAATTTTTCAAATCGGACTCCTAGAAGTAGAAATATTGAGAAAAATAAGATATACATCTACGCCCCCTGGCGGAGAAACTGTTAATTATTTTAAGAAGAAAATATTCCGAAAAGTTTTATCGATGTGAGTGGCATCATTCCACGAAATAATTTTTTCAATCGATATTTTAGAAGCTCCGATTTTATGGCAATTACATCGGAAGCAAAAAGTAACAGTTACGCCCCCTGGTGGCCAAAGTATTCTTTACCAAAAATTTGAAATTATATGCAATATATTTTCCATCAGGAGATGTATCCGCTGAAGAAAAAAATTTTCAAATCGGAGTTTTAGAAGAAGAGTTATTCGGGAAAATGTAATTTACTTTTGCGCCCCCTAGCGGAGAATCTATGCGTAATTTGAAAAAAGTAACTATATCTAAAATACTCTTCCATATAAATGGAATCGAAAGATTTAGAAATGTTTTCAATCGGATGTTTAGAAGCAAATGTGTGGAATAAAACGTATTTTTGAATTCGACATCATCTGCATTTACGCCCTCTACCGGCGAAATTGTACATCGTTAAAAAAAACGAAATGAAGGATCATCATTGGCATATTTCAAGCTTCCTAATGCAAAAAGAATTTTTCAAATCGTACTAATAGTTGCAGAGATGTCGTGGGTACAGACGGACGGACAAACCGATAACAGAAGCACGATCTTTTACAAAAGACGTGCTAAAAATGTCGATTTATTATCACAAAAGAGCAGAAAAAGACTTGTAAACTTTTTTCCAAGAATCCAAAGAAAGTTTTAGTCAAGGATTCATGATTATTGTTGGCTTGTCGCACAATGGGATATTAAAGTTAGGAAAAGTTGAAAAGAATGATGAAATCAATTTTACATATTACCAAAATGATGTTTTAACACCTGTGTTTAAAGAGGAAATGCCATTCTTTTATCCACAGAGCCTTCAAAGAGTAGGACTCCGTCAGCATATAGCTACCAGCCATATATCCAAACATACCACTCTGTTTCTCAAAAAAATGAAAAAAACGAGCCGGGTATCAAGTTTATATACCTTTTGCTTGTATTCCTTCAAAGTCCCCTGATGGGTGACCAATGAACTATCTGTGCCTTCTGACTGCTAAAAAGAACGCTTTCTAAACGCAAACCTAAAACAATGATTGGACTATTAAAAGCAGTGGAAGAGGAGTGGAATAAAATACCACTATCAATTTTAAGAAATGCCCTGTTATCTCGGAAATCTAGATGTAGGTTCATTCTAGAGAAAGCTAACAGATAGCACTAGCACATTTAAGAAAGAAATACTTTTATTTTAAATATTAATTATGTTTCTGGAAAATTGTTCTAAAAATGTGTGAACAATCTCTGTGCTTACAAAATCCACTTCATTATATATATATATTATACTAGCACGTCAATTTCCAGCTAATCGTCCTAGCACAAGTAAGATACGCTGCAATAAATTCATTAACGAGAGCAAGTCGAAAATACGTTACACTTCATACAGGATAAGACGTTGTGACGCACCGCCGGACGCACATGAGATAACGGCAGATAGCTGCGAGAGCATACGTCCGCGCAGCTCAATTGGGAGAGCGACTTACTCCGGAGTGAGGGGACCCGTGTTCGATGCCTGGCGTGGGCAAAGATGACGGGGAAATTTACTTCGTCGTAACGTAACGATCACTTTCTTCATTAACCTAGCTTATTTAACAGTTCACCTAACTCCAATTATATAAAACGATCGTTCGAAAGATTGCCTGATAACATTACACGAAGCTGCCTGATAATATTTGCTCAAGATTGCATAGCATGGTATCTAGATCGCTAAACGTAATAGCTCTAATCTATTGATTCTGGCTACGTATATCTCACTTTGATCTGTGCTCAGGTATTGCCAAACTTAAATTCATCGAGAAGGAAAATGTGGCATTAAGATAGAAAAACCTTTAACGAGAATAAACTAAATTTACATAAGGATACAAGAACTCAGAAGGATGCTTAAATGATAGTAGAAATCAAGTATCAGTTTAATTCGCAAGTTGTTTGTACTTTATATATATATATATTTTTTCTGGATGTAAAGAGCAGTACTTATACTATACCAAAAAAGAAAATCGATCAAAGAAGAAAATTGTTTATTAGAAGTGAAATCCTCCTTTACTGCAAAAATTTTTCTGGGTGAAATAGAAAAATATCCATCCAGGGTTCCAATATATACACTGCTGATAATAGAAATTGCGACACCAAGAAAGAAACAAGCAATCACAATGAAATTTATGGGAGTGATTGGTTATGGAACAAGTTGCAAATGATTACAGTTATATACCGGTTTGTGATGAGGAAGGCCAAAAAATTAGTTATAAGTAAGTCCACCATGGTTGTTAATAACCGACCCCACACATGGTGGGATCGAATGAAACAGAGCTTGGATGGTCGTCTGCGGTACTGCATTCCATTCTGCTTCTACACGCATCCACAATTCGTTGGTTGCGACAGGCGGCGAGGCCATGCGAGCCAGTCGTTGGGCGATGACACCCATACGGTCTCTATATAGGCGAGAAATCTGGCGAGCAAGCAGGCCAGGAAAGACTAGCGACTTGATGCCCACAGAGTACGTCTTGGACAGTACGTGCAACATGGGGGTCTGGCATTGTCTTGTTGGACGACGGCTCCCGGAATCGTCTGAAGGAAGGGTAGAAGTTCAGCTTCCAACACTTCCGTGATGTAGCGTTTGCTGTTCAATGTATCTGTGAGTAGGCGGATGTGTGAATGCCAACGCAATAGCGGACCATACCATCACGCTCAGCGTGGGACCGGTATGGCGCTGCACAATGCAGCCTTCCAGATGCCGTTCACCACGGTATCTGCGAACATGGATTCTCCCATCGCGATACATTAGATTGAATCTGGACTCGTCCGAAACCACTATGCTCCCGTCCAGCACTCCAGTTTCGACGTTCGCGGCACCATTGCAATCGCTGGCGCTTATGGTTCAGATTCAAGGGAAGTCGCAGCAATGGACGGCGAGCAAAAGGCTTCTCTGCAGCAATTGGTGACGGACAGTGCTTGCAGACATCGGAGGATGTGTGACCATCCTCCATTACTGCGCAAGTGTTGTGGATGGTGGTGGGAGCGGCGTCACTGCCATACTGTGCAAATGCCTGTCTTCCCGCTCGGTCGTGCTATTTCGAGCTCCAGACCTTGAACGACGATGCGTAGCACCTTCTGCTGTCCATTGACGCCATGCACGCATAACGGCAGATGCGTCACGCCTAACGCGTGTAGCAATATCACGGTATGATAAACCACCTTCTCTGAGTCCAACGATTCTAACCCTTTCGAACTCCGTCTAGTGTTCGTATGATTGTATCGTCCTCCTACGTGGCATGTGTACATGTTAACAACTGCGAACGGTCGAGTTAGCGATAGCAAGTTTAAAAGCTTGTCCTCTGTACGCCTGCTTTCATACCCCTTAGAGTGACGTTTCCGATGGACTTGCGCGCGCCTGACATTTGCATCTGCGTCGCAATTGCAATCATTTGCATCTCCCATGATGCCCTATCCACCTTGCAAATTTGGTGCAAATCCGAGCCTTTCTCCATGGTGTTGCAATTTCTATTAACAGCAGTGTATATTAGAAATTGTGAGGTATATTCTAAATAAACTTTCATTTTTGGTTCCTTTTCCTATGTAAATTTTAATTTGTTCTCCTTTATACTTCCAAACTTAACATGATATCTTCTCTCTCACAAGAATGAGGTTGGCAACACAATTGAGGTCAGAGAGAAAGTGACTACGTATGAATGTGATAAGAACGATGGATAAAAAGGACGATTACACAGTTGCTCAGGTGGATGTGTGTGTGTGTGTGTGTGTGTGTGTGTGTAGTTTACCTGCTGTGTTATATGTTGGATCTACTGAGGTATTGCCTGGACCAATAAAAAGTTATGGTAAGTTGTCATGAAAGAAATACGGGATTACGCTATATAATACAAATTTTGAAGATGACAATCCGATTTTTGGAGTAAATGTGACAAGGATGGTAAATCAGATAATATACGAAAACTTGAAAATTTTCATCGTCCTGGAGCGGGACTCGAACCCGCGTCTCCCAGAAAACGCCCGGGTATGCTAACCACTACACCACCCAGAACGACCACGTTTCAAGTTTCCGATCAATTTGAATATAACCATCACAGGATTCGCTAGTCGAAGCAACCGGCATTCATGTTTAGCGAATCTGGAGGTTAAGAATCTTATCCCGTGTTTTCCCGGAGAAGCAGATAAATCATGAAAATAAATCAGAAAACCCGGGCGTTTTTCTGGGAGACGCGGGTTCGAGTCCCGCTCCAGGACGATGAAAATTTTCAAGTTTTCGTATATTATCTGACTTACCATCCTTGTCACATTTACGCCAAAAATCGGATTGTCATCTTCAAAATTTGTATGGTAAGTTGACTTCTGTTTATATTTCTTCCGGCCGTGAACTATTGCATCGTATTATTATTTACTGGCTTTAGACTTAGCGTAACGCCAGTCTTGCTCACGAAAAAGGCTTACGTTATAAAATACATTTAAAGACATTTTTTTAAGCAACGAAAAAGTCTTTCTTTGACTAGAAGGTTAGATTCCGGAAATAAGAGACTGCAACTAAATTAGTTCTAAGAATACAAATGATAGTGTTAATACATTTTTCTGTATTTTGGAGTTAATTTTGAAAGCAAACTCAAAATCAGAAATGGGGGGGGAGTAAAAAATAATTTATTCCTGTTAAATTAATAATCGTGTGTGAAAATAAGGCTACCTTGCTTAGCAGCAGAAGAATTATTTTCTTATTAAAGGAAATGCCAAATAATAATGAAGAAAAGGAAAATCTCATAAAAGAAAATTTGCATCTGGGGGGGGGGGGAAACCCGGGTTTCTTAAAGAACGCTTTGAGCTGATAAAACAATACTTGTTACTCAACGAAAATTTTCTTTTCTGTTGAATTCTTTCTAAGTGCAATTAAAGTCGTGCTGTGTTTTCAAGAAAAGAAAACATCTATAGCAACCAAGAATTGTCTGTTGGAATAAGCTACTATGTTTAAAAGTTCATTTCCTGAAGAAAAATTGGTCCATAGCAACAAATGTAACTGCCGCGTGAAACAACGATTTCTTTGTTTTGCAATGAAAGTACTAATTCTGAATTATTTCACAAAGGTCAAAAATCACATACACAGTACAGAAATTAGCAATGGCGAAATATTCCATTGTAGAAGAATTCTTTCCAAAAGAGAGCTATGACTGTTTCATAAGAAATCTAAATTCGATAAGAACGAATTATTTTCTCTTATAAAAATGCTTGTATGGAAAATTCAGTTTTCTTTCAGTGTAAATAAAACAGCTGAAAATATTTTCCTGAAAAATGCACAAATTTTTCCACTGCGGAGAATTATCTGTTATGACAATGAAGGAAATGGAGGTAATTGAACTCCCCTGGGACGAAAAAGGACTTGCAAGAGAGTTTTACACAGAAAACTTCCTTACAGGTTTAAATTCTTTTGGGGAAGAAATTGAATCCTTGAAGGGCGTGTATGCCGACCGAGATGTTGCCTGTTCAGTGGACACTACTTCCAAAACTGCTGAAATGGCTTTAGCGTGGAGATGCCTTTGGCACTGATCAAACTCTTTTCGTACGTTGGGAGTGATTTTATTTCTTTTTTTTTTTTTTTTTGACAACTTGACCTAATCCTCTATTTTTGTGTCAGATACCGAGAAACGAATTTCTGGCATAAATTCCTTTCTCCCAAATCCTTTATCAAAGTTCGGATGAATGAGGTTTTTTTCGTAATTTAAAGGTAAACAAAGTCTCCATTGTATTCACCCATTGTCATTCTTTCTTCAATCACCTGAAATTTTCGAAGCTTCGAGAAAATTCCCATTTGTAGACATCCTAGGTAGATGGCATGTTTTGCCGTCTGACTGGTGGATATTAGGCTTCTTCCCCATCCTTGAATTCAGAACAACATAAAAAAAAACTAGTAAACGTAATATAGATCTTAAAATTAACTGTATGTACACTGGTGTCCAAAAATTAAGCTAAACACGATATAACAAAATTTGAACAATTACGTGTTTATCTGAATATTTTGGTGTTTATTTTATTAATTTTGGTGCTAGGATTTCAAAGTTGCCGCTATTTTTGGCATAGCATCAATAGTTCAGTCACAATGTACGCGAATCTAAAATCTGTGCAGTTGTATAATGTACGACGTGTATTACAATGCATTAGGCAATAGGACAGGGGATTTAAGGGGGTACAAATCATGAATACTATCACTACACAGCACGAATTGAAACAATTTAAGATAAGAAGTATATCTGTCCTGAAAAGTAACTTTGGATCGCTTTTACGTTTTATGAAAACTAGTGGGCATGACTCAACCAAGAGAACAATCTGGATTCTGGGGACACGGCTCGACCAAGTCAAAAAGCTGGATTCTGTGGACATGGCTTAATTAAGAGAACAAGCTGGATTCTCTGGACATGACTGAACCAAGAGAACAGACTGGATTCTAGGGACACAACTCGACCAAGTCAAAAAGCTGGATTCTGTGGACATGGCTTAACTAAGAGAACAAGCTGGATTCTATGGACATGACTGAACCAAGAGAACAAGTTGGATTCTTTAGACATGGCTCAACCAAAAGAACAAGCTGGATTCTAGGGACACAACTCGACCAAGTCAAAAAGCTGGATTCTGTGGACATGGCTTAACTAAGAGAACAAGCTGGATTCTCTGGACATGACTGAACCAAGAGAACAAGTTGGATTCTTTGGACATGGCTCAACCAAAAGAACAAGCTGGATTCTAGGGACACAGCTCGACCAAGTCAAAAAACTGGATTCTAGGGACACAGCTCAACCAAGTCAAAAAGCTGGATTCTGTGGACATGGCTTAACTAAGAGAACAAGCTGGATTCTCTGGACATGACTGAACCAAGAGAACAAGCTGGATTCTGTGGACATGGCTCAACCAAAAGAACAAGCTGAATTCTAGTGACACAGCTCGACCAAGTCAAACAGCTGGATTCTAGGGACACAGCTCAACCAAGTCAAAAAGCTGTATTCTAGGGACACAGCTCAACCAAGTCAAAAAGCTGGATTCTGTGGACATGGCTTAACTAAGAGAACAAGCTGGATTCTCTGGACATGCTTCAACCAAAAGAACAAGCTTGATTCATTCAGGAGTGGCCAAGCACTGTGGATCAAATGCGTTTACTGAGAGAAATAACTGAAAGCACGGGAGAATATGGTCTCCCACTATATAAGGCTTTCTTTGATTACGAAAAGGCATTGGATTACGTGAAACCATCGGCAGTTTTCAAGTCTTTGAAATCCTGTAGTATTGGAGATACATACATTAACATAATTAATAACATATATGAAAATGCAAGTGCAAAGTTTCGGCTATTTGAAGATACAACATCAATACAAATTCGAAAAGGAGTAAAACTAAGAGTAAGTATAACCATAACTCCCAAACGCTTCAATGTCAAATTGCAGAATGTCTTTCAATCCTTGAACTAGGAAATAAGGGGATAAAGTTTAATGGAGTTTATTTTACTCACCTTCGTATTGCTGATGGCATAGTCATTTTTGCAACTACCGCTTCAGAGTATGATCCAGGAACTTGCTGACAAGAGTAAAGATGTGGGTTTAAAAATTAACTTTCAGAAAACAAAATAGATGTGCAATGCTTGCTCTCATAGGAAAATGAAGTTTTAGCGATTGATGAAAAAATCTAGAGGTAGCCGATACCTACATTCACCGTGGAAAACAGGTATCAAGCGAGGACAACATTGATGAAGATATTAATCCGCGTGTAAAGCTTGGTTGGTAACCAGGGCCATTCTGTTTAGTTAACACATCGTTCCAGTTCTTATGTACGGAGGAGAGAGATGGGAATTAAATGTAAAGGAAGTATACAGAAGCTGCAGACAAGTGAAAGATGGATGAAGAGGTGCATGCTTGGTGTAATCGGGAATGATAAGAGCAACAACTCTTGGATGGGGAAAATGACATAGGTAGAAGACTTAATCAAAATAAAATCCGTAAAATGGCAATGAGCTCGATATATTGCTAGAACTCGCCACCGTTGTCTCTCGATTCTGAAAAAAAAAGTAACTGCCGCCGCTGTTTTAGAAATTTCGCGACACTCTTGCTTTCCTAGCTCGCAGCGCAAAACGTATTGAACACAAAATTATTAAATTTACATCATTTGTAGAGAATTGTTTGGAGAACACACTGAAATAAACCGTTTCTCGATTTTAGTGATACTTCAAGAGCTATTGTATTTCAAACTTAAGGTAAGCATAAAAGGGCTATCAGGTCGCGTTCCGGTCACACTAACAGCAACAAATTCACAAAACGTTGTAGGCATGTAGTGCCATGACCGAAGTTTTGCACCTCGTCGTCCTTTTTTGGAATTTCGATTTATTTTACGAGAAATTAAATTTCTGAATTGCACAAAATTCTCTATTTCGCGATGGGATTCATTTAAAAAAGCTGATATATAGCAAACTCTAAATCATTGCAAGCTTTACAGCATAAACGTACAACTGTCATCCCTTTTTTACAACAAATTTTTTAAAGAAAAAGTCATTTTCTGATTTTTAAGCGTTTTTTAAAGACGTAAAGGAAAGAAACGAACGGCTTGTCTGTCTTCACGATAAACACAGAGGAAAGTTCTGGTATCGTGATCTGCTGCCATGGTGACGCAGAGGATTTGTTACATGTTTTGTTGGTAAAGCTATCTCAGTTGTTTAAGGTGGACGTCAAGTAGTTTTGCTTCCTATACTTCCAATGGAAAAGTTTCTGTACAAATTTTCTTCACAATTACTGCGTTCCCAAGGATGAAAATTTGAACATCGATTAAAATAGCTTCATTTTATAACTTGGAATACTTAATATTTTCTAAAACATAACCATATTTATGCAATCGAACATTTCTTTGTCTACTGACATCATCAAAGTACAGGTCGCGCCATCTTTTTTTTTTTTTTTTTTTGGTTCCAACACCAGCAAAGGAAAAGTTATTGATTTTTAATTTAATTATGGTTATGTTTTAGAAAATATTAAGTATTATAAGTTATAATATGAAGTTATTTTAATCGATGTTCAAATTTTCATCCTTGGGAACACACTGATTGTGAAGGAAATGTGTACAACAGTTTTTCCATTGGAAGTATAAGAAGCAAAATTACTTGACGTCCACCTTAACAGTTTAGCATAACGGTTTACGGAAATGCTTTTTGGACCGCTTTTGTTTTCCTGAGTGGTTAATTTAGTAAGTGCAAAACGACAAAAGTCCGACCTTTCAAAAATTAACGACAGTAAAAATACTCTGATACTTCGGAATAACAAGCCTTATTTGCTTAGACATGCAATAAAAATTGAAGTTTATATGAATTTTCCAGTTTTTATTTCATGTGATATACTCGGAGATCGGGCTGCAGGGCCCGAGCGCTACTCTGGAAACGAGCTTAGCGAGCCTAGAGGCGCAGCCCCTAGTGTTGTAAAATTTAATACTTAAATTGGATGCATAGTTAAATAGTTAATACTAACACTCCAACTGGTTCGGTACTCAGTGGAAAAGGTTTTTCGCTAGAGACCTTTATTCAAGTTTGAAGAATGTGTGTTTAACAATAGTAGAACAAAGGGCACTTCATACTAGTAATAATAAAATCATATACTGCCCTAAGTTGTATGCAAATAGAAAACACTTTTAATTATAATACAAAGTATGATACGAAGACACAGTGATATCCAACTTGAGTTAATATGTTAACAACACGTGGATGCTCCACTACAACACACTAAAGCATTTCTTACTGACGCCATGTTTGTGGTAGTGCACTTCAGCCTCGCCCCATATTTGCGTAGCTGTTGGAGAAAACACTTACTTAATAACAGGAAAATACACATTTTTGAAATAGTGTAGCATAACTGAGTCTAATGATCAGGAACATTACATTTAATAAAGTTGCTTCCTTTATACAGGAGCAGTTAGTTCTAGAGACGAACAACACACACCGACATCATCGAACACACGCCCTTCACAAGCATTGATCAGAGCATAAAGAGAGGTTTTCTTCTCAACTACGCTCACACCTCACAGCAGAGAGCGGCGGAAAAAGACCGGGTTGTGCGGTTTCAAGGTACACGTGGGTAACAACAGCTGCACCGGCCACGCAGTGATGTCGCAATCCATCTGGAGCGGCTGCAAATCTTGTTTGACGATCTGCGATTTTTTAGCGCTGAGAGGGTATAATTCCAATACGTTGTACAACTGAAATACAAGACTGGGTGCATAGCTGCAGGAACAGACCCAGAGGAGGAAAACGTGGAAGATGGGAGAATGAATTTCGAAAGCATATTGGAGTGATATGGAGCAAACTGGTTCAAGATAGAGAGCTGTGGATGAAGCTTGAAAGGGGACCTTCATCCAACAGTGGATTGATAATGGTTGACGACGATGACATTGAAAAATAAACTGATTTTCGCAACATTTCGTCGTTCGTTCTATCAGGAGCTAGTAACCTTTGACCTTTTTCACTTGTACTCCTGGTGCAATATTGTGATAAAAATGGGAATTATTTAAACCATAGCTTCAGTTTCTATTGTAAGAAATGGCTTCGCAAAAAAAGGTCGTCAATTAAATATTTGTGCATTAACAATGGATAAGAAGTGTTTTTTTCTTCTTGTGCTAATACGAAAAGGTTTTTACTACCATTTTCTAAACATCTGAAAAATTCATGAGAAATCCTTGTCACTAAAATACTTAAATTTGAATATTTCTCATTTGAATTTGAATTCGTCGTTTTTATACCTTACTGAAAACTTAGGTTTTCACTTTCGTGCGACAACTCACACTTTTGAAATTGCCAAATTGAAATTCCTCAAGAGTAAAGTATTTTAACTGAAACACCTTTCTTCCTTCACAAAATAGGGAAATGCTTTCATGTGAGCGAACTACCGACTTGAGTAGAAATTCACTTGCAATTATGATTTTAGGAACGGTAAAAAAACTAATGAAGCTTGTTTTATGCATAAGCACTTAAAATGGGAATATAGATAAAGTATTTTATCGGCTATCAGCAGTTTTCCCATTGCATTGCCTTCAGGAGTTCCGAATAAAACTGTTTTCGAAATGTAAATTGCTGAAGGCCTAAATTATTAACTCATTTCAGATGCACGACACATACAGTAAATGTATTGTCACAACAGGAATTTAAAATGGCCATTTTTAAAACATATTTTCCTTTCCGAAAATGATGCGATTTCTTATTTTGCTGTTGACAGGAGTTCATCTGTTCTTTAATTTTGTCGGAATTAAAATGCACTTTTCAGCACGCCGTTTGTAGTAAATAGAGATCGTTCTTATGTTATCACTTTGCCAGTCCGTACGTCTGTGAAAACACTATATCTCTACAATTATTAGTCCGATTTGAAAAATTATTTCTACCATTCGAAGCTTGAAAGGTGAGTACGATTATTTTTGTTTTATTGGAGGTTTAATGACCACCGTGAGCCACTCAATGGGCTACAAGCGGTCGTTCGTCTCTAATTTAGGGTCACTGGTTCAAGGGGAGAGAGAGAGGGGGACCAGTGCCGTAAGACAAACACGACATCCATGCCTGACCTGGATTCGAACCCGGACCTCTTTCGGACAAATTATCAGAGGCCATCGCTCAGACCACTGCACCACCGGGGAGAGCTACGATGATTCATGCATTCCGATTTTCTTTCCGATGCATAACTTCGTTGCTAGAGGGCGTAAACGCAGATGATATCGAATTCAAAATACATTTTATTCCATATATTTGCTTCTAAATATCCAAATGAAAAAATTATCTCTTCTTTTCCACGTCATTTATAATGCAGACTATTTTAGGTACAGTTTCTGTAAAAAGTAATGATATTTATTTAAAAAGTAATATCAGTTCTGTCGCCGCCCCGGTGGCGCAGTGATTTAAGCGATGGCTGCTGACCATTCGTCCGAGAAAGGTCCGGGTTCGAATCCCGTGAGGCATGGATGTTGTGTTTGCCTTACGGCTGTGGCTCTCTCCCTTCCCTGAAACCAGTGGCCCTAAATTAGGGACGGGTGACTGCTTATAGCACATTGAGTTGCTCATGGTGGTCGTTTAACCCCCAATGCAAAAAAAAAAAAAAAAAAAAAAAATCAGTTCTGTCACTAAACGGTCTTTTGTTTTAGCGGTGAAAAAAAAAGTAAAAGCCAGTTCTGTCGCTAAGTTAAAGGTAAATTGCGTTTACCTTCCTACTTCTGCTTCTAAAAGTCCGACTTGAAAAGCATCAGATACTGGTCGAAAATGCTTTACATATAATCTCTTATTGTTGGTGAAGAATAGTTCGGATACCAGAGGGCGTAAGTGTTTATGTTTCTGATGTGTTCTCAGATTTTCTGCAAAATCTGAGCTTCTTAAAACTCGATTGGGGAAAACTTATGTCGTCGACCGACACCGCTAACCTCGGAAAACGTCTTGAGAATAACTTCTGCTTTAAATAATACACAGTTCTTCCGTCAGGGAACGTAGATGTATATCTTATTTTTGGTCGATATCTCTGCTTCTAACAGTAAGATTTCAAAAATTCTTTGTGGGAGAGAATTTCCTGTGCGAAATGGTTTTTATATCATTTCTAATTTTTCTTAATGCACAGGTGTGCCACTAGAGGGCGTAAACTTATGTTTTCCTTTACAGCAATATATGCTGGACTAAAAACCCGATTGAAACAATTCTTTTTCGGCTCTATACTAGGAACCATCAAAACTCCTTTTTTGTATTTTCATCCTTAAATATCGCACAATTTCGCTTCTGGGGTGCGCAAATGTTTAATTAGGTTTTCTCAATATCTCTGCTTTTAAATGTGCACTTTTAAAAATTATTATAACATTGGATACCATTTTCTTTGTGGAACACTTTAGATTTGTGTTTAAAGAGTTTTGTAGTTCACAGTTCTGTCACTAGGCGGTGTTTTTGTGTTTCTGTTTATAGATTTTCCTCTAGGAAACGTAAAGGTAAATTGCGTTTCCCTTCCTACTTCTGCTTCTAAAAGTCCGATTCGAAAAATTCTTCTTGCATCTGATACGGGTCCCGATGGGAAATGTTTCACATATAATCTAATTTTTGGTGGATAGTTAGCCACCAGGGGTGTAGGTGTTTATGCTTCTGATATATCTGACGCAAAATCTGAGCTTCTAAAAAACTCGACTAGAAAAATTATTTTGTCCACCGACACAGCTCACCTAAGAAAACCTCTTAAGAAAAACTTCTGCTTTAAATTGTACACAGTTTTAGCGTCAGGGGGCGTAGATGTGTATCTTATTTTAGGCGATAATCTCTGCTTCTAACAGACAAATTTCAAAAATTCATTGTTGAAGAGCGTTTCCTGTGCGAAATGGTTCTCATACAATCTTTAATTTTTCTTAACGCCCAAGTGTGCCCCTAGAGGGCGCAATCTTATGCTTCCCTTTACAGCAATATTTGCGGAACGAAAAACTCGATTGCAAAAATTATTTTTAGATTCCATACTACTAATCATAAAAATTGCGTATTTTCATCCTTAAAAATGCACAATTTCGCCGCTAGGTGGCACAAAAGTTTAATCAGTTTTTCTCAATATCTCTGCTTTTAAATGTGCAATTTGAAAAATTATTTTAACATTGGATACCATTTTCCTTGTGGAACACTTTAGATTTGTGTTTGAGGAGTTTTGTAGTTCACAGTTCTGTGGCTAGGTGGTGTTTTTGCACTTCTGCTTAGAGATCAGATCAGATCATACAATATATTGACAAAAGTCATCGGGCACCCCCTCAAAAGTAAATGAATGGATCCGCTGCAATGTTAAGATGTGCGGTACAGCTGCAAAGGGAATAAAAATAAACCTGCAGCTGACCGCGATCATATCGCTCTGTGAGGTTGCGTGAAATGGGGGGGGAGAGAACTGACTTTGAGAAAGGAAAGATTGTTGGGTGTTATATTAGTGTGCTGCCCATAAGAGAAACCGTGAGGCATTTAAACATACCCGAGCTAACTGTTTGTGGATGTACTGAATATGTGGGAGACACAAGGCGTGCCAGAAGCAGCAAAACGTACCGGCAGACCAAAGAAAGTTAGTAATAGAGGACGTCGAAGCCTCAGGAGAGTCGTTACAGCAAATCGACGGAGTACTGCACAAGACCAGGCTTATGAGCAGCCGCACGACCACAGTAACCCATGGAGTGAAGTTCTCTGCGAATGGTACGTGTACAAATCGAGGTTCCGGACACCACATTGGTGGTTTGGGGAGGTCCCCGTTTCTAGAAAATGGTCCAGATGCCGGTAAAAGTGATGATTTGTTTGAATAAGGTCATTGTCCTGCGGAGTTTTCTACTGCAACCGGTGGATTTGTTGGACGATTCTTTCGAAGACTTGTGGGTAGGCGCTGTTGTTAAAAATGACCCCATGCGTGTTCACCAAAACTGGCTGACTTTTTACGGAGCTTTTTGAGAAAATGCATTTCAGCACAATAGCGGTTTGAATTAATGGTCTCACCTGGAAGGAGACATGAATGATAAATCGATTCGGCAGTATACCACCATACCAGAGCCAGTACTTTCCGCAGGTGTGGTTTTGGACAGTATTGGGATTCTCAGTGGTATGCAACCGTTGTGCTGATTGATAATGGTTGTCATACAGGACTCACTTTTAATCGCAGCTTTACAATTAGATGCGGGAATCCCTCCATTTTGTGCCTGGCAAGAACGGAAGTGCAGATCTCCAGATCCAGACGTCGTGTGTTTATTGACTACTGTAAATTCGTGTGGCACAGACATCGAGCTTTTTCACCATTCACGTTACCTTGGGTAAGCTTCCACGACGTTCTTCACAACCTTATCTTATACCGCTATTGGTAAATTACCATAGGGTGCATTTCTTCGAGGGACGTGTCTCCTGCTTTGAATTTTGCGAACCAGCGAGTCGTGGTGCGTTCATCTGTAGTTTCCTTCCCAACGCCGAATTAATATTTCTGGCCGCCATCTCCGCTAACTGTCCGAGTGTGAACTTATACAGAAAATTACGGGCAACTGGCCTGTCTCCGTGGTACATTTTGACCAAAGGCAACATTCACAGTGGAACCTTGTAAAGAAATGAAGCACTAAACACGTACAGCAGATATACAGAGCATGCTCACACATTTTTAGAACGTTTTTGATAAGACATTACAGAAAATAAAAGAAGTTTAAAGAATTGAAAGTGGCAACATTGTGTTAGATTAACACTAAAGAAATATATGCTACAGTTATATATCGTCTGCTAAGAAAATGGCGCATATAAACAAGCTGTAGATAGGTTATGTTTTTGCTCTTTACGAAGAGAAGTATTCGTATTGTGCAACTAAAGAACACTGTGAAAATCAGGAAATTAGCATGTAACGTACCAGGAGATGTGACGTACCTGCCCGAAGGACGCACACGACATAAAGGCAGATAGGAATCAGAATAAAACGTCCGCGTAGCTCAATTGGTAGAGTGACTTATTCCGGAATGAGGGGATCCGGGTTCGAATCCTGGCGTGGACAGAAATGACGGAGAAATTTATTTCGTTATAATGGCGCCCGAACTATCCGGATGACCCGACCGTTCAAAATCTCGCATTGCTGTGATGTTATTTCCACACCGCGAGATAGGAAAAATAAGAGAATCCCTTCTCCAGCACTTCGAAAAAAAAAAAAAAAAAAAAAAATGAGGGGAGATGATGTAACGTACCAGGAGATGTGACGTACCTGCCCGAAGGACGCACACGACATAAAGGCAGATAGGAATCAGAATAAAACGTCCGCGTAGCTCAATTGGTAGAGTGACTTGTTCCGGAATGAGGGGATCGGGTTCGAATCCTGGCGTGGACAGAAATGACGGAGAAATTTACTTCGTTATAAGCATTTCTAAATGTAAAATAAGCAATGTTATTAATCATAGAGGGGGAAAATCTTCAAGTATTGATTTTAACAGAAAAAAGAACACCAAACGAATAGGCCTATCTAAAGAAGATAAGTACTTTTATGACTGTTACAAAACTAAAGTCTCTGCTCTATAAAGAAAATCCACTGACCCAAAAAGCAATCGCTAAGTCGTTGAAAATATCTGTAACAATTGTAAACACGGTACTAAACAAAGATTTGAATATGATAAAGAACATAATGTTCACGGCCTTTTGCCTGGGCACATGGCTGAGTGCAGAGCACGGTGTAGATTTCTTTATGAAAATCACTTCGCCGGAGACAGATGGAATTTTGTTGTGATTGTTGATGAAGCATGGATCTACCTAAACGAATGTAACAAAAAACCGTCGATTTACTTTAGCAAAAGAGCAGAAAAAGAGTTGCAAACTTGATTCCAAGAATCCAAAGAAAGTTTCAGTAAAGGGTTCATGATTGCTGCTGGTTTCTCGTCCAATAGGAAATTAAAGTTACGAAAAGTTGAAAGGAATGTTAAAATAAACTCTACATGTTACGAAAATGTTTTAACTCCTATATTTAAAGAGGAAATATCATTACGTTATCCACAGAGCCTTCAAAGAGTAGAGCTCCATCAGGATTAGGCTATCAGTCATACAATCAAATCTATTTTTTGAAAAACTAAACAAGTTAGTAAAATCATGCAATGCATTGATTATGATACGCTTTCCAACATACCAGAAATCATTACTCAAGTTATGAGGATAACGGCTGTGCAATAAATCTTGCTCCTGTGTCCTGACCTTTGACTCAATTTCGACTATATTAAACAGAATTGGTTCAGTATACATCCGGAACAACATAATAAAGTTTTGTCGCAATCGATGCATTTGTAGTCAAATTATGAGGATAATGGCTGTGGAATAAATCTCGTACCTGTGCCCTGACCTTTGACCCAATTTCGATTATATTCAATAGAACCGGTTCAGTATACCTCCGGAATAACATGATCAAGTTTTGGCGCAATCGAAGCATTTGTACGTAAGTTATGACTCATAAGGGCGATGGAATGGATCCCGCTCCTATGTCTTGACCTTTGATCCTATTTCGCCCATTTTCAATAGAAGTTGTCCCCTACCACATAGTAGAATTTCATCGAAATCGAGCCGTTTTTACGCGAGTTATAGTGCGGACAGACTGAAAACCTGGAGCATATACGCTTCTTCAGCCTACGGTTGGAAAGCATAAAAAAGAGACGGGTATCAAATCTATACCTTTTGCTCATATATCTTCAAAGTCCCCTGATGCGTCACCAGCAATGGACTATTGTGCCTTTGGACTGCTAAAAAGAGCGCTCGGACCTAAAAAAGAGACAGGTATCAAGTCTATACCTTTTGCTCATATTCCTTCAAAGTCCCCTGATGTGTCACCAGCAATGGACTATTGTGCCTTTGGACTGCTAAAAAGAAGCGCTCGGACCTAAAAAACAGACAGGTATCAAGTCTATAACTTTTGCTCATATTCCTTCAAAGTCCCCTGATGTGTCACCAGCAATGGACTATTGTGCGTTTGGACTGCTAAAAAGAGCGCTCGGACCTAAAAAACAGACAGGTATCAAGTCTATACCTTTTGCTCATATTCCTTCAAAGTCCCCTCATGTGTCACCAGCAATGGACTATTGTGCCTTTGGACTGCTAAAAAGAGCGCTCGGACCTAAAAAAGAGACAGGTATCAAGTCTATACCTTTTGCTCATATTCCTTGAAAGTCCCCTGATGTGTCACCAGCAATGGACTATTGTGCGTTTGGACTGCTAAAAAGAGCGCTCGGACCTAAAAAAGAGACAGGTATCAAGTCTATACCTTTTGCTCATATCCCTTCAAAGTCCCCTGATGTGTCACCAGCAATGGACTATTGTGCGTTTGGACTGCTAAAAAGAGCGCTCGGACCTAAAAAACAGACAGGTATCAAGTCTATACCTTTTGCTCATATTCCTTCAAAGTCCCCTCATGTGTCACCAGCAATGGACTATTGTGCCTTTGGACTGCTAAAAAGAGCGCTCGGACCTAAAAAAGAGACAGGTATCAAGTCTATACCTTTTGCTCATATTCCTTCAAAGTCCCCTGATGTGTCACCAGCAATGGACTATTGTGCGTTTGGACTGCTAAAAAGAGCGCTCGGACCTAAAAAAGAGACAGGTATCAAGTCTATACCTTTTGCTCATATCCCTTCAAAGTCCCCTGATGTGTCACCAGCAATGGACTATTGTGCGTTTGGACTGCTAAAAAGAGCGCTCGGACCTAAAAAAGAGCGCTCGGACGTAAAAAAGAGACAGTTATCAAGTCTATACCTTTTGCTCATATTCCTTCAAAGTCCCCTCATGTGTCACCAGCAATGGACTATTGTGCCTTTGGACTGCTAAAAAGAGCGCTTGGACCTAAAAAGAGACAGGTATCAAGTCTATACCTTTTGCTCATATTCCTTCAGTCTCCCGATGTGTCACCAATGAACTATTGTGCCTTCGGGCTTCTAAAAGAAGCGCTTTCTAAACGCAGACCTAAAACAATGACTGGACTATGAAAAGCAGTAAAAGAGGAGTGGAATAAAATACATCTATCAATTTTAAGAAATGCCCTGTTATCTCGGAAATCTATATGTATGTTCATTCTAGAGAAAAGGCTAAGAGATAGCACATTTAAGAAAGAAATAATTTTATTTTGGACATTATTTATATTGCTGTAATATCGTTCTAAAAATGCACGACCAGCCTCTGTGTACCAGCCTCGTGATGTATGTCATGTGCTATTAATGAAGCACACCATTCCGCTGGAGCTGTTGAACATTTCCATCTGCTGCAAGCGGATATTTTATCTCCACCAATCCAATACATGTCTACGACCAACTGCTGAGAAAAATAAGAAACTCCGGTTACAATGTTTATGAAACATCCAGTTTAAATAAACAAAAACACATCGCTCTTTCCACTTTCCAGAAACACATAGCAACTGGAAAATTGTTATTCGGTCACCGCCGGGGAATTGAATCCTCGGATCTCACGATATCTAGCCGAGCTCGTTAGCCTTACAACACGGTGGCCAACAATCCACGGTGCTATGTGTGTTTTTAAGTCAGCTTCTGACATCATATATCCGTAAGATGGGCTTAGCTACTTAGACGTCTCCATCTGGTGGGCATTAACGGCACTGGCTATATATTAATTATAGCAGTTATTTCAAAATATACTTTATTGGCAAAAACATAAGGGGATACAGGCGTACCACATATGGCAAAATAAACAACAAAACAATGAGCGATAATGATGAAATTTTACAGGTGAATGTGATACGGCAGTCAACTAAGGATGACAAAATGTTAAAATCACTAATAAGGAACAATACATGCTTGAGGAAGATGTTGCACAAGCAATAGTAATGATTAGGATATTACTGCATGCGATGACTTGCACAGTGAGAGCAGAACACAAAACAACAGGTAAATATATTTACAAGAATATGGCTGTAAAACAACGCAGTGCACGAAAAGAAGGGAACATGTAAAACACAACAAAGGCATATACTATGATAAAGGTGCAGAAGTTCCCACAATAGAGGAAACCACACGATATGTGACAAAAACATGATGAGTATTACAGAACATAGTGGAAACTTGGGAAAACTCCCCAAGTGAAGCACAAGGATACACAAAATACAAACAGAAAGCCGTGCGGTGTTGCATCGGTCCAAAAAAAAAAAAACAATGACTTGGGTCGAGCAAGAAATACAGGAACTTGTATACAAAATCATAGGTAAGAACAAAAAACCCTCTGCAGTGCAAGACAAAACACAATTGAAACAACACAAAACAAAAAGAGACATAGATACACGGGGCAGTACAAGTAGAACACCCAGAGATATCAAACACCACACGCTCCGGTGCAAAAGGCAACAAGAAAAAAAAACATCCTGCCGCCCCGGTGGCGCAGTGGTCTAAGGCGCTGGCCTCTGATCATTCGTTCGTCTGGGGTCCGGGTTCGAATCCCGGTGAGGCATGGATGTTGTGTTTGTCTTACGGCACTGGCTCTCTCCCTTCCCTGGAGCCAGTGACCCTAAATTAGGGACGGGCGACTGCTTATAGCCCATTGAGTTGCTCACGGTGGTCGTTAAACCTCCAAAAAAAAAAAAAAAAAAATCCAGGGTCCAAGAGTCTACTAGCCTTGAACACAAACAAAATCTTAAAGCCCACAAGGCACAATGCGATGAGGGAAGTACAATAAACAAGACATCAAAGAATGTGAAAAAAAATGCACAAGATCTCAGCCGATGCATTCAGTAGGTCGAAGCTGGGCTGGGAAAAAACAAACCAATCAGAAGGAAAGATCAATGGAAGATCCAGTGATTTTAAACCATCCGGTCCCTTGCGCCCAGGTAGACTGGAAAGAGGCTTGAGATTGAGGGGTGGAAGCAGCGACGAAGTTCTCCAGGCGTAATCGAGACACGAGGCGATTCCTAAAAATCGACCGTAAGGCCGTTCCAGCAGAGAGAATACTAGGTGTGGTAGCAGGAGAGCGGAGAGATTGATGATAAAGAAAAAACGACATGTTTGACCAGTACGAAGAGATAGGCACAGGCATCCGGCAAAATAGCCGGGGGATGTTTGCTAAGCAATAGCCACTCGTACGCTTGAAAAGGGATGTCTCTGGAGCAAATGGTGCCTACAAGACGAAAGGCAGTATTGAGAAGTGGAAGGAGAACGGGACAGTGACAGTAGACATGAGGAACATCACCTTCAACACCACAAAAGCAGCATAGAGAAGTAGAAGAAATAGACATGTGAAAGAGAGAAGAAGGAACAGGAAGGTGGCGGTGAAGAAACCGCCAGTGGATGTTTCGCTCTAACGGGGTAGAAAGGGGAGAGAAAGAGGCAGACCAGATAGGCAGCAGAAGAGAAGGAGAAGCATCAGGAAGACCATGCGGAGAAGTGAGGGGCGCACGGAGGAGCGCATGGATAGAGGCAGTGGAAAAAGAAGAAATGGGAGCAACAGAGTCCCGAAAGGAAAGGAAGAAAGGAAGAGAGAGGCTCGGTCCAGAGACAGAAACAAGGCCAGTGTCAGAAACCAGAAGTGGGAAGAGGGTACGGAGAGCAGAGCGAAGAAGGTCATACTTCTCTTCCAAGGTGGAAGAAGGGTCAGGGAAAAGAGAAGAGAGGGGTTTCCAGGTCAAATCGGAAGTTAATAAAGCTTCGACAGTGAGAATTCCTGAGCGGAACCAAGGGGGGAAAAGAAAGTATGGTTGATCGGGTGGATGAATCTGAGTGGAAAAGAAAAGAGGTTCTGCAAGCAGGTCCAGGGTGGTAGAGAGAGGAGCGCTGAGTAGCGGGAGAGAATGAAATTCCGCTAGAGCGTCGATAAGAAGTGGTGGGAGTCGTTTAGAAGTAGAAGGAGATGAATCCATACGAAGAAAAAGGAGGAAAGTGAAGGATGGATCATGAAGAGAAATAAGAGTATTCAGGGTAGAAGAAAGTGCAGGGGAGGGCGAAAGGAGAAGACGAATGAAGGAGACGATTCGGTGAGCTCGATAATATGTTCTGACATCCGGGAAGTGAAGACCACCAAATGATGTTGGCAGAGAAAGCGTGGCAGCAGAAATCCAATGTCTAGATGACCAGATCACTGAAGTGAAAATACTATTGATGACAGAGAAATGATGCGATTTAAACACACAGGAATCCCAGGGATAGAAGCATTGTGAGAGAAGATATCGATGAACAATTTGAGCACGTTGAAAGTAAGAGGAAAAGGAAAACGTAAATCGCCAAAAACCAACCGTGCGATGAAGTCGTGGGCGGAGAGCTTGCCAAGTGACGTTGCTTGCGGTAAAGGAGTGTACAAAATGAGCTCCAAGAAATTTTTGGGTCGAGGAGGACCACACTGCTCCCCACGGTAAGTCAGTGCGGCCTGTCCAAGAACCACACCACAGGCCAGCACTTTTCTGAATATTCAGGGCAGCACCAGGGAGAGCAGCATACTGTTCATAAGTGGCAAGAAGAGTATCAAATTGGTCATCGCGGCTAAGACAAAAGGTAACATCATCTGCGTAAGCAGATACAGGAAAACGGTGGTGCCGAGTACTAGAGACAATCGGTCCTACCGCAGGTAAGAGAGACGCTCGACTTGCAATCAAAAAGGGCTCAAAGCGGAGAGCAAAGAGTTGTCCTGATAATGGACAACCTTGTCTGATGCCAGATCGAAAAGAAATCGGGGCAGTCAAAAATGTGGCCGTCCGAACGTGCAAATGGGCGCGCCCCGGTAGAGGCTAAGGATGAGAGAAACAAAAGGGGAAGGAAAACCAAAGTGAGTTAATACGGTAGAAAGGTAAGTGTAAGAGACGTTATCAAAAGCGGATTTCTGGTCAAGATTAAACAAAGCTAGGGGTTCGGAATGTTTTAGTGCAAGAAAGGAAAGGTTATGAAGAAAGGAGATGTTGTTAGAAATAGAACAACCAGGCACGGTATATGTCTGGTCGGGGGATATGAGGAACGGAAGAACAGAATTTAGGCGGCGAGAAAGGAGTTTAGTGAAGAATTTGTAATCCAGGTTGAGAATGGAGATGGAGCGCCAATTCGACAAGTCCAGAAGGTCACCCTTCTTCGGCAGGAGGATGACATGTGCAACTGTAAATTCCGGCGGAAGCGCAGGAGAAGAAAGAGCACACGAAAAAGCGGCAGAGAGAAAAGGTAGGAGTGACGGAAGAAAGGCCCGATAGAACGAGAGCGGGAGGCCATCAGGTCCTGGGGAAGAGTGAAGATTGAGGGAGGCAAAAGCCTCTCTCAATTCAGGCAAAGAAAAATCAGCAATGAGAGGGGCGCAGAGAGAAGACGGGACCTGAGGGAGAGAAGAAAGAAAAGAGGAGGAAGAAAAAGAAGAACCCTGCGCTACAGCTCGGAACTTCTCCTGAAAGAAGTGACGGACATGACAGCAGATGAGAGTTGTATTGCCAGTAACAGTGCCATCAGGCAATCGGAGATGCCTGATGGAAGATGACGTGCGTCGCATGGATTCCATCTGCGAAAGGACTTCGAAAGAATGCGTCGATGGTGAAATACGTAGGAGCCGAAGACGACGAACTGCTTGCTGAGCAAACGGTTCGAGGCAGGCATGAAGTTCATCACGGATGGAGGCATAGTGCGGATCAGACATTGGCGTCGCGGAGAGAAGTCCTCGTAAGTTACTCACCTCCATCGAGCGAGTGGTGGAAATAATAAAGGAGAGTTGACGAACGAGCAAGAGAAGATCCCGTTTGACATCAAGCCACAAACGCAAGGCGCTTGGGGTCGTTGTGAGCAGCAGCTTTCGATCAGAAAGGAACTTCTCAACTTCCTCACAAAAGGAACGGTCTTGCAAGAGAGTGTCATCAAACGTCCAATGACGACGCGTAGATGAAGGTGCAGGAGAGACGCAAATTGATAGTGAAACGGCAGAATGGTCGGAAGAAACAGTAGGTGAATGTCGAGCAGTAGTGATAGCAGGGAGTTAGGAAGCAGAAGCATATATTCGGTCCACCCGCGCAGCAGTAGAACCGAACGTTGGCGGATTACACCACGTAAAGGAAATGAAATCAGGATTTAGCCGTCTGAAGGAATCGACAAGATGAAAATCATCAAGAAGCTGAGTCAGCTGTGAAACTAAATTCATGCGGTATTCGCCAAAAGATGAATTTCTGTCAAGAGAAGGCTGCAGCGTGCAGTTAAGATCCCCCCAAGAACGAAATAATCCCCGGGAGGAATCGCTGCAATCGCTGCACGAATATTACTGAAAAGTTGAGCAACATATATTTCATCAGTGGGAATATATACATTAAAGATATGAAAAGTAACATTATGCACACAAAAGCTAAAACACTGAAGAAAATCAAGGTGTAAATTTGTCACAGAAATAGAAGTCAGCTGAGTCAAAAACCGCTGGCGCACACCTACAGCTATACCACCATACCGCGAGAGGCGATACGAGTGGTAAAAGGTGTACGGCCAGCGTCTCCATAGGTGAGTGGGAGTGTCAGCAGAGCAGTGAGTTTCCTGGAGAAGGAGAACATCTCCACCAGCGGCAGAAATGTCCTCATAAACGAGGAGTTCAACACTGGTGTCGCGAACCTGCGACAATTCAAGGAAGACACAGTGAAAGTGCCATGTCTCTAGTGGCAGTGACAATCTTTTCCAAATGGGAACGGAAGTTGTTGTACCGCCGTTGGATGCACTTCTGAGTGGCAGCATCCTCGGCAGATGGACTCTTGATAGTATTGTAAAGAGTTAACAGTTGTGCCAGTTGATTCTCAACTGCTGGGTAGCGACCTTCAAATCGGTTGACATAGGTGGGTAAATTAGGAAGAAGAGTCTTGGCACAAGCAAAGTCGTGCAATTCGTTATAAGGGAGAGGAGAGTGTCCGGAAACACATTCATGTGTAGGCGTGCGGAAAATTCCTCAAGTGGCAGGAGGTAGATAACTGGCTTGGAAGACTTCACAGGGCGACCCGAAGCAGGTGATCTAGCAGCTTTAGTCGGAGAGGTTTGAGTAGAGTCGCCAGATTGTCGCCGTCGTTTCGTAGAGCCGCGAGGAGGTTTGGCATCCCTTTTTTCAGGACGGGTCCGGAGATAGCCCTCCGTCCCATCACTCATCGCTTGGTCGCTGACGCTTTGATAGGCTGTGTCATCAGCGGTCGAGGTCTCGGTATCAGACTGGTCAGTCACAACGAACTGAGCAACTGCTGTAGGGTCCGCAGGAACACGAAAAGACGCTGAAGATTGTAAAACTGGGTAGTGTTCCTCCGAGAGAGAAGGTGGGACAACAATTGGCGTAGAGGTTGCCACCGAAGGTAGGTTGTTCGCAGGAACCACCGTCGGTAACGGAGCGCTACTAGGATCTTGATGAGAAGGCGTCGGATCTTGATAGACGGGCGAAACAGATTTCGGTGGAGCAACTGGACACTGCTTACAGTAGTGACCAACCTGGTGACATTGACTACAGTGGAATTCCGTCAGGAAGTTTATTTGCCTGACCTGATCCTCGCACCGAACAGTGAAGTGTGTTGGAAGCCGTTCGATTGCTTCTTGTGATGGAAATATGACCCTCGCAACACGGCGAGCACCTTGGATCGACGCATGTCGTGGATCACGCAATGGGTCGTTTCGGGCAGCAAGATGCGTTTGTATGCCTCCAACTACCCGACCAACCGAAGATAAGACAGCATACAGCATGAGATCTGTCACTTCCAACGGGACTGGGTAGAAATAAACGTTAATGGGTCTTTGGCCCACCGGTTCTGCAGAAAGATGTCTATCACCAATTGTGAGGCCAGATGTTAGGAGAGATTTCACCATTTCAGCCGTGGCCAGATAAACGACCACAAGTCGTCCTCTTCGATACATTTGCGGAATAGATTCAGATGGGAACCGCTGTGCAATGGCATCTGCATATACTCGCAAAGGAGTGTCCGGAAAGGCTTCGAAATGGACGCATTTTGCAAGATTCTCAGTAAAAGCCGTGCCAGCTGGAGAGCTGGCTGGGATATTAAGCACGATATTATTGCCAGCACGGGAAACGAAAGATTTCAGCTTTTCAGCGCCAACATAATTATTCTTGGATGCTAGACGAGAGACTTTGGAGGCTGCAACAGAAGAAAACGAAGGTAATGACACGTTGGGCTCGGCAGTGCTAGAAGAGTCTGACTTTTTTTATACCACAAGAATGCCACGATTCTTTCTTGCTCGTTTGGCGCGGGCACGACAGGAGAAAAACTGCATTCACAATGGCGTGATGGTAAACGAAGTTTTGCCACCTTACAGGCCATGATGAATGGAAAATATTTTCAAATATTTATCTTCTATTTGTATATCCTGAAATGTATCTAGTTTTAAAGGATTAAAAATAATCGTTTAACGATCGGAAATTAATTTAATTTTAAATTTAATGGATGGTGATAATACAAATTTGAAGTTGTGATTCCGTCTATTGGTGTAAATTATGACAAGAGTGGTAAGTCTAATAATATCCGGACATAATGAAATAAATAAATAAAAAAGAGTTTTCGAGTTTTCGGATATTACTTATCACTCTTGTTATAATTTTCACCATTAGACGGAATCACAACTTCAAATGTGTATTGTTTACTGGCGTAATCCCGTATTTCATGGTTTATCTGCTGCTCCGGGCAATCACGTGAGACAATGAATTCTGTTCATCCAGATTCGCTAAATATGAATGCCTTTGCTTCGACTGGCGATTCATGTGATGTGTTAAATTCAAATTACTCGGAAACTTGAGACTTGGTCATTCTGGGTGGTGTAGTGGTTAGCATACTCTGGCGCAAACCGGGAGACGCGGGTTCGATTTCCGCTCCAGGACGATGGAATTTAAGTTTTCGGTAGTATTATTTGATTTACCACTCTTGTCACAATTTACACCATTAGATGGAATCGCAACTTAAAATTTGTTTTGAATACTGGCGTAAGCCCGTATTTCATGGCTTAATGGATGATTATCAATTTCTCAGTTATTTGTATTATTAATTTAAAAAAAATATGTTGAAGTCAAATTAATAATAGAAATAATTGAGGAGCTCATAATCATCCATCAAATTTAAAATTAATTTCCGATCGTTATCGGTTACTAATGTTCCTTTAAAATTAAAGTTAAATCAGTTTACGAGCGGTATCGAGCAATAATAATTCATTAAATTTTAAATTAATTTCCGAAAGTTATTGAACCCAATAGAAGACGCTTGCTGTGAGAATCTTTTAGACAAATTAACAACAGCGCATGCGCGCCCTCGTCGATATTTCCGCTAAAAATTGAGATGAGGACAAAAACTCGCCATTTGCGGGTCCTTGATGTGTGTGTACGTGTATGAGCACGTCAGAACAACGCTGACAATGGTACCACGAGACGCACCGAAAACCTGGGTTACGAGATTTTTTTTTATTTTTTGGGTTGGAGGTTTAACGACCACCGTTAGCAACTCAGTGAGAATCTTTTAGACAAATTAACAACAGCGCATGCGCGCCCTCGTCGATATTGCCGCTGAAAATTGAGATGAGGACAAAAACTCGCCATTTGCGGTTCCTTGATGTGTGTGTACGTGTATGAGCACGTCAGAACAACGCCGACAATGGTACCACGAGACGCACCGAAAACCTGGGTTACGAGATTTTTTTTTTTTTTTTTTTTTTGGATTGGAGGTTTAACGACCACCGTTAGCAACTCAATGGGCTATAAGCAGTTGCCCGTTCCTATTAATTTAGGGTCACTGGTTCCAGGGAAGGAAGAGATCCAGTGCCGTAAGACAAACACAAAATCCATGTATCACCGGGATTCGAACCCGGACCTGTCTCGGACGAATGATCAGAAGCCATTGCTTAGACCACGGGGTTGGCTAGGAGATATTAAAACACATTCGTAATAGAACTTACTGTCTACCTAATGTGCCCGTATTTTAGGTTAAAATTTAGTAAAAAGCAACGCAAAAGAAATAATGCGAAAAAAGCATGTATGTGTAAAAAAAAAACAAAAAAAAAACGCCTTTCAGCGCCAATAACACAACTAACCACGTGGTTTGAAGGTAAGTTAAATTTATCAATAGTAACAGCATTTCCTTTAAACCAAATATTGTTTTGATTACAGTTTAATAAGTTATTAATATTCGATATTCGATCCTTATAAAGATGTTTTGCAGCCCCGGTGGCGCAGTGGTCTAAGGCGTTGGCCTCTGATCATTCGTCCGTAAGGGGTCCGGGTTCGAATCCCGTTCAGGCATGGATGTTGTGTTTGTCTTACGGCACTGGCTCTCTCCCTTCCCTGGAACCAGTGACCCTAAATCAGGGACGGGCGACTGCTTATAGCCCATTGAGTTGCTCACGGTGGTCGTTAAATCTCCAATAAAAAAAAAAAAAAAAAGATATTTTTGATATGAAACAAAGGCGAGGTACACGTGACGTGGTTCATATCGCGAATCGACGAAAAAAAAAAAAGAAAACGTGCTATAAAAATAGTGTTAGTCCTACAATGAATGTAGAATGAGTATATGTATATTTCACACATTAATTTGCTTGCAAAGTTAAATTCTCTGAACGTTTTCACCTGTTTTTGTGAACGCAAGACAGAATCAATACATTTTTCAGTTGTCAATTTTAAACTACTTCCTTTGCGCTCATCACTTTATAAGTTATGCGTAAAATTCCGTTCGTTATAAATTGTGCCGCATATCTAATTGTTTAATTCAGATCTGATCAAAATGATCGAGTATTCCTAATCTCATTTTCAGAAAATCGAATTTATCATAGGAACCGTAATTGGCACTGCCTCGTCATTCACGTGTAGAACTTCTGCTATACGTACTGCTTGATCGTTGCAAAGACGGCTCCGGGTACTAATGCTTGTAGCAGGAATAACGCTAAATTCATAATTGTGTGACTTGCAAGGGAAAGCTGATTGCTTGAGCGAGATACCTAGTCATCGTTGTAACTCGAGTGTTTTGACGAACTCTAGCATCGCAGCAGGTACATACGATGACGAGAAATTCCTTGAAACAATCCTCTGTTGCCAATAGAATTTAGTTTAGAGCCGCTAATTCTGACATTGTTACGACATGCATCTCACACACATATACACACACGGATCTATGCTATTAATGATCTGCTGAAAATGGAGCAGCACATGCCAATCAAATAATTTCATATCTTTTTAGCTACAGTATCATCATTGTCAACCATTATCAATCCACTGCTGGACGAAGGTCTCCCCAAGTTTCCTCCACAACGGTCTGTCTTGTGCCAGTCTCCTCCATGTCACTCCCGCATATTTACGAATTTCATCCACCCATCTCCCATGTGGTCTTTTTCTGGGTCTTTTCCTGTCACTTGAAATCCAATCTAAAATTTCGGCTGTCCATCTATGGTCTGTCCTTCTGGCAGTATGTCCAGCCCATTGCCATTTCAGGGATTTAACTCTGATCATGATGTCTTCCACTCTCGTCATTTTTCGGATCCACGAGTTCCTCTTCTTATTTCTCCTGGTTATACCAAGCATGCACCTCTCCATGCTACTTTGAGTTGTCTGCAGCCTTTGTATGTCTCTTTTAGTTAAGGTCCACGTCTCTGCACCATACGTAAGCACTGAAAGGATGCATTGATCAAACACTTTTCTTTTAAGACATAATGGCATATTGCTCTTGAAAATTATGCTGTTTCTTCCAAAAGCTCTCCAGGCAAGTTTTGTACGCCGATTAATTTCTTCATCAATGTGACCCTCACTTGATATCTGCTGTCCAAGATAAACATACGTATCTGTTATCTCCAGTTTTTCTCCATCAATCGATAAATCTTCATTTCTTGTAAAAGCATTGAACATCACTTTTGTCTTCTGAAAGTTCATTTTTAATCCCACTTCTTTACTCTTGTCAGCAAGTTCCTGGATCATACTCTGCAGCTCTGATGGGGTAGTTGCAAAAATGACTACGTCATCAGCAAAACGAAGGTGGGTTAGATAATCTCCATTAATCTTTATCCCTTTGTTTTCCCAGTTCAGTGATTGAAAGACATTTTCCAATGTGGCATTAAAGAGCTTCGGAGATATGGTGTCACCTTGTCTCACTCCCTTTCCAATTTTTATGTGTGATACAGGGCGAATTATTTAGACAAAATGTTTATACCAAAATTACGTAGCCGATCTGTACACGGGCAACAACACTTAGTGGAAGTACGAAATGATCTTTAATTAAAGGTTATAATCATAAGTAAAGTACTCCCATTACTATTTATCAAGCGTGGACGTCACGGAACATTTTAAGTGAGATCGGGTGTGTGACGTCAGGTACACGAACAGCTGTCTAAAACTTTTTGTGCGAGGCGGCCGAGTCTTTCTGAAACGTTCGTGATTCAGACGCCTGGTAGCAGAGATATATGTAAAAACTTTTAATCGAATTGCATCGGCAAGAATCACATCGTAAAACAATGTTGTTTTCATCGTTCGAATCATGAGATGTGCTTTTCGGATCCCACGGTTTCGCAGACGGATAAAGGGAGACTACTAGAAGCGAGGTTTTATTAGTATTTAAGTTAAGGCAGTCCCTTCCGTTCGCGATTGTAGCTGCATTTTTTAAAAGTGAAGTGGCTCAAAGCTACTTTCTCAATCCTGATATCACGTGCGATAATTTGCATCCTGCTTGATTCTTCGTCCGCCGATCTCTACATACGCGCATCTGTTTACTGTCCCTTTCCACCGAGAATTACAACAAAAAATAAACAAAGCATTTTACGAACCAAAGTTTGTCATTATAACCGCTGCGGTAAGCGCGTTCTGATTGCCCATTGGAGCGATAATAATGAAAACAGCTGGAAAACGTTTGTAATTATTCACTTAAAAGAAGGAGAGATGCATTTAAAAACCAGTTATTATTTTTAAAAGAGAGACCTTCCACCCCACCCCCATCTGCTTAGACCTTTGGGACATTCCCTGAATCGCTACTTTTGTCTACGAAATCACGGTTCGGGATCAACATCGTGGGTACGAATTACAGGGCAATCTTTCTCCTGAATGCCATCACCTGCGGATTATGCGCTCCCGCGGATTACACAAAAGCATTGTTTTTCTTTTCCTGAATTTCAAGGTGTGCAGATTATGTGAAGAAAACTGCGGTAACTTTTTTTCTTTTGAGTTTGTTTTAAAAGCGATCTTCCGGCTGAAGCCATCGTCAGAGGAAAGGGTTAGATATAATGGAATTGTTGTGTACAAATCCAGTAGACTGTTTGGGACACAATTATTGTTACTAATTGCAAATTTTAGTAATCTGTTCACAGTAGTTTTCTTTATTTCTCAGAAAAGAGTGTATTGTGCTTATCTGACAAGGACAGCTAAGTCTTCTGGCTCGTATTTCCTTACAAATTTCCTCATTTGTGCCATCCCAGCAGTTGGACCGTCAATTAACACTTCATCTATCTCCTGTGCAAGGAAATAAGTCACTTCGAAATGGAGAAGATTCTTCTGCTCGAAAAACTGAGTTTTTAAAATCTTTTGGGAGCTGGGCAGGTGGAACTTTTGACTGGAAAATGGGTTCAACTCCGGCGAACCTAAGAATTTAGTTGTCGTGAAACTTTTTGCGAAGATGGTGGCTCAAGTTCGGTCCAGTTCTAAGATTATCTGGAAACGTAAAGACCAGCTTGATTTTATACACAGGGTGATTATAAACTCCTTCAACAAAATAAGAGGGTTGATAGTACACATCAAGACTAACAATATTTGCAATGAAACCTAGGGCCGCATTCCACTCCTAGGGCCGCATTCCACTCCTAGGGCCGCATTCCACTCCTAGGGCGTCGTTGCACAGCCCACGCCTGCGAATGAAGGACTGTCGCACCCTCTCGTAGACTCCCGGTGTGTTGTTGATCTTGTCCGCAGCAACAGCAATTCGCCCAACGAGATCTTCCAGGGAGTTCACAGGTGTCTCGTACACCAATGTTTTCATGTGCCCCCAGAAGAAGTCCAGTGGATTATGATCCGGGGAGCATGGAGGTCAAGCCAAAGGTTTACCGCGTCCAATCTACCGCCCAGGATATGTCACATTCAGGAAGTACCTGACCTCTGTGGCAAAGTGTGCTGGGGCCCCATATGCATGAACCACATGTCCTTCTGTGGTGGTGAGCGGAATATGCTGCAATAGACCGGGAAGCACTTGCTCCAGTAACACACAGTACGCTGCGCCTGTCAGACATATACGTCAATTCTCATGTGGTGATCACACGGTAATATCGCTGAACGGGTTCGGCTGCGGTTTTAAATGTTTGCTCCTCATCGTCTAAGTACGTGTTCAGCACACCTGATTTGCATCTTGTGCTTCTCTTGCACTGGTTGGAACTCCGTGTGTCTGCTGGACGTTTTTCGAACGTGCTCTTTTCTGGCAGTAGGAGTGGAATGCGGCCCAAGGTTCTATTGCAAATATTGTTCGTCTTGATGTGTACTATCACCCCTCTTGTTTTGCTGAAGGAGTTTACAATCACCCTGCATATAACAATCATTGCAAATATCTAAAAAAACATAAGAAAACACTGATTCGGATAAACTAAATAAGAACTGTAGTATCAGCAAGGAGAGAAAAAAAGATTATATAACTTATGGCAGCTGCCATCCATAGCTTCATCAGGGGACAGCACAGATCATATTTCTATTGGTTGGAAGGTTGGGATAGAGATGGGTTTGTCCTAGTGTTTTCTTGCAAACTGGATAATGCAGGAACCCACATTTTCTGGTCTATATAGAATATGAGAGATGTGATCCGTGCTGGCCCCTGATGAAGCCATGGATGACAGCTGCCATATGTTCTGCAATCCTTCCTTTTTTTTCTCCTTGTTGACACGACAGTTCTTCTTTCGTTTATCAGAATCAGTGTTTTCTTTTCTTATGTGTTTTAGATATTTGGAATGATATGGTATATGATATATATATATATATATATATATATATATATATATATATATATATATATATATATATATATATATAAGTAACCAAAGCTCTTATGGAAACAGCAACAAAATTAGCTGGGTCTAAGAACAAGTTGCATGTAAACAAATTATCGGGAAAAACCAAAATGTTGATTCAAAAAAGAAGAGAGATGAGGACAACTAAAGAAGATGTGACTTCCAAAGTGGAATATATAGAGCTATGCAAGACAGCACGAAAAAGTATCACTGAAGACGTAAGGAAATTCAACTGTGAGCTAGTGAGGAAAGCAATTGAAAACAACCAAAGCCTAAAGATAGCAAAGGGACATCTCAGTAAGGGAAGAAAACAGATTATGGCTCTGAGAAAAGAAGATGGTTCTATAACAAGAAATAGAGGCGAAATTTTGACAAGAGTGAAAGATTTCTACTCCAAATTATATGAAAGGGATGATACATGTACTCCAGACATCATGAAAGGTACCAGAGTTCTTCCAGTCCTCCCAGCAGAAGTTGCTCATGCAATCAAGAACATGAAGCGGGGGAAAGCTCCAGGAGAAGATGGAATTACTATAGACATCATACAAGAAGCAAGTGGAGAAATTGAAACAGTACTCGCCCAAATTTTCACTCGATGCCTTAATGAAGGGAAGATCCCTGAGGATTGGAACAATGCTACAATGATCCTGCTACATAAAAAAGGTGACATTGAGGATCTCAGGAACTACAGACCTATCAGCCTCCTATCAGTGGTTTATAAAATCTTCACTAAAGTTCTTTCACACCGCTTGAAGGTAACACTGGACATGGCTCAACCGAGAGAACAAGCTGGATTCAGGAGTGGCTACAGCACAATAGATCATATCCACGTACTGAGAGAACTAATTGAAAGAGCGAGGGAATATGAACTTCCATTGTGCATGGCTTTTATCGATTATGAAAAAGCCTTTGATTCGGTGAAACCATCAGCAGTTACCACGGCTCTGAAATCCTGCGGTATTGAAGATGCATACATTAATATTATTAATAACATCTATGAAAATGCAAGTGCAAAGATTTGGCTGTTTGAAAATACAACACACATAAAAATTGGAAAGGGAGTGAGACAAGGTGACACCATATCTCCGAAGCTCTTTAATGCCACATTGGAAAATGTCTTTCAATCACTGAACTGGGAAAACAAAGGGATAAAGATTAATGGAGATTATCTAACCCACCTTCGTTTTGCTGATGACGTAGTCATTTTTGCAACTACCCCATCAGAGCTGCAGAGTATGATCCAGGAACTTGCTGATAAGAGTAAAGAAGTGGGATTAAAAATGAACTTTCAGAAGACAAAAGTGATGTTCAATGCTTTTACAAGAAATGAAGATTTATCGATTGATGGAGAAAAACTGGAGATAACAGATACGTATGTTTATCTTGGACAGCAGATATCAAGTGAGGGTCACATTGATGAAGAAATTAATCGGCGTACAAAACTTGCCTGGAGAGCTTTTGGAAGAAACAGCATAATTTTCAAGAGCAATATGCCATTATGTCTTAAAAGAAAAGTGTTTGATCAATGCATCCTTCCAGTGCTTACGTATGGTGCAGAGACGTGGACCTTAACTAAAAGAGACATACAAAGGCTGCAGACAACTCAAAGAAGCATGGAGAGGTGCATGCTTGGTATAACCAGGAGAGATAAGAAGAGGAACTCGTGGATCCGAAAAATGACGAGAGTGGAAGACATCATGATCAGAGTTAAATCCCTGAAATGGCAATGGGCTGGACATACTGCCAGAAGGACAGACCATAGATGGACAGCCGAAATTTTAGATTGGATTCCAAGGGACAGGAAAAGACCCAGAAAAAGACCACATGGGAGATGGGTGGATGAAATTCGTAAATATGCGGGAGTGACATGGCGGAGACTGGCACAAGACAGACCGTTGTGGAGGAAACTTGGGGAGACCTTCGTCCAGCAGTGGATTGATAATGGTTGACAATGATGATGATGATGATATATATATATATATATATATATATATACACACACACACACACAGGGTGTTTCAAAATGATTTGAGCATTTTACCATATATATATATATATAGAGAGAGAGAGATAGAGAGAATTGTAAAAAATACGAATTGCAAAAAATTAAAATTCCATAAAGAACACAGAATGAAGTTCAAAATGGAAGTTCAAAATTGAAAACCGATAAATAAACAAACAGGTCGTTAGGAGAGCATCAACCTGCGGGAGTGGCCTTTCTAGTACCAACAAACGACAAGGAGAACCAAAAATGTCGGTTGGTCATACTCCTTAAGACACCAGACCAAACGTCAAAACAGACACATAAATTCAAAAACCAAGAATATAAACACTGAAAAAATGACAAAAAACTTACCGGCAGACCAAACCGGTCAACGCCATGAATGAAGATCAAACTGAACTGGACCAACGACCCACAAGAGCCCAAATATATATGAAAACGTTAAAGTGGTCGCGGATAGATAACATCCTAGCAAGCCAAACAAATTGGGTGAAATGGCGAGATGCAAAGCCGTGGTACAGTTTTGCATCTCGTCATTTCACACAAAGCCCCTATAGCCAGGAATAACTTGCGAACGAAGAGAGTTACAGTTATGCAAGTGAGATAACGGTATAGTAAATCAACTACGCCCAATCAAATGCAACCCATAGCAGCGCCCCTAGTAGCGAAATGCGGAAGTTAGCCATTGTAAATCGAAAACGAAAAGAGGTAGAGCAAAATTTCCAATCACAAAGTTGTAGAGCATTAATTAATTAGTGCCAAACGACATTTGTTTTACACGGATAAGATAAATTGTCGCCTGAATACCTTAAAATGTCCGAAATCGATGTGCGACGATTCGAATCTGCATATTGACATTTCGCAAATGTAGGGCTAAGCAAATGCAGATTGTGACATTGTACCTTACCTTCGATATAAAAACCAGTAGCAGGATATACCCTGATCAGAAGTTTAGGTCTACGTACGCTGTGTGAGAATGGCGAGCTTGAATTTCTGGGGTTACCTAAAAAAATCAGGTGTATGCAACAGCGCCTACAAGTCTGCTGGCCCGCCCCGGTGGCGCAGTGGTCTAAGCGATGGCGTCGGATCATTCGTCCGAAAGGGGTCCGGGTTCGAATCCCGGTGAGGCATGGATGTTGTGTTTGTCTTACGGCACTGGCTCTCTCCCTTCCCTGGAACCAGTGGCCTTAAATTAGGGACGGGTGACTGCTTATTAGCCCATTGAGTTGCTCATGGTGGTCGTTAAACCTCCAATCAAAAAAAAAAAAAAAAAAAAGTCTGCTGGATCTACATCGTTGCAAGGGGTTTATACTCTCATGGCTTCGCATGGCTTCTCCATGGAAGATTGCAGTGATCGCCCCCCGCCCCTTCCACAGGAAATGTCTAAAGGTCAATGCACATTAAGACTGCAGATCAAAAGCTTCGTATGGTGACACAGCAATAATCCTTCTTTCGCTAACTTGTAAAGCGGACGGAGGAATTCTGAATGAAGCAAGAGACAGTTTCAGGCGTTATGGTATTGTGAGCGACACAAGGTTTCAGGGCCCTGGTCGTCAAACGGTAAAATATCCATTTTTTTAAACAATGCTAAAAAAAAAAAGCATTATTCGCAATTCTATCAGAAAAAAAAGCTCCTTGAAGTACAAGAAAACTAACGAGTCAGTTCTACGATCCACAACTTTAATTTCGCAAGAATGCACAGAAAGATGTTGGTGATCTCCACTAATTCACATAGTATTGATATTCAAAAGGAAGCGTCAGTAGCACAGTGGTCTAAACGCTAAATTCTGGGCATATATCCAAGATGGGTCTGGGTTCGGTTCCCAGTGGGGCATGGATGTAGTGTTTGTTTTACGGCACTGGCTCTTTTCTGAAATCAGTGACCCTAAATTAGGGACGCGATACTGCCTTTTTAGCCCATCGAGTTGCACACGGTAGTCGTTAAACCGTTAAACAAAAATATTCAGAAGACATACAGGGGTAGGACAGAATAATGTGAACACCTAAAAAAAAAGGGAACTTTTTACGTAACTCAAGGAACCACCTTTGGCATTCAAAACCACTTGAATGCTCCTTGGAACGGACTCATAGAAGTCCTGGATGGTGGTTAGTTGGATATTACACCATTTTTATGCAGAAACTGACCCAGGTCCTTGAAAGATGCAGGAGTAGGATAACGGGGTCTTACTCTGTTTTCCAACACAGAACACAGTGGCTCGATGATGTTTAAGTCTGGTGACTGGGGAGGCTAAAGAAAGCGTGAAAGTTCGTCCTCATGTTCCTCAAGCCATTATTGGACATTCCCAGCTCTGTGAATTGCGGCGTAATCATCTTGATAGATGGCATCCCCTGCAGAAAATAAAGCCTGAGCCATTGGATGGACTTAGTCTCCCAAAATGGTCTCATACGCCTTGCCTGTCATCCGTCCTTTCAAGGTGATCAGGGGACTTGCTGAAAAGCACGATATGACCGCTTAGAACCAGACAGAACCACCAGCAGGCGGCACTGTTGGAAGCTGACAGTCTGGGTTGTACGCTTCTGACGGTGTTCGTCACACGTAAATACGATCTGCAATGGGGAATAGTGTGAACGTGGATTCATCCGACAACATTACACGCTCTCATGCATCCACGTTGTATTCTACTGGAACCACAGCCGTCGCCGTTGTGTATTCACCCGAGTCACCAGAGGTTTTGCAGTAGCAGCTCTGCCATGAATATCCTGTTTATGCAGTTCCCTTGCGCATTGTTTTGGTTGATACTGGGGTCTGGAGATAGAGATTGAACTCCGCACTAATTTTAGGCGCCGGGGTCTTATTACGGATGAAAATCTTCTTTAATACTCTCCTGTCTCTATCAGTCAGGATCGTTTTCCCGCCGCTGTTGCGTTTCGTAGACGAGGTTGTGCCATGAACACTGTATGCTCTCATGACGCTGACACAGTAGGTCTCGATACCTCCACTACTCTGGCAGCTGTTGTCATGGAGACACCAACTAGCCGGCCACCAACAATTAGCCCTCTTTCGAAGTCCGTTAGGTCGCTCATTTCGTCGTCACCATGAAGGAACTTTTGCTACAAGATACTTTTATATGCACTTAAACAGGACCTTGAAGTTCTGAACAAAGCTATGACAACGAAAAAGTAGTGATACCTTTGCGTTTTGCAACGTACGCAGCTGCATTAAAAGTCATATCTCTGAACGTGGTGTCCACATAATTCTGCCCAACCCCTGTATGTCGCCATAGTTATTGGACTTTAGTTGGCCTGAGTTAATACTTACAGCTAATTTTGATTTCCTAATTAGCGGAATTCAGAAAAATCAGCCATTCACTGTAATGGACGACCTTCCCGTTTCCTGCTGAATGTTTTACGGAATTCTTTGTTCCCGCACAAATAAATAAATAGAAAAACAATACGCTGAGTAAACTCTTAATAAATCATGTAAGTTAACGGCCATTATTTCAAAAGAGACACCATTTCGAGCCCTGCAGAAATCCCAAGGGACGCGCTTCAAAATGTCGAAGTATAAAATTTAGTACAATATTTGGACTCTGACGCTTGGAAAAGACGTGCTTCTAATTTGAGTAGGTTAATCAAGACGGCATTTGAAAGATTCTCATCTTCTCTCTTATTTAAAAAAAAAAATGATTCGTTCAAGTGGTGTTATGGCCCTGCTTTAAAAGAAACCATATTTTTTCTTGGGCCAACATAATTACTTAAGGTTCTTACGAGGATCACTTCGAAGTAATGACGTCATAACAGTCGTTATGCGATGTCTCGAGGAACAACAGTAATAAATACACCGCCTCGTAAAAAATCCCCACCACAATATAATGGAGAGAAAAAAATAGATTAAAAAAAACAGAGATGCTAGGTTAAAATCAAGCGTCTTATTGATCTTCTCAGGTAGCATTTGAGAAAGGGAAACCAGAATTAAACGAGCTTGCAGCCATTAACCCTTTGCTGAAGTTTTGCCCAGTTTGAGTCTTGAGACGCGCTTCAAGTGATGCGTAATCACGGACATAAAAGGTCATGAAAAACGACTTTCAGAGACGCAGACGGTAATGGCACCACAGTTGCGCGAAGAAAATCCTTCTCTGCTCGGCTCACAAAACTCCCTTCTTGTAATTACACGTTTTGTCTTAATGACCGCGGAGCACGTGATCATAGAAAATTTTTCCGAGGAAGTCGTAAAAAAAGCCGTACGTCGTACAATTTACGCGTGATTTTGTGGATGGAAAGAAACATCCTGTTTGAGGTGGCGGGTCGTTCCGGCTCCATGGGAATTCTGAGGGACAACAGTTTCTTAACGCTTGTCACCAATGATGAAGTGCGCAGCGGTGTTGTACTTTTTGTCTTGCAATAAAAACGGCACGCACGCCGCTCTGAACATATGACGAGATTTATCTGGAAAATACTACATCTTCCGACGTGTTTCTGACCTTCAAAAATAATCACTCCTCCCTGTAGGATTCAAAATTAATTTGTTTAGAAGGGCTGTACTGCATTTGATGTATCATAGAAACTCCCCCCCCCCCCGCCCTTCGCAAAGGACACTGATATCGACTTAAGACATTTATTGTTAGCACGTAATTTGAATGCATGCTGGAAAATGACGTTCGAGCAATACGCTGCACTGTAAAAAATAAGTAATGCTCACTTACAGAAAACGAAGTGGGCCAAAGTTTGCCAGTAGGTTTTCGACTTTTAATAAAATTTTCATTTTGGGAAACTAATTACGGAAACTAATATTTTGATATCATCATCATCATCATTGTCAACCATTATCAATCCACTGCTGGACGAAGGTCTCCCCAAGTTTCCTCCACAACGGTCTGTCTTGTGCCAGTCTCCTCCATGTCACTCCCGCATATTTATGAATTTCATCCACCCATCTCCCATGTGGTCTTTTTCTGGGTCTTTTCCTGTCCCTTGGAATCCAATCTAAAATTTCGGCTGTCCATCTATGGTCTGTCCTTCTGGCAGTATGTCCAGCCCATTGCCATTTCAGGGATTTAACTCTGATCATGATGTCTTCCACTCTCGTCATTTTTCGGATCCACGAGTTCCTCTTCTTATCTCTCCTGGTTATACCAAGCATGCACCTCTCCATGCTTCTTTGAGTTGTCTGCAGCCTTTGTATGTCTCTTTTAGTTAAGGTCCACGTCTCTGCACCATACGTAAGCACTGGAAGGATGCATTGATCAAACACTTTTCTTTTAAGACATAACGGCATATTGCTCTTGAAAATTATGCTGTTTCTTCCAAAAGCTCTCCAGGCAAGTTTTGTACGCCGATTAATTTCTTCATCAATGTGACCCTCACTTGATATCTGCTGTCCAAGATAAACATACGTATCTGTTATCTCCAGTTTTTTCTCCATCAATCGATAAATCTTCATTTCTTGTAAAAGCATTGAACATCACTTTTGTCTTCTGAAAGTTCATTTTTAATCCCACTTCTTTACTCTTGTCAGCAAGTTCCTGGATCATACTCTGCAGCTCTGATGGGGTAGTTGCAAAAATGACTACGTCATCAGCAAAACGAAGGTGGGTTAGATAATCTCCATTAATCTTTATCCCTTTGTTTTCCCAGTTCAGTGATTGAAAGACATTTTCCAATGTGGCATTAAAGAGCTTCGGAGATATGGTGTCACCTTGTCTCACTCCCTTTCCAATTTTTATGTGTGTTGTATTTTCAAACAGCCGAATCTTTGCACTTGCATTTTCATAGATGTTATTAATAATATTAATGTATGCATCTTCAATACCACAGGATTTCAGAGCCGTGGTAACTGCTGATGGTTTCACCGAATCAAAGGCTTTTTCATAATCGATAAAAGCCATGCACAATGGAAGTTCATATTCCCTCGCTCTTTCAATTAGTTCCCTCAGTACGTGGATATGATCTATTGTGCTGTAGCCACTCCTGAATCCAGCTTGTTCTCTCGGTTGAGCCATGTCCAGTGTTACCTTCAAGCGGTGTGAAAGAACTTTAGTGAAGATTTTATAAACCACTGATAGGAGGCTGATAGGTCTGTAGTTCCTGAGATCCTCAATGTCACCTTTTTTATGTAGCAGGATCATTGTAGCATTGTTCCAATCCTCAGGAATCTTCCCTTCATTAAGGCATCGAGTGAAAATTTGGGCGAGTACTGTTTCAATTTCTCCATTTGCTTCTTGTATGATGTCTATAGTAATTCCATCTTCTCCTGGAGCTTTCCCCTGCTTCATGTTCTTGATTGCATGAGCAACTTCTGCTGGGAGGACTGGAAGAACTGTGGTACCTTTCATGATGTCTGGAGTACATGTATCATCCCTTTCATATAGTTTGGAGTAGAAATCTTTCACTCTTGTCAAAATTTCGCCTCTATTTCTTGTTATAGAACCATCTTCTTTTCTCAGAGCCATAATCTGTTTTCTTCCCTTACTGAGATGTCCCTTTGCTATCTTTAGGCTTTGGTTGTTTTCAATTGCTTTCCTTACTAGTTCACAGTTGAATTTTCTTACGTCTTCAGTGATACTTTTTCTTACTGTCTTGCATAGCTCTATATATTCCACTTTGGAAGTCACATCTTCTTTAGTTGTCCTCATCTCTCTTCTTTTTGCATCAACATTTTGGTTTTTCCTGATAATTTGTTTACATGCAACTTGTTCTTAGACCCAGCTAATTTTGTTGCTGTTTCCATAAGAGCTTTGGTTACTTTTCTGTTAACTTCAGAAATATCCACTTCTTCCGATGTTAGGCCTTCTAAAGCAGAGAATCTGTTCTTCAGTTCCAACTTGAAAGTATTATGGTGTTTTTTAAGGTTGGTTATGTCAATACATTTTGTTTGTCTTATGAGCTTGCCACGTTCCAGTTTAGTGTTGAGGTGCATCTTACATCTCACCAATCTATGGTCACTACCTGTGTTGAACTTGTTTAGCACACTGCAGTCTTCGATGACGAATTTTTTGTTACACATAATAAAATCAATTTCACTTGTCGTCCCAATTGGATGTCTCCATGTCCATTTCCTGTGTGGCTTTTTCTTGAAAAAGGAATTCAAGATGAAAAATCCTTTGTGCCTCTGCAAACTCAACGAGAGTATTTCCACGCTGGTTTCTGTTGCCGTGACCGAATTTACCTACTGAAGTTTCATTCTGTTGCCGTTGCCCTATTTTGGCATTGAAATCTCCCATAATTATCTTCAAGTGCTGCTTACCTTTATTATTTAGATGACGAATTTCCTCATAAAATTCTTCAATTTCTTCTTCAGGATGACTTGTGTGGGTGCATAAGTTTGAATAATCTGAGCCTGGTATCTTCTCGATAGTTGGATAACGAGTCGTGCAGCTCTGTCAGAGGAACTTTCAACTTCTACCACTTTATCCTTCAGTTTCTTGTTTATTATAAATCCAACACCACTAGTTCTGCCAGTATCTGTCCCACGATAATAGAAGAGATGTCCACTTTTCAGTTCAATGAGATCTTCTCCTTTTCTCCTTACCTCACTCAGCCCGACGATGTCCCACTTGATCCTTTGTAGTTCCTCTTCCAATTCAAGAAGCCTTGAATCAGAAGATAGGGAGCGTCCGTTGTAGGTAGCCAAGGTCAGCATCAAATGGCAGCCTAGTCCGGTCCTCCGGGGATTCTTAGCACCCTCTGCCTTCATGTCGCACTGGCCGCTGCCTTGGCCAGGTACATTCCAGCTGCCGGAGACTGAGGGCCAAGATTTAAGTTGTAGAGTCATTTTGGAGGTGTTTGGCCATAACTCACCACGCTGGCCAAGCGGGTTGGTGAGTGTGGGATAGCATTTCCTCTGATCCCGATGGTATAGTTATACCGCTATTTGCGGTCGTCAGAGCCCCTTTAGTGGGAACAGGATGCACCACGAGAAGGCGGGGTTGACATTTGTCAAGGAGAGGCTGTGATGTTACGCATCACCTGACCTTACATCCCATATTTTGATATATTTTACGTTTTCATTTATTCCGTTTGCGACAACTCAGTTTTGGGATTTTCTGTTCTGACACAGAAATTCATAAAACTCAGATTTTGAATTTTTCAGTCCTTTTTTTTTTTCTTGCCTGAGGCACGAAAGCAAAGGTTTCTACCCCTGAAGCGGATCGTACTTTGTCAGAGGCTGGGAGAAGAAGTCGTAAATGCGACCGGGGTTGAGATGGTAGCAAATGCGACCGGGGTTAAAATGGTAGTAAATGCGACCGGGGTTGAAATGGTAGCAAATGCGACCGGGGTTGAAATGGTAGCAAATGCGACCGGGGTTGAAATGGTAGCAAATGCGACCGGCAGGGGCAAAGGGGAGTGGGGAAGAAAGAAGGGGAAGCTGGGTGAGGAGATTAGTCCATACAGCACAAGACGTTTCAGATATGTACCAATAGTGTTACAATCTCTCATTTTCGTTACACTTTTCAGAGATATCTTACAATTACGTTTCAGCAACATCTATTTTGGAACATAACTCTTTGTACATTACGGTTACGTTAAATATAGCATTCACCGATACTAGTGCTTTATAGTTTCCATTGTACATAATTGCTACCTTGGTGTTACATTCCGGCGATATTTAAGATTTTGGGTTTAGCAACGGCGTGGATGCGCGTGCGCACTTATGCCATTTCACCGAAACACTCTCGTAGTCGCATTTCTATGTGCTAATGGGATATTCTTTGTCGTATTCGACTTAGCTAGTTAGTTGATTTAATATTTCATCCTTTTTTTTTTTTTTTTTTTTTTGATGATTCAAGATCATCTGAAAGTAAGTCATTGTTTTGATTATTATAACTTTTAAATTCTAAAAAGCATTTTATAAAATCTAAGTAGATGGCTTTATTGTTGTATTAGTATATTATACCAGCATGCTTTTTTTACGCTTTCCAACCGTAGGTTGAAGAAGCGTATATGCTCCAGCTTTTTCCGTCCGTCTGTTCGTCCGTCCGTCTGTCGGCACGATAACTCGCGTAAAAATGGTTCGATTTCGATGAAATTTTAGTATGTGGTAGGGGACCACCAGGGGACGAACCCTATTGAAAATGGGTGAAGTGGGGTCACGCCATAAGAGCAGGATCCATTCAATTGCCCTTATGCGTCATAACTTGCTTAAATATGGTTCGATTTCGATGAAATTTTAGTATGTGGTAGGGAACCACTGGGCACGAACCCTATTGAAAATGGGCGAATGGGGTCAAAGGTCAGGCAGAGCATAAAAGCGGTATTTATTCCATTGCCCTTATGCGTAATAACGTGCGGAAAAATGGTTCGATTTCGATGAAATTTTAGTATTTGGTAAGGAACCACCTGGGGACGAACTCTATTGAAAATGGGCGAAATGGGGTCAAAGGTCAGGGCATAAAAGTGAAATCCATTCCATTGCCTCTATGCGTCATAACATGCGTAAATATGGTTCGATTTCGATGAAATTTTAGTATGTGGTAGGGAACCACCTGGGCACGAACCCTATTGGAAATGGGGTCAAAGGTCAGGCAGGACATAAGAGCGAGATTTGTTCCATTGCCCTTATGCGTCATAACTTGCGTAAAAATGGTTCGATTTCGATGAAATTTTAGTATGTGGTAGGGAGCCACTGGGGACGAACCCTATTGGAAATGGGGTCAAAGGTCAGGACACTGGAGTGGGATCCATTCCATTGCCCTTGTGCATCATAACTTACCAAAAAATGTTTCGATTGCGACAAAACGTTATCATGTTTTTCCGGAGGTATAGTGAACCGGTTCTGTTGAATATCAACGAAATGGGGTCAAAGGTCATTGCACAAAAGCAAGATTTATTCCACAGCCATTAGTTTTATAACTTGCGTAAAACTGCATCTATTGCGACAAAACTTTAGTATGTTATTCTTGAGGTGTACTGAACCAGTTCTGTTGAATATCATCGAAATGGGGTCAAAGGTCAGGACACAGGAGCGAGATTTATTCCACAGCCATTATTCTCATAACTTCAGTAATAATTTCTGGTATGTTGGAAAGCGTATCATAATCAATGCATTGCATGATTTTTCTAACTCGTTTTACTTGAAACTGAGAAATTTCATATTGGTATGTATTTAGAGAAATGACGAATTTGATTTTCTTTCTTATTTTCGCTGAAATATAGTCTTTTCCACACGTTTTATAACAGAAATTCGACACTCTCGTTTGAGACCGATTTTTATTTCTTTTGTTATCAATATATAAACGCCGCCACTGTTCCCAATGGACAGCGGACTGCGTTGAACCTGTGAATACGTAAGCAACTCGTAATAGGACTGTTGTTGCTTTTGAAACAGCTGTCGAGTGTAATATTTTTTATTGTGATTTTACAAAATTTATTAAAACTATAATGTTTAACGTAGTAAATACGTAACAGTAATGTAACGAAGTAACAAATATCTTTCAAATACGTAACAGTAATATGAGGTTGGTATGTTGAAGTTACAAAGACCTTTCACTGTAACGTATCGGTTATGTAACTTTTGAGGACATTTTCACTGTAACGTATCGGTTATGTGACGTATCTAGTTAGTTAATTTAATATTTTATCCGTTTTTTTTTTTTTTTTTTTGTGATTCAAGATCATCTGAAAGTGTTTCTGAAACATTACTGTTACACTGCGCAACGTATCTGAAAAGTCTCAATGTTTCAGTGCTACGTATTTGTAACATATACGAAATATTCTGTGCTGCGTGGGAAGTGTTGACCACTTGGGGTCTTCCAACGGTAAATGCGACTGTTTTTTAAAATGGTAGTAAATGCGACTGGCTTAATGCAGAATGATGGGGAAAGAAAGAAGCGAGGCCAGATTGGGGACGGGGAGGGAGAGAGGAGTGAGTGAGCTGCATACGATGCGGTGTAATGAAACGGGTAGCATTTGCGATAACCACGTGAACTACGGAAATGCGTTTTCTCTATACTGTAAAAGAAGTTGCTTTATACCAAAGTACGTACCTGAGTTTGAACGCGACAGAACTTCAGTGTTTTAAACGCGTACCTGCGAGGGGACTCGGACCTGTTTCTCGATCCCACATCAATTTTAGATCTCTGGAAAATATAAAAAATAATATGGCTTTGATTCATTTGTCATTTTTAAGTACAGCTTATTTGTGCTCTGACTTTATTACAACTACATAATAACAATTGGTTAGAAAATGTAGGAAATATCATTCCCCAGAAAACATTTCGTACCTTCATGTATTACTCTTTTAAACCCTCATAGAATATTTTACACGTATCCGGAATTATTATTCCTAAAAATGATGCAGAAATAGCTGTTGCAAATTTCAGATCTACATACGAATTCTCAATATCGGATGGCGATCCATAAACAGCCCTGGAAGGAGATTTTTGCGGCTCACCGTTTGCAAAAAAATATCCTTAAATCTAAAATTAGGGCTATGACAACATCACTATTTCCTGTCTTTTTAGCAAAAGTCTAATAATTATTGTATTGTTTTACTCATGTTTCTGGATTGCAGCTGAAGATACCCCTAGTAAAACTTGATCTGTATATAAAAAATAAAACTCTTTTTTTCCCCAGTATAGCCATAGTACTTTCTCGACGTCAAACTGCTGGAGATTTTGTTCCACTCGTGTGCGAATTTTCTTATTGCTTTCCCAATCCCTCTGCGTTAAGCCGGTCGCATTTACCGTTGAAAGACCCCAGGTGGCCAACACCTAACCTCTCCACCCTGCGCTTTTCCTTTCTTTCCCCACTCCCCTTTGCTCTTGCCGGTGGCATTTGCTACCATTTCAACCCCGGTCGCTTTTGCAACGACACCGGATGGAACGGCCAACGAAGCGCCCGAACGACAGATCTAGAAAGACACTAATTACTTGACCCCGTTTAAGGTAAATGTGAAGATGACTGGAGTCACGCCGTTATGAATGCTTTTCGCTATCAATGCGGGTTAGTTAGTCATTTCATTTTCTGTCGGAGTTTATTTTTAGCACGTCTTTTGTAAAAAAAGAAATCGTGCTTCTGTTATCGGTTTGTCTGTACCCACGGTATCGCTGCAACTATTAGTCCGATTTGAAAAATTCTTTTTGCATTCGAAAACTTGAAATATGCGAATGATGATCCTTCATTTCGTTTTTTTTTTTTTTTTTTTTTTGCGATGTACAATTTTGGCGCTAAGGGGCGTAAATGCAGATGTTGAATTCAAAATTACGTTTTAATCCACATATTTGCTTCTAAAAAACCGATTGAAAAATTTATTTTGTCTTTCGATTCCATTTATGTCGAAGAGTGTTTTAGATATAGTTTCCTTTTCAAATTACGCATAGATTTTCCGCTAGGGAGCGTAAAAGTAAATAACATTTTTTTCCGTTAACTCTTTTCCTAAAACTCCGATTTGAAAAATCTTTTTTTCAGCGGATACATCTCCTGATGGAAAATCTTTTGCATATAATTTCGAATTTTTGGGAAAGAAAACTTTCGCTACCAGGGGGCGTAAGTGTTAATTTTTGCTTCTGATGTATCTGCCATAAAATCTGAGCTTCTAAAATATCGATTGAAAACATTCTTTCGTGAACTGATGCCACTCACATCGATAAACCTTTTCGGAATATTTTCTTCCTAAAATATCCCACAGTTTATCCGCCAGGGGGCATAGATGTATATCATATTTTTGTCAATATCTCTACTTCTAAAAGTCCGATTAGAAAAATTCCTACTTTGTTGGATATTGTTTTCCGTGTGACATGTTTTGAATATAATTTCAAAATTTTCAAGTAATTCGTAGACTTTCCGCTACGGGGCGTAGCGGTAAATTGCGTTTCCCCTTATATCTCTGCTTCTAAATCTCCGATTTGAAAAATTCTTTCTGCACCGGTTACAGCTCCTGATGGGGAAATCGTTTGTGCATAATTTTTAATTTTTGTAAAAAAAAAATGGTTTGGCCACCTGGGGGCGTAGATTTTCATTTCCGCTTCTGATGTATTTGCAGCAAAATATGAGCTTCTAAATTCTCGATTGAAAAAAACGTTGTTTGTAGACCGATACTACTCGTGTCGACAAACCTTTTAGAAATATTTTATTCTTAAAATAGTGCATGGTTTCTGCGCCAGGGGGCATAGACGTATATCTTATTTTTGTCACCATCTCGACTTCTAGGAGTCCGATTTGAAAATTTCCGTCTTTGTTGGATAGTGTTTCTAGTGTGACATGTGTTTTCTATAAATTCAAAAATTTCAAGTAATTCATAGACTTTCCGATAGGGGCATAAAGGTAAATTGCGTTCCCCACTATTTCTCTGCTTGAAAACCTCCGATTTGAAAAATTCCTTTTGCGCCGGATACAGCTCCTGATGGGAAATCGTTTGCACATAATTTCTAATTTTTGTAAAAAAAATGATATGGCCACCAGGTGGCGTAAATCTTAATTTCCGTTTCTGATGTATTGGCAGCGAAATATGAGTTTCTGAAATCTCGATTGAAAAAAGTCTTTTGTTGACCGATGCTACTCATGTCGACAAACCTTTTAGGAACACTTTCTTCTAAAAATAATGCATGGTTTCTACGCCAGGGTAGAAACCATGTATATCTTATTTTTGTCAATATCTCTACTTCTAAAAGTCCAATTTGAAAAATTCCTTCGTTGTTGGATAGCGTTTCCGATGCAAAATGTTTTCCCTTTAAATTCAAAATTTTCACATAAATCATTTAAGACTTTCCGCTAGGGTGCATAAAGGTAAATTGCGTTTTCTGCTCCTAAAACTCCGATTTGAAAAATTGTTCCTGTATCGCGTACAAGACCTCATGGAAAATATTGTTCACATAATTTCTAATGTTTTGTAAAGAATGGTTTGGCCACCGGGGGTCATAAGTGTTAATTTCTGCTTCTGATGTATTTGTAGCAAAATCTGGGCTCCTGAAAACACGATTAATTTTTTTTGTCTTGGACCGATACCGCTCATATGGATAAACTTTTTGAGAATATTTTCTTCCAAAAATAATGCATGGTTTTCCTACCAGGGAGTAAAGTCACATCTTATTTTTGTTGATAACTCTGTTTCTAAGAGTTCGTAAGCTCAAGATTCCGTTTACACCAATATCTGAGGGATTAAAGACCCGATTGAAAAACTTGTTTCTTCCGTCAGAGACTATTGTTTTCCATACCGGTTCCATTGACTTTGAATAGCTTTGATAAATTTTATTTGCGTCAGAACGGATTCAAAAGACGTGCTTATTACACCCGAAAATTCGGTGTCATCTTTCTTGTTCTAAATGGGATTAAAATAATTTTTATGTTGGGACTTCTAACAAATTGCATTTGTCTTTCATCGAAGCAACGGAATGTTTTGGAACTCGAGAATTTTTCATGCAGAACAATGACTTTAAATTATGTTTAAGAAAAAATAAAATGTTCTATTTCATGGTAATATATTACAAAACCCCAAAATATAAAACTTCATCTTGATAGCCATAATACCTTTTGTGTTAAAGGCACACACGGACTGAAACACAGACTTAATACAATCATCTGTACGAAATTTTAACTGCGTAGTTTCTTACGATAACACAACATATTGTGTTGGTGCGAATGAAATGTCCGGCAAAGGACCAACACACGTGGACGGCGAGAACGGAAAAGTAGGACAACCTACCTAGGCAAAATAATCAACCTTGGCATCGACACACAGGTGCCATCTGTCCGGTAAGGCCATGATCCCAGAACGAAAATAGTCTTGTGGCTGGCACCCGAAGAAGTCATCAACTACACGCTGAAAATCGTTGTCTGTCGTGAACTGTTTCCCGGACAGGAAGTGATCCAGGTGACGAAACATATAATAGTCTGTCGCAAGCAAGTCCGGGTAATAGGCAGAATGATGCTGTGCTTCATAGCCCAAGGCACATAGTGTCAGCATCGTTCGTTGTGCGACATGAGGGCAAGCGTTGTCCTGGAGCAGAAAAACACCATGTCTGTTGACCAAAGCCGGTTGTTCCTGCAGCAATTTCCGGAACAATAATGTTATGCAGTGATGGTTTGGCATCTTTCCAAGAAATTTCGATGAATTTTCCTGGCTGTGGACCACCAGACAAGGAGCGTCATCTTCTTGGTGAGTAGGGGTGGCTTAGGATGCCGTCCAGCAGGTTGTGTCTTGCTTAACCATTGTGCTAGATCGTTTCCGATTATCATAAAGAACCCACTTCTCGTCGAAGGTGACGATTCGATGTAGTAGAGGTACCTGTTTATTCCTGGAAAGCACCGACGTGCAGACTTCCAAATGCCTAGTCTTGTTGGTAGTTGTCAACTCATGCGGCAGCCACATGTCCAACTTTTTGACCTTACCAAGAGCAGCCAGACGCCGAACGACTGTTGTGTGGTAGACACTCACCTTTGCCGCTATCTCACGCCATGTTTTTCGGGGGTCCGCTTCAACTACACGTAACAGAACATTGTCAGAAGCAGCAACAGGTCGATGACCACATGCAGGTCCGTATCTTCGCTTCGAAACTTCACAAACCTTCGCCGAATGGTTCGTTCTTTGGCTGTATTCTCCCCAAACGCTTCGTTAACGTTTCGAGCTGCAATTCCTGCAGAATGGCTCAATTTAAATTCATACATGAAGATGAGTCTCGAATCCGGCGGCTGCGTGTTTCCTTTGCAAGCCACGTTGCGTCCAAACAAACCACGCCTGAACCTTGTTCTTCACACACGTGCTAGCTATTTATAGTAATTGTGTGACGTAATACCCACAACACCTGTGGGTGGTTCCATTCCGCTGTGGTGGGGGACTGTGTCCACTTCTCGTTCGCTCCGGACATTTCATTCGCACCAGCCCAATACAATGGCTGCTGCACAAAATGGAGAGAGAGAGAAGGAATATGCGTTGCCGTTATGCGCTGTGTGGGTTTCTAAACAGGTGTATAATAAATTAATGTTCATTAAGTCGCCATAATGAACGAATGTGGGTTAAGGTGCTATGCGCTGTGCACGTTTCTAACAGGTGTTCGAATTCAGCCTTTGCCGGCGATCTAGTCTATGGATTTTTCGCAGGCTCCTTGTGGTTGGGGACGCGAATGCGTAAGTGGCTCCCTGTGAAGTCTGCCCCGGACGCTTTTTGTCCCATATCCGTATGCAGCGGAGGAATTGCAAGCTGGTTGCATTAGTTTTCCGGTAACCCTCAAGGGCGCATAGTCGTCTTTGCGGGACTCAAACCGCAGTGGGCAGACGAGATAGATAGATGGATGGACAATAAATTAAATATCATGCGATATGCATGATATTTAATTTATTAAAAGAAACTGCCAGTCCCAAAGTTTTGAGCCACTGGTTGGAGGGAAGGGACAATGTTAGCGTCGTCAGAGAAGCACACTATCTGTAGCTCATCCGGTACTCGAACCCAAGCCTATCTTCGAAGAATGTTGAGAAATTAAAACCTCAAACCATTCCGTTACCGGAAATGCAATGAAATTTTGTTTCTGTTGTTGAGTGTAAAATAAAAACGGTTGTGTTTGGAAAAAGGAGGAAAAGGAAAGACAAACATGATAACGAATTATTTAATGAGAAGGAAAAACAATCGGACAGAATCAAAAAAGAATTTTGGAACGCAGTGTGCTTCGTAATATTAATAAAGCACGACGCCACCTAGCGGGAAAATAGAGATTCTTTAGAAATTACATAGTATGATTATCTTGGGCTTCGAGAAAGGTATATACTGTTATGTTGAATTCCTTTTTTGCGGTACCGAAGTCAAAAACGGAGTACTGCCTTATTAATTTTCCGTTACCTAGTAAAGCCATTATTTTATAAGAAAAGATTCAATAACTCATGAAACACTTTTTTTTGTAATTACCGCTATCGAATGCTATTTTTTTTTTCAAGCGGAGTTCTACTGAGATACGTGGGACGAGCTGCAAATATGAATTTTCTTTACCTGTCGGTAAAACTGCTCGTAATACAAAGCAAAAAGTGCGTAAACAGTTTTCTTCTTAGCTACGGCTGTCGAATAGAAACTAATTTTTTCCAGTGTGTCTTCTAGAAGTGCAGAACAAGGATGTGTAGCAAGAGTGTAGTGGGAACCCGAATGCTGTATTAAGATGACGACAAATACACTGAAACCTGTCTAAGACAGAGTCCAAGAAACTGGAAATATTTTCTGTTTTAGGCATGGCTTCCGTTTTATACAGGTGCATCTATAGAATCCATTAAAATGTAAACATTTGAATACTCAAGAAACCCATATAGCGTATTAAATCCGTTTATTTTCGTGGTGTAATGAGCACAAAGATACGCCATGGTTTTGCACTCCACTGGGAGGCTTTTTCAAGGCAATAGTAGACATAAAAATGCAGGGAGTTAGGACACGTAAGAAACAAAGACGGGTTTTTGAAAATAACGTGGGTGACATCACGAGCATATCACATGAATTTTTATCACATAATTATACGGTGTGCTGCGATGTGTCTCTATCTTTTAATAACGCATGCCAAACCATTGGTAGCTCATTAGAGACCATATCATCAAATAGAAGCCATCGCTCTTTCCACGTTTATAAGTGAGTCACGGAAACATTCTCATTGGCCGCCACCGGGAATCGAACCCAGTTCTTCCAGTTACGCTCCGGACATGCTACCACTGCACCACAACGGCCCTCAATTCCCCCAGACTCACATACGACTGATTGCCAAGCCACTTGGCAGGTTGCTTCTTGGAGCCCTGCACAATACTGAGGATTCGCAAAAGATGGTAAGTAGCAACTGAACAAATAACTAGGAGGCGAATGAATAATTAAGACAGACAATTAACGTGGATTAGGAACATCAAACTGAAGTCATCGCTCTTTCCACGTTTACAATTGAGTCACGGAAAAATTGGCTTGGCAGTTAGTCGTATGTGAGTCTGGAGGAATTCGAGGCCGCTGTGGGGCAGTGGTAGCATGTCCGGCGCGTAACTGGGACACCCTGGGTTCGATTCCCGGTAGTGGCCAATGTTAATTTTTCCGTGACTCACTTATAACCGTAGAAAGAGCGATGACTTTTATTTGAGACCATATCATTGAATGGTAGTTTGCTGGGGAGAATTTCAACTGTTTCCCTGGTGGTAGTCTCTTTAAAGTTTGTGTAAGGGGCAATTCTTCTAATGCTATTCCATACAGGAGTGGACGATGAATGCATGACTCTCCTAGAAGATCATGTTTATCCTTGCAGTTTGATATGATATGTGAAAACGGGTTCGGGGTCTTCATTGCTATTCATTGTTGTACTTACGTAATAAACTCTTTAACCAATATGTAAAACCTAGGACATATGTGATGGATCCTTCGTGTCTCGTTGTCTTACTAGATGATTTTGGAATCGCTGACATGTACATATATATTTATTCTGTTTATGTCATCCTTCTTGTATCAAGCCTTTAGACCTTTGCTGTAAATACACGTATTATCAATTTCCTTATTATGTATTGGGTTGTCGGAAAAGTCATGACGTATTTTGGCACCCGATGGCGGTTGAGCGGTTTTGAAAGTACTAGAGGCCTGCACTGCTCTGTTATCGCTATGGCATTCGACAGGTGCTAGTTCTATCTGCAGTCTAAAAGGAATAGTGAGCGATTTGGTTGATTTGCGGAGACTTGACATCAAATTGAAGATGGAAGACCAAACTGTGCATGTTCGCCATATTTTTTTGTTTTACTTCCGTAAAGGGAAGAACGCGCGACAAGCTTGTGAAAAGTTGCGTAAAGTGTACGGTGACAATGTTCTATAAGAACGTCAGTGCCAACGATGGTTTGCAAAATTCCATGCTGGTGATTTTGACCTCAACGATGAGCCTCGGTCCGGGAGGCCCACTGACGATGAAGACGACCAAATCAAGGCATTGATCGTGTGAAACCCACGTTACACGACACGAGAGATTGCAGAAACATTGCACATCCATCATTCAAGCGTTTACGACCACCTGAAAGAGAGGGGATACGTAAGAAAGCTCGATGTATGGGTTCCTCATGAACTCAAAGATGCTCAATTGTTGGCGCGTATAAACATCTGCGATATGCTCATTAAACGTGAGGAAAACGATCCTTTTTTGAAGCGACTGATAAATGGTGACGAAAAGTGGATTTTGTTCAACAATGTGCTGCGCAAACGGTCTTGGTCCCGATGTGCTGCTTCGCCTCAAACGGCATCCAAAGCAAACATTCATCAGCGGAAGGTTCTGGTCTCAGTGTGGTGGGATTTTAAAGGTGTTGTGTTTTTCAAGCTCCTACCACGGAACCAAACAATCAATTCGAATGTGTACTGTCGGCAATTGGACAGTTTGAACGAATCCATCATCCAGAAACGTCCAGAGTTCGTTCATCGTAAAGGTGTTGTGTTCCATCACGACAACGCGAAACCACGCACAAGTTTGATCACCCGACAAAAATTATTGGAGCTTGGGTGGGATGTGTTGCCACACACAGCATACTCGTCGGACCTTGGGCAGTCAGACTTCCACGTGTTTCGCTCTCTTCAACAGTCCTTGCGTGGTATAACGTTCAATTCAGATGAGGCCGTAAATCAGCACCTTGTACAGTTTTTTGTCACGAAAGACAGGTTCTTTTATGAACGAGGCATTCTGCAACTCTCTGAAAGATTGCAAAAGGTTATCGAACAAAACGGGCATTATATCATTGATTGATCTTTGTTCTTTCTATCAATAAATGACCTTTGCAAAACATGGCTAAAATACGTTGACTTTTTTGACAATCTGGCTTGCATACGTTATACGCTCTACAGAACCATGCTCTAAACAAAGAAAGTTTGCACACTTTTGGGCAGTGTAATCAGGAGGGACAAGGCTCGGTACTGCGGTCGGTTTATAATAAACGTCAAAATCGAAGCTGGATGTTCTATCTCTTTTGAGCGCGACGTCAAGATAATTCAACATTTTACCCACTTCGTACTCCATGGTGAACTTTATTTGAAGTAGATGGGACGTTCTCATTCTCCCTTCCTTCGTCTTACACACTACAGCAAACGGGAGTACAGAAACACAGGACTCCTCTGCTTGGAGAGATGGCACGCGGCTACGTCACATATTTCAGTTTCGGGAAGCAAGAAGCACTTCGCTAAGAACCAGCCCTTGTTCTCAAATCCCCTGAGTGCGAAGTATGAGAGATCTTGTGGGAGACGTGTAATGATTATTACCTCCAGTAGTAGTCCGAAAGCGCTGTAAATGGAAATGTTTGATACAACAACAGTCGGTAAAATGTATCACCACTGGTAACTTGGATCTGGCAGATGTTCTTGCTTTTTAAGGGGCTTCTGTAGGTTAATATGAGAACAAAAATAGATTTTTGTATTATTATTACATATTTCCATTGCATGAACCATTGGCTTTAATTTGACACCTAATTTGTACTGATCCTACTGATAGAACAAAAGTTATTGCCATTAATGTGAGTACATGTCAGGCGGTTTTTCGCGCGTTGTCCTCATTTGGTATTTTCATCTCACGCTATATCGTGTTTTTTATAGCACTACATATTCCACAGTTCTAAGGAGAGGAAAAAGGATGCCTGTATTTCACGATCTGGCTAACCCTGCACTGTTGAAGAAATGCCTGTATGGAAAAAATCGAAACCCCAACGAATCTGTGAATATGGTCATTTGGTCAAGAGTACCGAAAACTGCCGTTGTAGGGTTTCGTACTATATTCTTTGCAGTGTATAATGCCATCCTAAACTTTAACGTAGGAAATACACAGTATCTAGACGCGTGTTTTTGCAACAGCTTGGGATTATTGTCAGCAAGAATACGGGATCAGTTCTGGCAGCGCTCGATAGTCTGCGGGTGAGAAGGGGTGAGCGTTTGTTGCCCACACTCCATAAAAAAACTAGACAACAGTGCGCAAGTGCCAAGAGGAAGCTTGAAGAGGCGTTCCATGAAGAAGAGGGACCGGATAACCCCTCCTATGGTGCTAGTATGCACTGAATCTACTGTTGTATGGTAAGCGTCAGCTCAATAAACTCTAATTGCATATTTCCGAGAGTTGTATTTTTTAACATTAATGACCCGTTGTCTCAGAAACTATAAAAGATACAACTTTGAAATTTGTACCAAAGGTTTGTCTCTTGTATCTACAGACTTTAACGCAAGATTTTTGTAATGTGATGTTTTGGTATCTTTTTATGCATTTTTATGTTTCTTTTTTACAACGTTTTTAGTGGTCCCTGACGTAGAAATCATACAATGACAACTAAAATGAATTTTAATAACGCCTTGTGTTAAAGTGTGTAGCAGTATGTAGCGAACAATTCCTGGAAATTTCAGCAACTTCCTTGCATTGGTTCCTGAGATAACGCTTCAATACGTTTCAATTAACATTGCCGAGATACAACCTACCGAACCTCCTTAAGGAGCTGTGCTATGAGACACGAAGGATAGCTGAGTGATATATATACACTGAAGTGCCAGAAAAGCTGGTATATCAGTCTAATATTTCGTAGGTACCCCACGGGAGCGCAGGACTGCAGAAATACGACAGGACATGGACTCCACTAGCTTCTGGAAATATGCTGTAGGCAATGCACACCATACTTCCTGCAGAGCGTTCCACAATTCGGGTGTATTCCGAGGTATCGGATTCCTGTGTTCGACAGCGCGTTGCATAGCATCCCAAATTTGTTCTGTCACGTTCAGATCTGGGGACTTGGGTGAAAATGGCAGCACTACAAACTCAGATGACTGCTCCTCTAACCATAATGTGGCGTCCTGACACTTGCGTGGAGGTGCATTGGCCTGTTGAAACAGGCCCAACCCATCAGCATGAATGCAGGACATGAACGGGTGTACCTCGTCAGAAAGGATGCGCACATAGCGTTGGCCGGTCACAGACGTTTGTAGACTCACCAGGTGGTCCCAGTGAAGTCCAGCTAAACACAACCCATACCATTACGGACCCCCCATTAGCCGGTACAATTCCCTGTTGACAGGCGGGATCCATGGCTTCATGGGGTTTGCGCCACACACGAATCCTTCTATCTGCCCGATACAGTTGGAAACGCGACTCGTCAGACCATGCCACTTGTTTCCAGTCATCAAGTGTCCAGTGGCGGAGTTGCCCAGTCCAAGCGAGGCGCATAGCTCTGTGTCGTGCACCCATCAAGGGGACTCGAGTTGGGCGTCGACTTCCAAAGCCCTTATCGTGCAGGGTACTTTGCACAGTCCGGACGCTGATGCTTGTTGATGCCCCAGCATTGAATTCCGATGATACCTGCGAGACTGTTGCACGCCTATCGCGTGAAGCGATTCTTGACAGCCGACGATGATCACGTTAACCCAATGTCTTTTTACGGCCACAGTGGTATCGTAGGTTGGAGGTTTTACCGGAATTCTTTTAGTCATGGTACACCCTTGCAATGGTCGCCCGTGAAAATCCGAACTTCGTTTCTACCTCCGAAATACTATGGCCCATCTCACGAGCGCCAACTATGACAACCGCGTTGAAAATCGCTTAAATCGTTATTACTTATCATTCTCATGCCGAAAACAGCTCTGAAAGCTGGCAAGGATGTCTAACGCCTTACATACGCACTGGCGGACGCAACCGAGTACGCGCATAGGTGACGTTGCTATGTATTTTGCATAAGCTTGTCTGTACCAGTTTTTCTGGCACTTCAGTGTATATATATATATATATCATCATCATCATCATCATTGTCAACCATTATTAATCCACTGCTGGACGAAGGTCTCCCCAAGTTTCCTCCACAACGGTCTGTCTTGTGCCAGTCTCCTCCATGTCACTCCCGCATACTTTCGAATTTCATCCACCCATCTTCCATGTGGTCTTCTTCTGGGTCTTTTCCTGTCCCTTGGAATCCAATCTAAAATTTCGGCTGTCCATCGATGGTCTGTTCTTCTGGCAGTATGTCCAGCCCATTGCCATTTCAGGGATTTAACTCTGATCATGATGTCTTCCACTCTTGTCATTTTTCGGATCCACGTGTTCCTCTTCTTATCTCTCCTGGTTACACCAAGCATGCACCTCTCCATGCTGCTTTGAGTTGTCTGCAGCCTTTGTATGTCTCTTTTAGCTAAGGTCCACGTCTCTGCACCATACGTAAGCACTGGAAGGATGCATTGATCAAACACTTTTCTTTTAAGACATAATGGCATATTGCTCTTGAAAATTATGCTGTTTCTTCCAAAAGCTCTCCAGGCAAGTTTTGTACGCCGATTAATTTCTTCATCAATGTGACCCTCACTTGATATCTGCTGTCCAAGATAAACGTACGTGTCTGTTATCTCCAGCTTTTCTCCATCAATCGATAAATCTTCATTTCTTGTAAAAGCATTGAACATCACTTTTGTCATCTGAAAGTTCATTTTTAATCCCACTTCTTTACTCTTGTCAACAAGTTCCTGGATCATACTCTGTAGCTCTGATGGGGTAGTTGCAAAAATGACTACGTCATCAGCAAAACGAAGGTGGGTTAGATAATCTCCATTAATCTTTATCCCTTTGTTTTCCCAGTTCAGTGATTGAAAGACATTTTCCAATGTGGCATTAAAGAGCTTCGGAGATATGGTGTCACCTTGTCTCACTAATTTTCCAATTTTTATGTGTATTGTAGTTTCAAACAGCCGAATCTTTGCACTTGCATTTTCATAGATGTTCTTAATAATATTAATGTATGCATCTTCAATACCGCAGGTTTTCAGAGCCATTGTAACTGCTGATGGTTTCACCGAATCAAAGGCTTTTTCATAATCGATAAAAGCCATGCACAATGGAAGTTCATATTCCCTCGCTCTTTCAATTAGTTCTCTCAGTACGTGGATATGATCTATTGTGCTTTAGCCACTCCTGAATCCAGCTTATATATATATATGTCTTTCAGAAATATAGATATCGTTCCAAAAATAAGAGCATATTTTGACATCCTTAAAAAAATGGTATCGCAAACATTTGATGAGCTGTCATTCTTATTATTAGCACTATCTGATGCAAAAACAATTTCTCGAATTAGAGCAATGGATGCGGAGATAGCGTGTCCAGTGACTAACAGATCAAGTTATTATTAATTTTTTTGTTAGCGATCGCCGTGAGAAACTTAACGTGTTATATACGGATGAGCCTTTCCATTATGACCACTCCCCAGCCTAGAGAAATGGAAGCTCCTGGTGACCGAACGGTGGCGCAGGTGAAGTTCAGGGAGCAGTACATATACAACCCGAGGACCGGCTTTCTATTAGTAGAGTGTTCGGAGTCAGAATGGGAAAAGCTGCCGATTTATCGGAGTTTGATAAAGGACAAATGGTGATTGCACGGCGCCTCGGGACTACGATCTCGGAAACGGCGCAGCTTGTGGGTTGTTCAAGTGCCGCTGTTGTGAGTACGTATCAAAAGTGGTGCACAGATGGCCAAACGACGAACCGTTGTCCAGGCGTGTGTCGTTCGCAGCTCACTGATGCCAGAGGGGAGCGAAGAGACTTGCGCAATGTTCACAGCGACCGCAGGGTCACATTGCGACAAATCACCTGCAGCTACAACAGTGGTGATCAGGGCAATGTTTCGCAGCCCACAGTTCGTCGCAGCCTTCTGCGCATGGGCCTGCGTAGCCGAAGACCCAACCGGGTTCTTATACTCACTGCACGTCATCACCAACAACGCATTAAATGGGCTCAAGATCATCAAGATTGGACCGTGGATGATCGGAAGAAAGTGGCCTGGTCTGACGAATCAAGATTCCTGGTGCATCACGTAGACCGCCGACCACGGATACGCTGATTACCAACGGAATCTATGGCACCTGGATGCACTGTTGGGCGGAAACAGGCCGGCGGCGGAGGTGTTATGCTGTAGGCGATGTTTTCTGGGGACAGTTTAGGCCCAATTATCCCAGTGGCACAATCCCTGACAGCTGTGAGGTATATGAACATCGTTGCGGATCACGTTCACCCATTTATGGTAATTCTGTTCCTTGCTGGTAATTTCATTACCAACAGGATAATGCGCCATGCCACACTGCCAGAATCGTCAAGGAGTGGTTCGAGGAGCATGCCGGTGACTTTCTGTTAATGCCTTGGTCTTCAAATTCACCTGACATGAACCCAATTGAACATTTGTGGTTCGACTTCGAAAAGCGGGTTCGCGCTAAATCCCCACCACCCCGAAATGTACAGGAACTGGAAGACCTGCTGTTGACATTATGGTAACAGATACCATAGGATACCTATCGCCACCTCATCGAATCAATGCCTCTCCGGGTGGCCGCTGTTTTGCTGGCTAAAAGGGGTTCTACAGCTTATTAGGTAGATGGTAATAATGTAATGACTCATCAGTGTAAGCAGTCGTTCGTCCCTAATTTAGGGCCACTGGTTCCAAAGTACGGAGAGAGCCAGTGTCGTAAGACAAAGACAACATCTATGCTTCATATCGAATTGAATCCGTACCCATTACGGACGAATGGTCAGAAGCCAGCGCTTTGACTACTTCCCCATTGTGGAGGCGGTTATTCTTTAGAGTTTTTGTTTGGTTGCATATTTTCCAAAATATGCGCTAAAAATGTTTTTAGGAAATGGATACAGTGCAGTACAGGTAAATAAGCTAGTGACACTTACGTGAGTTCTGTTTGCGTAGTTGTAAATGGTTCTCATAAAACTATCCTAAGGTGCGTCCCATAAATATAGAGATAGTCGCCTTTGCGGCGTGAACGCAATGCAAATGTAAGTAGGAAGCTGAAGTGGTACGTAATTAGACATAATCCTACAACAAACGTTTCGATCTATCGAGATGACCGGATTGTGGAAAAAAGAGCACGACAAAGTGAAATAGTGTAATTTTAGGTGTCTCATAAATATAAAGACAACTATGTAACTTAGCCACATGCAAATGATATGTACAAATGAGCATGTTGTACGCACGCGCATGGGCCGTAATTCGGTCCAGCCTACAAAGACAGCGGACCATGCCGTCAGGCATTCATTTGCCGACATGCCAGGCAACAATAAACTTTCTGGTGAGGAGGTGCAGAAGATTTGGAGACTGAGAGCAAATGGATTGCCTGTAGCGAAAATTTGTAAAGCCATGGGGAGGAGTAAGGCAGTCATTTATAAGACTGTATTGAAACGCGGTGAATTAACTGCCAGAAAACGGCCTGAGAGGCCTAGAATAACAACCAAACTAAATGATCGTGCCATCATGCGTTTAGTTTCATCCCAAAGCTTATCACTCCGTCAAGTTTCTCGGACTGTTGGTGTTACCGTCTCAAAGGACACAGATCGACGAATCAAGGAAAGTCGCAACATTGTGCTCCGTAAAATGCGCCGTCTGTCACACCTCACGCGGCGCCACAAGGAAGCTAGATTGTCATGGGCAAGCAGCCACATGCACTGTACGGACGAGTGGATCACAACTGTTTTCTCTGATGAGATAAAGTTCAACCTGGACGGCCCTGACGGTTGCAACTGCTATTGGCATGATTTACGACGCGAGCCGCGCACCTTCTTCAGCAGACAGAAAGGAGGGGGATCTGTGATGGTCTGGGGAGCTTTTGCGTTCAATGGGACAACGGATATCGCTTTTCAGCAAGACAATGCCTTTTTCCATCGGTCTGCATCAACGAAAAGCCGGTTTAACACTCATCATGTGACCGTAATGGATTGGCCAGCACTCAGTCCAGATCTGAATCCTATTGAGAACCTCTGGGGTGTCCTAGCTCGTGATGTGTATGCGAATGGACGGCAGTTCTCAAGTGTGGTGGCATTGAAAGAGCAGATTGAACGAAGCTGGTACGCACTCCGTCCAGAACACTTACATCACTTGGTGGACAGCATGCCCAAACGGGTTTCCGATGTTATTCGGAACAACAGCTCCACTATTCGTACTGGAGGTGCTCATAAGTAGTAAGTCTTTATGTTTTTGAGACAGCGTATTTCTGTTTTTTTCTTGTACTTGGCGTTGGAATTATGTTTCCGTCAAACTATTGCGCAGCTGCGTGTCCTATACTATTTTTGCTATCAATATGAGGTGTACATTTCAGCTCGTTGTTGTTTCCGTTTTATTCGAGAATCTGTTCTGTGTCTATATTTATGCGACGCACTATATGAATGCGTCCGAACGGTTCAAATTATTTTCATGTGAATGCATCTTTTGCATTGAAAGTGTTTTTTTCTCTGTACGAGAAACTTTTCACTAAAACTGGGACTTTGGAAGGTTTGATGAATATATTTATCTTGGATTATTTAAGAAAATGTGTTTGCCAAAGCACCGAACTTCCAAATTTATTCGACACGCATAAAAAGTAGACTTTCGTTCGTTAGTAACTCTCCGGATGTAATCGCAGAAGTGGATTTTTCAAAGCGAGTTTATTATTAGCTCAATTATGATTAACCTGTTGGATTGATGCACGAGTGTATTTATCAAGCCAAACGTTTTTCTCGTTGTATGAATTATTTTAAGCGAATATGTTGAACAATGAACGATTAACCCAATGCGTTTGTTTGCGAAAACATCGTATGCTTCTGTACGGCACTGACGCGCAGTTGGAAATTTCCTTCACATTTATTTTCTATGCTTTCAGGAATTGGAAATCGTTCGCACTATGTTTCTCAGCTTACATCGATTTTTACTTCTCCTACAATTCCATGATCAAAGTATCAATAACTGCAACGCGAATCCGACTGCTCGAAAGGGAGGTCCTATGCTTTCCAGAATCTCATCTCTTTTCAAGAACTCGCTGAACTTTGCGTGCGCTTCGTTATGAAAAAGTAGCAGAGCGGTTAGGAGGCTAATTCCTCGCGAAGGTGGCTTGAATTCGAATTATGAATAAGACAGGCACACGGTAAAAAAAAATTCTGAAATTCACGAGACTCTTCCCGTCATTTCTTTCATGAATTAACGAAGCATATTTCTGATGGAACCTTTTCCGTGAAATGACAGAACAAAACCTGAATTTCACGGTTTTTTGTACCACGGGAAAATTCTGAATTTTCAGAAACTTTTTCGCAGTTTCTTTCTTATAATAACGGTAAATTACCGTTTTAGAGATGTGTTAGTGGAAAATTGTGGATTTTCAGAAACCTTTCCTCAGTTCTTTTCGTATATTAACGAAAAAACTCCGTTCTCACTTTTTCCGTATCGTATGACGAGAAATTACCTGTAATAGGAGCGATTATAGAGAATGTTTGAGGTTTGATTAACTTTTAAAATTCAATCGTCTATTGAATTTTGAAGTTCCGTAGTGAGATCGGATATTGTGGATAGCATATAGCATGGATTTTGTTTATTCTGGAGCAAGATATTTCTTGTTCTCTTCCCTATTTTGTGCACCAGCTATTTAATAGACATATGTATATTGTGTTACTATAAGAAACCGGGTACTTAACTTATTGTACAGATGATTATACAATGTCTGTGTATCAGTCTTTGGACAACTTAAGACAAAAACTATTATAGCTATCAAGAGGAAATTTTATATTTAATTCCTTTTTGTGTGTGTGTGTGTGTGTGTGAAATAATACTATAAAAAGTACATTTCACGTATTTTAAAGATAACTGAAAGTCATCGTCAGTTAAAAAAGTAAATGGCAAAGCATTTTGTTGCTTCCAAATATCACGAAAAAAATGTTTAATTTGTGAAAAGTCCTCCTAAAGAAAAAAATATTATTACAAACCTATTTAGAAAAATAATAAGTTCTACAGAAAATGACTAAATCGCTCGTATTAATGACAAAAAAGGTTTTCACTGTCGCGCAATTTACTTTACGATGTACGTGATTCGAATTGCGAATGTCTGTGGCTCAGTGGTTAAAGGCGTGCGTTACCTGTTCAACCAGCCCAAGCGGCACGAGTTTGATCCCGTCTCGAGGGGAGGATTATTTGGGGAAAGGGCTGAAAAATGCAGGGTGATATGTTCTACGGAATATCAGTTTAAATACGGAAATACCTGAACTTGATTTTTCTGAAATAAAATTTATGACTACGGAAAATCTGTGAAAATACGGAAGTTAAAATAAACGGGCACTTTTAAAAACGGAAATTTCTTAAAAACCCGGATACGTACAGGCAACTTTGATGCACGTTATACCCTAGTTGCATCCATTTTTATCACGTCTTCTGTAGAAAATAAAATCGCGCTTTTGTTATCGGTTTGTCCGTCCGTCCGCTTGTGGACACCATATCTCTGGAACTATTAGTCCGATTTAAAAAAATCTTTTAGCATTGGAAAGCTTAAAATATGCGAATGATGATTCTTTACTTCGATTATTTTTACGGTGCACCATTTCACCGCTAGACGACGTTAAATGCAGATGATATCGAATTCAAAATACATTTTATTCTATATATTTGCCACTAAACATCCGATTAAAAAAATTCTTTTACCTTTCGATTCCATTTATGCCGAAGAGTATCTTAGGTATAGTTACTTTTTTAAGTTACGCATAGATTCTCCGCTAGGGGGCTTAAAATTAAATTGCGTTTTCCCTTATATCTCTTATTCTAAAACTCCGATTTGAAATTTTTTTCCTTCATCGGATATAGCTCCTGATAAGAAATCGTTTGCATATAATTCCTAATTTTTAGTAAAGAATAGTTTCTCCATCAGGGGGCGAAAGTGTTAATTTCTGCTTCTGATTTATTTGCCACAAAATATGAGCTTTTAAAATCTCAGTTAAAATAAATCATTCGTGGACCGATGTCAGTCATGTCGATAAACTTTTTTGGAATATTTTCTTCTCAAAATATTGCATGGTTTTCTCCGCCAGGGGAACGTGTAGATGTAATATATCTTATTTTTGTCGATATTCTCTGCTTCTTATGGTCCGATTAGAAAAAATTCTTCTTTATTGGATAGTTTCCGGTGCGGCATGTTTTTCACATAATTTCAAAAATTTCAAGTAATTCATAGACTTTCCGCAAGGGGGCGTAAAGGTAAATTTCGTTTTCCCGATATCTCTGCTTCTGAAACTCCGATTTGAAAAATTCTTTCTCTACAGGATACAGCTCCTGATGGGGAAAACGTTTGCATAAAATTTCTAATTTTTGGTAAAAAAAAATGGTTTCGGCACCAGAGGGCGTAATTCTTTTGATGAATTTGCAGCAAAATCTGAGCTTCTAAAATCTCAACTGAAAAAAATTTGTTTCTAAACCCATGCTACTCACATTGATGAACCTTTTAGGAACATCTTCTTATTAAAATAATGCACAGTTTCTCCGCCAGAGGGCGTAGATGTACAGGGTGTCCACAAAGTCTCTTTACAGCTTTGCACATTTATTACGGATACACTGTGTATGGGATAGACAAATGTGGTTGAGCACATAAGTAAGAGCAAAGACTAACGTTTTTTTTTCACCTCATTACAAAAGCTCAATAAGCGCACCATATGTTGCGCGTAGAATATCTAGCAAAAACTCCAGTTCCAACCATGTGCGTAGCAGCATATCCTCAGTAATGGTCGAAATGGCATTGTTGATCCTCGATTTCAGGCAATCGATGTTCTACACCTTTGTCCGATACACGCTATACTTGACATATTCCAATACAATAAAGTCCAGAAGTGTGACGTCGGGACGAATGGGTTGGCCATGCAATTGGAAAATCCCGTCCAATTCACCTCCCAGGGAATATTGTGTTTAAAAAGTCCCCAATGTGGTGGCGCACCGTCCTGTTGGAAAATCACTCTTGATTGAAGGTCCTCCAACTGTGGCACAACATACTTACGCAAAACATCCAGGTAAACATCTGCCGTCACGGTTTTCTCACTGTAGAAAAATGGTCCAAGGACTCGGTTATGCATAACACGGCACCACACGTTCACTTTAGAACAGTCTCTCGCAAGTTCCATAAACACATGAGGATTTTCAGACCCCGAAATCCTGACATTGTGTCTGTTTAACTGCCCAGAGATTAGAAAAGTTGCCGTAAAATAAACATGTGTGAGAACTAAAAAATCACAAGTGCATAAATGCACTAGCGGATACTACGTGGCTAACGAAATGAATCTATAACTACCATTTATAGTAGCAAAATACTGTTCTACACGTGTTTATACTAGCAATTTTAAGCAGAAGTCAACAGGTTCCTGGTAATATTAACTTAAAAGCAAACGACAAGCAGTATAGTCAAAAGGACTAACCCCAACTTTGAAAAGTAGGCCTACATCCATTGTCGTCCGGCTTCCTCTGCTAGTGAATGTATATCAGCAGTCGAAAAGACAAATATCACAACGAACAGTAAGAACTTCCTCTGCTAGTGAAGGTATGTCAGCAGTCGAAAGGACATATCACAACAAACGGTAGCAACGACAAATTGAGTAAAACATGAATGAAACAGCACAAAACCGAGTACGAAATGGTGAAATTCAAATGAAATGAGAACATTAAAATCGATTAAAAAGTAAAACCAACAAAGTTAAAAGCTGAAAATGACAAAACCATGGAACCTATTTCCGTGTAGCGAAATCGGCACATTGGCTAATTTACAGTGAGTTATTTTACATATATCGTCAGCCATGTAGAATAATTTTTTGTAGAATAAGTTGATTAAAGCTGAAGAGCACTTCATCTCTTTCAGTTGCTTGAAGTTTTATTTCACAACATTTCGCATCAAAACCAAAAAAAAGAAAAAAATGCATGCAAGAAAAAAGTGTGTAAAAAAAGTCTTAGGTTATTCATTAGCGTATTGATCGACTCACCTGATGAGCTTTATTAATCCCTTTTTAATTTTTTATCCTACACATCGAAAGCTAGGCATTCTTCTGGGTAGACGAAGAAACAACAAATCAAAAAGAAAGTCTTCACTTCAGTTTTTAGAAAAAAAGTCTGAAAGAAAGGCAAGGTAAAGCATATTGTACACTCCTCATGTCATAACATTAAGCGTATTATTCTTCACTAATAACCTCCAGTAGTAACATTTAGTAGAGTAAGCATCATCAAATTACTAATGTTAATCATAACAATTATACAGTAATTAATTCCTCCGTGAGAAGCGGATTTTTTTTTTTGATTGGAGGTTTAACGACCACCGTGAGCAACTCAATGGGCTATAAGCAGTCGCCCGTTCCTAATTTAGGGCCTCTGTTTCCAGGAAAGAGAGAGAGCCCGTGCCGTAAGACAAGCACAACATCCATGTCTCACCGGGATTCGAACCCGGACCCATCTCGGACGAATGACCAGAAGCCATCGCATATACCACTGCGCCCCCGGGACGGCTAGAAATTTGTTTGCGACAGAGGGGTTGCTCAAGGCAGGTGCTTATCGAACTGCTATTTCTCTGCAACACAGTTTGACAGAGACCATGGTTTGAGGAGGAAACGCATGACATTAAGCTAACGAATTTTGTTACTGTTTTTCATCGTGTTAGAATCAATACTTAACAAAACTATTCTGCATTTCCCCCTCTCTATTACGAGAAAAAAACAAGAAAGATGACACCAAATTTTCGGGTGTAATAAGCATGTCTTTTGTATCCGTTCTGACGCAAATTAAATTTATCAAAGCTATTCAAATTCAATGGAACCGGTATGGAAAACAATAGTATCTGTATCTGACTGAAGAAAAGTTTTTCAATAGGGTTTTTAATCCCTCAGATATTGCTGTTAACGGAATCGTGAGCTTACGCCCTCTGGTTGCAGACTTGTGCGTTAAAAAAAACATGAATTTAGATGAGAAACATTTCGCACCGGAAACTCTCTCCAACACAGAAAGTATTTTTCAAATCGGACTCTTAGAAACAGAGATATCGACAAAAATAAGATGTGACTTCACGTCCCCTGGTGGGAAAACCATGCTTTATTTTAGGAAGAAAGTATTCTCAAAAGGTTTTTCCATATGAGCACTATCGGTCCAAGAAAAAAAGATTTAGTCGAGTTTTCAGGAGCCCAGATTTTGCTACAAATACATCAGAAGCTGACATTAGCACTTATGCCCCCTGGTGGCCAAACCATTCTTTACCAAACATTAGAAATTATGTGAAAAATATTTTCAATTAGGTTTTGTATGCGATACAAGGAGAATGTTTCAAATCGCAGTTTTAGAAGCAGAAATAACGCAGAAAACGTAATTTACATTTGTGCACCCTAGCCGAAAGTCTATGATTCACTTGAAAATTTTGAATTTATATGAAAAACATTTCGCATCGGAAACACTATCCAACAAAGAAGGAATTTTTCAAATCGCCTCCTAGAAATAGAGATATTGACAAAAATAAGATATACATCTACTGTCGTAGAAACCATGCATTATTTCAAGAAGAAAATGTTCCTATAAAAGGTTTGTCGACATGAGTAGTATCGGTCAACAAACCAGTTTTTTTTCAATCGAGATTTTAGAAGCTCATATTTTGCTGCAAATACATCAGAAGCGGAAATTAAGACTTACGCCACTTGTTGGCCAAGCCATTTTTTAAAAAATTTGAAATTATGTGCAAATGGTTTCCCATCAGGAGCTGTATAAGGTGCAGAAAGGGATTTTCAAAATCGGACATTTAGAGGCAGAGGTATAAGGGGAAACGCAATTTACCTCTACGCCCCCTAGCAGAAAGTCTACGAATTACTTGAAAATTTTGAAATTATATGAAAAATATGTCACACTGGAAACACTATCCAACAAAGAAGGAAATTTTCAAATCGGACTCCTAGAAGTAGAGATATTGACAAGAATAAGATATACATCTACGACCTCTGGCGGAAAAACTGTGGGATATTTTAAGAAGAAAATATTCCGAAAATGTTTATCGATGTGAGTGGCATCAGTCCACGAAATAATTTTTTCAATCGATTATTTTAGAAGCTCAGATTTTATGGCAAATACATCAGAAGCAAAAATGAACACTTACGCCCTGACGTGCTAAAAAGTCGAGGGAGACCCTGGTACTTATTGTAAATAATTTATGCTATGCATCTTTTGCATGCCAAGATCTTTGTGGTTGTGAAATAAAACGAGTGATTCGAGAGTACTCATTTATTTACGTACAAAACATTGCATTTATTCGCGTCACTCACGACCACACTGAGCCACAGTCCGGTACATACTAAGTGGAATCAAATCATAACAACAAGGCTTACTAATTCCTGACATTCAGCGGTACTTAGATAGGTGGACTAATGAATGTTATTGTCTTATTACTAACTGAAGGAGATATGTGAGTCATAAAATTAAATATTTACTAAACTTAGCGCCGGCAATACTACAAGGTAATTCAAAGAGAATTGCCCCGATTACAAATGACAAAACGTGTTTATGAAGATAAATAGACAGCTGATATCCCTACACAAGAAAGAAGGAAGTTGAGAATTTCATAGGAACCTATTGCGGTGTTGCTAGGTGACGTGGGAAAGTGAGCTGCCCGTGCGCCAAAGCCTATGGGAAGAAATGGCGACCGCAGCAGAAAAGGAGTTTTCGAAGGTCTCTTTCAAGGAGTAAGGTCCCTCAGGTCTCCGGACCTAACTCCTCGTGACTTCCGTTTGTGGGGGTTTGTCAAAAACCATGTGTATGTGCCGCCTTTGCCGAGAGCACTGCAAGAACTAAAGATTAGCATTCAGCTTGCACTGGCATCAGTGACTACGAACATGCTTCATAATGTATGGCGTGAAATGGATTACCTTTGCCGAGAACACTGCAAGAACTAAAGATGCGCATTCAGCTTGCACTGGCATCAGTGACTACGAACATGCTTCATAATGTATGGCGTGAAATGGATTACCTTGGCCAAGAACACTGCAAGAACTAAAGATGCGCATTCAGCTTGCACTGGCATCAGTAACTACGAACATGCTTCATAATGTATGGCGTGAAATGGATTACCTTTGCCGAGAACAATGCAAGAACTAAAGATGCGCATTCAGCTTGCCACGGGCATCAGTGACTACGGACATGCTTCATAATGTATGGCGTGAAATGGATTACCTTTGCCGAGAACACTGCAAGAACTAAAGATGCGCATTCAGCTTGCACTGGCATCAGTGACTACCGACATGCTTCCTAATGTATGGCGTGAAATGGATTGCCTTTGCCGAGAACACTGCATGAACTAAAAATACGCATTCAGTTCGTACTGGCATCAGTGACTACGGACATGCTTCATAATGTATGGCGCGAAATGGATTACCTTTGCCGATAACACTGCATGAACTAAAGATGCGCATTCAGCTTGCACTGGCATCAGTGACTACGGACATGCTTCAAAATGTATGGCGTGAAATGGACTACCGTTGCTGAGAACACTGCAAGAACTAAAGATACGCATTCAGCTTGCACTGGCATCAGTGACTACGGACATGCTTCATAATGTATGGCGTGAAATGGATTACCTTGGCCAAGAACACTGCAAGAACTAAAGATGCGCATTCAGCTTGCACTGGCATCAGTAACTACGAACATGCTTCATAATGTATGGCGTGAAATGGATTACCTTTGCCGAGAACACTGCAAGAACTAAAGATGCGCATTCAGCTTGCACTGGCATCAGTGACTACGAACATGCTTCATAATGTATGGCGTGAAATGGATTACCTTGGCCAAGAACACTGCAAGAACTAAAGATGCGCATTCAGCTTGCACTGGCATCAGTAACTACGAACATGCTTCATAATGTATGGCGTGAAATGGATTACCTTTGCCGAGAACAATGCAAGAACTAAAGATGCGCATTCAGCTTGCCCGGGCATCAGTGACTACGGACATGCTTCATAATGTATGGCGTGAAATGGATTACCTTTGCCGAGAACACTGCAAGAACTAAAGATGCGCATTCAGCTTGCACTGGCATCAGTGACTACCGACATGCTTCCTAATGTATGGCGTGAAATGGATTGCCTTTGCCGAGAACACTGCATGAACTAAAAATACGCATTCAGTTCGCACTGGCATCAGTGACTACGGACATGCTTCATAATGTATGGCGCGAAATGGATTACCTTTGCCGATAACACTGCATGAACTAAAGATGCGCATTCAGCTTGCACTGGCATCAGTGACTACGGACATGCTTCAAAATGTATGGCGTGAAATGGACTACCGTTGCTGAGAACACTGCAAGAACTAAAGATACGCATTCAGCTTGCACTGGCATAAGTGACTACGGACATGCTTCATAATGTATGGCGTGAAATGGATTACCGTTGCTGAGAACACTGCAAGAACTAAAGATGCGCATTCAGCTTGCCCGGGCATCAGTGACTACTGACATGCATCATAATGTATGGCGTGAAATGGATTATCTTTGCCGAGAACACTCCAAGAACTAAAGATGCGCATTCAACTTGCACTGGCATCTGTGACTACGGACATGCTTCATAATCTATGGAGTGAAATGGATTATCATTTAGACGATGTCCGCGTGACCCAGAGGGGGTCTGATAGAACATTTGTAAGGTATGGAAACAAAATTGCAGACTTTCTTCTTTGTTGTGCAACAATGTGATCTCTGTATCTATGTTCGTAAACCAGGTCCTTCGCACACGTCTATTATAAACCCACATCCGTACCTAACCTGATCCTCTGCAACTCATTCTGCCCCGGTGACTACAAGACAGCTTTATTCAGTTCTCGAATCCGAAGAACCTTTGCAGTCTCCTCAGATGTTCCTTCTAGGCAATGCGAATTGTGAAACGTTATCGAGTTGGCCACTGAGGCAGGATACGCCCGAACCTGGTACATCTCTATACATCGAGAAAACCCGAACCAGTCGTACTAATCTTTCTATGCCGCAGCTACGCTATCCGGGCTCAATTCCCTGTATTCCAAATGTTTCCCATCAGCTCAAGAACGCGCTCAAGAAGATGAACCTTGGTGTTGGCATCAGATCTCCAGCATTTTTATGTACCATGCTTAAAGGAAACACTGAGAAATCTACACCATCGAATGAAGCAGGTGTTTTTGCCATTTCTCTACTGTATTAGGACGGCTTCACGCGTTGCTACATTGGGATGACTAATCGTTCATTTAGAATAAGAGTCAACGAACATAATAGGGACATAAAGGACGGCGAAGTAACCACGGCCCTATCCAGAGAAGTCAAGTTCAAGTCCTCTGCTCTTATGCGGGATGACTTAAAGACATTAGGTTCCTACTTCACCCCAAAATCTACTGCCATTCGCGAAACTTTGGAGATCATAACCAACATAGAGTTGTGCAATGATAGCGTCTCACTGGCGTTGCCGCGTGTTCCAAGTCGAAATCTGGCAAGGAGCATCTTGGCCAAACCCGTTTGACCTGTAAGAAATTGTCGAACCGGTGACCCGTTTCCATCTCTGGCCGTGTTCCGACAACTTAACGTGCTCTTCCGACGCACGGCCAATATTTTGTGGTTCCAAAGACCTAACCTACCTGGAATTGTTCCAGAGACTTTTTCGAAAAAGGTGAAATGCAGAAACGCTACTATGATTATGACGAAAATCTCAAAAGGTTTAGAACGCTTCTAGCTGTAGTTCGCCGAGTATCTTGCTAAGTATCAAAAAATAGAAGCAATAGAAACGGGAATAAATTGCCCTGATAGAGATCCCAAAGAAAAACAGTGAGATAAAAATTAAGAGTTTTAGGAGTATACAATTCTCCGTTAACATGGTGAGGTTGTAAGCTTCCCTGCATACTTTCCTGCGTGCAAGCCAAAGCACTCGAGCACCAGCAGAAAGAGGTAAAAGGGCAAATATCAGGGAAAAGGGGTGCCTAAAAAGAAAACAAAACAGAACATTGAAAAGAAACTACGCGTAAAAAACATCCAGTTTTTCACATAAATGCCCTGAAAAGAACCGTTGTATTCTTTTCACCAACTTTGCTCGACATGTGCGAAACTGCATTTGTGGAAGTCTTGGACACCGGAAGTTTCCAAGCGTCTGGACTTAGAAAACATTTTGGCATTTACACACAACTCGACTTTTTTTTTAACCCATCCCCCCTTTTTTCCAATCACACAAGCAAGTTTCTGGTCCTAATGTGTTTCTTGGCAATTTTTCTATTGGTTTTTAAATTTTTTTTTTAAAGGGTACCCTTTTTTTATATGCATAGAGCTAGGAAGCTAACAAACGTGAGAGCGATCTGTTATATGTATTATTCAAACCTATTAGGAATATTTTCTTCTTAAAATAATACATGGTTTCTGCGCCAGGGGCATTAGATGTATATCTTATTTTTGTCAATATCTGTACTTATAGGAGTCCGATTTGAAAAACTGCCTCTTTGTCGGATAGAGTTTCCGACGCGAAATGTTTTTCATATAAATCCTAAATTTTCAAGTAAATCATTGCCTTTCCGCTGGGGAGCGTAAACGAAAATTGTGTTTTCCACGATATTTCTGCTTTTAAAACTCCGTTTTGGAAAATTCTTCCTGTATCGCACATAGTTCCTGATGGAAAATGTGTTTCATGTAATTTCTAATAATTGGTAAAGAATGGTTTGGCCACTAGGGGGCATAAGTGTTAATTTCTCTTTCTGATGTATTTGCAGCAAACTCTGAGCTTATGAAACTCGACTGAATTTTTTTATTTTTTGACCGATATCGCTCACATCAAAAAACCTTTTGAGAACTTTCTTCCTAAAGTAATGCATAGTTTTCCCACCAGGGGCATAGATGCATATCTTATATTTGTCCATATCTCTGCTTCGAAGAGTCAGATTTGAAAAATTATTTCTTTGTTGGAGAGCGTTTCCGCTGCGAAATGTTACTTATATAAATTCAGATTTTTCTTAACGGACAAGTCAGAGGGCGTAAGTTCACGATTCCGTTTACGGTAAATCTGGGGGATTAAAAACCCGATTGAAAAACTTCTTTCTTCGGTCAGATACTATTGTTTTCCATACTGGTTCCATTGATTAAATAGCTTTGAAAAATTTAATTTGCTTCTGAACGGATTCAAAAGACGTGCTCATTACACCCGAAAATTAGGTGATATTTTTCTTGTGTTAGAATTTTTATTAGTACAAGCGTTGAACTTGCCCGTTCGCTATTCGTAGCATTTACATGAAAATCTTGAAAGCTACCAAAGTTACTATTGGTTCTGCTAGTAGAAAAATGGTCTCTTTTAGTCAACATCCAGTAATGGATAAAATGCAATGTATTTATCATATCATTCCTGATGGTTTCTTGTTAGTGTTATTTTAGGTTTTTTGTGTTATTTGGTATGATTCAATAAGATAGTTTTTGGGTCTGGGAAGGCTCAAAAATTTTTCCCATATAAATTAATGGCAATTGTTGTTTCGTTTTACGCCATTTTAGCTTACGAAAGGTTTCATAGGAACGTTCTGCTTCGGATAGAGGAGGGAAACCTGTATCGTATTTTTCATTATATAATCTGCAAAATATATGTTCATGAAGTTATAAATTTAGGTTCCGCTGATTATAAGCCAATGCGGATAATATGCCGCTTTAAAGAAAAAATAACGGTTCTGTGGCATTTCATTCTTTTTTTTTTTTTTTAATCCACGACGTAATTGTCAGGAGAGGTTGTGTCTTTGCAAAATTACCGAAAATGCGTTAATAACAGAAAGACTTAAAACGATATATATATAAGAAGGTCCACAAACAGCTTAGAAAGTTTGTTTTTTTTTCTCTCCTAGTTACCAGCATACCACCGGAATAGTGCAGTTGGTGAAGTACAGTAGCTATGCGCTTGTAAGGGAGGCTGACGTTTCTGACTGGTGTTCGAATCCCGGTGCTGCCGGCCATCCAGTCTGAGGATTTTCCAGGGTTTTTCGTAGGCTCCTTGTGGTTGGGAACGCGAATGCGTAGATCACTCCATGTGAATTCTGCCTCGGACGCACTTTGTCCCTTACCTGCATACAGCAGACGAATGGCAAACTGGCTGCATTAACTTGCCAGTATCCCTCAAAGACGCATAATGGTTTTTGCGGGACTCAACCCACCATGGGCGGACGAGAGAGAGTTACCAGCATTTTGACAGAAAATACGATGTAAAGAACGCGATGTTATTTGTTCTAGCGGAAGATCAAAGGCTATGAAACTCTCAGCGTTACACACGTTCTTAGGGACTGCAGGTCTAAATATAGAACTGCGTACTACCAAATCTAACTACCGGATTATCAGGTCTAAGTACGAAATTGCGGTAATACTGAGATAAAAAAAACCTCCATAATTTTTGCTCTTTTATTCACTTAAAAATAACATAAGAGTATTTTGAAATGACCTTTTTTTTTAATGAGTGTGATATCCTCCCTCCTTTATTTCTTTTGGCTTCTGGGTCATCCCGTGAATCGCGACTTTTCTGTACGAAAAATTGCGATTCGGAATCAACATCACCGATACGAATTATACGGCGATATTTTTTTTCTGAATTTCACGGCTTCCGGATTATTCGAAGGATTTTTTTTTCTCGTTTCCTGAAATTCACAATTAAAAATACGGTACATGAAAATGCGTTTTTTTGTACGTATAACATAAGATATCGAGTTGTTTGGCCACTCCGGCGTCCGAGTTGTCTGAGGCTCTGTTTTGTAATGGTCTTGATGGGTCCGGCATGGAGTCCCAGATGCGACATGGCTGGCATGTTTTGTCTTTCGGCTCTGGCTCTCTCTCTTCGCTTGAACCAATGACCCTAAATTAGGAACTGGGGATTGTTCATAACTCTTTGAGTTGCTCATGGTGGTTGTTAACCCCGAAAAAAAAATTATAAAAATGACACTGAGTTGAAAAGTGTGACTGAATTACAACGTCAGCCGCCTGAGACTTCGAAAAGGATAACCCCAGGTCAAATAATTTCAAATTAACCCCCGCGACGCATGCCTCCTATTTAACCTCCCTTGCGAGTTTGTGTTTGAGGCAAATTTTGTTTCTTCTTGTTAAATAATTTCTGAATTAAAGTCACAAATTTCTCTCTACGAGCTGTGGTAAAAATTTGAATTCTCACAGTGGGTCGAAGAGCAATCAACGTAAATAAAGTATTTTAAGATAAGAGCTCAGCGAACAGTGTGTAATATTGTAAAAGTAATCTAATGAGTGTTGTTAAGCAAGCCGTGTCTAAAGTACGTCTTGTTACGAACGAAGTGAGATACCTGAAGTGCTGAATTATTCCGAAAACGTGGATTTGGTTCGTAAGTAGAACTGTTGTCATTGTGTCGGGCAAAGTGAAACCATGTAAAATGAAGATTTCAGCAAAGATATGAACGAACCAGTTGAAGTAAGTCGGAGAAGGACAGTAAAATTACTAAGCTAAGCTTTATTTTGACGTAAAGTCAAAGCTAAAAAAGATATATCAAATCTACAAACCCAATAATATTATGTCCGTATTAAAAGAAGTTCTTACCTATCCGGTAACACTGTCCAAACGTCTGCTCTTTTATTTATAACTAAATAGAATTGTTAGTTGATTATGCTGTTTGAGTTGTAACTGATTTCTAAATCCACTCACACACACACACACATAACGGCACGCATACTTGTGCTAGTAAAATCCCTAACTTCTCCCTTCATCACCCGTGACATCTCAGCAATACCCTCGTCGTTTTGCATTTTCTTCCTCTCAAGTTGGCCGTGATATGATGGAGTGAGGAAATTCTTTTTTCTGCCCTAAAATGTCACAAGGGACTGACTTCTCAGGTACGTGAACGCTCTTCCGAGCATCCATTTGTTTCCAAAGGAATGAAGAAACGGAAAAGAAAAGTCACATATGGGATCATAAATAAGAAACTGTAGCCGTGGCGCAAATGACAGACGGCACCAGGGAAAAAAAGTAAGAAAAAAAAAAAAAAAGCTGGCTCTCCTCGGAATCTGTGCGTCCGACTGGGTGACATTGACAGAATACCGACGTCAAAGGAATGTTTCGCTGCCAGATATGAGACGTTTCCTCTTCGGCTCCGGTGTATCCCCGGAAAATTCTTCGGAGCACACGCCCTTGACATTGGATCCGTTCCAACTCATGCAGCGCAATTACGCTCGGCAAACCCGTTTATTACCGCTCTTTCCACAACGGCTTATTCAAAATTCGACAGTCTACTTGGACGATAACCTTTCAGCTCACTTTATTATTGTTATTATTAAGCAGCAGTCAACGTATTCTGCTTCACTGTTATATTACGGCCTCTTAAAGCACTACTTAAGAGGATACAATTTAATGATAAATAAAGCATACGTGTCGTTAAATTGCATACGAAATATGCACTCTTTGTGGTCGATCATGTATGATTAAATTTTCACGTCGAAATCGGTTATACTTGCTGTGTGCGTGTCGCTTCTCAGTTTCTGCTTTCTTAACTTGCTCATTCCAGAGTTTACAATTCCGTTCTCTTCTTCTGCGCTAAATATTTTAACAACAGCTAATCGCAGAATGTCTTTTAACCACCGAACTGGGAATACAAAAGAATAAAGATTTAATGGAGAAAACGCGTATTTTAGCAAACTTCGTTTTGCTGATGACAGAGTCATTTTACAGATATTCCCTCAGAGCTGCATCTAGAATCTTGCTGACAAGGAGGTTTAAAAATGCACTTACAGAAAACAAGTTGTTGCATAGTGCTTTTATAGCAGTGGTTTCAAACTCAGACGCTTGGAAGAGCCACTTTCCTGTCTTGAAGTAATTTAAGGGGCCGCATGAATCTTAAATAATTTCTCATGAATAAATATTAACTTTACAAAACTACACCAATAGCTTGGCCCTAGAGTGGAATGTTATTTCTAATTATATCGGTAAATAGTAAAAACAAGTACTTCATCAATCACTGAAAATAATCACTTTTATGTAACAATTATTTTCACTTACAGCTTAAAATAATCGCATTTTACCAACTGAACATAACTTGGTTCATTCTTGAAACCAACTGTTCACATGAGTATGTTGTTCCGAACATAGACAAAACCCGAGCACCTAGGTTATGAATGTTTACGTACTTGTCCTTTGAAACTAACTGGTAAAACTGTGTTAGGTTGCAGCTGTTGATTTTTTTTTCTTTTAGGAAAGAATCACACTGAAGGTCTTTTAATTCAAGTTGAAGTTCTTCATGTGCGTTGTCAGCATTATAAGAAAATGGAGACTTGGATATATTGAAAATATTTTGCTTAATGCAGTTATTTTCTTCGTAAATAAAATTGTTGCTTGCAAAGAGGATGGCTTTGCTAACCATTGCTATGTTTACACTGAAGAGCAACTGAATTAGAGACAGCTGGCGTTATGCAAATGTGGCGCTGTGCGCGGCCCTGTAAACGTAAACGACATGACGTATGCAGCGGTCCGACAATATAAGGAGTGATGCGACAGGAATCAGTAAGAGTCGGATGCAGTATGGGTAAGACGAAGGATCTAAGCGCATTTGATCGTGGGCAAATTGTCGGGGCCAGACGAATGGGTCACTCCATCTCGGAAGTCGTGCAGGCACTGGGTTTTTCACGAGCCACTGTGTCACGTGCGCACCGTGAGTGCATCGAATCGGTAAAACCGTCCTTGCAAGGGCCAACAGCCGTGGACAACAGCGTGTGGATGAGCAGGGTCATCGTCGGATAGCTCGCATTGTAACAGCGGATAGACCGGCCACAGTGCAAGAAATCACTCTGCAATTTAACTCTGATGCACAAAAACGTGTAAGCAGCCACACCATCCGGAACCATCTCCTCGCTATGGGGTACAGAAGCCATCGTCCCACGAGGGCATCGCTGCTGACCGCACATAACAGGTTGCAAAGATTAGCATGGGCGCGGGAACATCGCCACTGGACCCTAGAAATGTGGGGAAATGTTTCCTGGACTGATGAGTCAAGATTCACGCTGGTACATGCGGATGGCAGGATACGAGTACGGCGCAAACCACATGAAGCGATGGATCCTTCTTGCCAGCAGGGTACTCTTCAAGCTGGTGGGGGTGACATTCTCGTCTGGGGACTGCTTACGTGGACTGAAATGGGACCGCCTGGTACGTGTGACATCGTCCCTCACAGGTCAACGTTACCGGGATATTCTGGACGACCATTTGCTCCCGTTTGTGCGTCTTCAGCATCCCACTGGGGACCTCATCCGGCAACAAGACAATGCAGCTCCCGAATTGTATCCGAATGGTTGGATGAACACTCCACCGACGTGACCTCGCTTCCTTGGCTAGCTAGGTCACCTGACCTCAATCCCATCGAGCACATCTGGAATGCCATCGAGAGAGATGTTCGAGGCTCTGAACCCCCCCCCCCCCCGCCTCCATCAAATCTTCGTGAACTGTGGGAGCTTGTTCAGGGGTCGTGGATCCGTATGGCTTCCCAACGCTTCCGGTGTCTTGTCGAGTCCATGCCGAGACGAATCGCTGCCGTCATCAGGGCGAAAGGTGGTGCTACACGTTACTAGACAGGTATCTCTAATTCAATTGCTGTTCAGTGTATATTATATGTAATATATGTTTTATAATATACTTGAAAAAAAGGGTGAATTATTTTTATTTTGTAATTACTCAAGCGGGCCGCAAAACAGTTGGTGCAGGGCCGCATGTGGTCCGCGGGCCGCGAGTTTGAGACCCATGTTTTATAGGAATTGAAAATTCGTAAGTTGATGGGGTGCATATCTACAAGTAACTGACTCTGGCGCTCAACTAGAAATATTTTTTGAAGGTCGGGGTTTTGATATCGGTGAAAGCTGTGTAAGAAGTATGCCAATAATTTGCGTGCAATAAAAGCTATAATACAATAAGCTACGTCTGTCCCTAACGCTCTGACGTCCTCAGTACTTGCAACGCCATCTGCTTGAATCCGGTGACCACATAATCTCACTGCTATCGCACGATACGTAAAATGAAGAAAAAATATCGGAAAATAAAATAGTAAGACAAACGACTACATCTGTGGCAACACGCACGTGCTCGAACAACTGTCTGCGACGTTTGTTGTGTTACGTAGGTGTTATGTCGTGTTTGATTTCATTTTCTTCGCATTGCAGAGTAACTTCATAAAAAGGAATAAAATTGCAGGGTAATTAGCGTTATTTTATTTCATAAAAAGGAACAAGTAAAATTGTAAGGAAGTAGCTGCAGGCGTAGTTTTGATTCCCTCTGATAGAAATTTAAAAAAATTATTGGTTCCATGGAATATTTTCTTCGTAGTGCAAGATGGAAGGAGATACAATTGAAGGAAAACGTCGCTTAAATAGAGAACGATGGCGTGCAGACCAATCTTCATAAAACCTATGAAACTTTTAAAGAAACTCAAGCCAAACATATTACCGATGTAGCCTATTATACACGGTGTTTCAAAACTAATGTAACAAACTTTAAGGGTTGATAGAACACCCCGAAACAAGCACTTTTCGTCATGGAATGTATAGTCGCAAGTTACGCGGTTAGGTGCTGGAGGGCGTTTTCCGTTTCCCCACACACGCTTTCTTTCGCAACGCAAAGACAGGAATGGCACAACAAAGCTTTATTGCAGGCAAAATAAAAAAGCAAAATGTGACATCACAAAATTACATCAAATTTGCAAACATTAATAAGTAAATACTGAAATTAATTACATTTACAATAGCTGCTAAAAATGGCAACAGCCACTCCTGATATACGCTTCGCATCGTTGACGTAAAGATGCCCGTATGTTGTGGAAAATACCAGGCATTTCCCGGACAGCTGCAGCAGCGACTGAAAGTCTGGCGACTAGTTCCTCATTTGAATCAATGGGAGTGTCGTCCATTACGGACTTAATATGTCCCCATAAAAAGAAATTCAGAGGGTACAGATCTGGTGATCGTGTGGGCCAAGCGATGGGTCCACCTCGGCCAATCCATTGGCCTGGAAATGTGGCGTTCAAGTAATCACGCACCTGAGTGCTGAAATGAGCTGACGCTCCATCGTGCTGGAACCACATTTTATTGCGGACGGCTCCTGGTGCATGCTGGATCAATTCAGGCAAGACTTGTTGAAGGAAAATAAGGTACGTCCTCCCTCCAGACGTTCCGGTAAAACATATGGGTCTTTCCGTTGCGAAAGGCGGCGTGTGTGGGGATAAAGAAAAACGCCCTACAGTGCCTAACCGCGTAACTTGCGACCACGCACCCTATGACGAAAAGTGCTTGTTTCGGTGCGTTCTATCACCCCTTAAAGTTTGTTCCATTAGTGTTGAAACACTCTGTATAAGTCTTATGAACGAGGGTTGTACTGAAAGTAATACAAAAGTGGGCATAACTTTTTTTTCTAAACTGACAGACGTCGTTCAAATTGTACATATAGTAACTCTTTCTCTATAGTAACTCTTCTGCATTACAGAATCCAGGATTCCAAGCAGAAACAACGTGCTGCCATTGAGTTCTTGACGAAGGAAAGGTGCAGGCTGTCCGACATTCACAGAAGGATAGAGAACGTTTACGGAGATGACACCATTGACAAGAGCAATGTGCACAGACGGATGAAGAAGACTAAAGACGAGAGAACCAGCATTGAAGACGATCCACGCAGCTGAAGGCCATCATCTGCTGCCACTGACCTGAATCCTCAGCGAGTGAATGAATTGATTCGTGCGGAGAGACCAGTCACTATCTGTGATCTTGTTGCCCAACTGGACTGTAGTCACAATGCCATACAGAAGATGGTGGAAGCTTTAGGGTATCGGAAAGTGTGTACAAAGTTGGTACTTCGGCAGCTGACACCCGATTTAAAATAAAGAGCGGTGAAAGTCTGCTCTGATTTTCTGGAAGCATTTGAAGCTAATGAAGACATTTTTTTACAATCTGGTGACAGGGGATGAAACGTGGACGTATCTTTACGATCCTAAAACGAAGAATCAATCCATAGAATTGCGTCACACCTCTTAACAATGGCCTGAGAAGTCCAAAAAATCCAGAGATCAGCACAGAAAGTCATAGTGACTGGGGTTTTTTTTTGGGGGGGGGGAGGAGGGGATGGCAGGGGTGTCATTCTCTTTGATTTCCTGTTTTCTGGAATGTGGGACTTACCGTGATCAGCAAGCGGTGCATTGAGACACTCGAGAAGATTAGAGCAACCGTAACGAGGAAGAGACCGAACAAGAATTTGTAAAGGATCCACATTCACCATGGCAATGCGAGACCAAACACATATTTGGCAACAAATCAGGCGATCAGGGAATTAGGCTGGTCGTAGTCTCCCATCCACCGTACAGCTTGTGATGGAGACTACCTATAGCTTATGATGGAGACTATCTATAGCTTATGATGGAGACTATGTTAAGTAGTATCTTTGTATGGAGAAAGTTACTTTACCAGCAAGTGCAATTTGAACGACCTCTGTCAGTTAATATAAAAGTCATTCTCACTTTTGCATTACTTTCGGTACAACCCACGTATATGTATGTATCTGTATTTTACGATTCTTGTTATAAAAATTTTAGTCACAGCTTTTTCACCCGTACATGGCACGAGCTATCAGCTAGTGTTGTTATACGTATTATGGACATCTTTCGGGGAAATAAATCTTTGTCCAAATTAGTGTCACTAGATATTTAATTGGAGAGACATACAAAGGCTGCAGACAACTCAAAGCATCATGGAGAGGTGCATGCTTGGTGTAACCAGGAGAGATAAGCAAAGGAACTCGTGGATCCGAAGAATGACAAGAGTGGAAGACATCATGATCAGAGTTAAATCCCTGAAATGACAATGGGCTCGACATACTGCCAGAAGGACAGACCATCGATGGACAGCCGAAATTTTAGATTGGATTCCAAGGGACAGGAAAAGACCCAGAAGAAGATCACATGGGAGATGGGTGGATGAAATTCGTAAGTATGCAGGAGTGACATGGAGGAGACTGGCACAAGACAGACCGTTGTGGAGGAAACTTGGGGAGACCTTCGTCCAGCAGTGGATTGATAATGGTTGACAATGATGATGATGATGATTGAGTAAAATAGGTTAAGCAAAAGCACGAGGCGTGTTCAATAAGTAATGTCTCCGCGCAAGTGCCAAGCGCATGATTTGTTGCTTTGAGACATTCGAGAAGCTTAGATGGTACAAAGAATCGGCAAACGATTCTTTGTACCATTAGCTTCATTTTACTGCGTAGTAGAGATCCACACATCTACATTCATCGTCAAAAAAATAGTTGCACTCAGAAGGACGTGCCGGATTGCAATGCTATTCGGGAGAAACGTAAATGTTACCAGGAACAATAAATAATTAAGCATTGAGATTGATATGGGCAATATTTACTGAGCTACACGCCAGTAAGTAGTGTCTCTCAGTATGGCGTTGGGCTGCCATGTTTGCTCACACAGCATGCCAGGCGTCTCGGCACGAGGTCGTACGGGTTCCTCATGGTGTCCTGCGATAAGCCATTCCATGCGGCTTGAATCTTCTCACGCAGTTCCTGCATATTGTGCGGTAGGAGTGGAGTGTGGAAAGCGCGTCCAATAGCATCCCACGCATTTTCAATCGGCGATAGGTTTCGGGATGTGACTGGCCATGGCAGAGTGTCGGTGTCTTGGAGGGAAGTTCTTGAGACAGCAGCAGTATGCGGGCGAGCGTTGTGCTGTTGAAAAATCGCACCGGAGTGAGCTTTCAGAAAAGGTAGGGCCACTGGTTGCAGGACCTCACTAACGTAACGTTGGGCTGTCAAAGTGCCTGTAATGAACACCAAACTGGCATCATAGGCAATTGCACCCCACACTGTGACCCCAGGCCTTCTGGACATGTGACGCTCGACAACAAGCCGTTCATCTTGGCGCTGATCACGGTGCCTCCAAGCACGGATTTTGTGGTCGTCTCCTCCAAGACAAAGGCGAGACTCGTCACTGAAGATGCCATTCTGTATGGCTCTTTGGCAGTCTGCCACTATATACTCTGTATGGCTCCTTGGCAGTCTGTAGTTCGTCTAGGTCTCCCGCTGCCATTCTGTATGGCTCCTTGGCAGTCTGCCATGACACCATTGCAGTCTCTGGCGACGATGCAATGGTGTTCAGGGCCGTCAGCGTAACGGTCTGCGTGCGTGTAGTCCTACGTCCTGAAGCCATCTGCCAATGGTGCTGGCACTGATCGGACGATGCATGCAGGGAACCATTTCTCGCTGAATATTCGCAATCGTGGCTGTTGGGTCACTTCGCGCATGTCGGACAATCCGTCGGTCTTCTCTCTCTCTTTCTCTCTCTCTCTCTCTCTCGTCTTGGTCTCCCAGACTCTTCCTGTCACTGCTGCGTGCCTTATTCTATCAACTGCCACCAACAGCGTGCTATGGGGATATCCGCACGACTGGTATCGCGGGAAATACGGCGATAAAACCATCCCGCTTCCCCGAGCCCGACGATGAGGCTCCTCTCGAACTCCTCCAACTGCTCGAATTGCTTCCGAACTTTTCTCAGAGGCATACTTCGCTTTCAAAGGATGCAACCAACACAACAGGATGAGTCAGAATGGGAAGCGCGAGCGACGGAACGACCCTACATAGACAGTCAGTCACAGCGCTACGACCCTTCCTGTCTTGCTTCCCATGCGCGGCATAGCGTGATACTTGAATCATTTGCATGTCTCACTATGTTAAACCTACCCACCAAGTTTCATTCCTGTCGGTTGCTTCCTTCTGGGTAAAAATAGTTTTTTGACGATGAGTGTATTTGTTCGTATTTGTATACAAATTGGAAGATTCATTTTCAACTGTATGGATGGGTGTCAAACAATGATCACTTATAGAGTTTTTAACTAATGAAAATGTACCTTCCAAAGAAATTTACGCTAGATTAGTGGCAGTTTATGGCTCTGTAAATTAGGACATAAGTACTGTTCGTCGTTGGGGAAGAAAATCAAAGGACAGTGAAGGAATGTTAGCCGTAAAGGATCAACCACAGGGTGGGAGGCCCGTAATCGCAACTAGCAGTGTTAAAAAAAAATCTACTTAAAAATGAGGACCTGAACCTACTCGGGTTTTTTTTTAAGTACAATCATATCATAAACGAGTGCATGACATGCTCAAATATAAGAAACCATAAGTACTTACAAATAACTGCATCAATAAATATAAATATAATCTCGTATTACTTCATTTTAGGTATTATAGATTTCCAGAGAAATTGTTTAATAAATGTATAAAGTGACACACATAAATAATTAGTACAACAAAGTCACTGATCATAAGTAATTTAATTATGCATAAAGTATCTTTGTGTACGTTTTTACATTAACTATACTTGTGTCAACCTCATAAATAATATACCGTCGCTTCATCACTATATTTGTCCTAAAATTGTGCGATATATTTGCCCGGCATGTGACAACGAGTATATCTATTATCCTAGGTGTGCCATCGAATAAAACACTTCCAGCTGATTCTATGAACAAATTAGTATGCATGGAGTACACGTACTCCAAATTTGAAATATAGCCGCGGATGGCTTAGTGGTTTGAGATTCAGATTACAGATGGAGAAACCCCAGGTTCAAACTTAGCCTAGTAGTGCGAATTTCTAACAATCGCTGAATATCCGCGGCGAATCGGACGATCACGTTAAGTGACGGCCCTCGGGTAGGAATCCCCCGGTTGAAGTTCCTAAGCCCTAATTAATTTCTCTCTGCCTTCTATGTGCAAAATCGTACGCTTGTATGGTGGCGCTATCTAGTGTTCTCTCTCGCACTTGCAAACTATCCTGTCAGAATCGCTAGATTCTCTCTAACTTCCTTTAGTTTCTGTGCCCTTTCGGGCAGGGCACAGAAACTGAATGAAGTTAGAGCACATATATTTGAAATATAATGGATTTTTTTGAGTACATATACTTGAAATATATGTACTCAAAAATGAGCACATGTATTTCAAATTAGAAATGTCATATATACTCACAATTGATTCTCTGTATGTACTCAAAAATGAGTACGTGTCTTTTTTTTAAATGAGACACAAGTACTCGGCGTAATGATAAGCCCAGAATGTACTCAAAAACTCATTTTGCTGATTTCTAAGTACTAATTTTTAACAGTGCGCGATTCGAACTCAGGCAAAAAGTCGATGAACTCATCAGGGAAAATCGAAAAATGACTCAGAAGCACAGCAGGTAAGTTGAACATTAGTTTAGGTAGTGTCTACGACACTTAACGTTTTAGGATACAACAAAGTGTGAGCCTGGCGCAGTGGTCTAAGCGATGGTCTATGATCATTCGTCCGAAAGGAGTCCGGGTTCGGATCCCGGTCAGGCATGGATGTTGTGTTTGTTTTACGGCACTGGCTCTCTCCCTTCCATGGAACAAGTGACCCTAAATTAGGGATGGGTGACTGCTTATAGCCCATTGAGTTGCTCGCGATGGTCGTTAAACCTCTAATAAAAAACAAAAACAAAGGAACAAACAAAGTGTGAGCTTATTAGGTACCGCGTCACTGAACGACTTATAAAGAAGTAAATTTCTCCGTCATTTTTGTCCACGCCGGGGCTCGAACCCTGGTCCCCTCATTCCGGAATAAGTCACTCCACCAATTGAGATACGCGGACGCTCGTTCTGACTGCTATCTGCCTTTATGTCATGTGCGTCCTGCTGGCAGGTACGTCACATCTCCCCCCCAAAAAAAGAGGGCCGGGGGCATGGCCCACGGGTCAGCCGTGACCATGAATCGTCGTAGGCAGCCATCCGCTGTAGAACGTGCACTTGAGAACTCCCAGTCAATCTGGTGTGTGGAATGCAACGTCACACATTTTTATTTTTCGAAGCGCTGGAGAAGAGATTCTCTTATTTTACCTATCTCGCGGTGTGGAAATAACATCACACCATTGCGAGATTTTGAACGGCCAGGTCATCCGGAAAGTTCGGGCGCCATTATAACGAAATAAATTTCTCCGTCATTTTTGTCAACGCCGGGGTTCGACCCCGGATCCCCTCATTCCGGAATAAGTCACTCTACCAATTGAGTCGTTCTGACTGCTATCTGCCTTTATGTCGTGTTCGTCCTGCTGGGCAGGCACGTCACAGACTGAAATGAAGTCAAGACTTTAAAACATGCCAAAGTTTGATTGGACCATCTTGCCGTAAGTGGTCCTGTGATGAAGCGTCTGGTAAAGGTGTCAGTGTGGCGGTAGGGTTCGCGATTAAGTGGTCCTGGCATTCTCACTCCTTACACGTTCGTTCGCCTCCAAGATCATTCCAATGCAGCGGTCCACATGTCCAAGTGTGATCGATCAGACGAACCAATGGCAAGCAGTTTCGCCCTCTTACATCCCTCAACTTTTACGTGATTAGTTCGCAACTGCTATCATTTACATAACCCGACTGACGACGCATACGCTTTGATTTACATGTTGTTCCGACAAATATTTCGTGGTGTGGAATTTTCTATATCGAACAGTGTATTAATGAAAACTCTGAACGTAAGACTATAACGTTGGCTTTTACACATTTATTACTGAAAATTGAAATATTAGAGGACTATGGCTTGATATTACAGATTCATAACTGAAAAGACCAGTTTTGCACCGCCTTCTGTATACTTTTACAGAACAAAGATAAAACCTCCGCAATGCGTGGTTACTTTTCTCGATTTTCTTTTTAAATAGGACTACATATCAGAAGCAGTAGTCAGGATTTTATAATGACCAAAACCTCCCATTGCGAAAAAGACGATAAAAATCAAGACTCCGTTTATTAGGCGTAAGAATGACGATAAAACAAAAGATGCAAGCTTTCGCTACCTCCGGGTAGCTTCGTCAGGCATAAACTAGCTAAGAACGCAGAAAACACAACTGGAATAAATATACACTTCAAAGAATAAATTCGAAATAATACGCTGCACGTTGTCACACGTGGCTTGATCCCAGGGCTAGGTGCCCACGAGTGCCTTCAAGAAGCCGGTGCCAAACCAAAGGAAGGCTCGTGGTAACCTTCTTATTGCATACATTCCGTCTCGTGACTATCTCAATGGCTTCTCGTAGCGCTGAAGCTCATGCGTTGTCTTAAGCAACCAGCTTCTTAACCTCACTCCACCTGGGTACTGCTCCTTCAGTAGCAACATCATGGGCTAGTGCCGTTGTAAGTTTACCAGCCTTGACGCATTCCGACGCAGAATTTAGTTGATGCGTCAGGGTAATCCAGAGAAATAGCGTAGACTCATGCGTCCGATAGTGTAGAAAGTGATTCGCCCCGGTCTTCTGTGAGACTAACAGATAGAGGTCTAGGCGCCCTCACGCCGATATCAAAGCCCAGCTTTTTTGGAAAGCATTCTTCAGGTATTATGTTAGTCTGGGAATGTAGGGAATCGAACCTACGAAACGGACTGGCTGCGCTGTGGGGTTTGCACGAGGCCTGTGTGCTAGCAGCAGATGCTGCTTTTCTGACGATTTGGTCTATTGCGAGCATACCCCGCTCCAGACACTACTAGGTTCCTAAGGCCTCGAATCTCTTCCTCTCAAGAGGCCCTGTTCGATGAGATCGCGAAGGCTCGCTTCGCTCTGTACCTAAAGAGCGCATACTTGCGTGCGGCTGGGCCCGCAGAGTCAGGCAGTATGGGGTCGTCCATGTGGGTGGGCTTGTAATATACCTCAGTGCTAAGCGCTCCAGAGGGTAACCTTCTTACCTGTTCATCTAAAAAGGGTAACACACCACCGGATTCATATTGATCTGTGAACTTAAAGTCCGAGTGCGCAGCGTTCATTCCGGCAAGAAAATCACGTAGGCTGGCTTGCCCATGCTGCCAAATAAAGAAAATATCGTCAGCGTATCTCAACCAGATTTTTAGGCACTTGGGCCGACGAAAGCAAGAGGTCATTTTCGAGATGCCGAAGGACTGCTTCAGCAAGGACTATCGACATCGAGGATCCCATTGGTACCTCTTTGATTTGTTTGTAAATTCTGGACTGAAAACTGAAAAAAATTGAGTTCGTGACCGCGTCCAGTAGTTTTGAAATAGCTTCTACAGTTTTTGAAAGGAACAGGTCCGATTCAGAGATAGATCGCTGAATCCCATTACGGCTGTGGATTTTTTGATTATGTGGAATAAAGATAAAGTTTTCTGCATAATAAAACAACCACATGAAAATTTTCCGATAGTTTCCGAATAATAGTACGATGTTCATCCACATACGATACCTGATTTTATAAATCAAGTAGTGTTTTGGATAATGGGAGGTAGTTCATGATATTAGCTTCCTTGAAAAGAATACACTCTTTGCCAAAAAAAAAAAAAAAAAAAAAAAGAAGCACCCGGAGAAAGTCGTTCGACCCTGATAAAATATCCCATGCAAATATCTCAGAGCCCGAATACGCAAATGATTAAAGCATAACGACAAATGACGAAATAGTGGCCCGCCAGAGCGCATGGAAATTGCGCATCGAGGACGGTAGCAAAGCTCACACGCAGGGACAGTTGTGACAGCGGATTGCAGTTGTATTAACCTCCACGGGCTGTTAGAATGCCTTGACGTTGGATGCGTGCGCAGTACGAGCAGTTGAGGAAAAATGATTTCTCTCGTGTTCGAAATCCTAGGGAAAATACTTTGCTTTGGGGTGCTGAAGTAAATCTTGCGGAAGGGGGGGGGACGCACATTGTGCTAATTAGAGCACCTATACAGTAACTGTAGTTTTAACTTTTTAAGTAATAGATTTGGCAGTACGTGTAATTGCTTTGTCCAAAACTAAAATAAATCATTTGAAGAAATCACCCTCTTACACACTGCAGATCTGCGGCTGCAGTGAATAAATGTAGACGCCTGGTAGAAGTTATAGATTGATCAAAGACTATAACTTCTACTTAGGATTACATGAAGACCCTGGGTTCGACTCCCGGTGGCGGCCAATGAGAATTTTTCCGTGACTCACTTATAAACGGGGAAAGAGCGAATATCTTTATTTGATGTTCCTGGTTCACGTTAAATGTCCGTATTAATTATTCATTCGCCTTCTAATTATTTCTTCAGTTGCTGCTTACCATCTTTGGTGAATCCCCAGCATTGTGCGGGGATCCAAGAAGCAACCTGCCAAATTGGCTTGGCAGTTAGCGTGTGTGAGTCTGGAGGAATTCGAGGCCGCTGTGGTGTAGCGGAAGCATATCCGGCGTGTAACTGGAAGACCCTGGGTTCGACTCCCGGTGGCGGCCAATGATAATTTTTCCGTGACTCACTTATAAACTTGGAAAGAGCGAAGATCTTTGTTTGATGATCCTAGGTAACTGATTGTTTTCCCACATAATCCACGTGGAATCCCACTGTGGCCTCAAGCTTTTACTCAGAGAGAGAGAGAGAGAGAGAGAGAGAAGAGAGCGATTGGAGAACGATCGTGTTAATTACAAATAATTGCAGAGCAATCGTGTTGCAACCCGAAGTCAAAGAACCGAAAACTTTCCACCTCTAGCACATTCAGTGTTTTAAAAGTGAAACTAGGCATTTATTTAGGCAAAGCTAAATATATCTTAAAGCAAAATATGAACCTTTGGGTTAATTATTGTGTGTGTTCGAATTTCTTACTAAAACTATAACTGGCAGCTGAAGTATGCCCCTTCGTTACCTGCTCCCCCTGCAGCTTCGGGGGCTGTGGGGGTGGTGGTTACGCCACTGTTGCAGGTACAGATTGTACAGATTTCTTTTTCCTGAATTACATGGTCTGCGGGATTATACGCAAAAAATACATTACGTTTTTTTGTTTTCGGTATTTAACGACCACTTGAGCAACTTTACGGGTTATAGACATTCTCCCATCTCTTATTTATGACCTTTGGTTTTAAAGAAGGGACAAATCCAGCGTCATCGGACAAGTGCTCCACTTATGCCTTTTCCGGGACTCGAATCCGAGACATCTTCCGGCGAATAGTCAGCGACTGAGAAAATTTGCCCACGGGGGTGGTGTTTAGATAATTCCGTATATTACTGTGAAAAAAAAAAGTTGAGAAACTTTGACGAAATAAAACGAGTCTTCGATCAATCTCTAATCTTCTAAGGTGATAATTTTTCATAAAAGCTCGTGAGAAATAATCTTCCGCAGAAATCGCTGAAATATTCCTTCGATCGAGTTCACAAATTAAGTGGATCTTTCATCAAAATGATTTTTCGTTGAGGAGAACTAACTCTTCGATGAAATAGCTTTTGATTAAGGGAATTTATCTTTCGCAGAAACGATTTTTCTCCGAAGGGAAGTGTTCGATAAAAGCGGCCTTCGTCCAAATGATCTTTATTCGAGGAAACCATTCTTTGGTCAAGCGAACGTTTCCGTGAAGAAGTAAGAGAGTTTCTCGCGGTGTTGTGTTTTCGACCAAGTAACTTTTGGCGAAGTGAGGGATAATGAATTAAATAGCGGGTTATTTGCCACATTCATTATTTTTATTCCTAAATGTTGAATTTATAACAAGAAATATCAATAAAGACCGTTATAAAATAAAATGGCAGTAAATTTATGATCGAAATTGCCCAAATTTTGTAACCATGTAGTTGTTGCGAGAAATCAACGCTTCTTAAGCTTTACTGATAGCTTCGGGCGAATCTTCTAAATTCCACACTCGCTGGGCTTCATACAACGTGCGTCAATAAAGTTATGTTACCACCTCAGTGGCGCAGTGGTCTAAACGCTGGCTTCTAACCATTCGTCAGAGTGGGTCCGGGTTCGAATCCCGTGAGGCATGGATATGTGTTTGTCTTACGTCACTGGCTCTCTCCCTGGAATCAGTGACCCTAGTTAGGCACGAGCGACTGCTTATAGTCCATGGTCGTCGCTAAACGCCCAATAAAAACAAAATTCGGTTAATGCACAATAAAAATGAACAGGCAATATTTAAGGAAAACTTTACTGGCTTTGTGGCGTATGTGTCAAATAGACAATGAAGCAGCGGTAAGCTTGCCGCCATAGTTCAATTTGAAGAACAGCCGCTCCGGAGTAATTTTGTAATAATGTATTTAGTTACGATTCTCTGCATTTTTGTGTCTATCATTGCCTTGAAAAAGCCTCCCAGTGGAGTGCGAAAGCTTGGCCAATATTTGTGCTGACTACACCACGAAAATAAGCGGATTTCATACGCTATATGCGTTTCGTAATTATTCAACTCTGGTGTATTTAAAAATGTATTTGCCGCCCCGGTGGCGCAGTGGTCTAAGCGATGGCCTCTGATCATTCGTCCGAACGGGGTCCGGGTTCGAATCACAGTGAGGCATGGATGTTGTGTTTTATTATTTTTTTATTGCAGGTTTAACGACCACCGTGAGCAACTCAATGGGCTATAAGCAGTCGCCCGTCCCTAATTTAGGGCCACTGGTTCCAGGGAAGGGAGAGAGCCAGTGCCGTAAGACAAACACAACATCCATGCCTCACCGGGATTCGAACCCGGACCCCTTACGGACGAAAGATCAGAGGCCAGCGCCTTAGACCACTGCGCCACCGGGGCGGCATGTTGTGTTTGTCTTACGGCACTGGCTCTCTCCCTTCCCTGGAACCATTGACCCTAAATTAGGGACGGGCGATTGCTCATAGCCCATTGAGTTACTCACGGTGGTCGTTAAACCTCCAATAAAAAAAAATGTATTTAGTTGTTGCAAGAAGTCAACGCAGCTGCCGCCCCGGTGGCGCAGTGGTCTAAGCGATGGCCTCTGATCACTCGTCCGAACGGGGTCCGGGTTCGAATCCCGGTGAGGCATGGATGTTGTGTTTGTCTTACGGCACTGGCTCTCTCCCTTCCCTGGAACCAGTGACCCTAAATTAGGGACGGGCGACTGCTTATAGCCCATTGAGTTGCTCACGGTGGTCGTTAAACCTCCAATCAAAAAAAAAAAAAAAAAAAAAAAGTCAACGCAGCTTCAATGAAACCTTCGGGCGAATCTTGTAACGCCCATACTCGTTGGGTTTCAACAGTGTGCGTCAATAGAGTTCCATTGCCTCCCCTCTGGCGCAGTGGTCTAAGCGCTGGGTTGTGACCATTCGTTCGAGTGGCGCCGGGTTCGAATCCCGGTGAGTTCTGGATGTTGTGTTTGCGTTACGGCACTGGCTCTCTCCCTTCCCTGGAACCAGTGACAGTGAATAAGAGACGGGAGACAGCTTGACAGTTCGGTTAATGCACAATAAGCATGAACAAGCAATATTTAACAAAAACGTAACTGGCTTTGCATCGTATGAGTCAGAGTGAAGCAGGGATAAGCTTGCCGGCGTAGTTCAGTTTTTTTGTTTTTTTTTTCGGATTGGAGGTTTAACGACCACCGTGAGCAACTCAATGGGCTATAAGCAGTCGCCCGTCCCTAATTTAGGGCCACTGGTTCCAGGGAAGGGAGAGAGCCAGTACCGTAAGACAAACACAACATCCATGCCTCACCGGGATTCGAACCCGGACCCCTTTCGGACGAATGTCGGTGGCCTTCGCTTAAACCTCTGCGCCACCGGGGCGGCGTAGTTCAGTTGGGAGAACAACCGCTCTGGAGTGGGGAGATGTTGGCTTGAATCCCACTGTTGGCATTAATAAGGCTATATTAGCGCCAAAACGAAAAATGATTTCTTGGCCGTCAGGATTGAAAAAATTGTGTGATAGTTCTTCGGTACAGCGTACGTAAAAAATAAATAATAATAAATACTTCAGCAATGAAATCGGCGTCGATTGTTGCTGTCGGTTGATCCAAAATCTGAGCGATTTTGTGCCCCGGCTATCAAGGGGGGGGGAGATAATAAGACGTATGAGACAAATAGACAATGAAGCAGCAAAAAGCCAGACGGCGTAGTTCAACTCGGAAAATAGCTGCTTCGGCGCAGGAAGATTTTTTCTTCTTGACTAGAAGTTTAACGACCACCGTGAGCAACTTGGTGTGCTGTAATCAGACGGCCGTCCTAAATTTAGGACACTTGTTCCAGGGAAGGGAGAGAGAGACAGCTCCGTAAGACAAACACATCATCCATGCCTCACAGGGATTCGAACCAGGACCCATTTTGGACCAATGATCAGAAGCCAGCACTTAGACCACTGCTCCACCGGCGTGGAGAAGATGCAAACCACACGTTATTCTCCTTTAGAACGCATGTACTGTTGCTCCTCCTGTTCCCAAACGCGGTCCTGAGTTACTTTGTATGTGGGTTGTGCTGCTATTTACGGTGTTATTTTACTTTTTCCACTTCGTCCTCAAGTGTTGCACCCCAGCGTACTAGATTGGTTTTCAAGGAACAGGAAAAAGGCTCAGAATAAGATCATCTGGAGATGGGTGGATGAAATTCAAAAGCATGTCGTAGTGATATTGAGGACACTGGCTCAAAAGAGAAAATTGTGGAAGAAACTTTGAGAGATTTTTCATACAGCAGTGGATTGATAATGATCGATAATGATGATACAAAAATACGCATTACTAAGAAAAGCAAAATTTAAATCACACACTAATGTTATTTTTATGAGTGAGGTACAAGAAAGTGTGACTATTTGTATGGAACTTCGAAACCACATTAAACAAACCAAATGTAGCTGAACGTTGTAACTCTCGGTCGCAGTAATGTTAGAACCCCCCCCCCCCCCCCCAAAGAATCTACAACAATATGAACGACATCCGTTTTTTTTTTTTTTGCAAATGTTCGTACAATCCGGTCTTCAAGAGAAATCAGTTGCTCACAAGTGAACATTTTGCGAAGTGAATTTTAAGTTGCCAAGGCTCTTGAAACTGGAGAATCATGTGAACAAGTTCTGTAAATGGACAAATGGCAAAGTATCATGCGAAAAAACTGTACTATAAACTGGTGGAAAAGTTTCAATTCCAATTTCAATCAAATTTTAAGCAGTCATATCTGAACCCTCTCTTGAGCTGCGACCGGGACATCCGACTAGCCTTAGTTATGCATGCATATATGTGTGTGTGTGTGTGTGTGCGCGTGGCGTAACCAGGTAGGACACCCCGCTTGTCCAACCCTGGTTACTTCTCTGTATAAGAAATATAAATGACAGATTCTCGCAGAGCAATCTACGGAACTTTAAAGATACTGTAACGTCACACTACGTCATGAGATTCTTGGTTGCAGTATAATCAGTTGGTGAACCATCTGCGGCGATCGCTCTCTGACATCACCCATTTGATGTCCAGTAGTGTTCTCACTTAAAAGTACCAGTCTCTCTCTGTCTTTAAAATCATGGCTTTTCCAGCGGTTTAACAAGAATATCAGCAGTCATGTGATGAGTAAAACGATGTTCTTGATTCATAAATGTCCCAATAAGTTCTTTAATAAAACAAACGCACCTCGAAATGTTTGATCCATTATAAAGTTTTACACTTTCAATTATGTGAATGGTTGTTTTTTACATTTAAACACTGGCTGCACTAGTCTTTCAAAAGCTGTCTCAACCATATCAGCTCCCTACTAGCTTTTTTTTTTTTTTTTTTTTTTGGATTGAAGGTTTAACGACCACCCTGAGCAACTCAATGGGCTATAAGCAGTCACCCCTACTAGCGTCAGCTGTTGCACTAAATTTAACTTTTGTGGTTTTTAAAGCTACGGCTGATTGTTTTCTGGTTGTGAACTCAGTTTCAATTTTAAATTTGATGTTGCCTTTAAGTAATGTAACAGATCTGCGTGATGGCTCCCAAGTCTATTTCTCTTAGTGTTTCCACTTATCGATTTCAGGTACTAATTACTGTAGATTTATCAGGTCTGCTTACTGTTGACATATACACTGAAGAGCAATTGAATTAGAGATACCTGTCTAGTAACGTGTAGCACCACCTTACGCCCCGATGACGGCGGCGATTCGTCTCGGTATGGACTCGACAAGACACCGGAAGCGTTGGAAAGCCATACGGATCCACGACCCCTGAACAAGCTCCCACAGCTCACGAAGATTTGATGGAGAGGGGTCAGAGCCTCAAACATCTCTCTCGATGGCATCCCAGATGTGCTCGACGGGATTGAGGTCAGGTGACCTAGCTGGCCAAGGAAACGAGGTCACGTCGGTGGAGTGTTCATCCAACCATTCGGATACAATTCGGGAGCGATGGCACGATGCATTGTCTTGTTGCCGGATGAGGTCCCCAGTGGGATGTTAAAGACGCACAAACGGGAGCAAATGGTCGTCCAGGATATCCCGGTAACGTTAACCTGTGAGGGGCGATGTCACACGTACCAGCGGTCCCATTTCAGTCCACGTAAACAGTCCCCAGACGAGAATGCCACCCCCACCAGCTTGAAGAGTACCCTGCGGGCAAGAAGGATCCATCGCTTTATGTGGTTTGCGCCGTACTCGTATCCTGCCATCCGCATTTACCAACGTGAATCTCGACTCATCAGTCCAGGCAACATTTTCCCACATGTCTAGCGCGCAGTGGCGATGTTCCCGCGCCCATGCTAATCTTTGTACCCTGTGACGTGCGGTCAGCAGCGGTACCATCGCGGGACGATGGCTTCTGTACCTCATAGCGAGGAGATGGTTTTGGATGGTGTGGCTGCTTACACGTTTTTGTGCATCAGCGTTAACTTGCCGAGTGATTTCTTGCACTGTGGTCCGTCTATCCGCTGTTACAATGCGAGCTAGTTGGACGATGACCCCGCACATCCATACGCTGTTGTCCACGGCAGTTGGCCCTTGCAGGGATGGTTTTACCGGATTCGATGTACTCACGGTGCAGCCGTGGCACAGTGGCTCGTGAAAATCCCAGTGCCTGCACGACTTCCGAGATGGAGTGACCCATTCGTCGGGCCCCGACAATTTGCCCACGATCAAATGCGCTTAGATCATTCGTCTTACCCATACTACGTCCGACTCTTACTGATTCCTGTCGCATCACTCCTTATATTGTCGGATCGCTGCATACGTCATGTTGTTTCCGTTTACAGGGCCGCCCGCAGCCCCACATTTGCATATCACCAGCTGTCTCTAATTCAATTGCTCTTTAGTGTACATATGCACACACTAACTTTCACTATTTCCAAAATATAAAAAGTTTTTGAATTTTGAATTCAAAACGCTGACACAATTCAAATTGTTTTTAATTATTTCAGCTTTGTCTGAGAACTAAGCCCAGACGAAGCCTCCCAGCGGAGAGTAAAATTTCGGCATGTATTCAGTGTTTGTATTTACGCCATTAAATGATATTTTAGACTTATGAGTCGTTTGCTATAATACTTCATTGTTACGTATTAATATATTGTATGTACTATATTTTAAAATGAAAATACTGTAGTGTGTGAGAGAGTGAGTGAATGACTGTATGTCAAGGGCATACTGCATTATTAGTCTCTCCCATGTGGAAAAACTCAACCCATCACAGCGGATCTGTACTCCTACCAGCTGCAAAAGAATTCGGGTTGCACTTCTTCGCAAGGATCTCGCATTTGGTTAATTGGAAGGCTGTACTATTGCTGCAGGACAATGCCGGACCCTACGTGGCGAACAAGATTCTTGGTTTTATGTGGCGCTGTAATTCATCCCATAGCGTCATGGCTGGGAAACGTTGTCACCAAACATATTTATTCTCCAGGTATCTGAACCCCAGATTACCGTCTTTCCGTGCATTAGGCAACCACTTTCAAGAAGAAGAGTTCTAAAATAAGTTAAAAACCAAAAGTGCACTGAATTCCTTTTTTGGCATCAAAAAACGCATTGTCCTTACTATCGAGGAATTCACATAAGTCTTTCGATGGTGTTGAAATTTCATTTGGAGGGAGAGAGAGAGAGAGCGCGCGACTGAAAATGTTTAAATTCTTTGTACATGGGGACTTAAGGTAATTTCACGTAAGCAGTCCATAAAATTTACGCTATGCTATTGTATTTGGCGTATGGTATTCAGAATTGTGAACTACATTGATTTCAAAAAATTGAAGCCCAGAAGGCTTTCGCAGGGATAAAAAGGAAAAGACGCAACACCAGGCAGATAGGTTTCTTATGTATATAGCGACACAATCATAAGGATAATAAATATTTTATAATAACGGACAAATATGTACATACACTATATTGACAAAAGTCACCGAACACCTAGAAGAGAAACACAACATAGCATTCATTGACATACATTAGTACGGTGTCGGTTAGGGTGGTCCAAATTATTCAACTTCTGAAATGCTTAAGTCTCACCCCTTAAAATTGTTCCAATTCAGGAAAAAATATCTGTAAAAATTTATTGCTATTGAACGATAATAACACGTGCCTCCAGCCATGATTTTATAGGGACAGCTTTCGTTTTCCCGCCACTCAGGCTCTTTTCCCTTCTTAAACTATCTCACTGTTAGCGTAATGCAAGATTCTTGGCAAGATGCCAAAAAAGTTGTGAAGTTTCGATTGCAACAGCTGCACTTTAACTTGTGGCAATAGCAGTTAAAATTTGATAATACCAATGCAAGGGTACAATAAAATACTTGATAACTTGTACTATTCATTACTGCAAGAAAAAACTCTCTGCTTTTAATTAATAATTAAACATTCCAAAAGATGATACCGTGCGTTATTTGTGGAATGTTTGTTCATTACAATCCGAAATAAATTAGATTATGTACAGATATTGGCAGAAATATCAACAAATGGAAAACAAACAACAATCTCACTCCATTTTTTTGGCTACAGTCTCCTTCTCTGCATCAGGATATCGACTTCTGTAGTCAGTGACAATAGAAATTGTTTCCGGTCTTCATTTTTTGTTAGTATTTTGTTGTAGTACTCTATCAACTTAACCCCTCTTTCAGTTGTGTCATAGACCACCTTTAATTGATGCACAACAACTGAGGCTTTCTTAAACACTTTACTTTCAGGGCAGGAAGCTGGATCTGTATTGAGGAAATCTGTGTGAATATTAAATCTTTCAAAAAACTGTTTGCTGTCTTCAGAAATGAAGTCCTCAATAGACTTATCTATTAGTCCTTGAATATCATAATTTTTTAGCATGATTCGCTTGACACCCTTTTTTGAGTACCGTCTTCCCTAGATTCCGTACCATTTTCATTTTAGTTTCAACAGATAACCCTTCATCGAAAGAAGCTAAAGCACAAGCTTCTGGAGGTAAATACCATAAATGATTTTTGAATTTGTGAACTGTGATACGAGATACCTGTAGATCCACAGATTCATACTCAACGAGTTTTTTCATAAATTGAATGTCATGGCTGGGTGCCTCTTGGGCCAAAGGTGCTCTGAACTAAGCCTGAATATATATTCTTACAAGAAATATGCATATGTCAGAAATGCCTTTTTTCCCTTAAAGGTAAGTTTAAATTCATCACGAAACAGAAATATTTTTAAGTAATAAAGTGCTTTTGCCATCCATCGTGCGTGATGGTATGCTCCTGGAGCTCGAAAGATATTTCTTGTGTGTTGTTTACAATGAAAATTTCTGCTAACTCTAAGAATTCTTTATAATCGTCTCGAGGCTGTCGCATTTGTAGGTGCTGCTTTATAACAGGTCGCATTTCTGTTATGTTTGAACATAAAAATTTTCGAACATTTTCATCTTCTACACCAGACTTGAAATTTTGTTTATTAATTTTCGGACATGCCTGTTGAAAGCGTTTGAACATTTGCACATGTGGACCTGATGAAGAGGGCATTTTCAGCTGAAAAACACTTTTAAGTATGATTTCAAATATATGATGTCTGCAGGGAGGATATAAAATATCTCTTTCCAACATCTGCTCTAAAATAATTGCCGCTTCCTTTAGGTAGCCGAGGTTGCATGCAGCAGTGTCACAGCGCAACGCTTTTACCTTGTTTGTAAGCTCCCAATCAGTAAGTGTTTCATATACTGCTAAGGTTTGTTCTTTACCAGTGGAGCCTTGCAACTGTGGTATCTGCAGTATTTGTTCTATACTTCCACTTGTAATTAAGACTGGAAGGCGCTCAACCTTCTGAGAACCGGTAACAGCTGGCAGTAATTTTCCATCCCAATGAACGACAGCTGCTTGCAGATCAGCTTCTTTGAATCGTTCCTTTAATTTTTCTGCTCTAGCTTGACGTAAACGTTGCCTGCCTCGTTGAATGGAAGATCTACTTATTGATAGTTCATGGACATCATGACCTAATGCTTCAGCTGTGGCCATTAAAATGTGAACCGCATTCCTATCACTAACTTTTCATTTGTCAAAAACGGCTACAATTTTTGATGTTAACATTACAGGTTCCATACATCTTTCTTTTCTTTTGCTGTGACATCCCGATTGAATCCGTAGAGCACGATGGAATTGGCTCTTCGTCAGGGATTGATTCTTCATCGCTACTACTTGAACATTGCAGTTTTATAACTTCTCTTGCTGTTTCAGCCTCTCCTATGCTTTGCTGTAACCTTTGAATTTCTTTGGATCGTCTTTCTCTTGCTTTTTTTCCCGTTCAGCCAATTTTACATCAATACCACACAGAAACCGGGCCGCCCTTTTTTCCTTTGATTTATTAAAAACATCTTATCTTCTTCAATAGTTATCATTTCTAAGGCATTTTCATGGGCAATATCGAACAGATCATCCAACTTTGACCCAAATAACTCTTCCCTTTTTTTTTAAATGTTACTAGATCTCTTTGCATTTTTCTGCAATGATCTCCAATGCTCGTAAACAGTTTCTAGTTTTTGAATGCAATTATATTGTTGTCGTGTTGGAATATGTGCTTTATTCCAGAAAATTAGCACCTCTTGGATTGTCAGCGTTGCACTTTCTCGAAGAGTGAATTGTACCTCACGCAGGTTAAAAAACATTACTCCCAGCACTTGTCTGTTGAATGGGAGCTTGCTTCCAACAATCTGGTTCATGTAATGTCCAATCAAATAAACCGAAGTGTCTTTCTTTAGGAGTGCTTTGAAAACATTATGTAGCAGAGAAAACTTAGCAAGTAGCACGGTGGCAATATGTCTCAAAAAAGAATCAAAAATTTTACTTGCTTCAGTAAATGCAAAATATAACGATGTATCTCAAACCGTGAAACTTTTTCACATTGCAATGACCATATGACGTTGAAGATGTAGTCTATAACATACCAGTTACTTTGAAGCTTTAATCAACTGGAATTTCCGAAACACAACTGAAATAACAATGCGTAGTACAACGCTTACAGTTTGGTTTTTGGCATCTTGCCGAGAAAGTTCGATTTCGCCTTCGCGGGAAGCTAATGCACGCAGGAGACTCGGTGGACGGGAACGGAAGCTTGCGCTTTAATAGGCCCTCTGGAGGCACGTGTTTTTATTTTTCGAATGCAATGAAATTTTACAGGAACTATTTTTTCATGCAATGGAACAATTTTAGAGGGTGAGACAAATGATAATTAATAAAAAAAAAAATTCCTATGCAAAGATGGACCACCCTAGTGTCGGTCCACCTTTGGCCTTAATGCATGCACTGACCCTTCAAGACAAGCTTTCGACAAGGTTTTGGATTACAGCGATAGGTACGCGCTTCCATTCAATACATAATGCTGCCGCTAACTTTTGCTTAGTAGCTGGCTTTGCATCCAAATTTCTTATGCGGCGCTCTAATTCATCCCATAGGTGCTCTATGGGATTAAAATCAGGGCTCTGTGCTAGACAGTCTACACACGATACGGATTTATCGTCAAACCACGCCGTAACAATCCTTGCTTGATGTCTCGGTGCATTATCCTGCTGGTACCAACAACGCTCGGTTCCATAGTATTGCCACAGAGTTGGTAGGGCATAATTATCTAGAACGTCGATCAAGATGTGCTGGTTAACAAGTTTGTCGACGATAACCAATGGGCGGGGACTATAACACAAAAAACGACCCCCACATGAGTGCATTGCCAGCTCTAAACTTGACCGTAGGGACAGTACACTGTGGTAAATATTGTTCCCCCGGCTACCGCCATACCCACACACTGCCATCGAACTGATGGATTCATCAGTCCATAGGACCTGTTTCCATTGATCTATGGTCCACGATAAATGTCTTTTACACCATGCTAAATGACGAGTAGCATTTCGAGTGGAGATGAAAGCCTTATGAACAGCCTCACAACCATGGTAACCCATGGAATGAAATTCTCTGTGAATGGTACGTGTACATATCTAGGTTCCAGACTTTTTACTCACCTGTACAGTGTACACTGAAGTCTTGTGTAGTACTCCGTCGATTAGCTGTAACGACTCTCCTAAGGCTTCCACGTCCTATATCACTAATTTTCTTTGGTCTGCCGGTAGGTTTTGCTGCTTCAGGCACGCCATGTGTCTTCCATTTATTCAATACATCCAAAACAGTTGACTTGGGTATGTTTTAACGCCTCTCGGTTTCTCTTATAGACAACCCACTAATATAACACCCAACAACTTTTCCTTTCTCAAAGACAGTTCTCTCCCGCCGCGACATTTTAACTCAGATTCACAGTGCGATAAGATCGCGGTCAGCTGCAGGCTTGTTTTCATGCCATTTGCAGCTGTACCGCGTATCTTAACAACGCAGCGGATCCATTCATTTGCTTTTGAAGAGGTGTCCGGTGTCTATTGTCAATATAGTGTATTTGTCTGCTGTTATGTAGATAATCAACAAATACAGGGTCACACCAGCAAATATCCCGAAGGTAGCATGTAAGAGTGTAGCCTAAAATGTCTTAATAAGAAAAGTGCTCACCTCGTACGGACACGCAACTCTCACAACGACGATACATACTCATCACCACGTTGTTGATGAACTCGGGGCCAAATAATTTCATTCCACGATGAGAGCGGTGCGCAGCTAGAGAAGGGTTCTGGTACGTGCCGATGAGATGCTACATGTCGTTCCAGAATTTCCCAGGTATGCTCTATAGGTTTCAGGTTCGGAGATCTGGCTTACCAGTGTGTATGCCCGATATCCTCGCTCTACATGAAATCATTGACAAGCTGAGCTCTGTAGGAGGGAGCGTTATCATCTACTAAAGGGAGTAGATGGCCAACAGCTCCCCGAAAAAGTCCAACATAGGGTTCTAAGACTTCGTCCTTACAGCGCCCGGCATTCGCATTTCATCCTGCGAACATGTGCAGTGGTGTTCGGACGTTTAACATAATGCCACCCCATACTAGCAAACCACCGGCTCCGAAGGAGTCTCGTTCTCTGACGTTTCTAGGATCATTTCAAGTCTGCTGTTCCTACCAGGGGTAATACCAACGAGAATCCATTTGTAGACTGGATCTCGACACGTCTTTAACAGAGAACCTGCCCAATCGTCTGGGCTCCTGATGTTGCCTTTACCAGTTCAAGCGAGATCTTCTGTGAGATGCAGTTAGCGCGACACATACTATGGGTCTCCTGGCATAAAGGCTAATTGCATTCAGCTTTTATATATCGATTGTCATAAGTTTTCAATATATCGTTTGCCTTGATACCGTAGTTCCAGTGGCAGCGGAGAGCTCCAAAGACAATTTGCGGATTGTATAGAACCTAGACGCCGTACTGTTAAAGCAACATACCGGTCCTCGCGAATTGTCGTACGCCTGGGACGGCCTTGGCCAGGCCTTCATGACACTCCACCGGTGTTGTTGAATTTCTGCCGTAACCGTGAATCCACTCTGTTGGGGATATCCAAATTGCCTTGCGACCTGGGCCTGTGATTGTCCTGCATCTAGTCGTCCTATCGCTCTCCGCCGTACAGCATGGTGTACACATGTATGAGTCATCAGGAAAGCATTTGCAGTCACAGAAGCGATTCTTAGACGCGCTGTCAACGAGAAATGCAACAGCCATTTTCCTTTGGCTTCACGCACAGAGGTGGAGAGACAGAGGTCCAAATCTAGTGCTTACGACAGTGCCCCAGTTGTCGGACATAAAACTACGACAGCGTCTGTTACGTGGCACGGTACCAGAGATGGAAACGGGTCACCGGGTTAACGGGTAATTGGGTCGTCAATTTCCTGCGAGTCAAACGGGGGTCAGGCCAAGGTGTTCCTGACACGATTTCGACCCAGTTTTATTACCGAAAAGGAAAAGCTATTTCAAAGAGCCCCTCAAAGGTCTTTGAAATAATAATTCAGCGCTGCAGAGTATGATGCAGGAACTAGCTGAGAATGGTTACTAAGTGTGATTAAAAATGACCTTTACAAAACTGAAGTACATGCTTTTACAAGGAATGAAGATTTATCAATTGATGTGGAAAAGCAGGTGATAACCAATTCCTACATTCATCTTGAGCAGCAGATATCAAGCAAGGTTAACATTGCTAGAGAAATTAATCAACGTATGAAACTTGGTTGGGCAGCTTTAGGAAGAAACAGTACAATTTTTAAGAGCAATGTGCCATTATGTCCCAAAAGAAAAACGTTTAATCAAAGCATCCTTCCAGTGCTTATGTACGGAGCAGATACCTGTACCTTAAGTAAACAAGTTAGTAAAATCATGCAATGCATTGATTATGATACGCTTTCCAACATACCAGAAATCGTTACTCAAGTTATTACTCAAGTTATAAGGATAATGGCTGTAGAATAAATCTCGCTCCTATGACCTGACCTTTGACCCCAATTCGATGATATTCAGCAGAACCGGTAAAGTATACTTCCGGAACAACATGATAAAGTTTTGTCTCAATCGAAGCATTTTTACTTAAGTTAAAACGCATAAGGGCCATGAAATGGATCCCGATCCTATGTCCTGACCTTTGACCCCATTTCGCCTGTTTTCAACAGGGTTTGTCCCCAAGTAGTCCCCTACGACATACTAAATGTTCACTGAAATCGAACCTTATTTACGCAAGTTATGACGCATAAAGACATTGGAATGGATCCCTCTCCTATGTCGTGACCTTTGACCCCATTTGCCCCATTTTCAATAGGGTTCGTCCCGAGTGGTCCCCTAACACATACTAAAATTTCATCGAAATCGAACCATGTTTACTCGAGTTATCGTGCGGACAGACGGACAAAGCTGGAGCATATACGCTTCTTCAACCTACGGTAGGAAAGCGTAACAAAGACATACAAAGACTGCAGACAACTGTAAGCAAATTGGAGAGATGCATACTTGGTGTAACCAGGAAAGATAAAAAGATGAACTCGTGGATAAGGAAAATGAGAAGAGTGGAAGACATCATGATCAGAATAAAACTCCTGAAATGGCAACGGGCTGGACATATTTCCAAAAGAACGGACCACCGATGAACAACCGAAATTTTAGAATGGATTTCAAGAAACAGGAAAAGAGCCAGAAGAAGACCACATGCGGAATTAGTGGATGAAGAAGACAGTCCGTTGTTGAAGAAACTTGGGCAGACCCTCATCCAGCAGTAGACTGATAATGTTTTACAATGATGATGATGATATATTCGAATTTATAGTTGAAAGCAGATTTGTCCGGGTCCAAAATTTTTGACCTGTTTCCAACTCTGTACGGTACCTGTGGCTATATAAGTAGCACCACGTAGAGAATTGCAAACTTCCGAAGAAAAAAAAAAAAAAAAAAGGCAGGCGGTTCGGCGTTTTAGTTCCCTAACCGTCCACTGGTGCGCTGTTCTTCAGATGTTCTGAACCAAATTGTTGCCATGAGTCTCTATGGAAGTTTGACATCTGAGTCTCCTGCTGTGTGGCTTTAAGTATGCAACTATATTTATATATTGGACAGCATTTTGCTCACTCAAATGCAAATTTCACTGCGGGTATTTGTTTCTTGTTCTAATTTGCATATATTCTGGGAACATCGTAACATTTCATTCATCGCTTTGGAATATTTCTCTCGTTATTGTCTTCTGAACTTTGATTTTACACACCAGTCTTTTAATTTCATTTGTACTAGAGACGTATAAAAATATTCTTTCAAAGCTACCGTTTGCTGTTATAGAAAACGAGAATTATAATGACAGGGTACAATTCCATACACTTCCTTTTTTCATACGAGGTCAAGCCACGTAGTGGTCAGGCAGTAATCAGTCCACATACGCAAAAAAAAAATAAAAATAAATCCCAGCTTCCGTTTTAGCTGCGAGAACGTGACGTTGTTCCCTTGAAGATGATTCCTTCAGTGATGTGACAAACTGGTGATAAGCGTTTGCGAATGTAATCTCGCAGAATTTCTGCACATTTTGCGTATTCTTAAGAGGATCACATTTATTTATATCCCTGTGGTGTTAAGATTGTGAAGCAGATGTAGAACATGGAAAAGTAAGAGAAGGTACCGTGAAGGAAGCAAAATAGAAAAAAAAAAAAAAAGGAAAACTGTGCATGCAAGGCGGAAGATTGAGAATAACAGGAAATGCGAAGGAAGCCAAAACTTTTCCCGCTCGAGAATTTGAGGGGGAAGAGAAAAGGGATTTATTTTCTCTTCGAACTTAGAAAGTGGAAATGGCAATGGATTCCTCAGGGACCGAATGCAAGAATTCTATCGCTTGGTGCACGAAATAAGGTAGACTGACGTTTCTGTCCATCTTTCGCTTAGGAAACTTCTTAAAAGACGCTCCAAAGGGGCTGCTCTAAATTATTTTTTTTTCCAACTTTAAACTTGCTAAAAAAAAGAAAAAAAAAACTAATCCAAACGTTTTCATCTCCGGAAAGCCCGGCTTCAGTGTGAGATGTCATGTATTTTTTAGTACATTGATTTCGTTTTAGTGTTGGCTCACCTGAACATGACATTAAAAAAAAATAAAACGAAACGGTTGGCGAAAATCTTTCAAATGGTAGGCTCGACTTTTGCGTATTATATAATCCGTATTTTAATTTTCACTGAATATTTTTATATAATTCCATTTTCCAGGTGCATAGAAATCTCCATTTGACGTTTCCCAGTTTATCGTTACCTCACTTTCTATGCGATGTTTCTCCTGTGCTTCTTTAAATTTATTTTAGAAATTCTTCAATTTATATATTTCACATTCCACGTTCACAAATACCTGCCTCGAAGTTGTTGCAACAGCGTTTTAACGTTGACCAGAATAACAGGAAATTCAAGACGGATTTGAAAAACAATATGAATTACTAGGGAGGATGGAAAAGTAGCGTACAGCATTTTTTCTCTTTGCAGGTTTCAGTTTAGCAGACAACTAGTTTGAATATCATACTACATACCGGTTTGGCTGGATCAGATGTCGCTGTGGTGGAAGACAGTGTGAACGACGGCACAGACACAAAGATGTCGCGTTTGTTAGCGTCGTCTACGAATGGAGAGCAACCCGGTGTAGTCCAATTTTTGTGAGCTATAGGGAAAACTTCGACGGAAATTCACAAAAAAGGGGTCAAAGTGTATGGTGGTGATTGCCTGGACCGCAGCGACATCTCCAGATGGCGCAGTTTCTTTGCAGAGGGCCGTGGAAACCTTTTCTTTCAGAGGGCAGCAACAACCTTACCGATTCACCACATTCCGGTCGATCTGTAACAACGTCGTCACCTGTCACTGTGATGCGCATTGAACAGGCAATTGTGAGTGACCGGCGGATCCATCTGCGCACATTGGCAAAGAAGTTCAACATTTCGTACGGTACAGCGTACGATATTGTGCATGACAGATTGCAATTTCTCAAAGTCAGTGCGCAATGGATGCCCAAGAACTTGACAGACGACCAGAAGGGACATAGAATGGTGTCATCCTTGGACCACTTCATGCGTTACGCAGAAAGACGTGAATTTCTGGCAGGTGCAGTTACCGGCGATGAGTCGTGGGCGTACCATTACACTCGCGAAACAAAGACGGTCAGTATGGTGTGGAAACATTCCGACTCCCCGCAACCAAAAAAAAAATTCAGAATAACCCAATCTGCACAAATAGTTTGTGACGTGCCTGCGCAGCAGGAAGCACACGAGATAAAGGCAGATCGCAGTGAGAGCACATGTCCGCGGAGCTCAGTTGGAAGAGCGACTTACTCCGGCGTGAGGGGACCCGAGTTCGTTGACCGACGAGGACAAACCTGTGTTCTCACATTGGCGCCCGAACTTCCAGGATAGTCTGGCTGTTAGGTCTCTCGCAGTGGTGCGATGTTCTTTCTACAACGCGAGACAGGAAAAATGAGAATCCTTTCTTCAGTGCTTCGAAAAGATAAATCAGTGTGATGTTAGGTTCCACACACCAAATTGTCTGGGATTTCTCAAATGCACGTTCTTCATGGGATGACTGCCTACAGCGACACATGGGCCCGGCTAACCCGTGGGCCACGCCCTCGGGTTAGCCGGGGGCATGGTCCCACGGGTTAGCCGGGCCCATGTGTCGGGGGAGGAGATGTGACGTGCCTGCGCCGCAGGACGCACATAAGATAAAGGAAGATAGCAAAGAGAGCACGTTGGGAGAGCGACTTACTCCGTAGTAAAGAGACCCGGGTTCGATGCCCGGCGTGGACAAAATCTGTGTTTGCACAAGTCCTCGTAGCGGTGTTATGAGATATGCATGGCGTTCTCCTGGTGGAGTTTCATTCAACGGGGGCCACTACGAATTCCCAAACCTACGCTTACCAATCTGACAAAGTTGCGTCGTGCCCTTCGTGGCAAAAGACCCAACAGAGAAGCTGCAAATGTCAGACTGCTTCATAACAACTCTCGCCCACATGCTGCACAACTAGTTCGTGACAAAATTGCGCAATTTTTCTGGGAGGTGCTCCAATACCCACCGTACAGTCCAGACCTGGCTCCTTTAAACTTTCATCTGCTTGGTTTCTTGAAACTAGTCCTGGGCGGCCAATTCTTCAATTCCGCTGACGAAGCCAAATCGGTTGTCCGCAGATGGCTGTACGCGTCGAAAACGGTATACCAAAACTGGTACGTTCCAAACTAAGGGGAGTGGGGCATTATGTAGTGGGGTGGAGGTGGGTTCTAATAGTTTAAAATGATTTCATTGGCGCCATGCACCTTCATGAGATGTCATTCTGTTGCTGGTTTCTTTGCATTGTAATTACTGATTCACTCATAATTGTACATATAATGTATTCACCCTATGTGCAATGATTCGCTCAGTGATCTGGAACATGCGCAGACCTGACCAGCGCTAGCTACGTAAGACCTGGAATATCCACGGGACGATTTGCACTGTACATACCTTATTCCTGTCAATATCTCTGCTTCTAATGGTCCGATTCGAAAAATTCTTTTTTTATTGGTTGGAGTTTCTTTCCGGTATGACATACTTTTCATATAATTTCAAAAATTTTGAGTAAATCATAGACTTTCCGTTAGGACGCCCAAAGATAAATTGCGTTTTCCCCGATATTTCTGCTCCTAAAGCTCGTATTTAAAAATTTCGTCATGTATCGCATACAGCTACTGATGGAAAATGTTTTTCGTAAATTTATAATATTTGGTAAAGCATGGTTTGGCCACCAAGGGGCGCATAAGTGTTAATTTGTGCTTCTGATGTATTTACAGCAAAATCTGAGCTCCTGAAAACTCGACTAAATTTTTTTTTCTCTTAGACAAAAAAAGTTTAGATTTCAGGAAAAAAGTATTCTCAAAAAAAAAAAAAAAAAGTATAACCTTTTGAGAATACTTTCTTCCTGAAATCATGCATGGTTCTCCCACCAGGGAGCGTAGATGCATGTCTTATATTTGTCCATATCTCTGCTTTGAAGCGTCCTATTTGGAAAGTTATTTCTTTGTTGGAGAGCGTTTCCGCTGCGAAATGTTTCTCATATAAATTCAATTTTTTCTTAACGCACAAGGCTGCAACCAGAGGGCCTAAGTCCACGATCCCGTTTACAGCAATCAAAAAATCCGATTGAAAAACTTCTTTCTTCGGTCAGATACTATTATTTACCATACCGGTTCCATTGACCTTGCATAGCTTTGATAAATATAATTTGCGTCAGAACGGATGCAAAAGACGCTCACAACACCCAATAACTTGGTGTCATCCTCCTTGACGTTGTTCTGTTTGGTGCTGTTACTCGTTTCACTGGTTTCGTTGGAAAGAGTGAAACCATACTGAGGGATGTTAGTGGAGCTTATAACAAGATTCGCAAGTGGGTAACTCTTCCTTATTTGAATTTCAAATTACCAAGTTTTTGCTGTTCCTTAAAAGGGATCAGAAAAATCGTATTTCATTGAAGAGAAGTTTGAGAAAAACTATCGTAGGTAAGAAGATTGAAGATGCTATCAAAGCACGGTAACATTTTTGGAGCCCAAAACACACACACCACATCCCTAAATTATCTTTTAAAAACGTAGGATTAAAAAAAACGTCTCTATTTACAATTTGAAAACATGGTAGATAGAAGCTCTGGCAAGCAATTTCGCGACCACTCTACTCTGGTCGCATCATCAGTCCGATGAGTGAAACCAAATTCGAACGGCACAAGGTTAAATAGTGACAGATAGGAGCACGAGTATTACACATTATGTAAATGAAACACATAAGTCATTGCCATTCACTACAAATTAATTAAAAGTCTTTGTAATTATTCACCTTTTTCCTCCCGTGAATACTGTAAGACCAGGTTTCTCCAGGCAGTGGGAATGTACACAGGGACGTCTTCATTACAGCATTTTGGTCCAAGTTTTATGATATATAGACTCTCAGTAAAGAGAATAGAGCGTTTATTAGAAGCTGTCGATAGTAAGCTCGCATTATCCCACTCAGGTCTTACGTCTTTTTCATTAACAGTTTTTGACAATGTCGAGGTAGCAGATTTCTTACGGGTGGCATATCTGTGTTTAGCCCAACGAATACCTAGGCTTCGAAAGGTCGAGCCCACGTGACAAAGATCTACCAATTGTCTGTTTCTGTCCATTAGAGGGATATTATACACTCCATAGCGGGAAATAGTTGGAACTATGTCTCTATCACGTCTAATTACTGAAAAAAGGTTTTGGGTTTTTAACACCGGATCCAATTGAATGTTTTTTACAGGTTTATTTTTATTTTTTTAAGTTCTTACGTAAAAAACTATCGTTCCCACATAGGGTTTGATCAGAAAGATCGTGTTTCATTGAAGAGAAGTTTGAGAAGAACTGTTGCTCCCAGACATGGTTTCATCAGAAAGATCGTACTTCATTGAAGAGAAGTTTGAGAAAATCTGTCGCTCCCAGACAGGATTTGATCAGAAAAATCGTATTTCATTGAAGATAAGTTTGAGAAAAACTATCGCTCCTAGACAGAGTTTGCTATTTAAGAAAATTCAAGAATCAAACAAGAGAATTAAAAATTAAGCAATGCTGCATAGCAATATTAATTATTTTTTTTACAACAGGAGAAATTCCAATGAATTTTGACCGTAGTGAATTCACCAATTAAAATATTTTCATTATTTCTGACGGGTGTTGGATCCTTCAGCTCATGACACACTCGATTGGGAAGATATGTGGTATGTACTAAATTCTTTTTCGGTTTCTGAGTAGTGCTATTGAAGCCTTTCGCGCGTTAAATGCTCTCTAAACGCGGAATAATAACATTTGAAAGAACATTATATATCTTGGATTGCCATTATTTTTTTTCCACACGCTCCATCGGATTTTCGAAGGCTCAGAAGATACCAGGAGTTTTTCGAATAAAAACTTTAAAGCGAGGAATAAGACAAAAGGAAGCGTTCAGAACAAAAAAAAATTATATTCGCATTTTATCCTTTAGTATTTCTTTAACATTTTTTTCGAAAGAAAAACTGTCTCATGAGCGCTATCGAAAACGCCACTTGGCTGTTAAACTCCAATGTGAATTCCGTCGAAAGATCAGCCGAGTTCTTAAAGCTTTAAAAAAATTTATTTTCAAGGAAATTTTGTGTTAAGGTTATATATATATATATATATATATATATATCATCATCATCATCATTGTCAACCATTATCAATCCACTGCTGGACGAAGGTCTCCCCAAGTTTCCTCCACAACGGTCTGTCTTGTGCCAGTCTCCTCCATGTCACCCCTGCATACTTTCGAATTTCATCCACCTCCATGTGGTCTTCTTCTGGGTCTTTTCCTGTCCCTTGGAATCCAATCTAAAATTTCGGCTGTCCATCGATGATCTGTCCTTCTGGCAGTATGTCCAGCCCATTGCCATTTCAGGGATTTGACTCTGATCATGATGTCTTCCACTCTTGTCATTTTTCGGATCCACGAGTTCCTCTTCTTATCTCTCCTGGTTACACCAAGTATGCACCTCTCCATGCTTCTTTTGGGTTGTCTACCTGCAGCCTTTGTATGTCTCTTTTAGTTAAGGTCCACGTCTCTGCACCATACGTAAGCACTGGAAGGATGCATTGATCAAACACTTTTCTTTTAAGACATAATGGCATATTGCTCTTGAAAATTATGCTGTTTCTTCCAAAAGCTCTCCAGGCAAGTTTTGTACGCCGATTAATTTCTTCATCAATGTGACCCTCACTTGATATCTGCTGTCCAAGATAAACGTACGTGTCTGTTATCTCCAGTTTTTCTCCATCAATCGATAAATCTTCATTTCTTGTAAAAGCATTGAACATCACTTTTGTCTTCTGAAAGTTCATTTTTAATCCCACTTCTTTACTCTTGTCAGCAAGTTCCTGGATCATACTCTGCAGCTCTGATGGGCTAGTTGCAAAAATGACTACGTCATCAGCAAAACGAAGGTGGGTTAGATAATCTCCATTAATCTTTATCCCCTTGTTTTCCCAACTCAGTGACTGAAAAACACCCTCCAATGTAGGCATTAAAGAGCTTCGGAGATATGGTGTCACCTTGTCTCACCCCTTTCCAATTTTTATGTGTGTTGTATTTTCAAACAGCCTAATCTTTGCACTTGCATTTTCATAGATGTTATTAATAATATTAATGTATGCATCTTCAATACCGCAGGTTTTCAGAGCCATTGTAACTGCTGATGGTTTCACCGAATCAAAGGCTTTCTGCATAATCGATAAAAGCCATGCACAATGAAAGTTCTATTCCTCGCTCTTTCAATTAGTTCTCTCAGCACATGGATATGATCTATTGTGCTGTAGCCACTCCTGAATCCAGCTTGTTCTCTCGGTTGAGCCATGTCCAGTGTTACCTTCAAGCGGTGTGAAAGAACTTTAGTGAAGATTTTATAAACTACTGACAGGAGGCTGATAGGTCTGTAGTTTCCGAGATCCTCAATGTCACCTTTCTATGTAGCAGGATCATTGTAGCGGTGTTCCAAATCCTCAGGAATCTTTCCTTCATTAAGGCATCGAGTGAAAATTTGGAGCCGAGTACTGTTTCGATTTCTCCACTTGCTTCTTGTATGATGTCTACAGTAATTTCATCTTCTCCTGAGCTTTTCCCCGCTTCATGTCCTTGATTGCATGTGCAACTTCTGCTGGAAGGATTGGAAGACTCTGGGCTACTGGTATCTTTCGATGTCTGAGTGCATGTATCATGCCTTTCATATAATTTGAGTAAATCTTTCCACTCTTGTCAAAATTTCGCCTCTATTTCTTTTTTTTTTTTTTTGTTACAGAACCATCTTCTTTTCTCTCAGTGCCATAATCTGTTTTCTTCCTTACTGAGATGTCCCTTTTGCTATCTTTAGGCTTTGGTTGTTTTCAATTGCTTTCCTCACTAGTTCACAGTTGAATTTTCTTACGTCTTCAGTGATACTTTTTCTGTACTGTCTTGCATAGCTCTATATATTCCACTTTGGAAGTCACATCTTCTTTAGTTGTCCTCATCTCTCTTCTTTTGCATCAACATTTTCGTTTTTCCTGATAATTTATTTACATGCAACTTGTTCTTGACCCAGCTAATTTTGTTGCTGTTTCCATAAGAGCTTTGGTTACTTTTCTGTTAACTTCAGAGATGTCCACTTCTTCCAATGTTAGGCCTTCTAAAGCAGAGAACCTGTTCTTCAGTTCCAACTTGAAGGTATTATGGTGTTTTTTAAGGTTGGTTATGTCAATAGATTTTGTTTGTCTTATGAGCTTGCCACGTTCAAGTTTAGTGTTGAGGCATCTTACATCTCATTAATCTATGGTCACTACCTGTGTTGAACTTGTTTAGCACACTGCAGTCTTCTATGACGAATTTTTTGTTACACATAATAAAATCAATTTCACTTGTCATCCCATTTGGATGTCTCCATGTCCATTTCCTGTGTGGCTTTTTCTTGAAGAAGGAGTTCAAGATGAAAACCCTTCTGCCTCTGGCAAACTCAACGAGAGTATTTCCACGCTGGTTTCTGTTGCCGTGACCGAATTTACCTACTGAAGTTTCATTCTGTTGCTGCTGTTGCCCTATTTTTGCATTTGAAATCTCCCATAATTATTTTCAAGTGCTGCTTACCTTTATTATTTAGATGTCAAATTTCCTCATAAAATTCTTTCAATTTCTTCTTCAGCATGACTTGTGGTGGGTGCATAAGTTTGAATAATCTGAGTCCTGGTATCTTTTCGAGAGTTGGATAACAAGTCGTGCAGCTCTGTCAGAGGAACTTTCAACTTCTACAACTTTATCCTTCAGTTTCTTGTTTATTATAAATCCAACACCACTAGTTCTGCCAGTGTCTGTCCCACGATAGTAGAAGAGATGTCCACTTTTCAGTTCGATGAGATTCTACTCCTTTCTCCTTACCTCACTTAGCCCCACGATGTTTCTCTTGATCCTTTGTAGTTCCTCTTCCAATTCAAGAAGCCTTGAATCAGAAGATAGGGAGCGTCCATTGTACGTTGCCAAGGTCAGCATCAGATGGCAGCCTAGTCCGGTCCTCCGGGTATTCTTAGCACCCTCTGCCTTCATGTCGCACTGGCCGCTGCCTTGGCCAGGTACATTCCAGCTGCCGGAGACTGAGGGCCAAGATTTAAGTTGTGGAGTCATTTGGGGGGGGGTTTGGCCATAACTCACCACGCTGGCCAAGCGGGTTGGCTAGGTGGCAGTGGGATAGAATTTCCTCTAATCCCGATGGTATAGTTATACCGCTATGGGCGGTCGTCAGAGCCCCCTTTAGTGGGAACAGGATGCACCACGAGAAGGCGGGGTTAGATGATTTGTCAAAGGAGAGGCTGTGATGTTACGCATCACCTGACCTTACATCCATATATATATATATATATATATATATATAAGAATATAAAACAGCAGGTATAATAACCCTAAAGAAAAGAAAAAAAACTAGTAGGAAAATTACAGGAAAAGAATGCAGAAATTTTCAAGATTGCTATCAGCCATGGCTTTTCAAGGGCCAGCAGCATAGATAGCATTCTCTTTTCTACAAAGACCTAGTGAAATTGGGGTTTCTGCTACGACATATACGTTTGTATTAGGGCAATTACGTAAAAGTCAACTAACACCCGCAATTTTTTAAAATTACATTTTCTTTAAAAACCCTTATATTAGTAAAAAGAAAAAAACATTAAAAATAAAAGTGAAATCCAAGCATGCCATTCGTTGGCCCTGACCCAAAAAAATAAAGAACATGAAGTATAATAAACGAAATAAAAAGGCTACTTAATGAAGAAATAAGCTTCCACATAGAATGTTACAATATTTACAGCAAATCCACCCTGATTATTCTTATCAGCAGCTTTTTTTGCGCGGCTAGATTTTCATGGGTTTGCAGGTTCTGTGGGTATATATTGCTTTCAGTATGATATACAGTAGATATATAATCATAGTCAACCATTATCAATCCATTGCTGGATGAAGGTCTCTCCCAAGTTCCTTCCAAAATTGTCTGTCTTGAGCCTTCTCTTCCATGTCACTCTGGGATGCTTTCGAATTTATATATATATATATATAGGGTGATTCCCAAAGAAGTATGCAGTTTCAACGCACTATAAAATAAGAACAATGTAAGATATTTTTGTTATCTGTAACAGAATTGTAGGGGAATGTTTCAAGTTTTTTTTAGAGACAGTCACAGATGTTCTATGTGTGTGCACCCTTAGTCACATGACACTTCCTCACCGATGGATTGGACGAGCCGCAGACTACAGCATGCCAGGGGCCACCAGAAGTCCTGACTTAACACCTTGTGACTTTTTCCTGTGGGGGTACGTAAAGGACCAGATATTCGCCCCTCCTCTTCCTGTTGATCTAGTGGAGCTGAAACAGCTTATCACAGCCACTATCACTGCACTTGATTTAGATATCTTACCTCGCGTTTGGGCGGAAATGGATTACCGGCTCGATGTGTGTCGTGTAACTAAGAGTGCACACATAGAACATCTGTGTCTGTCTCTAAAAAAACTTGAAACATTCCCCTACAATTCTGTTACAGGTAACATAAAATATCTTACATTGTTCTTGTTTTATAGTGCGTTGAAACTGCATACTTCTTTATGAATCACCCTGTATATATTTACTGAAAGCAACATACGGTGAAAATAGCTGGATTTTACCGCAGACGTTTCTGGTTTTGACGATATAGTAAGACGTACGGTGACCTCTGACCTCTTACAGCTACAAGTGTCACGCCGATGTCTCATACTGTTGATAAGGAAAACAAGAAGATAAGAAGAATCTGTGGCGGCAAATCCCACTCCCGAACAAGAACAAATCGGGGTTCCTCGTGAGTTCTGGTAGGAGGTTGAAGACCTGTAATGCATCTCTCCCATGCATCCCACACATGCTCTATTGGTTCGAAGTTTGGGGAACACGCTGACCATGAAATGCAGTAGATATCTTCACTTTCCGGATAATTGTCGACAATAGCAGCTGTATGAGGTCTTCCGTTATCGTCCATGAATAAGAAATCTGGGCGAACACCACCACGAAAAAGCCTCACGTAGGGAACAAGGATTTCGTCTCTATATCTCCGAGCTGTTTAAGTTCCACCAGAATAGACAAGTAGCTGTGTGAGACCATTGGACATAATGCCACCATAGACAAATACACCACCGTCTCTCTAATGGTAAACTTTTTGGATGTTTGTTGGAGAATAACGGGTTCCAGGTTGTCTCCAGATGAGATCACGACGGCTGCTACTTTCGAGACTAAAATTCTGAGATGAGAACATTGGCTCATTGATTTCGTCCAAGTCACGATGTTGTCTACACCACAGTATCCTGGCATTTTTTTGCTAACAGAGTGAGTGACGTACAAACTGTGTAAGTCTCTTTGGGTATAGTCTTTGTTCGTTGAGCCATCTGTATACTCTCTGTCTTGAAACAGTTGTTCCGCCAACTTCAAATAGTTCTAAAGGAAATGCTCTCGCTGACATCAACCAGTTACAAACTGTGTAAGTCTCTTCGGGTATAGTCTTTGTTCGTTGAGCCATCTGTATACTCTCTGTCTTGAAACAGTTCCGCCAGCTACAAATAGTTCTAAAGGAAATGCTCTCGCTGACATCAACCAGTTACAAACTGTGTAAGTCTCTTCGGGTATAGTCTTTGTTCGTTGAGCCATCTGTATACTCTCTGTCTTGAAACAGTTCCGCCAGCTTCAAATACTTCTAAAGGAAATGCTCTCGCTGACATCAACCAGTTACAAACTGTGTAAGTCTCTTCGGGTATAGTCTTTGTTCGTTGAGCCATCTGTATACTCTCTGCCTTGAAGCAGTTCCGCCAGCTTCAAATACTTCTAAAGGAAATGCTCTCGCTGACTTCAACCAGTTACAAACTGTGTAAGTCTCTTCGGGTATAGTCTTTGTTCGTTGAGCCATCTGTTTACTCTCTGTTTTGAAACAGTTGTTCCGCCAGCTTCAAATAGTTCTAAAGGATATGCTCTCGCTGACATCAACCAGTTACAAACTGTGTAAGTCTCTTCGGGTATAGTCTTTTTTCATTGAGCCATCTGTTTACTCTATGTCTTGAAACAGTTGTTCCGCCAGCTTCAAATAGTTATAAAGGAAATGCTCTCGCTGACATCAACTAGTTACGTCTCGCTGTTAGTGCTACATACATAATCGTCAACCCATCATCCTCTGCCGTTGTAAGCCGTGGATGGCCTGCCATAGGTTAACGATTAAGATTCCGGTGTCATGGTATCTCCAAAATGTGGATACAATGGATTGATTAACGCTAGTGGCTTTGGTGGCATCACTCTTTGTCTGGCCGGATTAAAGCATTCCGATAATCAACCAGGTGTAAACATATCCACGTGCCATATTTCTGACATACTGTCTTAATAAAAAATAAATTCTACTACTAGTAGGGTGCGATGACAACAAGAAATGTCACTTTTCGCATTTTTGCAGCTTCCTCAACTTCAGAGAGTGTGCTTTGCCTTTTGTGCCAATTATCTTTCATCACTGATATTACGTCATGATTTCCATATGTGCACATTCCCATGTCCTCTGAACTTTACTTTATTACGTTTCTTCCCTCTTTCGTTTGTCCTAAAATGTATTTTTTTTAACCGTACGTAACTTTTGGACACCAGTGTATGATGAACATTTTGGCTTCAACTGGTCTTTCCCGAAGTGGAATATGGTTTTGTAATAAAGAACAAAAATGTCATAAATTTTATCTCTGTTAAGTGCTCATGTAGTTTCACAGTTTTTCTCACATTTAGGGTGTGTACTTTGTCGTCTCTCTGTATTTAGCAATAGCAAAGGTACTAGGCGTTGCTCGGGTTTGTCAGTGAATGAAATACGGGATTACACAATAGTACAATACAAATTTTGAAGTTGTCAAACAGTTTATTGGTGTAAATATGATACGAATGGTAAGTCAGATAATAATATCCGAAGTCGAATGCCGGTTACTTCGACTAGTGAATCCTGTGATGGTTATATTCAAATTAATCGTAAACTTGAAACTTGGTCGTTCTGGGTGGCGTAGTGGTTAGCATACTGGGCGCTAGCAAGGAGATGCGGGTTCGATTCCCGCTCTAGGACAACGAAATTTTCAAGTTTTCGGATATTATCGGACATACTATTCATGTCATATTTACACCAATAAATGGATTCACAACTTCCAAATACGTATGTCAGCTTCTGTGCCAACGTTTTTACGAGTTTTCCAGACATTATGATTAGGGTGTATTGCAGGGAAAAATTTAATTGAAATATGTTCCAATAATGAAAACAAAGGAATTTGAAAAAGATAATAAAATCTGTACTTCTTCCTGCGCAATTTGATAAAACCAAGTAGTCTTTACTGACTGTGAACACAGGAAAATGAAATATTTGAAATATCAGCATTTTAAAATAGTGTTGCGATCAGCATAATATATCGTTTTTCTGAAGCGCAAATAAATTTATTCTTTAAAAGAATCTGGGTCAGTTTTTGCCAACGAGCGATCTATTAGGAGCTAAGACGAACACGTTTGGTTTTTGCCCACTCTGGAGCAATCAACATAGAGTTGGATTTGGGGAAAGCATGGATTTACAGGTTGGGTCCAACAACCTTTAACGATTTACCCAGTGTTTCTTGGTACACATGGCGAAACTGAGATGAAAAGGAAACTTGTAGGTGTTTAAACTGAAATTGAAGGTCGTATGGAAGGATTGGCAGTTAGGAACAAAACATGGTTACCTGTAGCATGCCAGTCATGATGGTAGCTTCAACGACAATTTGCACAAATTTCTCGACAGTCAGTCTTGTTACACTGCAAAGTGTTGGTGAATCCACATTACTTCAAAATAAATAGTTAAGATGAGGTGGGAGAATACGCCAATGGAGGAGAATAGAACTGGTAAGCTGTGAAGAAGAGAAAAGCGAAAAAATTTACATTTTCCTCACATTTCACTTCTAGTGTCCTATTTGCATTTCATTGAAATATACATTATATTGACAAAAGTCACCAGACACACCTTCAAAAGCAAATGAACGGATCCGTTGCGTTCAGATGCGCGGTACATCTGCAAACGGTATAAAAACAAGCATGCAGCTGACCGCGATCATATCGCACTGTGAGGTTGAGTGAAAATGTCACGGTGGGAAGGAAAGATTGTTGGGTGTTATATTAGTGGGTTGTCCATAAGAGAAACCGAGAGGCGTTTAAACATACCCAAGTCAACTGTTTTGGATGTACTGAGCAAGTGGAAGACACATGGCGTGCCTAAAGCAGCAAAACGTACCGGCAGACAAAAGAAAATCAGTGATAGAGGATGTCGTTGCCTCGTTACAGCTAATCAACGGAGTACCGCACAATACCTCAGTGTACAGGTGGGTAAAAATGCTAGAACCTTGGTATGTACTCGTACCACTCGCAGAGAAGTTCATTCCATGGGTTACCGTGGTCGTGCGGCGGCTCATAAGCCTTTCATCCCCACTCGGAATGCTCCTCGTCGTTTAGCATGGTGTAAAGAACATTTATCGTGAACCGTAGATCAATGGAAACGGGTCCTATGGACTGATGAATCCAGATACACGATCAATCAGTCTCATGGCCGTGTGTGGAATGCCGGCAGTTGGGGGAAACTATTCCTACGGTCAAATTTGGAGCTGGCAGTGTACTCGTGCGGGGGTGTTTTTTGTGCCATGGTCCCGGCCCATTGGTTATCGTGAACAAACCTGTTAATTAGCACGTCTATCCGATATTCTGGACAATTATGCCCTACCAACTCTGTGGCAATACTATGGAACCGTAGCCTTGTTGGTACCAGCATTATAATGCACCGAGCCATAAAGCAAGGACTGTTACGGCGTGATTTCATGATAATTCTGTGTCGTGTGTGGATTGGCTAGCACAGAGCCCTGATCTTTATCCCATAGAGCACCTATGGGATGAATTAGAGCGCCGCATAAAAATTTTGGAACCAAGGCTTACTACTAAGCAACAGTTAGAGGCAGCATCATGTACTGAATGGAAGCGCATACCTATCGCTGTTTTCCAAAACCTTGTCGAAAGCTTGTCTCGAAGGGTCAGTGCATGCATTAAGGCCAAAAATGGACCGACACCGTACTAATGTATGTCAATAAATGCTATATTGTGTTTATCTTTTAGGTGTCCGGTGACTTTTGTCAATATAGTGTATGTCATCTCTGAAAGAATTGCGTTACTCTTTTAAGTAGTGGAACTATTTATAGCATGTAGTGACACACGTAGAGCCGCGGTCTGAAACGTAAAAAAAAACCCGCCGGAAACTGCGGGGGAAAGATACACGTAACTAACTCAGTAAACAGCAACCTCACATTTTTAATTCTAAATCTTGCACGTTCTGTCAAATTCGAAAAAAATATCGAATTAATTTAGTCAAAATCTTCCTGTAGAAATAACTCGGAAGGATTTGTAGTGCTCGATAAGAGACGGTGTGACGCGTCTAATACTTAGACAATCTGCCGACAACTGCAGCGAAGGGATACACGTTACGTTTCGGAAGTGCATCCCGAAACTTTTGGCGGAATCTATTAATATTGTTGATTCTGTTCTTTCGTTAGAGTTCAACCGCTTGGGTTTGTAGTATTAGTCATCATCGATACAAATTCATTCATAGGTGTGCGGAAGATGAAATACACTTGTACTGCCATGTTCACGTTCGTACCAAATTTTAAGTCTCCATATTCAGTAATTTCTTCTGTAGGCGACTGACAGACAGACACGGTAATTTTATTATTACAGATATAGTCCATGCAATTTCACAATTTAGCCTGTTATCTTCGTTGTCTTTCATAATTTAGCTTTTAGTTTTCGCTGTCTTTCACAATTTTGTGAGTTGTGTTCGTTATCTTTCAATATTTAGCGCGCCTACCAGGTGGCGCAGTTGTCTAAGCGATAGCTTTTGATCCTTCGCCCAACGGAGGGGTCTGGGTTCGAATCCCGGTAAGGCATGGATGTCTGTGTTTGTCTTTCGGCACTGGCTCTCTCTCTGTTATTTCCAAATCTGGCGTACTGTAGCATTTGTTTGATCTGTACTTTGATGATTTCAATGTACTGCATAATATTTGTACCCTGTGACGCACAATACTGTATTTGTCTGAATTCGAGATGTATGTGTTAACCACGACCAATGTATGAATTCAAGTTGTATGTGTTACCTGGGACTAATAAATAGTTCAAAAAAAAACCTCCAATCAAAAAAAATAAATAAATATTTAGCGCGTCGTGTTCTCTGTCTTCCACAATTTAACATGAGATGTTTGCTACTTTTTGCTCAATTTAAAGTTTATTATTATCTGTCTTTCACAATTCAGCGCTAATCTTTCACAATTTAGGTTGTTGTCTTCATTATCTTTCACAATTCAACGTTAAATGTTCTCTATGTTTCACAATTCAATCTATTTCTCGCAATTTAGCGTTTATTCTTCGCCATCTTTCAACATAATGCATGAATTTGATGAAAGGTAGCGAAGAAGAAACGTGTTTTGCAATTTAGCGTGAAATGCTCGCAACCTGTATTTCGCAATTTAGCGTAAAATGTTCGCAATCTGTTTTCTGCAGGTTAGTGTTTAGTCTTAGCTACCTTTCACAATTTAGCATGTAGTCTTCTCTAACAGAGGGCAAACTGGTAAACGTTCTGCAGAAGTTCGGACTGTGCTTTTTTAACAAATTGTTTCACTTAGGGTAAAAGTGAGTCGTGGATCATAAACGAGAAGGGCCTCCATATGAATTTAAAATTTTCTAAAGTAAGGTTTGAAAATTTTATACATAGAAAGCACATAAATTCAGAGCGTTTTAATGATAGATTTAAAATGTTCGAGAATTTAAAAAACAGCAAGAGTGAAATTGATTTCCAGCAATACAACTAAAGAATACTCCTCTCGTTCTTGAAATGCAAGTATGAAGTCCTTTATGAACAATTTAAGGTGAATGAAGAATTCCACCGAAAAATTATATACTGCATAGAAAATAAAGGTCGAAAATATTTGCTGTGCTTCTTATCTATAATGATTTATCAATAATGTTTGCTATTAGTTTTCCAAAAACGCAGCGAATATTCACGTTATAAGCGAGGGAAATAATACATCCAATAAAACTGGGAAAGATTTGAAGAATATTGGTAGAGGTAGTATTAGTCAGAACACAAGAACTGCCTTAAATATTTTCTATTTGTTATTCAAAAATAGATTTCTTGACGAACATGCGTGCACATCAACTAGAAAAGGCTAGAAAATACGTGCTAAGTTGTGTTTCTAGTTGATATACGTGTACATCAACTGGAAAAGGCTAGAAAATACGCGCAAAGTTGGGTTTTTAGGTGATATACGTGTGCATCAAGTAGAAAAGGCTAGAAAATGACCGCAAAGTCTTTGTCTAAAATCCGTAAATTTATTAAATGATAATATAATTTTAATAACCAATCTCATAGAAACAGATTTTTGAAAAATACAAATTCACAGTTAAAACACCTAGCGGAGAAGTTCGGTTTCGTTTAGAACCCTGAAATTTCCAAGGAGATGCTCACCAGACCGTATGCCTAGTACAAGATTGTTTTCAAGTTATGAAGTTTTCATACTTTCTCACACAGCAGTCGGCGGATACCACTGCTATTCCTTCTTAAAGGCCTTTAGCATGCCTTTTGTATGAAAAGTACGTGCATATGGTATTACTTTGCCAGTCAGTCTGTGCGCCATACTTCTGCAACTATTAGCTCGATTTGATAAATTCTTTTTTTTTTTTTTTTTAAGATGCATAACTTCGCCGCCAGAAGGCGTAAATGAAAAAGATGCTACAGAATTCAAAATACATTGTATTCCATAGCATTGCATTTCCTACTGAAAAAAAAATCTTTTTTTCTCTTCGATACCATTTATAACGTAGACTATTTTGGGTACAGTTTCTTATTCAAGTATAGCACAGTTTTTCCGGTAGGGGGCGTTAAGGTAAACTGCAATTTCCCGGATATCTCTGCTTCTAAATCTCCGATTTGAAAAATTCTTTCTGCAGCGGGTACACCTCCTGATGGGAAATCTTTTGCACATAATTTCTGATATTTGGTAAAGATTGGTTTGGCCACCGGGAGGCGTAAATGTTAATTTCAGCTTCTGATATATTTGAAGCAAAATCTGACCTCTTGAAAACTCGATGGAAAAAAATATTTCGTGGACTGACACCGCTTACATCGAAAACCTTTTGAGAATACTTTTTTTTTTTAAATCGCATGGTTTTTCCGCAAGGGGGCGTAGATGCATATCTCTTGTTTTGTCGATATCTCTGCTTCTAGGAGCTCGATTTCAAAAATTTTGTTTTGGAGACCGTTTTCGTTGAAAACTGTTTCTCGTATAATTTCAATTTTTTCCTAACGTACAAGTCTGCCACCAGAGGGCGTAAGTTCTCGTTTTCGTTTACCACAGTATCTCCGAAACTAAAAACCCGGTTGAAAATAATATTTCTTCGATCAAGTAATACTGATTAAGCAAACTCCGCGTGCGTATTTTTTCCCCAAAATAATGAGCAATTTCGCCACTAGGGGGCGCAAATGCTTATGCTCTTTTTTTCAATATATCTGCTTCTGCATGTGCGATTTAAAAATTCTTTCAACGCCGGATGCCATTTACCTTGTAGATCATTTTAGGCTAGTATCTGAGGAATTTTGTAGTTCACAGTTCTGTCTGTAGGCAGTGTTTGTGTACTTCAGTTTGCACCTGTACCGCCGCTTCTAAAATCACTATTGAGAAATTCCTTTTTTTGCTGTATGTCATTCGCTACAATGGAGATGTGGAGCATTATTCTCTTTAAATAATACAAAGACTTCCCGCTAGGTGTGTAAAGGTGGATACTCTTTTGTCGCCGTCTCTTCTTCCTGGAGACGTATTTGAAAAGTTCTTTTTCGTTATCATAGCTTTTTCCATGAAAAATATTTTCCGCCTATTTTCAACTTTTCCATTAGGAAAAAATTCTTCCGCTAGAAGACGTAGACTTATACACTGGTGTGCAAAAATTAAGGACGAAGAGGAGAAATTAGCATAACAGCGGAACGGACCGAAATACCACTCAGGAGATAGAATAGGGTCCGGTATGGTAGGGCATGCGCATATATGCAGCATAACGTAGGGGTGGGGGAGTGTCTGAAGGGTATAAAGCACACGGGCGCTGTACGATCAGCAATTCAGTGAAAGCTATTGCACAGTGTACATCGGTTTGAACGATGTCGAGTTGCTGCCACCGTGTGATATGGCCAACAGGTAGTCCAGTAGACGACATCTGGATGACTTTGCCCGAGGTCGCGTCATTGGAAAGTTGAAAGAAGGTCGAAGTGTGACTAGTGTGGCCGAGGAGTTCGGGATCGCTCACAGCATCGTTTCACAAGCTTGGAGAGCATTTCAAACGACAGGAACAGCTGTCCGAGAGTTTATCAGTGGTCGTCCACGAACAACCACGGCGGCGGACGATCGGTATATTGTCCTACAGGCGAGAAGAGACAGACGACAAACAGCGGGAGAAATCGCAAGGCACAGGCAACAGACAACTCGACGTCCGTTATCGCGTTTTACCGAGGCCAGGAGGCTGCACAAAAAGTGGTCTATTTTTACGACGACCTGTACGGTGTGTGTCATTAACACCCGCTCATATAAGACGGCGATTTCTGTGGTGCCAGGAACACAAGAACTGGACACATCAGCAATGGAGTGGAGTTATCTTTACGGATGACAGCCGATTTAGTCTGACGAGCGATTCTGGACATATACACATCTGGAGAGAGCAGGGAACACGCAATGACACCTCCAACATCATCTAAAGGGACCGGTTTGGAGGTGGTGGAGTTATCGTTTGGGGCGGTATCATGCTTGGTAGCCGTACTGACCTCCATATCTTCCAAGGAGGTTCAGTCACTGGTGTCCGCTATTGTACCGAGGTTCTCCTGCCTCGCGTGCGTCTGCTTATAGGTGATGTGGGTCCTGAGTTCCTCTTCATGGCCGACAACGCTACACCTCACCGCACAGTGGCTGTCGCAGAGTTGTTTGAGAGTGAAGATATTCAACGCATGGATGGGCCTGCAAGGTCCCCGGACCTGAATCCAATAGAACACGTGTGGGACCTTCTCGGGAGACGCTTGGCAACACGTCACCAGCCACCAGCAACGATTCCGCAGCTGCGATTGGCGCTACAAGAGGAATGGGCCGCGATACCACAACAGCTCCTTGAAAACCTCGTCCTCAGCATAGACAGACGTTGTAAATCCTGCAACGCAGTCAGGGGGGATCATATCCCGTACTAAAGACTGGATTTTTCTTGGCAGCCGCCTGTCACATGGACGTTTCTGTCTTCTGTCCAGTTGTGCTCGAAGCTACCTTTTCAATAATGTGCCTTTGTATCCTTTGGATTCCTTGTTTGGACGGTTTTCCTCACTTGTTCCATATTTTTACATCTTGGGGATGTTATGGTATGATTTGAGTCGATGTGGAGCTCTTCTGCACGACGTTACATTCGAAAAACCGTCTCGTCCTTAATTTTTGCACGCCAGTGTATAATGTTTCCTTCTATGTTTCTTCTTTTAACTTTTCAATTTGAACATTGCTTTGTCTCTGATACCTTTTTTGTGCTATGAGAAACGTTTGTACGCCATTTGTTAGTTTTCGTAACCTGCTTTTTATCCGTTGTGGAACTAAGTAAGATGTTTTTCTCTGGTTGTTTCATGGATTGTAGAAACCGCTTGATTGTTTTCCTAACCGGTTCCATTGAATTTTAATAGCTTTGATAAATTTAATTTGCGTCAGAACGTATTCAAAAAGACGTGCTCATTACAACAGAAAGTTTGGTGTCATATATCATTTTTTTTCACGATGAAGCATATTATTTTTTTTCACGCTCATTACAACCGAAAAATTGGTGTCCTATTTTTTTTTTTTTTTTTTTTTTTTGCCGCTAGAAGGCGTAAATGAAGATGCTACATAATTCAAAATGCGTTGTATTCTATATCATTGCTTTTAGATATCTGACTGAAAAAATTCTTGTTTCCCTTCGATACCATTTATAACGAAGACTATTTTGGGTACAGTTTCTTATTCAAGTATAGCACAGTCTTTTCGGTAGGGGGCGTAAAGGGAAATTGCGATTTCGCCGATATCTCCGTTTCTAAAGTTCGATTTGCAAAAATTCTTTCTGCATCACATGAAGTTGCTGAAGCGAAATTTTCGGTGTATATTTTCTCATTCTTGGGAAAGAAATGTTTTGGCATTAGGGAGCGAATATATTTCTGCTTCTGATATATTTTCAGCAATATCTGTGCTGCTGAAAACTCGACTGAAAATGTTCCTTCGAAGTCATATACCACTCCTTATACAAAGCCTTTTGAGAATATTTTTTGCTTAAAATAGTGCACTCTTTTTCTCCAGAGACGTATATATAAACCCTATTTTTCTGGGTACCTCTGCTTCTATTAGACAGATCTGAAAAATTCATACTTTGTCGGAGAGTGTTTCTGTTGCGAAATGTTCTGCATATAATTTCAGATTTTTTAACGCTTGAGTTTTTCGTTGACCTCACGTTTCCGTTTACAGCATATTTAAAGCAATATCTGGAAGTCTTTGTAAAAATGCGACTGAAAAAATCCTTTTTTTTGTTCTGATAACTATTAATTGCGAAGATATTATCTTTAAATTTCCTAGTGAAAATCCTCCAAATACGTGGCGTTAGTGAATAAACAAAGACATTGCTCTTTCCACGTTTTATCAACACATAGCAACCGAAAAATTGTTAACCGGTCACCGCTGGGGATCCCAATCCCAGATCTAGTCGAGCGCGTTAGCCTTACGCTACGATGGCCAACAATCAACGCGCTATGCGTGTTTTTCTGTCAGCTTCTGACATCATAAATCCGTAAGATGGGCTCAGCTACTGAGAGGTCTCTATTTGGTGGCCATTAACGCTGTAGCAACGGATTTAACTGCTATAATTAATATATAGCCAGTGCTGTTAATGCCCACCAAAGGGAGACATCTCAGTAGCTGAGCCCATCTTATGGATTTATGATATCAGAAGCTGAGAGAAAAACACACATAGCGCCGTTGATTGTTGGCCACCGTAGCGTAAGGCTAACGCGCTCGGCTAGATATCGAGAGATCTGGGATTCGGATCCCCAGCGGTGACCGGATGACAATTTTTCGGTTGCATTTGTGTTGATAAAACGTGGAAAGAGCGATGTCTTTGTTTATTTATTTATTTTTTGAATATCCTGCTAAAATAATGCACGATTCCTCCGCCAGGGGCCGCAAACGTTTATACGTTTTTCGCGATAACTCTGCTTCTAAAAGTCCGATTTAAAAAATTATTTTGAGACCGTATACCATTTATCTTGTTGAACATTTTGCATGTGAAATGTTCCACAAGAAAAATGGTATCCGGTCTCAAAATAATTTTTGAGACCGGTTATTGTTGTTCACTGTTCTGGTGCTAGATGGTGTTAGTATTCCTGTTTGAAAATGTATCTCCGCTTTTAAGAATCCTATTGAAAATTTTCTTTTTTACTGTATGCCATTTCCTACAGTAAAGATGGGGAACATCAGCTTCTTTAAATAATACACAGCTTTACGTATAGGTGTCATAAATGTCATTTTTTTTTCTTGCTATATCTGCTTCCAGGAAACGAATTTGAAGAATTCTTTTTCCTTAGCATAGCTTTCGCTATGAAGACTACTTTTCACCTATTTTCTACTTTTTCGTTATAAAAAATTCTTCCGCGATAAGGCGTCAGCATATATTTCTATTTAATCGTATTTTGGTAGAATACTCTTCATTGTAAAAAGTACCCCCCCCGTTTCCTACTGTAAGTAAAACACATCATTTTAGTTAGGGAGCGTTAAGTTATCTCATGTTTTTCTCTAACGGGTGTCTCAAAATTGATTGAAACAAGTTTTATTTCTTCAACGCTTGATTACAGATATATACTTTCAATCAGAAAAATACTCAATGACGTAAAGACTTACGACATGGCATTTGCTTCCCTGTGGGTGATATTTACATAAAAATAAAACAAAAATCTATATAACTTTCGCAGAAAAAAGTCCAATTAAAATGCTTGCGCAAAGTCCTAATTAGTCTAAAAAAAAAAACGATCTACTTGCGAAACTAGCGGAAATATTCCCGATGAAAATTCGAAAATGTTCGTCCTTCACTCATAAACAACAGCGTGTGTTTTTATGACATTTACATCTCGGGCAAGAAATCCTGTTGAAATTTATCGGGAAATACCGAAGTCTGCCTTGAAGGTATTGCGGAATGCCGCCCCGGTGGCGCAGTGGTCTAAGGCGCTGGACTCTGATCATTCATCCGTAAGGGGTCCGGGTTCGAATCCCGGTGAGGCATGGATGTTGTGTTTGTCTTACGGCACTGGCTCTCTCCCTTCCCTGGAACCAGTGACCCTAAATTAGGGACGGGCGACTGCTTATAGCCCATTGAGTTGCTCACGGTGGTCGTTAAACCTCCAATCAAAAAAAAAAAAAAAAAACAAGTTATGAGGATAATGGCTGTGGAATAAATCTCGCTTTTGTGCCCTGACCTTTGACCCCATTTCGATTATATTAAACAGATTTGGTTCAGTATACCTTCGGAACAACATAGTAAGGTTTTGTCGCAATAGAAGCATTTTTAGTCAAGTCATGAGGATAGTGGCTGTTGAATAAATCTCACTTCTGTGCCCTGGCCTTTAACCCAATTTCGATGCTTTTTAACAGAACTGGTTCAGTATACCTACGGAACAACATACTAACGTTTTGTCGCAATCCGATCATTTTTACATAAGTTATGACGCATAAGGGCGATGAAATGGTTCCCGCTCCTATGCCCTGACCTTTGACCCTATTTCACCTATTTTCGATAGAGTTCTTCCCCAGGTTGTCTCCTACCACATACTAAAATTTCATCAAAATCGAACCATTTTTAAGCGAGTTATCGTGAGGACGGATGGATGGACGGACGGACGGACAGACAGACAGACGGACGGACAAAGCTGGAGCATATACGCTTCTTCAACCTACGGTTGGAAAGCGTAAAAAAATATGCGTACGTTTTGCGAATGACGGGAATCTTGCGTAAACGATGTACGTAAATGAACCAAGACCCTAAGCCAGTCATTTCGAAAGGAAAATTCTCCGGTTGAATAGATTTGGGTTAGTGCAGTGAAAAAAATTGCAAAGTCTATGGGCATTTCTGTTTGCTCCGTACGAATCATCCATCGTAAAGGTCACAGAATGCACCAGATTTGTCGCTCCGTGCAAACGATTCTTCATGACCACCGAATGAATTACACTGCTGGCCACCCAAAATGCAACACCAAGAAGGACACGAGATAGCAAAGCCAGATTTACTGGGCACATCACAACAGATACAAAGATGAAACGATTGAGCTTACAGGCCCGTGCGACTTGCGGAACACGCAGACATCAATAGTTCGTGCGGCCCCCATGGCTGGCAATAACGGCCGCTACACGCCGCGGCATCGAACGAAAGAGGCTTTGGATGTGGGCTTGGGGTATGTCGGTCCAGGCTGCTTCCACACGTTGCCACAGTTCATCAGGCGTAGCCGCCGGTGGTGCTTGCCGGGCCACTCGGTTGCCGATCAGCGACCAGACGTGTTCGATGGGCGACATATCGGAAGAACAGGCGGGCCACGGCAGCAGTGACACCTGGTGGGCAATGAGGAATTGTTGCATGATGCGTGCCACGTGCGGGCGTTCATTGTCCTGTTGAAACGTGGCCGCTGGCATGTCCTGCAGGTACGGAAGGACTACAGGCTTTAAAACGTAGGAGAGGGTGCGGTGGCCGTTGAGTGTACCAGCGATGCGTACCAGAGGAGTGCGGGTGTCATATCCATTTGCGCCCCAAACCATAACAGCAGGCGACGGACCGGTATGGAGATGCATAACGCGGGTGCCATACAGTCTATCGCCGCGGTATCGCCGCATGCGGATCCGACCATCGTGGTGTTGCAGGCAGAAGCGGGATTCGTTGGAGAAGATAATGTCGTGCCATTCCGTAGTCCTGGTGCGGCGTTCAACGGCCCTCTGCCGCCGCACTCGCCGGTGGTGTAACGTCAATGGTAATCAGAGCAATGGGCGCCGTGCGACAAGTCGCCGCTCCTGCAGACGACGTCGAACGGTACGTGCTGACACAGATTGTTGCGCAACACATCCTAATTCCTGCGCTAACGTTCGTGATGTGGCGGTGCGAGCCGTCAATGCCCACCGCACAACAGGCCGGTCCTCTCGGTCGGTGGTGTGCCATGGCTGCGGCAATCGCTCACGTCGGTTCGTCCGTCCGTCCTGCACCCACCGAATCCATACTCGCCTCACTGTGGCTGGATGTCATCCCACACGGGCGCCGATGTCTCTGTACGATAAACCGCTGTCACGGTAAGCCACTATTCGTCCTCTGTCGAACTGCGAAACGTGCTGGAATGACTGCCGTATTCTGCGACGAGGCATCAGGAATCTTCCCACGCACAGGTCCGGCAGCACAACACACTTCCACTACTGACTTGCGCACATGATTTGTATATGCCCTGCAATGCTAATCATTTGCATTTCCTCACGCGGGCGACGCATGCTGCGAATTTCAGGCCAATCTAATGCCTCCTTCTTGGTGTTGCATTTTGGGTGGCGAGCAGTGTAGTTATCACTTTTGCAAGACTTACGACTTAACCTCTAATGTAACCATCCTTTTGAGTTCCTGAGTTCTCATGTAAACCGGGTTTCTTCTATTTTCTCACTTAATGGCACATTACTTCCCATACACAAATATCTGTGACGTCTACCTCTCTATTTTCTTACTTATATTTTCTCACTTAAAGGCACATTACTTCCATACACAAACATCTGTGACGTCTACCTCTAACTTAACCTTTCTTTTGAGTTTTTGTGTTCTTATGTAAATTTGGTTTCCCTTTCCTTAACTATTTTCTGACTTAACGCCAAAATGTTTGTTCCGAAGAGCTTGTAAAAGTTAGCAGCCGAACAGTGGATCAGGAGCGCAATCAAAAGCAAATAAAAAGTTTTGAATGTTCAGAGCTGTGAGCAATGTTGATACGAGCAGTGATGTTCAATATGTTCAAAGTGCGATGTCCAATATGCAGATTGTAAGAGTGAATTGATCATGATCATATGTAGAGGATTTTAGGAAGGGACTGTCTGACCCCAGGCCTTAAACAACCCTTAGAAATAGGAAACTAGGGGATTTGGGCTAGAGTGCCCGATAGGAAAGTGACACGAAAGCGAAGTAGAAAGGGGGAGGAAGACGCCCTAATTTATTACCGGGGGGCCAGTACCCCGGGGTCCGACGGCTTAACGTGCCCATCGGACGCACGACGGATATTTAGTGGATCGAACCTGAGGCCCTTTCCGGGGCAGTCACGAACGTTGCCCACTAGGCCACCCGCGGTCCTGTAAGAGTGAATTAAATGAGCAAGCGAATATTATATGCACAGAGATAAGTGTCAACGTACATTGTACGAAATCACCGAGTGTATTCTATCCAGTGTGCTGTTACAAGGCCATAGATATCACCCATGCGGGTGTTTGCTGATTCTCCTCTTAGTTCCAGTTCTCCTAAACTTGCCAGCTGGCATGCATAATATGATCCCCCGCCCCGGTCGTCTTGGCGATACAGTCAACATACGGTATAACGGGGAAAGAAGGAAGTTGTTTTCGCCTTTACCAAAACGTGTATCTGATGTGCATGAATGGAGTTGTCTTGACCTCACATAATACAAATAATGCATTTATTTGCTAGCGGTTAGTATTCAAGACAAGTGTAAGATATCACAGAATTGAACTCTTGTGCCCCACAGTATTATCTGTCATGCTTTCCTTCCTTCATCTTCTCACAGTTGGAGATTCAGCAGGTTTTCCCTTACATGGCGGTAATTCAAGATGGGTTTTCTTATCTGACTATCAGACTTGGCCGTTACCCCATATATGACTCATCTGGGATTTAAAGTGAGACTATATCACATGACTACTAAGAAACTAGCGCCTCTGACGACGGTTCAAGCCGGTATGAGTCATTTTCTTGTAGGACTTCCGTCCACAGTGAGTAGATTTTAGGTCCCAGCCACCTACAGCGAGTTCGCCTTTTGGGCAGGACACAGAAACGGAAGGAATGAGAGCAAGTCTAGCGACTTTGACAGAACAGTTTGTAGTGAGATTAGAGTACAGTAGATGGCCCCACCGTAAAAGTACGATGTTGTACATAGAGGGGTGAGAGAGTTTCAGGGGGGTGGGGGCATAGGAAAGGACACCCATTTAACCAGTGGGTCCAACCAGGGGGCCGTCACTTAACGTGCTCGTCCGATGCACTGCGAATATTCAGTGATTGTTAGCAAATCACACCACCTCCGCAAGATCAGCCCAGGAACGAACCTGAGTACCTTGCATTTTTAGTCTGAACTGCTAACAACTCAGCCATTCGCGGCTCAAGCGCCTCTGACTGCTCTGTCGCCCGCTTTTATATCCTTAAGGGTTGTTCGGGGTAGATGTTTATCCTCAACACAAAAAGAAGAAACATGTGGCACATTTTGAAGTGCCTATTACGATTTCCTTATGAATTATAATGGCTGCAACGAACATTATGATTTATTATTATAATAGCTGAAAGTTAGTACGCAGCCCCAGTGGCGCAGTGGTCTAAGAGATGGCTTTTGATCATTCGTCCGAATGGGGTCCGGGTTCGAATCTCGACGAGGCATAGATGTTTTGTTTGTCTTTCGGTACTGGCTCTTCCCTTCCCTGGAACCAGTGGCCCTAAATTAGGGACGGGCGACTACCTATACGGTAGTCGTTAAACCTCCAATAAAAGAAACAAAAAGAAGTTAGTACGGCTTATTTTCTGTCTTGCGTACATACAAATATATTTTCTGCCTTGCGTACATACAAATATATTTTCTGCCTTGCGTACATACAAATATATTTTCTGCCTTGCGTACATATTACGGCGAGGTCGATCCTAGTTACACTAATACACTGCCGGACAATTGCTAAGGACGGATGACAATAGCAACGATAGCAACCATAAAATGGAAGGCAGGAAAATGTGGAAATTAGCATAAGTGCGGGATACAGTAAGACGTGTTGTGCGTATGCAAATTTTGGATTGCCGAACTTGTTCGTGACGTCATAGCGCTGATAAGAGATATAAAGGATTTGACGCGTATTGACCGTTGTTGTTCAAACGCAAAGTTGAAAGGGAAAGAATCAATTGACGAACTTGCAAGTTTCAGTATGTCTTCCCGACATCACCTAGATGATTTTACGCGTGGCCGTATTATTGGCAAGATTGAAGAAGGGCGAAAAATAACAGATGTTGCCAGGGAGTTCGACGTCTGCCACAGTGTTGTTTCAAGGCTTTGGAAATCATTTCAAACAAATGGAGAGTGTAGCAAACGTCACGGGGAGGTCGTGTTCGCAGTACGACACCTGCAGAAGATCGGTACATAGTGCTATCAACAAAAAGACACCGGCGCAGCACAGCTAGTGAGGTAGCATATCAGTTTATGGCTGCTACTGGCAAGCGGATCTCCCGAAAAACTGTCGCCAGACGTTTGCACGAAGGAGGACTATACGCCCGCCGTCCTGTTGTGTGCATCCCATTGTCCAGACGTCACCGTACCGCCCGTTTGCAATGGTGCCATCAACATCGCAATTGGACTGATAACGACTGGTCTGCTGTCCTCTTCTCAGATGAGAGTAGATACAGTCTATCGTCTGATTGTCGACGACAACTGATCTGGCGTGATAGTGGTACTTCATATTGTCCAGCAAACATACAGGAAGTGGGACCGATATCCGACATGTAGTGTCATGGTATGGGCTGGCATCATGATCAATGGCCGTACGTCCCTCTATGTGCTTCCAACTGGGACTATGACTGGCCAACGATACATTAATGATATTCTGCTTCCTCATGTTCGCATGTTCCGTGGTGCTGTCGGTAATAGATTCATGGACGACAACGCAACATGTCGTCGAACAGTTGCTGTCCAGGAGTGTCTTGAGAGCGAGGATATTCAACGCCTCGTATGGCCAGCACGTTCTCCAGATCTGAATTCCATTGAAAATGTGTGGGATGCTTTAGGGAGGAGTCTTGCTGGTCGCCAACGCCCTCCAATAAACAAGGACACCCTCATCCGTGCACTGACAGAGGAATGCGATAAATTACCCCAACAGGTGCTTGATAATGTTGTGCAAAGCATGACACGACGTGTGGAATCTTGCATCGCCCTCCATGGTGGCCATATCCTGTATTGACATCTTACGCCGGAACGCCTGCGGACGGTAATTGCATTTTTTTCACGTTTACGTATTCTGCACAAAATGGCCTGTTTGTCCCTTGAACGCGTTCCAAAGTCTTCTGGATTTCAGAGCACAATAAATTGTCTTTCTTGTAATGTCCTGGCATTCTGACATTATTTTATTTCACTTGGCATCCAACCACACTTACTTTTTTATGCGCTATATAGCCGTTTATGATCCGTCCTTAGCAGTTGTCCAGCAGTGTACTTTGTGCGTACTTACGTCAACTAAATTTTCGTTAATGCAGTAAGGACAGGATGATGGTTTCTGACTTTCGTCCGGGAGATATAAGGGTTCGAATCCCGATGAGGCATGGCTATTGTGTTTGCCTTACTGCACTGGCTCTTTCCCTTCCCTGGAACAAGTGGCCCTAAATTAGGGTCGGGCGACTGCTTATAGCCCACTGAGTTGCTCACGGTAGTCGTTAAACCTCCAATAAAAGAAACAAAAAGAAGTTAGTACGGTTTATTTTCTGTCTTGCGTACATACAAATATATTTTCTGTCTTGCGTACATACAAATATATTTTCTGCCTTGCGTACATACAAATATATTTTCTGTCTTGCGTACATATTACGGCGAAGTTGATCCTAGTTACACTAACACTTTGTTTCGTACTTACGTCAACGATTGCTTTGAAATTTCCGTTAATGCAGTAAGGATAGGATGATGGCTTCTGACCGCTCGTCCGGGAGGGATACGGGTTCGAATCCGGGTGAGGCATGGCTATTGTGTTTGTCTTACGGCACTAGTTCTTTCCTTTCCCTGGAACCAGTGGGCATAAATTAGGGATGCCGACTGCTCATAGCCCATTGAGTTGCTCACGGTGGTCGTTAAACTTTCAGTCAAAAAAAAAAAAAAAATATATATATATATAGATGGATAGATAAATAAATAAATAAATAAATAAGGACAGGATTTCATATAGTAGAGGTTCCATAATGATGGTTTTTGGCGTCCTAAAGTCTGGCGACTAGTAAAAATGTTACTCGATTATCCTAACGATTTATCCTTCATCGATATTGTTCATCGGAATTGTGAGGAATTTTGAACAGTGGCTTTGATGATATTTAGCTTTACTGTTTTCAGTCAATATATTCGCATAATTTTGCATGTCCCATTTTCTGAGCTGATTTGATTCTTTCTGAGAAATAGCGGTTTTTAGCACCGAAGTTGAAAACTTCTACAACTTATCAGTCCGTTTTTACGAGGGAGAGCGCGTACTTTTCTTAAGGGCTGTTTTCAGAATCTTTACATGCTCCTCCAGTTGCTGTTTTGTATTCAGTGCCTGAAGCCAATGAACGTAACGCTGTATGCCACTAGGAGTTTCACTAAACCATGCTTGCCTTTCCATTCTTTCACTTACACACGGTCGATAGCAGCTTTTGGATGATGCACGCTGCAGGTCGATTGCAATTTTCAGCTTCGCCCGGCTCTTTTCTTTGTAATTTATGAACTTTGCAATTTCACGGGCTGTTGATGTTCTGCTGAAGACGAATGAAAATAAAGTTTGTTGACGACAAAAGCAAAAAGTAAATATTTTTCCCCCTTGAAGATAATTTTGCATCAACATTGCCATACGAAATTAGATTTTGCGCTTTTTGCATCTCAATTTTGCCACATACAATTGTCTTTGCGCTTTGGAATGTAACTGGAGGAAACAGAATTACTGGTCTGTTAAAAAATTCGTCGTTGGATGGTCCACCTGGAAGGCAGAATTTCAGATTTCTTTAGTGCGGTTGGGTGGAAAGATCATGAGTAATACTCTTCAGAGTGTATTCGATTAAAAAACCATATATACATCGATGTAAATGCAATGTTTATGTACACGGACGTGCCAGTTAACTAGGTACCCTGGCTCCGTCACGTGACTGCTACGGAAAAGTGTCGAGATCGATCCCAAACAGGTACGAACGCTCGAACCTGCATGGGATCCATCTTGATCTCAAGCAGGTTCGGGGCCATCGGACGCCGTGTCTTCCGCATTCGCCTATTCTTGATTGGCCTATTCTTCGTACGTCGAAAGTTAATGGGTTCCGCCATTTTAGGTGAGGGAAGAATTCTTGATTCGCCTATTCTTGTCTGGCCTACAACTTTCACCTGCTAGAGGGGAGGGATTCACCTGGAGCAAACTTCTTGATTTGCCTATGTCGAAAGTTAATGGGGCGAGAAAATGCTATTACATTATTTCGCTTAAGCTTTGACGGAGTGAGTTGAAAAAAAGATACATCTTTATCTCTCGTGATTTTTTTTTTTTTTTATCGAAACACTAAATCTGTCGACTAACAATCTTTCCCCTGAAAAAAAAAAAATAGTTTTATCCCTAGGGTTTGAAACTAGTTTTATTTCTTTAATCGAAAAAAAAAAAAAAGCCAAGTAGAAAACAAAATTGTGCAAAACATTTATAATTTAAAAAACGGGGGGGGGGGGGGGGGGGAGTGGATATTACATTATTTCGCATAAGCTTTGGCGCAGTGATTTTAAAAAAAGATTGATCTTTGCCTCCCGTGGCTGTTTTTTTAATCAAAACACCAAATCACTAAATCTTTAGTGCGTTATTGTAGGACATATCAAATGATGACTAAAAAGTAAAAAACAGTAGTCGTCAGCGTGATTAAGGTATTAAATGTGTCGTCCAATCAAAATCGAGAGAAACTATAGTGAGGGGTGTGGAAGGGGTTATGTATGTGTAATATAACAGTAAGTACACTGCCGGACAATTGCTAAGGACGGATGACAATAGCAACGATAGCAACCATAAAATGGAAGGCAGGAAAATGTGTAAATTAGCATAAGTGCGGGATACGCGAAGACGTGTTGTGCGTATGCAAATTTTGGATTGCCGAACTTGTCCGTGACATCATAGCGCTGATAAGAGATATAAAGGATTTGACGCGTATTGACCGTTGTTGTTTTTTTTTTTTTTTTTTGATTGGAGGTTTAACGACCACCGTGAGCAACTCAATGGGCTATAAGCAGTCGCCCGTCCCTAATTTAGGGTCACTGGTTCCAGGGAAGGGAGAGAGCCAGTGCCGTAAGACAAACACAACATCCATGCCTGACCGGGATACGAACCCGGACCCCTGACGGACGAATGATCAGAGGCCAACGCCTTAGACCACTGCGCCACCGGGGCGGCCCGTTGTTGTTCAAACGCAAAGTTGAAAGGGAAAGAATCAATTGACGAACTTGCAATTTTCAGTATGTCTTCCCGACATCACCTAGATTATTTTACGCGTGGCCGTATTATTGGCAAGATTGAAGAAGGGCGAAAAATAACAGATGTTGCCAGGGAGTTCGACGTCAGCCACAGTGTTGTTTCAAGGCTTTGGAAATCATTTCAAACAAATGGAGAGTGTAGCAAACGTCACGGGGGAGGTCGTGTTCGCCATACGACACCTGCAGAAGATCGGTACATAGTGCTATCAACAAAAAGACACTGGCGCAGCACAGCTGGTGAGGTAGCAAATCAGTTTATGGCTGCTACTGGCAAGCGGATCTCCCGAAAAACTGTCGCCAGACGTTTGCATGAAGAATGACTATACGCCCGCCGTCCTGTTGTGTGCATCCCATTGTCCAGACGTCACCGTACCGCCCGTTTGCAATGGTGCCATCAACACCGCAATTGGACTGATAACGACTAGTCTGCTGTCCTCTTCTTAGACCAGAGTAGATACAGTCTATCGTCTGATTGTCGACGACAACTGATCTGGTGTGATAGTGGTACTGCATATTGTCCAGCAAACATACAGGAAATGGACCGATATCCGACATGTAGTGTCATGGTATGGGCTGGCATCATGATCAATGGCCGTACGTCCCTCTATGTGCTTCCAACTGGGACTATGACTGGCCAACGATACATTAATGATGTTCTGCTACATCGTGTTCGCATGTTCCGTGGTGCTGTCGGTGATAAATTCATTTTCATGGACGACAACGCAACATGTCATCGAACAGTCGCTGTCCAGGAGTGTCTTGAGAGCGAGGATATTCAACGCCTCGTATGGCCAGCACGTTCTCCAGATCTGAATCCCATTGAAAATGTGTGGGATGCTTTGGGGAGGAGTCTTGCTGGTTGCCAATGCCCTCCAATAAACAAGGACACCCTCATCCGTGCACTGACAGAGGAATGGGATAAATTACCCCAACAGCTGCTTGATAATGTTGTGCAAAGCATGACATGACGTGTGGAATCTTGCATCGCCCTCCATGGTGGCCATATCCCGTATTGACATCTTACGCCGGAACGCCTGCGGATGGTAATTGCATTTTTTCACGTTTACGTATTCTGCACAAAATGGCCTGTTTGTCCCTTGAACACGTTCCAAAGTCTTCTGGATTTCACAGCACAATAAATTGTCTTTCTTGTTATGTCCTGGCATTCTGACATTATTTTATTTGACTTGGCATCCAACCACACTTACTTTTTTAAGCGCTATATAGTCGTTTATGATCCGTCCTTAGAAATTGTCCAGCAGTGTATATACAAAGGCTGCAGACAACTCAAAGCAGCATGGAGAGGTGCATGTTTGGTGTAACCAGGAGAGATAAGAAGAGGAACTGGTGTATCCGAAAAATGACAAGAGTGGAAGACATGATCAGAGTAAAATCCCTGAAATGGCAATGGGCTGGACATACTGCCAGAAGGACAGACCATCGATGGACAGCCAAAATTTTAGATTGGATTCCAAGGGACAGGAAAAGACCCAGAAAAATACCACATGGGAGATGGGTGGATGAAATTCGAAAGTATGCGGGAGTGACATGGAAGAGACTGGCACAAGACAGACCGTTGTGGAGGAAACTTGGGGAGATCTTCGTCCAGCAGTGGATTGATAATGGTTGACAGTAATGATAATGATATACAATTTATACGTATATGTATACACTACAGATCAAAAGTCTAATACCACACATAAAACTTTAAAATTCGAAAAATATATATAACAGAAATGGTTAGTCTTCATATCGAAACTTTCAATACTCACGGAGAAAAGAATGAATTCATGGTTAAAATATAAAAAAAATTAAAATGTCGCATGTGTCAAAAACCGGAGTGCATACAACGTACTTTGAAACGACAGAGGCAAATTGGGTGTAACTTGGATAAAAAAAACAAAAAACTCTCCGTGCAGACTGATAAATACATTACAGTTATAAGCGAACGTGACGGACTGTTAACAGCACCGATATTTTGTCTTTGTTACCAGTCGGAACAAGTGTCATGAACTACGGTTAAAGGACGTTTACGTTCAGCTGGTTGAAACAGCAGAGTGGTGGCCAAGAAACCTTTACTTCAGCCTCAGAATAAAACAAGATGACACCGAATTTTCGGGTGTAATAAGCACGTCTTTTGAATCCGTTCAGACGCAAATGAAGTTTATCAAAGCTATTCAAAGTCAATGGAACCGGTATGGAAAACAATAGTATCTGACGGAAGAAAGAAGTTTTTCAATCGGGTTTTTAATCCCTCAGATCCTGCTGTAAACGGAATCGTGAGCTTACGCCCTCTGGTTGCAGACTTGTGCGTTAAGAAAAACATGAATTTATATGAGAAACATTTCGTACCGGAAACACTCTCCAATACAGAGAGAGTTTTTCAAATCGGACTCTTAGAAACAGAGATATCGACAAAAATAAGATGTGACTTTACGTCCCCTGGTGGGAAAACCATGCATTATTTTAGGAAGAAAGTATTCTCAAAAGGTTTTTTCATATGAGTGGTATCGGTCCAAGAAATAAAAATTTAGTCGACTTTTCAGGAGCATAGATTTTGCTACAAATACATCCGAAGCAGAAATTAACACTTATGCCCCCTGGTGGCTAAACCATTCTTTACCAAACATTAGAAATTACATGAGAAATATTTGCCATCAGGTCTTGTATGCGATACAGGAAGAATTTTTCAAATCGGAGTTTTAGGAGCAGAAATAACACAGAAAACGCAATTTACCTTTGTGCCCCCTAGCGGAAAGTCTATGATTAACATGAAAATTTTGAATTTATAGGAAAACCATTTCCCTTCGGAAACACTTTCCAACAAAGAAGGAATTTTTCAAATCGGACTCCTAGAACTAGAGATATTGACAAAAATAAGATATACATGTACGCCCCCTGGCGTAGAAACCATGCATTATTTTAATAAGAAAATGTTTCTAAAAGGTTTGTCTACATGAGTAGTATTGGTCTACAAACGACGTTTTTTTCAATCGAGAATTTAGGAGCTCATATTTGCTGCAAATACATCAGAAGCGGAAGTTAAGATTTACGCCCCCTGGTGGCCAAAGTATTCTTTACCAAAATTTGAAATTATATGCAAAAGATTTCCCATCAGGAGCTGTATCCGATGCAGAAAGAATTTTTCAAATCTGAGATTTAGAAGCAGAGATATAGGGGTAAGCGCAATTTACCACTACGCCCCCTAGGGGAAAGTCTATGAATTACTTGAAAATTTGAAATTATATGAAAAACATGTCACACTGAAATCACTATCCAACAAAGAAGGAATTTTTTTCAAATCGGACTCCTAGAAGTAGAGATATTGACAAAAATGAGATATACATCTACGCCCCCGGCGGAGAAACTGTGGAATATTTTAAGAAGAAAATATTCCGAAAAGGTTCATCGATGTGAGTGGCATTTGTCCACGAAATAATTTTTTCAATCGATATTTTAGAAGCTCGGTTTTTGTGGCAAATACCTCAGAAGCAAAAATTAACACTTACGCCCCCTGGTGGTCAAAATATTCTTTACCAAAAATTTGAAATTATATGCAAAAGATTTTCCATCAGGAGATGTATCCGCTGAAGAAATGTTTTTTTAAATCGGGGTTTTAGAAGAAGAGGTATCTGTAAAAATGTAATTTACTTTTACCCTCCTTGAGGAAAATCTATGCGAAATTTGAAAAAGTAACTATATCTAAAATACTCTTCGACATAAATGAAATCGAAAGATAAAAGAATTTTTTCAATCGGAAGTTTAGAAGCAAATATGTGGAATAAAATGTTTTTTGAATTCGACATCATCTGCATTTACGCCCTCTAGCGGCGAAATTGTACATCGTAAAAAAAAAACAAAAAAAAAACCGAAATGAAGAATCATCATTCGCATTTTTCAAGCTTCCCAGTGCAAAAATAATTTTTCTAATCGGACAAATAGTTGCAGAGATATCGTGGGTGCAGGCGAACGGACGGACAAACCGATAACATAAGCGCGATCTTTTTTTACAAAAGACCTCCTAAAAAGGCGGTTAACCACATCTGATCTTTGAAGAATGGAAGGTAGTACTTTGAACTGATGAGTCCAAGTGCCAACTTTTCGGCTAAATTCTGAGTTGTATACGCACGCCGGAAAAAAGGTGAAAGGTTAAATCAGCACTGTGTCGTGCAAACTGTCAAACACGGAGGTATAAGCATTATGGTTTGGGGTGTGTTTTGGTGGTACGGCATTCGGAGATTTATTTCAAATCAAAAGCATCGTGACGAGAGACAAATATCACAGCATTCTTCGGAGGCCTGCAATACCATCTAGATGTGGTCGGATTGGACAAGGATTAGTTTTCCAACAAGACAATGATCCCAAACACACATCATGACTATGTCACTCAATATTTAGAACGAAAGAAACAGAAAGGTACTCGGAAGCACATGACTATAGAATTTGGTTTTCATTATTATTTTCCACATATTACAAATATGTTTGAGGTAATACATATATGATTACCATAGATATTCTCCTTTGCAATGCATAAGTGATCTGACTTTTCACTTGTGTGTGTATATTACCAGTACATTATCATTGTCAACCATTATCAATCCACTGCTGGACGAAGGTCTCCCCAAGTTTCTTCCACAACCGTCTGTCTTGTGCCAGTCTCCCCCATGTTACTCCCGCATACTTTCGAATTTCATCCACCCATCTCCCATGTGGTATTTTTCTGGGTCTTTTCCTGTCCCTTGGAATCCAATTTAAAATTTCGGCTGTCTATCGATGGTCTGTCCTTCTGGCAGTATGTCCAGCCCATTGCCATTTCAGGGATTTAACTCTGATCATGATGTCTTCCACTCTTGTCATTTTTCGGATCCACGAGTTCCTCTTCTTATCTCTCCTGATTCCACCAAGCATGCACCTCTCCATGCTGCTTTGAGTTGTCTGCAGTCTTTGTATGTCTCTTTTAGTTAAAGTCCATGTCTCTGCAATAATTATTTAATTTTTTTTTTATCATACTGCGCTTTCAAATTAGCTAGTAGAATTCAGTCAAAAGCAACGATACTGTAAAACTGTTTCAGTACAGGGTGTGTTGGCCTTTAGCAAAACACCGGACTACGAGGAAACATTTTCACTTCTATTCAAAATTTTCATCAAATAGCTACAGGATATAAATTGTTATTGTGACTGTTTTGTATTACTACAATAAAAATCGTTTTCTGCATGATTTTTATTTCACTATTACTGTTTTGCATGCACATTTACATATTCATCATCATCATCATTGTCAACCATTATCAATCCACTGCTGGACGAAGGTCTCCCCAAGTTTCCTCCACAACGGTCTGTCTTGTGCCAGTCTCCTCCATGTCACTCCCGCATATTTACGAATTTCATCCACCCATCTCCCATGTGGTCTTTTTCTGGGTCTTTTCCTGTCCCTTGGAATCCAATCTAAAATTTTGGCTGTCCATCTATGGTCTGTCCTTCTGGCAGTATGTCCAGCCCATTGCCATTTCAGGGATTTAACTCTGATCATGATGCCTTCCACTCTCGTCATTTTTCGGATCCACGAGTTCCTCTTCTTATCTCTCCTGGTTATACCAAGCATGCACCTCTCCATGATGCTTTGAGTTGTCTGCAGCCTTTGTATGTCTCTTTTAGTTAAGGTCCACGTCTCTGCACCATACGTAAGCACTGGAAGGATGCATTGATCAAACACTTTTCTTTTAAGACATAATGGCATATTGCTCTTGAAAATTATGCTGTTTCTTCCAAAAGCTTTCCAGGCAAGTTTTGTACGCCGATTAATTTCTTCATCAATGTGACCCTCACTTGATATCTGCTGTCCAAGATAAACATACGTATCTGTTATCTCCAGTTTTTCTCCATCAATCGATAAATCTTCATTTCTTGTAAAAGCATTGAACATCACTTTTGTCTTCTGAAAGTTCATTTTTAATCCCACTTCTTTACTCTTGTCAGCAAGTTCCTGGATCATACTCTGCAGCTCTGATGGGGTAGTTGCAAAAATGACTACGTCATCAACAAAACGAAGGTGGGTTAGATAATCTCCATTAATCTTTATCCCTTTGTTTTCCCAGTTCAGTGATTGAAAGACATTTTTCAATGTGGCATTAAAGAGCTTCGGAGATATGGTGTCACCTTGTCTCACTCCCTTTCCAATTTTTATGTGTGTTGTATTTTCAAACAGCCGAATCTTTGCACTTGCATTTTCATAGATGTTATTAATAATATTAATGTATGCATCTTCAATACCGCAGGATTTCAGAGCCGTGGTAACTGCTGATGGTTTCACCGAATCAAAGGCTTTTTCATAATCGATAAAAGCCATGCACAATGGAAGTTCATATTCCCTCGCTCTTTCAATTAGTTCTCTCAGTACGTGGATATGATCTATTGTGCTGTAGCCACTCCTGAATCCAGCTTGTTCTCTCGGTTGAGCCATGTCCAGTGTTACCTTCAAGCGGTGTGAAAGAACTTTAGTGAAGGTTTTATAAACCACTGATAGGAGGCTGATAGGTCTGTAGTTCCTGAGATCCTCAATGTCACCTTTTTTATGTAGCAGGATCATTGTAGCGTTGTTCCAATCCTCAGGAATCTTCCCTTCATTAAGGCATCGAGTGAAAATTTGGGCGAGTACTGTTTCAATTTCTCCACTTGCTTCTTGTATGATGTCTATAGTAATTCCATCTTCTCCTGGAGCTTTCCCCCGCTTCATGTTCTTGATTGCATGAGCAACTTCTGCTGGGAGGACTGGAAGAACTCTGGTACCTTTCATGATGTCTGGAGTACATGTATCATCCCTTTCATATAATTTGGAGTAGAAATCTTTCACTCTTGTCAAAATTTCGCCTTTATTTCTTGTTACAGAACCATCTTCTTTTCTCAGTGCCATAATCTGTTTTTTTCCCTTACTGAGATGTCCCTTTGCTATCTTTAGGCTTTGGTTGTTTTCAATTGCTTTCCTCACTAGCTCACAGTTGAATTTCCTTACGTCTTCAGTGATACTTTTTCGTGCTGTCTTGCATAGCTCTATATATTCCACTTTGGAAGTCACATCTTCTTTAGTTGTCCTCATATCTCTTCTTTTTTGCATCAACATTTTGGTTTCTCCTGATAATTTGTTCACATGCAACTTGTTCTTAGACCCAGCTAATTTTGTTGCTGTTTCCATAAGAGCTTTGGTTACTTTTCTGTTAACTTCCGAAATATCCACTTCTTCCGATGTTAGGCCTTCTAAAGCAGAGAATCTGTTCTTCAGTTCCAACTTGAAAGTATTATGGTGTTTTTTAAGGTTGGTTATGTCAATACATTTTGTTTGTCTTATGAGCTTGCCACGTTCCAGTTTAGTGTTGAGGTGCATCTTACATCTCACCAATCTATGGTCACTACCTGTGTTGAACTTGTTTAGCACACTGCAGTCTTCGATGACGAATTTTTTGTTACACATAATAAAATCAATTTCACTTGTCGTCCCAATTGGATGTCTCCATGTCCATTTCCTGTGTGGCTTTTTCTTGAAAAAGGAATTCAAGATGAAAAATCCTTCTGCCTCTGCAAACTCAACGAGAGTATTTCCACGCTGGTTTCTGTTGCCGTGACCGAATTTACCTACTGAAGTTTCATTCTGTTGCCGGTGCCCTATTTTTGCATTGAAATCTCCCATAATTATCTTCAAGTGTTGCTTACCTTTATTATTTAGATCACGAATTTCCTCATAAAATTCTTCAATTTCTTCTTCAGGATGACTTGTGGTGGGTGCATAAGTTTGAATAATCTGAGCCTGGTATCTTCTCGATAGTTGGATAACGAGTCGTGCAGCTCTGTCAGAGGAACTTTCAACTTCTACCACTTTATCCTTCAGTTTCTTGTTTATTATAAATCCAACACCACTAGTTCTGCCAGTATCTGTCCCACGATAATAGAAGAGATGTCCACTTTTCAGTTCAATGAGATCTTCTCCTTTTCTCCTTACCTCACTCAGCCCGACGATGTCCCACTTGATCCTTTGTAGTTCCTCTTCCAATTCAAGAAGCCTTGAATCAGAAGATAGGGAGCGTCCGTTGTAGGTAGCCAAGGTCAGCATCAAATGGCAGCCTAGTCCGGTCCTCCGGGGATTCTTAGCACCCTCTGCCTTCATGTCGCACTGGCCGCTGCCTTGGCCAGGTACATTCCAGCTGCCGGAGACTGAGGGCCAAGATTTAAGTTGTAGAGTCATTTTGGAGGTGTTTGGCCATAACTCACCACGCTGGCCAAGCGGGTTGGTGAGTGTGGGATAGCATTTCCTCTGATCCCGATGGTATAGTTATACCGCTATTTGCGGTCGTCAGAGCCCCTTTAGTGGGAACAGGATGCACCACGAGAAGGCGGGGTTGACATTTGTCAAGGAGAGGCTGTGATGTTACGCATCACCTGACCTTACATCCCTTATTATGGAGTACTAACTGCCTACGTAAAACTAATTCTATAAAACTTTTTAATAGAAAATGGGTTAAGGTTGGAATATAACTGTTTATGGGCAATTTCAGGTTCACTGTAAAACCACCACACAGGAAAACTACCACAGATCTTTAAGCAACTTGGAAAACTACCACAGATCTTTAAGCAACTTGGAAAACTGCCACTCACTGGAAAACAGCCACATGTTTTTCATTAAGGGGCCGGGCACAAATTGCTGTTCCTTCGAGGAACACTTTGAATGTGTGACAGTTTTCCTAGTTTCTGAATTCTGTGTGGCTGTTTTCCAAGTGCCTAAAGACGTGAAGGAACTCTTTTGTTTGTCTGAATTTTCATGCCGGTTCATACGAGTTTAGGGCAACTGGCCACAAAAGTTCAGAATGGGCGGTATAGAGACTCCCGTTCCTCACCTATGTTATGAATTGAATTGGGAACTCCAAACAAATTTGGAGAAAAAGTTCTATGTAAGCCAAGCGAGAACTGTACTTTAATTTGAAGATATACATTGCCGTGACTTAGTACATTTCTTAAAATTACAGTTATGAATATGAAATCGGCGGTTTAAAAGGTGTTAAAAAGGCCTAGGTATAAATAAGGCCTATGAATCAATTAAGTAAAAAAAGATATTACAAACTTGACAAGTTATGTAAATATTCCTAAGTGCAGCGTTATTAAAAACTCTCACCTTATCGTCCTTTTTTGAACACAAAATGGCCGCCCCGGTGGCGCAGTGGTCTAACCGATGGCCTCTGATCATTCGTCCGAACGGGGTCCGGGTTCGAATCCCGGTGTGGCATGGATGTTGTGTTTGTCTTACGGCACTGGCTCTCTCCCTTCCCTGGAACCAGTGACCCTAAATTAGGGACGGGCGACTGCTTATAGCCCGTTGAGTTGCTCACGGTGGTCGTTAAACCTCCAATAAAAAAAAACCAAAAAAAACCAAAAAACACTACATCAGTCATGCTGTAATTCCGTTGTTTCGTCGAACACTGTAGTTTTAAGAAATGTACTAAGTCATGACAATGTGTATCTTCGAATTAAAGTACAGCTTTCGCTTGGCTTACATACAACGTTTTCTCGAAATTTGTTTGGAGTTACCAATTCATTTCTTAATATAGGCCAAGAAACGGTAATATTTATACCCCCCCCCCCCTACACACACCCTTGAAGTTTTGCGGCCAGTTGCCCTAAACTCGTATGAACCGGCATGAAAATTCAGGCAAACAAAAGAGCTCCTTCCTGTCGTTAGGCACCTTGAAAAACTGCCACACATAATTCGGAAACATGGAAAACTGCCACACATTCAAAGTGTTCCTCGGAGGAACAGCAAGTTGTGCCTGGCTCCTTAATAAAAAACATGTAGCAGTTTTCCTGTGCGGCGGTTTTCCAAGTTGCCGAAAGACGTTTGGCAGTTTTCCTGTGCGGCGGGTTACCGGCAACCGCAATTTCATATTAATTTCAGAGGCATAAATAAATACATACATCTAATGGTAATAGAACTAACAACCATAATGCAGTGTGGGGCACGAAAAGGTAACAATTTTCTTTTTTTTTTTTGTCACAGAAGAAAAGAAAAAAATTCCCAAAACCGAAACTACGACAAGGTTTGACGAAATAAAAATAATAGTAAGGCGAAAAAAGAAACTGTTCGTCGTTCTTTTAATTAGTTGCGCAATGAGTACATTAGATTCTCTTGGGGGGCCTCACTGGCCCCTCTGGCCCCGTTGGCCCACCCCTTAAGACGGCCATGGTAATATTTTGTTATTACTACATATATTACGATATTCAAAAAGTTATACAGAACTACCACATATTTAAAGAACTTTGAAATTGATTTTTCACGGATAGTATCTCTGTTGAAGGGTAAAAGAATGGCTAATTGGGGAGGCTACTTGTTATTAAATATTTACATGGGAGGCATAGGAGCCACACTACTTCTTAGCTGCCACAAAGGTGCAGGGTGGCCCTGCCCCTGAAAATTTCCCGCTTACAGATCTTTACCACTAACAAACGCCGACGCCCAAGAGTCCAGAGTGTAGTGTTTCGTCTCATATTTTATTTAATCAACGTCCCAGCACATTTAAACATAACAAAAAAATATAAATAAAACATAAAAAAAAAAAAAATAAAGACGGGTACGTGTGAGGCGGTATAGTACTTGCCAATATTTTTAGATATATTTTTTTAATTTGTAATATTAATGTCTACCCCACTTAACGTGAAAATAAAAATTTAAATATACTTCTTACGTACTTGAGTTATACGGAAATCATTATACAAGAGTAAACCTGTTGAACTTCTTTGAAAAGCCTTTTACACTAATTTTGATAATTGAACTTTGGATACCCGTTGGAAAATTTGTGATGGAGAAATTTGTAAATCGTGTCTTAATTAATTTAGGTCAACTTCTAAATGCATTTCACATAGCAATAATAAATAACAGGAATAGTTTTATATCAAAACTTCATAATTATACTGGTAGAATTGTTCTATCGTGTGTAGACCCAGGATATTCAGTGCTACCAGTGACGTAGATGCCCTCTCCCTGAAATTTGTGGACATGTAATACTTTTTATTGTAATATTAAATGTTTGAAAAAACATTTTCTATCTAGCTCTTCTCATTATTTGAATTGGGTTATGTAACATGATAAAGAAGTTATGAAGAAAGTGTGTGATCCATATGGTGTTGGAGGAAGTACACGTTTTCCCTTGAATGATGCATTTTCATCAAATCGCGGTAGAGTTCTGTACAACCTCCATACAACGGCGGTTGTACAGAAGTCTACCGCGTCGGCTCAACATTGGCGTTATCATAAAAAAAAATATTACTATATGTATAGTTTTTTTTTCCAAAGTGCACTCTTTCGTGCTTTCTACACGGTTTGAAAAATATGTAATTTATTTTTATCTTCTGAACATGTTTAAGGGCCTCTAGGTACGGAGGGCTGCATGAAGCGATATTGCATTTAATATGTGTATTTGTTACAGTTGAACTGACAGCGACATTAGCGTGTATTTTAAATTTTATAGCCTTATTTCATATGAACATATATGATCAAATGATGAAATGTAGAGGATTTTAGGAAGGGAGTGTCTGACACCAGGTCTTAAACAACCCTTAGAAATAGGACGCTAGGAGATTTGGGCTAGAGTGCCCGATAGGAAAGGGGCACGGAAGCCAAGTAGAAAGGGGGAGGAAGATGCCCTTATTTATTACCGGGGGGCCAGTACCCGGGGTCCGACGGCTTAACGTGCCCATCCAACGCACGGCGGATATTTAGTGGATCGAGCGTTCGTACCTGCCTGAGATCGAACCTGGGGTCCTTTCCGTGGCAGTCACGAACGTTGCCCACTAGGCCACCCGCGGCCCATATGAATATATAGAGTTACACTCACTCTTTTATCTTTTATTTGGGGCACAGCCCCAAACCAGTTAAGCGCTTAACTGGTTTAATTTACAGAAAGTTTTGCATGTTCTTGGCTAGTCAAGCCTTTTCTTTTGAGTCCCCAAACTGTAGATAAATTTATTACCAAGTACAACAAATGTCTTTTTTTAAATGTTTTTTCGGTACATCAAAATGTAAAAGCCAGAAAAAAGGTCCTAATAAAAAAGTTGTTCTTTTATAAGAGATGGTCGTACTGTATATATGTGTTAACACGCGCATGCTTCCAATCGGGAAAACTGGTTTTACGCAACCAAAGATGTTGGAATTACCATAAAGTTTTAAATATGTTTAGTTTGAAATTCCAGTTCTTATATACGTTGTCTACACTAAAAACATTACTTCAGGAAAACGTTTTATTTAATTTATTTGCGGGCATTTATATAATTTAAGCAATGTTTCTTTCTTTCTTAATATCGGTGTTCGCTTTGCACTCCAAGCTGACAGCTTTTGATTGACACTTTTTAATGGGATTCCTTGTGTTCACTCTTGTTGTTTGCTTAACTTCAAAACCGTAGAAACAGATTTGTTATAATGATAAAGGATAAGCTTTTTACATTACGGACAAAAACATATTGTAATATATCAAAAGTTTCTTCAAAAAATTAAACATTATGTACATCAGTAATCAAATACAGATTTTTATTCGCCATCATATCGTAGCTCGAACTTTTCGGCCAAAAACGAAGAGTGTACATAACCCCATCGGACCAGGAGGTCCGGACACGAGCCCAATTTCATTGACCGACTGCGACATGAGTCCACCGGACATCAGCCACTTCCGAAAATGGTCTGATTTTATTGCTATTGAATGTTCACATGTGTAAATCCGCTTAGCAGAAATTTCTGGTCATAAAATTTCCCCATGTTGGAAAGTTCCCTATCCGTTTGTAAGAAAACAAAATTGTTACAAACGAAAGTAGGATATGGAGGAACTCTCCACTCGGTACCATTTCCCAGCCGTAACACTGGGAGTGCATTTTTGAAACCACAGATGAAAATAAAAGGCAGCACGTTATGCCCTAATGCTTACATGCGAGGCACCTAAGCTAAAGAGTACTTTTGCAAATTAGAAGCTATAAATTTTAAGTTAGACACATTAAGTATGTATATAATTTAAAAATAAATTGAGACAATAAAAAATAAAATGAGACTATAAAAAATAAAATGAGACAGAATTAGGCACAACATATTGAGTCTGAGCAGGTTACAAAGGATATAAGCTTAGGTCTTATTTGTAAGTTTTAAGTGGTAAGCATAATATTTGGTATTTGCACATAGGAAATAATATTTGTAAGAATTTGAGGATATATCAGTTACAATATTATATTCCCCTCAGGTTACTGAGAACCTACTAGCATCATGATAGTAAAAAAATCGTTAGCGTTGGACTCCCTCTTTGTACACGGTGCTGCTCTTTTGACTCAACATGAAGTAGTAAACATCATTTAAGTCACCATAAATTAAACTGTGGCTGCCATACATCAGCTTTTTTAGTGACTTCTAAATTCTGTTATGAGTGTCACAGAAATTTTAGCTATCCACCCACCCTCCGAACCAGAGCTGGGCAAGCATCTGGCACATTAGGCTCAGATAATATTAAAGATGTAGAGCAACAACTTCACTAGCTTCTTTCCCAGATAGTTCTGCACTTGGCTTTTGAACCGAAGAGGTAAACAATTATGTCATGGTCTATTTTGCTTTTTAGTTTTCACTCAGCATTTGATGTCTCCTACATTAACGCACGAAAGATTTAGTGTTTTGATTAAAAAAAAACAACCACGGGAGGTAAAGATGAATCTTTTTTTTTTAAATCACTGCGTCAAAGCTTATGCGAAATAATGTAATAGCAAACCCCCCACCCCACCTTTTGTTTTAAATTATAAATGTTTTGCACAATTTTGTTTTCTACTTGGCTTTTATTTTTTTGATTAAAGAAATAAAACTAGTTTCAAACCCTAAGGATAAAACTAGCTTTTTTTTTCACGGGAAAAATTGTTATTCGACAGATTTAGTGTTTTGATTAAAAAAAAAACCCGCCGGAGGTAAAGATTAATCTTTTTTTTTCAAATCACTCCGTCAAAGCTTAATCGAAATAATGTAATACCATTTTCTCGCCCTATTAACTTTCGACGTAGGCGAATCGAGAAGTTTGCTCCAGGTGAATCCCTCCCCTCTAGCAGGTGAAAGTTGTAGGCCAAACAAGAACAGGCCAAATCAATAATTATTTCCTCGCCTAAAATGGTGGAACCCATTAACTTTCGACGTACGAAGAATAGGCTAATCAATAATAGGCGAATCAAGAAATTTGTTCCAGGTGAATCCCTCCCCTTTAGCAGGTTAAAGTTGTAGGCCAGACAAGAATAGGCGAATCAAGAATTCTTCCCTCGCCTAAAATGGCGGAACCCATTATCCTTCGACGTACGAAGAATATGCTAATCAAGAATAGGCAAAACAGGAAATAACCACCCGACGCCGTGGGACCCCGGGTACTGACCTCCCCTGTCATAAACAAGGGTGTTTTCATCCACCTTTCTACATTTCTTCCGTGTGACTTTCCAATCGGGCACTCTAGTCCAAATCTCCTAACTTCCTACTCCTAAATATTGTTTTAGGGTCACACAGGCAGACCTTTCCCAAATTCCCCTACATAAATATCTGTGAGATGGCATGTGAACGCGGCATGCGGTATGTATGCCGTATAAGTCAGACAGACTGGCTCGTCAAGCATCATTTATCGTTTGACAGTCGGAATGGGCAAAACGAGAGATCTGAGCGATTTTGAATGCGGCATGATAGTGTGCGACAGGGTCTGTTGTGACTCATTCGTGACATGAACCGATAGGTGGTACACGATAGGGGAAAATATTCAGCACACTAATTTTAAATTCTACAGCTACTTGCCGCATTGGGGCCAGTCACTTCGTCTGCACGATTCTCACCATTCTCTTTTGACCTCTTTGATCTTTTCGTTTACATGATCTCCGATTTGTTGGAAACTCTTCGTGTCGCACCATTAAAGGTAAAACCTTTCTACGGCTGCGCGTGAAAAGTCCAGGAAAACATTGAGCAGACTAACGGGCTATAAGTTGACAAGTTGACAACTTGCAGCTGTATGGACGTTATAAATCAGGCTAACGGGCTGTAAGTGCGATTGTGTGCAACGTGCAGGCCTATGAACTTTCTACCTCAGACTACCGAGCTGTAATAGAATAAATTAGCAACGTTTTTTTCCCAATTAAATGATTATTTGACATCGACTATAGTTTCGCAAAGCGTTTGGCTCTGCATCATCAGAACGAATGGATTACAAGTTTTGTAGTTTTAAATTATACACACTGCCGGAAAGTGAAAAAAGAACACCAAGAAGGCATTGGCGGACGATCATGAAATTTACATATGTTAATGGGGTCGAGTTTTCGTAGGTGTGATGTTAATTTCGGGACGAACCGGTGAGCGCTTACGCCACAGCACGGCATAATATGCAAATTATCGTCGGTGGTATTTAAGGAGTACGGCGAAGTGAATGTAATCAGTCGTCGGCGTACGGACACGTGCGAAGACTCTGAAGAAGCTACAATGCCTGGACATGGAAGACGTGTACGATTTCAGCAGATATCGGACTTTGAGCGAGGTCGTTTAGTCGGACTCCGCAAGGCCGGGTGGTCGTATCGTCGTATTGCGGAGCGAATTGGACGGGAAGTATCGGTGGTGGTACGATGGTGGCGTAGATGGTCCGAGCAACATTCCCACACGAGAAGACGTGGAACCGGGAGTCACAGACGGACTGATGAGCGGACCGATCGACGCATAAGAAGAGCGGCGTTGTCAAGCAGAACATCCACTGCGACGCAAATCCGAGCTCCCGTTGCACCTGAGGTGACTGTGCGAACAATCCGCAACCGTCTACTGGATGCCGGACTACGTGCACGTGTGCCTCTGGCATGTGTACCTCTGACTACAGCCCACCGTCAGGAACGGATGCAGTGGTGTCGCCAACGTCTGCACTGGAGAACACAATGGCGATCTGTCGTGTTCAGCGATGAAAATCAGATTCTGCGTGGGAGTCTCCGATGGCCGTATGCGCGTTCGCAGACGCACAGGGGAGCGTCTCCACCCTTCTTGCATCCTCCAGCGACACACAGGGCCTACACCTGGTCTCCTGTTGTGGGGAGCGATCAGCTATCACTCCCGTACACAACTAGTGTTTGTACCGGGTACGTTAAACAGCACCTCCTACATCAACAACATCATTCAGCCAGTTGTTGGGCCATTTGTAAGGTCAGTCCATCGTGGTGTTTTCCAGCAAGGTAACGCACGCCCACACACGGCACGTGCAACGCAACATGCACTTCAGGGTGTGAGACAACTTCCACGGCCTGCACGTTCACCGGATTTGTCCCCCATTGAGCACGTGTGGGATTTTATCTGATAACGACTTATCCGGTCTCCATGGCCAGCCACGACCATCCCCGATTTACGCGTCCAGGTTGAGGATGTTTGGAACTCAATCCCCTAAACTTACATCCAACATCTGTACGACAGACTCCATGCCAGAATTGCACAATGTGACGCAGTTCATGGCGGTTCAACCTCGTACTAACCATGTTACATGGAAATGTTATTTTTCAGTTTACCAACAAATACAGCTGTATTTTGCCATAATGTTTTGATCACGTTATCCTCTGTATTCCGTTATTATGCTGTATAAATTTCGTTGGTATCAGACGTCTCCTTCTTGGTGTTCTTTTTTCACTTTCCGCCAGTGTATAATCGGCGGTAAGCTGGCTAATTTGCAACTCGCAGGATTATGAATGTTCTTGATCAGACTAACGGGCCGTAAGTTGGCTAGTTTGTGCAACTTGCAAGGCTATGAACGTTCTAGCTCAGATAATGAGCTGTAAGTTGGCCAGTTTGCAACTTGCTGGGCTATGAACGTTCTATCTCAGGTTAACCCGCTGTAAGTTAACTAGTATTTGCAACTTGTTGGGCCACGGACGTTCTAGCTCAGACTAAGACAAGCTGTAAGTTGGCTAGTCTGCAACCTTCAGGGCCCTGAATGCTCTATTTCCGACTAACGGAAAGTTTACCAATTTGCAACCTGCTGAGCTATGAACGCTCTAGTTCAGACTAAGACAAGCTGTAAGTTGAATAGTCTGCAACGTGCAGGGATATGAACTTTATAGCTTAGACTAATATAGGTTGCAATTTAGAGAATCTGCTCAGTGCAGGGCTTTGAACGTTGTAGCTCAAATTAAGACATACTGTAAGGTGACAAGCCTAAAACATACAGGGCCGTTTCAAACTTGACAACTTAAACGAGACGGACAATTAAAGGACAGTTTATGTATCTAAACCAGATCAATTGTAATGCTTTTAGTATTATTTCGCTACTTAATAGTTAATTATACGAATAATTTATCTGATGTTACGGTTATTTACTCATTGAAAATGTACTTCCACTCACAAGAATTTTGGCATGATTTATAACTTGTTTGTTCTATAATTATTAAAAGTAGTTAATCTTTCAATTACAAATACTTTTTCAAAACTGAGGTAAATGCAGGATAGTTATGAGTTTAATAGTGTAAGGGCTACGATTAGTATGCTTTCATAAAGCTGCATAGTCACTGTCACATTGTGCAATTATTCGCATAACATCAAGATGTTGTTGATAGGGATCGTCTGTGTACAGTTCAGGTTTTTTTTTTTTCAAGTTGAAAGCACTGGGTTATGAAATATATCGATGATATTCGTTGTTTTTAAATATTTTCTGCATTATTCATAACACTGTCTTAAAGGAGAAGTATTTAAGCAATGCGTTCTTCCAGTTTTTATTTATGAATCAGAGATATGGAACTTAAGGTGGACGTCAAGTAATTTTGCTTCCTATACTTCCAATGGAAAAACTTCTGTACACATTTTCTTCGCAATTAATGCGTTCCCAAGGATGAAAATTTCAACATCGATTAAAATAGCTTCATTTTATAACTTAGAATACTTAATATTTTTTAAAACATAATAATTATGCAATCCAACATCTGTTTGTCTACTGACGTCATCAAAGTACAGGTCGCGGCATCTTTTTTCTGGTTTCAACACCACTAAAGGAAAACTTATTGATTTTTAATATAAATATGGTTATGTTTTAGAAAATATTAAGTATTCCAAGTTATAAAATGAAGCTATTTTAATCGATGTTCAAATTTTCATCCTTGGGAACGCATTAATTGGGAAGAAAATGTGTACAGACGTGTTTTTCCATTGGAAGTATAGGAAGAAAAATGACTTGACGTCCACCTTAACTACAAAATACAAACATATAAAGGCCGCTGATGACTCAGAGAATCGTGGGGAAACTAAGTTAAAGAGCCCGTCAATAATAACGAGAGAAAATAAGATATGTAAAGTGAATTTTTAATAACTGGATATTTTCTTTTTGTTTGTGATGTCCAAATGTGAAAATATGTTTCCTGAAAATTAAAACAACGAGCAGCATCGTAATATTATTATACAACAGTTTTTACAAATAGTAAGAATTTGTAACAATAGAAAATCTGTTACTAACCATTTCAAATTTTTGTTTTAAACTTAAAAAACAATATCCTTCTCAATTTTGTAAACTGCGTTTCAAAAATTTGCTGTCTTCTTATAATAATAAATCCAATTTCACGATACTTTTTTGCAACATTACACTTTCTATTACTTTCAAATAACCATTTTTTTTGAGGACCACAAAAAGACATTTTTACTCCAAGAAGTCCCGGAGACATTTAACACCCTTTACATCCAATAGCTCACATGATCCTCGAATTGGCTGATATTATTTTCAGAACATTAACATTAACAACTTGTACTTACACCAGAAATTTTACGAACGTATCATCAGTGTCTCTTAAGGTGGATCCACCTAAAATCTTCGCCTTGTATTTCCAATGGGCAAACTTCTGTAGCCATTTTCTACACAATTAATGCGTTTTCAAGGATGAAAATTTGAACATCGATAAAAATAACTTCATATTATAGCGTAGTATACTTAATATTTTCTAAATTTTAACCATAATTAAGCATTCCAACATTTGCCTACTGACGTCATCAATGTACAGATCATGCCATCTATTTTCTAGTCTCAACACCACCAAAGGAAAAGTTATTGATTTTTAATATAATTCTGGTTACGCTTTAGAAATTATTAAGTTTACTAGGATGTAATGTGAATTTTTTTATCGATGTTCAAATTTTCATTCATGGGAACCTATTAGTTGTGAAAAAATCGCTACAAAATTTCGCCATTGGAAATACAAGGCAAAGATTTTAGATAGATCCACTTTAACCGTGTTCAGTGTATCTGTTTACATTTCACTTTGGAGTTCAGTTTTAATTTTCAAGTTTCAATTGCAGTTGCACTTCATTGGGAATTAAGATATTTATATGTTTATATGATGTTTTATTAAGTTCAGGTAGGGAAAGCAGTGTGTCAAAATTGAGTTTCAATATTTCCTATTGGAAGTCTTGTTTGGCATATAAAAACATTAAAGTTAGCACAGTCATGAAACCTGAACTTTCCTACACTGTCAAGTCCCCGCAGATGCTTTCCCCTGAAGATTGGTTTAGGGTGCTTGAGAGAATTTAGTAATTTTATTTCATTTTCTTTTTCTAGGTTTTAAAGTTTTAAAGGATTTATTTGAAGCAGTTTTTAAAAAAATTGCTAAAGTGTATGTACATTTCTGAATTCGAGTTTTCAGCTGTTGTTGCGGAGTTGAAGTTTTATTTAAATATTTATTACCTATATATATCTTCTTCCAAGTATTTGCAGCATTGCTCAGCATTGAAGTGTATGGAGGAATATATACAGGGTGATCAGAATCGACCGCACAATAAACCTACCGGACGATTCCTCGTGGAGAAAATCAAAACCTTTGTCCGTTGTCCGATCGGATGTCGCATTCCGGAGATATACGCGCCGAAAGTTCGTGACGTCACATCCGGTAAGAATACAGACATTAGGAATAACTAACCCAATCACTTTAACAGAAAAATAATTTATTGATGTGTACCACTACAACACAAATGATAAAACACGTGGATTTGTGTCAGATTACAACATGTGTTCAAAATGACCACTTTGTAATGCGGAACAGGCGGCAGCCCGCCAAGGAATAGACATCTGCACGCGTTGCAGCACAGCAGGGGTTACAGTTGTTAGGGCCGCGTGTAAGGTGGCCACTATAGGTCGTGCAGGCTGTCGACAGGCCGTCGATATACCAGTTCCTTTAGACGACCCCAGATGAAGAAGTCCAATGGGTTAAGATCCGGCGATCTAGCGGGCCATGCGACAGGATAACTACGGCCAAGCCATCGACCGGGATATTCCGTATCCAGCCACTGGCGAACATTTGCAGCGTAATGCGCCGATGCTCCATCATGCTGGAACCATAGATTGCTGAGAACAGCCAATGGTACGTTTTCCAGTAAATCCGACAGAACATCATCACGTAGGAACACCATATAGTTGGCAGCTGTGACACGTTCGGGAAGAAGATATGGTCCCACTAGGATATCGCCCACAATACCACATCAGATATTAACACCTCACCGGACCTGGTGAGCGTGTTCACGTGTGGATTGTCCAATGCCCAAACATGACTATTATGGGTGTTGCAGATACCCTGCCGTTGAAAACCTTGCGTCATCAGTCCACAAGATCCGACGGATGAAACTATTATCAGCAGCATGTTGCTGTAGCAGACACTCACAGTATGCCTGTCTTTGAGGATAATCCTGTGGTAATAGGCCTTGCACCAGTGTGATGTGATATGGATGTAGGTCTTCGTCGAGTAGAACGTCAAGTACGGTACTCTGATGCACACCGAACTGTCGCGCGATCGCACGGCTGCTGGTCGTTGGCTCCCCCTCTACGAAATCTAGTATGGCGTTCTGGAGGGATGGTGTCCTCACAGAGGGTCCAGCGCCACTGTCTACACTTGGACGTGGTGCGACATTGCTTGTGTCGCGCATTCGAGCGTCAAGCCGCCGTATGACCTGGGCGTGCGGGTGCCATCGTGCTGGGTATCGCTCGCTGTAGGCACTTGCTGCACGCAATGCTGAACCATTACATTTTCCCAATAGGAGATACATGTCACTATACTCTCTCAAACTGCACGACATATCGCTACCCACACTACTGTCAAATGCACCAACGCAGTATCAGCTTACCTGCTACTGTCGCCAACCCTTTTTATCCTTATCTGCCGTATCGCGAGGTGTACAACTGAGGGTTTCACACCACCACGTCCTTCGAATTTGCATACTCACCCCGTGCCACATTTTAAAATGTTGATTGCCTTTTCTTTTTTCTTTTTTCTTTAATTGGAGGTTTTTTTTTTTTTTTTTTTTTTTTTTATTGGAGGTTTAACGACCACCGTGAGCAACTCAATGGGCTATAAGCAGTCGCCCGTCCCTAATTTAGGGTCACTGGTTCCAGGGAAGGGACAGAGCCAGTGCCGTAAGACAAACACAACATCCATGCCTGACTGGGATTCGAACCCGGACCCCTTACGGACGAATGATCAGAGGCCTACGCCTTAGACCACTGCGCCACCGGGGCGGCTAATTGGAGGTTTAACGACCACCGTGAGCAACTCAGTGGGCTATAAGTAGTTGCCCGTCCTGAATTTAGGGTCACTGGTTCCAGGGAAGGGAGAAAGTCAGTGCCGTAGGACAAACACAACATCCATGCTTACTGGGATTCGAACCCGGACCTCTTTCGGATAAATGATCAGAATCCATCGCTTAGTCCACTGCGCCACCGGGAAGGGGGATGGGGTGCTTGATTGTCTTGTGATATGTGCGTCTGCATAACTATCCACGTCGCTCTTCAACGAGCATGTGCGTTACTGGATATGTCGTCACGAAACTTTCGGCGCGTATATCACCGGAATGTGACGTCCGATCGGACAACGCTTTTCGGCTTGTTTTCTCCACGAGGAATCGTCCGGTAAGTTTATTGTGCGGTCGATTCTGATCACCCTTTATATATATTTCCCCTATAATTTTGACGGCGCTGCATCAAAATTTTTTAATTGAGTGACCTGTTGTATGTTCAATTTCAGTTTCTGCTCTTTTCTTGATAACGTATCCAGCTTCAGAATATGTTTCACAGCAACACCAATTTTTACAAGCTTATGACGATTTAAAAGTTTGAAAAATGTGGATGTTGTTTTCATTATTGCCCCTCAGAAGGAAGGTGCACTCTTCCTTCAAATTCCTGCAAATCATTTTTCAGCCCGCAGGCACTATATCTAGGGCAAAATTGCATAGCGCGTATGTTTCTTCGAAAAAAAAAACTGTTCTTTTATTATTATTTTTTTTTAATAATACGGAAATAAAACCGTGTCGAAATCTGGTCAGGAACACCTTGACCAGACCCGTTTGATCTGCAAGAAATTGTCGACCCGTTTCCATCTCTGCCGCCTGGACAGCCAACACCAGAAAAAAAGTATTTTGTAATTTTATCTTCCCGGAAAGTTGCAGTTTGTGTAATTTGCAAAGAAAGAAAAGCCGTGAATGCCTCAAATTGTGCTCAAAACAGGAAGTTTAAAGCAACCGATTTCATAATTAAGACTTTATGAGAAGCAGGTGTAATGAACTCATTGTGGGGGCTTAAGCCCCTCTCCAAGGAGATTAAGAACGACGTACGTCACAAATTAAACATTCAAAAATATTATTTTACATGTTCAAAAAATTACATAGTGTCTTCTTACCAAAGCCCCAAAGAGATTAAGAACGACGTACGTCACAAATTAAACATTCGAAAAATATTATTTTACATGTTCAAAAAAATTACATAATGTCTTCTTACCAAAGCCCCAAAGAGATTAAGAACGACGTACGTCACAAATTAAACATTCAAAAATATTATTTTACATGTTCAAAAAATTACATAGTGACTTCTTACCAAAGCCCCAGAAGCCGCCCCGGTGACGAGTGGTCCAAGCGATGGCCTCTGATCATTCGTCCGAACGGGATCCGGGTTCGAATCCCGGTGAGGCATGGATCTTGTGTTTATCTTACGGCACTGGCTCTCTCTCTTCCCTGGAACCAGTGACCCTAAATTAGGGACGGGCGACTGCTTATAGCCCATTGAGCTGCTAACGGTGGTCGTTAAACCTCCAATAAAAAAAATAAAAAAAGGACCAAAGAGATTACGAGCGACGTACGTCACAAATGAAACATTAAAAAATATTATTTTACATGTTTAAAAATTCCATAGTGTCTTCTTCCCAAAACCCCAAAGAGATTAAGAGCAACGTACTTCACAAATGAGACATTCAAAAATATTATTTTACATCTTCAAAAAATTACATAGTGTCTTCTATTACATAGTGTTTTCTTCCCAAAGCCTCAACGAGATTAAGAGCAACGTACTTCACAAATTAAACATTCAAAAATATTATTTTACATGTTCAAAAAATTACATAGTGTTTTTTATTGCATGGTGTCTTCTTCCCAAAGCCCCAAAGAGATTAAGAGCGACGTACGTCACAACCGTATATAAACTACTAGCCTGTTGTACCCGACGTTGACGAGCTAGTGATAGTATAAAGTAAAAGCTATATGGGCAATTAAATTAAGACTGGTAAATCAAGGTTTATACAACTTTGTAGTACAACTTCCCGGAATAGAATATTAGGATAAAAAAATGCATTTGAATTATTTAGTAGTTGTCACGTCCAAAGTAAATAATTCAAAAAGTTTGAAAGCAGAAGGCTTATGCAGTGAAATTGATTGAGATGAAAAGTACCTTATTCTTGTACAGCCTCGTGATAAACAATATTAACAGTCCTTCCATTCGGAGCAAAGATGTAAAGATTTTCCCCATTTCCGACTCTGGAACAACCAACGTACCCATGGGAAAAACACGGACTTTGTAGATTGAAAAACTACGTTCAATTTTCTTTTTTTCTTCTCCGCCCTCAAGGTCATAATACAATCGGCAAACAACGCTTACAAAAAAGGGCGTAATAAATGTATTTACGAATGAAAATAGTCGTAACGGAATTCTAAAAAAGAAACTCCTAAAATTTATGGTGAACTACTTTTCTGCACGCCTTAATGTTCGGTGTGATTAGGCTGATGTCAACAAAGCGGAAAGACACACTCAGATCGGGTAGAAACGCGTAACATTAAATAACTAAAAATCAAATTCAAATAAAAAAAATGCTTCGAGGTGCACCAGAAGATGTCTACAGGTACCTTCATAACAAATTTCGTCGCTCTAGGTCGCCTAATTCTATGTGAAATCCGACCGACAGACACATACACAGTCTGTTTTATATATAGAGAGAGATATAGAGATCTTCACTAAAGTTCTTTCACACCGCTTGAAGGTAACACTGGACATGGCTCAACCGAGAGAACAAGCTGGATTCAGGAGTGGCTACAGCACAATAGATCATATCCACGTACTGAGAGAACTAATTGAAAGAGCGAGGGAATATGAACTTCCATTGTGCATGGCTTTTATCGATTATGAAAAAGCCTTTGATTCGGTGAAACCATCAGCAGTTACCACGGCTCTGAAATCCTGCGGTATTGAAGATGCATACATTAATATTATTAATAACATCTATGAAAATGCAAGTGCAAAGATTCGGCTGTTTGAAAATACAACACACATAAAAATTGGAAAGGGAGTGAGACAAGGTGACACCATATCTCCGAAGCTCTTTAATGCCACATTGGAAAATGTCTTTCAATCACTGAACTGGGAAAACAAAGGGATAAAGATTAATGGAGATTATCTAACCCACCTTCGTTTTGCTGATGACGTAGTCATTTTTGCAACTACCCCATCAGAGCTGCAGTGTATGATCCAGGAACTTGCTGACAAGAGTAAAGAAGTGGGATTAAAAATGAACTTTCAGAAGACAAAAGTGATGTTCAATGCTTTTACAAGAAATGAAGATTTATCGATTGATGGAGAAAAACTGGAGATAACAGATACGTATGTTTATCTTGGACAGCAGATATCAAGTGAGGGTCACATTGATGAAGAAATTAATCGGCGTACAAAACTTGCCTGGAGAGCTTTTGGAAGAAACAGCATAATTTTCAAGAGCAATATGCCATTATGTCTTAAAAGAAAAGTGTTTGATCAATGCATCCTTCCAGTGCTTACGTATGGTGCAGAGACGTGGACCTTAACTAAAAGAGACATACAAAGGCTGCAGACAACTCAAAGCATCATGGAGAGGTGCATGCTTGGTATAACCAGGAGAGATAAGAAGAGGAACTCGTGGATCCGAAAAATGACGAGAGTGGAAGACATCATGATCAGAGTTAAATCCCTGAAATGGCAATGGGCTGGACATACTGCCAGAAGGACAGACCATAGATGGACAGCCGAAATTTTAGATTGGATTCCAAGGGACAGGAAAAGACCCAGAAAAAGACCACATGGGAGATGGGTGGATGAAATTCGTAAATATGCGGGAGTGACATGGAGGAGACTGGCACAAGACAGACCGTTGTGGAGGAAACTTGGGGAGACCTTCGTCCAGCAGTGGATTGATAATGGTTGACAATGATGATGATGATGATGATAGAGATAGGTGTACACTACATATATGTACGCACATTGTGTACGTATACTATATATATATATACAGCCCCCCTCCAACAAGAATTCCTGAGTGCACCACAGAATGAACTGGGTTTTATATGGTTGACAGACGGAAATTTCTATTCTGTTACGGAATACAGCGACTTCGTGTAGTCCGTGCCTTCAAAAGCGAAGATGATATTACTACGAGATGATATTTCAATGATGAAGATAATCAATAATTAAGGCTTCAGGTGAGCAATAGCGTGTCTCTTCACAAATTTCTATTAGCTTTGTCGTCACATTGTTAAGTCTGTTTGGCAGAGAACGAGCGAGCGAGCGAGTGACCCAAGCAACATTCTAATCAGGCAGGTCTGAGTGACAAGGATTCGTGCAGTGTGTGAAACAGGAGCGTGTCAGATGTCACGACTTCTCAAAGCGTTAGTTACGGGGCTTCGGCTGGGGGCGGTGAACGAAAATGGCTGCCCTCCCGTGACGACGACGGGATTTAACGAGACGCACGAGACCTGTGTAACAACGCGACCACAGCCCTATCCCGCGGCACGTGATCCGGATTTTAACCGTAGACACCATTCTCCCAAGTACCAAGCAAAATGGTTATTGTGCTCTGTTACATTATGTCGTGTGGGGGTCGGGTGGGTGGGATGGGCCTGTTTCCTCCCTGCCTTAATGACGAAAAAAGCCTGGCCCCGTGTGCGAGTTTTATGAGATCACACCGCGAAACGACAGTTTAATGGGCTTCTTGCTTTTCATCATACTGCCGGAAGCATATTACTCTTTTCAGTTCTGAATAAATAACACGTTATACATAATATTTCCCCTCACAAAGAAAAGATACTAATCCATGTCATAAAAAAAATAAGAATTTTGAAAGAGACAAAAAAGATTTAGAAAATGGGCTTTGAGAAGAGCATTAAACGGCATGCCTTGATATCGCATAAGATACAGCAGTTTTAATATAAGCCTTCCGGCTCTTGAAGAAAAAGTACTCGTAAGGAAGCATAGCACCGGCTCTGAGATAAAGGAGCAGCAAATATAATATGGTAGCATTTTTTATACTTCTTAGATTTAAAAATCATAATTTTCAGAGACAATCCACTTCGGTACACTGTAAAATAAAAAAAAATCTGAATTTCGCGAGCCATTTTCCATAATTTATTTCGTGAATTAACGAAGCATATTTCTGATATAACCTTTTCCCTGAAACAGGCGCGGACTGGGCCGCCGGGATACCGAGAGAATTCCCGATGGGCCGCTGTATTTTGGGCCGGTAGGACTCAATCTAACTGAAGGTAGAAAAAAAGTAGTAAATCAATATATTTGCTCTTCAACACTTTTGTAGAAGAAAAGCAAGTAATGTCAAAACAACAAATTTTGTCTACCACTTGGACGACTTCGAAAAGCAAGAAACTTACATAGCAGATTTTCTGATGAACCAAACCCTGTTTTAGTACAACCCTCCCCCTTCTCGAATTTCTAATTTCAGTCCCGCTCCTTTGGCCTGATATCCTCTACATCAGTTAGCTTTTTCCAATCGCACTTGAATAATATAGTCTGGAATAGAAACTCGAAATTCATTGTGAACGTTAAGGAATTGAGGTTAACATACGGTAAAATTTTGGGGTTGCTGCTTTTTTTTATATACATGCTTCTCTTTTTTTGTACGGAAAAAGTCATTTTTCTGATCTACATCCGATTTACTACGTTTTGGGCCTTCCAGTTTCACGAATTCTTGAATTGCAGTTCTAGGAAGACTGTTTCAGCTACAGAAAAAAGACTTTTTCAGTTGAAATTAATTAAACAAAAATTAGTTTTCGTAGTCTTTACGCTTTATAAATTTACTCTGAACTTCTGGACGTTTCCAATTTTCTCAGAAGACTATTTTTTGTAATTATTTTGCTAATTACAGGTAAGACTTATAAAAATAATTATGTAATTTCTGGCACATTTAGATCTCCGTTCCCACTAAAATCGAAGAAAGTGTTACAAATTCTGAATTCAGTTATCGTAACAGAATTCATAAGAATTGGATAGTCTTCTACAGTCTCTCTCAGAGAATGCCTGCTGCCTCTCAGCAATGGAAGTAATTTTGTTTTTACGTAAAATTTTACTAGAATGCTGCGGCGTGTCTAGCAAAACTGGAAAAATGTTATTGCCTCAATAAAAAAAAAACAAAAAAAAACGCTCGATGATTCGCAGACTTGTGTTGAAAAGATGTTTAAGCAGTAAACGATGATCATGAAATAACGTTTTTTTTTTATTGTTTTTGAGAGAGAGATTGGGGGTCATGGTATCTTGATAATTTTTCACAAAAGTGGGCCGCTCAGAATCAACTCAACTTCCAGGGCCGTTTATGGGTCTCCAGTCCGGCACTGCCGTGAAATGACGGAAAGAAAACTGAATTTCACAGATTTTTCGTTTGTCAGGAAAATTCTGAATTTTTAGAAACCTTTCCGCAATTCTTTTCTCATATTGACTGTAAATTTCAGTTTTTTCGGATGTGTTAACGGAAAATTCTGAATTTTCAGAAACATTTTCGCAGTTCCTTTCTTATATGGACGGTAAAACTCTGTTATCACTTTTTCCATATCCATTATGACGAAAAATATTTCTGGTAACAGGAGCGATTTGCGAGACTATAATTGAGGTTTGATTAACTTAAATTTCAATCGTCTATCAGAGGATCAGATTTTAAAGTTCCGAAGCGAGGTCGGATATTGTGGATAGTATATCGCACGAACATGAAACTGGGAAAAGCTCCAGGAGAAGACGAAATTACCGTAGACATCATACAAGAAGCAAGTGGAGAAATTGAAACAGTACTCGCCCAAGTTTTCACTCGATGCCTTAATGAACGGAAGATTCCTGAGGATTGGAACAATGCTACAATGATCCTGTTACATAAAAAAGGTGACATTGAGGACATCAGGAACTACAGACCTATCAGCTTCCTATCAGTGGTTTATAAAATATTCACATAAAGTTCTTTCACACCGCTTGAAGGTAACACTGGACATGGCTCAACCGAGGGAACAAGCTGGATTCAGGAGTGGCTACAGCACTATAGATCATATCCACGTACTGAGAAAACTAACTGAAAGAGCGAGGGAATACGAACTTCCGTTGTGCATGGCTTTTATCGATTATGAAAATGCCTTTGATTCGGTGAAACCATCAGCAGTTACAATGGCTTTGAAATTCTGCGGTATTGAAGATGCATACATTAATATTATTGATAACATCTATGAAAATGCAAGTGCAAAGATTTGGCTATTTGAGAATACAGCACCCATAAAAATTGGAAAGGGAGTGAGACAAGGGGACACTATATCTCCCAAACTCTTTAATGCCACATTGGAAAATGTCTTTCAATCACTGAACTGGGAAAAAAAGGATTAAGATTAATGGATATTATCTAACTCCCCTTCGTTTTGCTGATAATTATGTCATTTTTGCAACAACCCCATAAGAGCTGCAGAGTATGATCCACGAACTTGCTGACAAGAGTAAAGAAGTGGGATTGAAAATGAACTTTCAGAAGACAAAAGTGATGTACAATGCTTTTACAAGAAATGAAGATTTATCGATTGATGGGGAAAAGCTGGAGATAACCAATACCTACATTTATCTTGGACAGCAAATATCAAGTGAAGGTCACATGATGAAAAAATTAATCGGCGTATAAAACTTGCCTGGAGAGCGTTTGGAAGAAACAGTTTAATTTTCAAGAGCAATATGCCATTATGTCTTAAAAGAAAATTGTTTGATCAATGCATCCTTCCAGTGCTTACATATGGTGCAGAGACATGGACCTTAACTAAAAGAGATATACAAAGGCTGCAGACAACTCAAAGCAGCATGGAGAGGTGCATGCTTGGTGTAACCAGGAGAGATAAGAGGAACACATGGAGCAGAAAAATGACAAGAGTGGAAGACATCATGATCAGAGTAAAATTCCTGAAATGGCAATGGGCTGGACATATTGCCAGAAGGACAGACCATCGATGGACAGCTGAAATTTTAGACTGAATTCCGAGGGACAGGAAAAGACCCAGAAGAAGACCACATGGGAGTTGGGCGGATGAAATTCGAAATTATGCAGGAGTAACATGGAGAAGACTGACACAAGACAGATCGGTGTGGAAGAAACTTAGGGAGACCTTCATCCAGTAGTGGATTGATAATGGTTGACAATGATGATGTTATCGCACGAAATTTTGTTACTATGGTGCAGGGATATTTTCCTCTTTCCTCCTCTCCGCCATTTTGTGTTCCAGTTATTGTGTATTGTGTTGCCGTAAGAAACCGGGTACTTAAATTATTGTGCATGCAGGATGTCCATGTTTCAGTCTGTGGAGTCGTTAAGATAAAAGCTGTTGTAGCTATCACGAGTGAATTTTACATTTAGGAGTTTTGTGAAATGGTAAAGCAGTGCATTTCACCTTTTCTTAAAGATAACTGAACGTCTTTGTCAGCTTAAAAAGATCTCGAGTTCTAAGCGTTCTGTTGCTCCGAAAAATCACGATGGAAAATTTTCCTAATTTGTGACAAGTCCTTCTGCAGCAAAAATAAAGTTGTGACAATCCTATACAAAACATAAGCTCCAACAGAAAGTAAAATGATTAGTTCATTCGCATTAATGGAAAAAAAAAAAAAAAAAAAAAAAAACATCATCGTGAGATTAGAGTTTTACCTTATACTTGACATTGAGTACTGAGAATTTCTGGTTTAGTGGTTGAGACGCGCGGTGTCCGTTGAGTCAACCCAACCGGAACGGAAATAAATTTCGGAACGAATCCTACCGGTGCGAAAGGATTACCTCATGGGTAGCGGAACTCAATAATTACAGAGGGGGTCCAACTTCTACGAGAGTTAAAACAATAAAAAAGGAGATAAAAAACCGTAGGATATACATATATCTATTTACTCTTACATATCAACATCAACCTTTAGCAATCCACTGCTGGATGGAGGCCTCCCCAAGTCTCTTCCACAATTTTGTCTTGAGCATTTCTATTCCAAGTCACTCCAGAATGCTTTCGAATCAGGTGGTCTTCTGGGTCTCCTTCCCTTGGTATCGTCCATTCTAATACTTCAATTGTCCATCGGTGGTTAGTTGTAGCAATATATCCAGCCCATTACCACTTGAGAATTTTTAACTATCTTTTTTTTAAAGTGAGGAACGCAACGTTGAGTTAACTTTTCAACTTGTTAGTGTAAAATTCGTTTTCAAAATTGTACTTGGAGCGTTTTCCAGAAAACTGCGAAACGTGGTGACAGTCTCCACGAAATCTTCATAAAAAGAAAGAAAAAACTTTAAATCACTTGTGAACCATTAATTTTCAAGACTAGTTTCGTTGGAAGTATCCCCCAGTGAGGGGACCATAAAGTTCCAGGGGTGGTCCGGACCCCGTGTCCCCTACCTTCCGCAGCCCGTGGATTCAGATCGTACGTACAGGACTTTTAGGAAGGGAGTGTCTGACCCCAGGTCTTAAACAACCCTTAGAAATAGGAAGCTAGGAGATTTGAAAGTGACACGGAAGCGAAGTAGAAAGGGGGAGGAAGACGCCCTTATTTATTACCGGGGAGCCAGAACCCGGAGTCCGACGGCTTAACGTGCCCAACCGACGCACGGCGGATATTTAGTGGATCGAGCGTTCGTACCTGCCTGGGATCGAACCTGAGGTCCTTTTCGTGGCTGTCACGAACGTTGCCCACTAAGCCACCCGCGGCCCCCGCCCGTGGATTGTGATCATATGTAGAGGATTTTAGGAATAGAGTATCTGACCCCAGGTCTTAAACAACACTTAGAAATAGGAAGCTAGGAGATTTGGGCTAGAGTGCCCGACAGGAAAGTGACACGGAAGCGAAGTAGAAAGGGGGAGGAAGACGCCCTTATTTATTACCGGGGGCCAGTACCCGGAGTCCGACGGCTTAAGGTGCCCATCCGACGCACGGCGGATATTTAGTGGATCGAGCGTTCGTACCTGCCTGGGATCGAACCTGGGGTCCTTTCCGTGGTAGTCACGAACGTTGCCCACTAGGCCACCCGCGGCCCTAACCGCCCGTGGATTGCCTGATGTAAGGGCTTAAAAATTCAAGATCTCCGATTTTACAAAATTCCTGGATAAATACGGAAAACCCCGAAACCAGCGTTCCCGAAATAAACGGAATTACTGACTACGGAAAATCTGTGAAAATACGGGTTAAAAAAAACAGGAACTTTTAAAAACGGAAATTTCGTTAAAAGATGAATACTTACTGGCAACTTTGCTGCACGTTATTTTCAGGAATACCCCTTGAATTCACGCCACATATTTTTTACAGTGTAAAATGTTAAAATGATCCACACAGCCTCCAGAACTTAATCAAATTGAGCATCTGCGGAATGAGATTGAGAGAGCCATTAGTAACATAGGTCCTTCTGCAGCGAACATACAGCAATTGATGGACGCCATCACATCTGCTTGGCTGAACGTACCTGCAGAACCATAGCATTAGCTCGTTGTATCCACGCCGCATCGAATGAAGGCTGTTTTGAAGTCCAAGAGCGACCCCTCACATTCTTCAGTAGGTGTTCCTAATAATTTGCTACTTGGTTTTGTGGTGTATAATAGAGACCTACCTAGGCCGCTACAGACACACACGTTTGAGTGTCACGCCAGCAAATGGGGCTTTGCGCTTTAGGCGGCATGTAGCGTGGAGTGTAGCAGGAGTGAAGCTCTTCAACGCTTGCCTGAAATCCTCTTCACTTCACGCTACATGCCGCCTCAGGCACAAAACTCCCCCATTTGGTGGCGTGACACTCAATCGTGTCATTTAAACGTGTGTATCTATGGCCTTTTTTACCCATCTCGCTCCCGTGGACTCCTTTGCTTCTTCCTAGGATATTTTCATTATTTGAAAGGGCTTCTCTGGGGAAGAACGCGAAAAGCTTGACCCCATTAAATCGTCAGATCCGAATTTTGGTGAATGTAAGTTCAAAAATCCTGAACATTTATAAATACTAATAATGATAACAGTGGCTTTAGTCATTATGTGACTAAAACCACTGTTATCCTTATTCTGTTCTTTAATTTGTGTTTGGAAAAATTGGCATATGCTCCAAAGAAAGTTTACTGTGGGCTGAAGGACGAATATTTAAAACTTGGATGTGCAGGGTTTTTTCCCTTTATTGAATATACCTAAATGTGGCTGAGACGAAAAAACTGGAGGTTGAGAAACACAAAATACTCTTTTTTTTGCTGATTTCAGACGAAATTACTTCGAAAAAATCTCTGCAAAAGCAAAAATGCTTTTCTTATTTCATTTGTACTGTCATGGGCAAAATTCATAGTTTTTTCTCTTTCCAGTTTTCATGAAGAAAACTATTACAGATTTTCTGGGATTAGCTCCGTGAATATTCTTTTTTTTTTTTTTTTTTTTTTTTGAGAATACTTCAAAGCGCTCAAGGGAAGTTGAACTTTCAGGTCATGAAGGCCATTAATATAAAAGTCTGTATTCTTTATTTTCCCATTTTATACGGTTTCTAGGAATTCAATGTGCGACTGCCAGAAAATAGATTTCTTGTTTATTTCCAGTCCACGTAAATGTCCGATCGCATTTTTAAAGTGCTCAGTTTGACGCGGAGGGAATTTCTTTGCAGACGCGTCGTTCTCGGGGTTCCATTTGAAATTGAAATTTCGGTGCCTTTCGAAATGGAGTCGCCTGAAGCTGCGATGTACGTTAGTTTTTGTCTTGAGTACATTGGTACAGATCTTGTAAGAATTACCCATTTTTGATCTGTGACCATGCACTTAATTTCTCCGCAATATTCTTCCTAGTCTTACGTGGACAAGGAGGTTGCTTGCTTGAAGAATTTTATGAGCATTTAACTTTTGATTTCATAATTGCAGTTTGTGTTATTCTTTTGGGTCAGACATCATCCATTCTCATGAAAATGAATGTATCTGCTATGCAGATTTGCGATTAACACAAACCTATGTAGCAGGTAAATATGAATGGGTAAATTGCTTATATAAAGAAGCCAGATTTAAGGTGTCTAGTCAATGGTCAAAGCTGCAAGTTTTTGGAAAGTCGTACTAGTTCTGAACGGGGTTCGAATCCTGAATGAGGCATGGGTAGTGCTTTTGTCCTTAAGGCTTTGGCACCCTTCCTTCCTTGGAAGCTGTGGCCCTGAATTCTGAATTAGGGTAGAGATACTGCTTACAGCCCTATGAGTTGCTCATGATCAAAGGTGTAACTAGCAGTAGTGTAGAAGAGACTTAGTGCGTCTTAGCGAAGTTACGGCACTTTTCGTGGTTGGTTGGACAAAAGTACAGGGCAAAGGCATAATTTTAGATGATCATATACGCAAGAAATAGTGAATACTGGGATTTATATGAAAGCGTACTCGTATCTTAACCGAATGTTCATGTTGCAATGAAGGGGAATAAACAGTTGGATCATGCTGTCAGAGTTGAAAAAGGGTCTAACATTTTGGATCCGGAACCAACCCGGACCCTGCAGTCACATAACTGGACCTACCCGGACAAATTTGCTTTGAGCTATAAATTCGAATATATCATCATCACCATCATTGTCAATCATTATCAATCCATTGTTGGATAAAGTTCTCCCAAAGTTTCTTCCACAGCGGAATGTCTTGAGCCAGTCTCCTCCATGCACCCACCTCCCACGTGGTCTTCTTGTGGGTCTTTTGCTGTCCCTTGAAATCCAGTCTAAACTTTCGGTTGTTCATCGGTGGTCCGTTCTTATAGCAATAAGTCTAGCCCATTGCTCGTTCTTGATAGACGTAGTCTTGGTGGCTCCAATATTTTATGCATTTTTGTGTTAAATACCTCGTCCCTCACTCACCTGTTGCGTGGCACACCTGTCCAAAGGTACTGTGTACGTTTTGAGCTACTTTTCTGGCGTTATCGTCCTTGTATTAGTTCATATTCATCCGTTTTCATATCGTTTGATCCCGTTTGGAAGCTGCCAACATGGCGGCTTCCGATCTTTCCTTATCATTTCTGGGAGTGGCGGATTCACGTCACACTTTCCACGTCCATGGAAGTTGACATACTCTCGTCCTCAGATGTGTCTGCTCAGATGCCTTCCCAACTTCCTAGTATTCCTGCTCCGGTGCATTCACTGGAATTTGCTGCGCTTCCTTCTTCAGCTTCTGCCTCTGCCTCGGTGCCCTCCCTGGGTACTACTGATACTACTGCCTTGTCCTCTGCCTGCGCTTCTCTTCCCTCACATCCTTCTGTGCCTTCCGGCTCCGCACAGACTTTGCTTTCGAGGATGTCATTTGTCTCTACAGTGCAACGAGGCGCTACTTCTATACAGGTCCGCTTCTTCTCAACCTGACGGTCTTTTGCAATCAACACCTATTATTCAGGTATCCAACCACAACGTGAAGGTAACGATGGATGACAATTCGCAGTTTGGCCGTGAGTTCCATAACCTCCTGGATAGAGGTGTGCTCTTTCATGTCTTACCAAATACTCCTTTTCCACGCTACATGGAGGCCCTCTCTGGTCATGTGTCGTCTGCGTCTATTGTCGGAATTTCTCGTAATCCTCGGGTTATCTCAGTGTAGTTCAAGCACAAGGATGATGCTGATTGTTTTCTTGCACACAGGATTTCGATTGAAACAAATCATCTCATCCCTTCGCCTCTTTCCAAGCGTCCGGTGAACATCATGGTCTATCCTGTTCCACAGGAAGTGCCTGATACTGCGCTTCCTCTCCTTGGAATACATACATTGGTGATATCACTTTTAAGTGATATCTCGAATGTATGTATTCCACGATAGCAATAAGCTGGATGCCTTTAGGACCCGCTCTTACCAATACCCTTTCAGGTATTTTACTCTGATCATGATGGCTTCCACTCTTGTCATTTTCCTTATCCACGAGTTCCTCTTTTCATCTTTCCTGGTTACACCAAGCAGACATCTCTCCAGGCTTCTTTCACTTGGCTGCAGTCTTTGTATGTCTTTTTTAGTTAAGACCCACGTCTCTGCTGCGTACGTAAGCACTGGAAGGATGCATTGATTAAACACTTTCCTTTTACGACATAATAGCATTTTGCTCTTTAAAATTGTACTGTTTCTCCCAAAAGTTCTGCAACCAAGTTTTATTAGTCGATTAATTTCTTCAGCAATGTGACCCTCTTTCAATATCTGCTGCCCAAGGTAAATGTAGGAATTGGTTATCTCCGGCTTCCCCATCAATTGATAAATCTTCATTCTTTGTAAAAGCATTGTACTTCAGTTTTGTCTTCTGAAAGTTCATTTTTAATCACATTTCTTTGCCCTTCTGAGCAAGTCCCTGGATCATACTTTGCAGCTCTGAAGAGTTATTTAAAATATATTTTTACTATTCAAAAATAAAACAGAAATAAAACCGGGTCGAAATCAGGCCACGAACGCCTTGGCCCGACCCGTTTGACCTGCAAGAAATTGTTGACCCGTAACCCATTTCCATCTCTGTACGCAGTAGGAATTCTCAGCAACAGAAAATGTTCTAATGCAAAGAAAATGGAAACTGCTTTATCAAGACGGTGATCCTCAAAATGAAGTTGTAACAGGTGCCTTCTCTTTAGGTTAAGTCTGCACTGCTAGTAGGAAAATAAACGCAGAAGAATTAAACAAGCATCTAGGCTGAGTAACAAGTGTTTTACGGTTGAGAAGGCGATATCTATTAAATTCTTAAATGGGTGCAACACAGCAATCCTCTGAGTCTATTCCCCCATTCCTTATGGATAACACGAAGTGATGCCATGGGGACCTAATAATCAGAGGCCAGTTGCTCGACTTAGAGCTGAGGGATGCCATGGGGACCTAATAGTCAGAGGCCAGTTGCTCGACTTAGAGCTGAGGGATGCCATGGGGACCTAATAGTCAGAGGCCAGTTGCTCGACTTAGAGCTGAGGGATGCCATGGGGACCTAATAATCAGAGGCCAGTTGCTCGACTTAGAGCTGAGGGATGCCATGGGGACCTAATAGTCAGAGGCCAGTTGCTCGACTTAGAGCTGAGGGATGCCATGGGGATCTAATAGTCAGAGGCCAGTTGCTCGACTTAGAGCTGAGACCCGGTCCAAGATGAGGCCTGGGCAATGCGCATGGGCCACATCCTGGACCATATGCGAACTGCCTCGTAACGTTCTTCCTTTGGTTCAAAACTGCCTAAATGATGTAACTGTAAAGAAAGTTAACAAAAATAAGTGTAATAAAAATTTAATAAAAAGTAATAAATGCCTAAAACAAGAAAACACATTTTAAATTGCCTTTTAAAAATTTGAAGGTGTTTTCCCCGGGTTTTTTTTTTTTTTTTTTACCAATTCCGTTCACCACTAAGTCCCTTTTTGGCCTTGGAACTACATCCCTAGTAACTACAGTAAGTATTTCTACGCTTGGGACAAACCATATTATATGCCCCTTCTTTTTCAGCTTCAGTGGTCGTTTTCATAGAGATGAAATTAGGGTCAGTAATACCGAGGTCGTTCACCCCCCTCCCATCCCCCTTCCAACCCCCACCCCCCAGAAAAGCGCCAGCTGCTTTAAGTATGATTGTATAAAATCATGTACGCTGCAAGAGATTTTAGGGTAGTAAAACCAGTTTTTTTGGTGCTGATTTCGCGAAAAGTTGTATAAATTAGTACCCATACATACACTCATTGTCATAAAAATCTGCGACCAAGAAGGAGGCGTTGGATTGAAATGAGATTTTAGTAGTGAGATGGTACATACCAAGGACAGAAGTGATTACAACATCACAACAGCAGGAGGATTTCCCGCGAACATACGGTTCACATTCCGTTCAGCGATACTACCGCGTCGGACCGCCTCGTGCTCGGATGCATGCGGTGATACGGTCCGGCATGAAATCAAAGAAACGCCCTATGTCACCCTGGGACAGATTGGCCCATACTTCTTGCAACTGACGGTTTAAATCACGAACACTAGGACATGGAGAAAGCTGGAGTTCCATTTGGTCCCACACGCGCTCGATGGGCGGGAGATTAGGCTACTTGGCAGGCCACCGTAGCGTCGAAGCATGACGTAAACAGTCCTGGAAAACCCAAGCCGTGTGCTGACGGGTGTTATCTTGTTGGGAAATGGCCTCGGGCCGCCCCGCCAGAAAAAGGCAGCACATGGGGCCTCAGGATCTCCTGTACCTAGCGCTGGGCTGTCAACGTCCCTCGGATCACTGCGAGGGAAGTCCGGCTGTCATAAGCGATGGCTTCCCAGACCATGACGCCCGCAGTTCGGGACGTGTGCCGCTGTACAGTGAGGTTGGGATTGTAGCGCAAACCTGCAGTCCCTTCACACTCTGACACGGTGGTCGCCCGTTCCCGTACAGAAGCTGGATTCGTCGCTGAACACTATACGTCGTCAGGCCGTAGCATTGCACGTTGATCGCTGCTGACACCACTGCAATCGACGCCGACGATGGTCAACTTTTAATGGCACGAAACGCAAGGGCCATCGATAGTGCAGATTCGCGTCTGCCAGGCGTCTAGAAATGGTACTGGTGGACACAAAATTCCCTTGTACAGCCGCCACATGTCTCTGGATATCAAACACGGACGTCTGTGCGTGCCGCTCTCACGATCTCATGGTCCTTTCTGCTGGTGGTGTGTCTGGGTCATCCGGAGCCAGTACGCTGTGTCCGGGTGCCTTCCTGTATCCATTGCTCCCAACACGATCGTACCGTACTGTCGGACCGGCGCAAATGGTGTCCGATTCGGAGAGCCATTCTCATCCGATTCGCCCTGCCATTCTCATCCTGACGATACGGCCGCATTCAAACTCCGTCAGTTGCCCGTACGCACATATACGGAAGCTCCTCGGCATGTCTATCGCTCAGGGATCTCACCTCACTCTTACCGTGCACTTCGGCACGAATGTGGAGTCCGCTGCACGGCTCCTGATAAGCCGCAAGTATTGAGATTGCAGCGCCGGTCTTGGACGCTTAAGCAAGCGGAATCGCACGAAACTTTAATCATTTGCATGTCTGCCCTCCCCATAGCTATTCACCTAGTTTCGCGTTAATCGCACGGTTTTTTCTTGGTGCGCGGATTTTTATGACAATGAGTATATGTCGCATGAATTTCGTTTGTGTGGCACAGGATATTTCTCCTCCTCTGCCCTATGTTATGTTCCAGCTATTTAGTATTTATTATGTCAATGAAAGAAGCCGGGTACTTAACTTATTGTACAGATGATTATACGATATCTATGTATTAATCTGATTATCTATGTATTAACTGACTTTTCTGAAATACAACTTAAGACAAAGAGACAATTTAAGACAAAGTGTAAATTTTATAGTGTTTAGGAGTCTTTTTTTTTTTTGTGAAATAATACCAGAAAAAAGGACACTTCACCTTTTAAAGGTAAAGTGTGCTGTTTATAGTAGAAAAAAAAGTAAAAAAAAAAAAGTTCAAAATGACGACGAAAAATGCTTAATTTGGGAAAAGTCCTGCTACCAAAAGAAAAAATAATAACAATAAATAAATAAAATTAAATTAGCTCCAACAGAAGCTAAAATGACTGAATCCCTCGCATTAATGACAGGAAAAAAAAGTTCGTCGTCGCGTAATTTGTTTTATTATGTACGCGATTCGGATTTCTGAGCGTTTGTGGCTCAGTTTCTAAAGGCGTGCGTTACCCTTTGAACCAAACAAAACGAGGGGGGTTCGATTTTGACTGTGGCGGAAGGCCGCCCCGGTGGCGCAGTGGTCTAAGCGATGGCGTCGGGTCATTCGTCCAAAAGGGGTCAGGGTTCGAATCCTGGTGAGGCATGGATGTTGTGTTTGTCTTACGGCACTGGCTCTCTCCCTTCCCTGGAACCAGTGACCCTAAATTAGGGACGGGCGACTGCTTATAGCCCATTGAGTTGCTCACGGTGGTCGTTAAACCTCCAATCAAAAAAAAACCTGTAGCGGAAAAATTATGTGATGTCAGGGCTGAATAATGTAGCGTCTCAGATTTTGCGAAATTCCTGGATGAATACGGAAAAACTTGAAACGGACTTTTCTGAAATAAACGGAATTTCTGACTACGGAAAATCTGTGAAAATACGGAAGTTAAAATAAATGGGGCACTTTTAAAAACGGAAATTTCTGAAAAAGACGGACACCAACCGATAAATTTGCTGCACGTTATTTTCAGAAATTTTCTGTGAATTCATATACCACAAATGTTTAACAGTGTACATGAACCAGGGTAAGCCGCCCCGGTGGCGCAGTGGTCTAAGGCGTTGGCCTCTGATCATTCGTCCGTAAGGGGTCCGGGTTCGAATCCCGTCAGGCATGGGTGTTGTGTTTGTCTTACGGCACTGGCTCTCTCCCTTCCTGGAACCAGTGACCCTAAATTAGGGACGGGCGACTGCTTATAGCCCATTGAGTTGCTCACGGTGGTCGTTAAACCTCCAATCAAAAAAAAAAAAAAAAAGAACCAGGGTAAATCTCTGTGGTTTTAAATGTAATCGTTTTGGAAATACTCGCCAAACCGTCGGTTTTGAAATATCCGTTTCACGAGACAGACGTCTCGTTGATTTCGTTGGACAACGAACGAAGCTGTCCCTCACGTTTTCAACGACAGCTGCAGAAACATGCGAGGACAAGGGGACTTCTCATGGCGAACAGAACAAACAGTCTCAAAAAAAAAAAAAAAAAAAAAAATTACAAAAGCAAATTGTAAGTCTAGTGGAAGGGTCCCTGCGATACTGGGTGGGAAATTTCTATTGAACGATTGTCGCGGAATTTTGACCCTTCAAACTAAAACACACAGCAAACACCCTCCGCAACTGTGAAAGCAGCTATTTTGAAATGCATGCCGCTGGCGGTCGCGGTTACGGAATTCGGTGCTATGGCACTACGTGAGGTACAATTTGTAATGTTTTGCTACAGATAAACGCCTCAAAAAACTCTGTAAGTACTCTGAATAAATTTCTATACGCTTTCAAAGTTGTAATGCCCTTTTTTTTTACGCTTTCCAACCGCAGGTTGAAAAAGCCTATATGCTCCGGCTTTGTCTGTCTGTCTTGTCTGTCTGCTCGATAACTCGCGTAAAAATGGCTCGATTTCGATTAAATTTTAATGTGGTAGGGGATTTACCTGGGGACGAACCCTGTTGAAAATGGGCGAAATGGGATCAAAGGCCAAGACATAGGAGCGGGGTCCATTCCATTGCCCTTATGCATCATAACGTGCGTAAAAATGGTTCGATTTTGATGAAATTTTAGTATGTGGTAGGGGACCACCTGGGGACGAACCCTGTTGAAAATGGGGTTAAAGGGCAGGACATAAGAACCGGATCCATTCCATTGCCCTTATGCGTCATAACTTACGTAAAAATGCTTCGATTGCGACAAATCTTTATCATGTTGTTCCGGACATATACTGAGCCAGTTCTGTTTAATATCATGGAAATGGGGTCAAAGGTCAGGGCACAGGAGCCAGATTTATTCCACAGCCATTATCCTTATAACTTGAGTAATGATTTCTGGTATGTTGGAAAGCGTATCATAATCAACGCATTGCATGATTTTACTAACTTGTTACACTTTTCAACCATAGGTTGAAGAAGCGTATATGCTCCAGCTTTGTCAGTCAGTTTGCCCGTCCGTCCGCGCGATAACTCGCGTAAAAATAGTTCAATTTCAAATAAATTTTAGTGTGTGGTAGGGAAAAAATGGTTCGATTTCGATTAAATTTTAGTATGTGGTTAGGGATTACCTGGGGACGAACCCTGTTGAAAATGGGCGAAATGGGATCAAAGGCCAAGACATAGGACCGGGATCCATTCCATTGCCCTTATGCGTCATTGGAAACCTGGGAACAAACCCTGTTGAAAATTGGCAAAATGGGGTCAAAGGTCAAGACATAGGAGCAGGATCCATTCAATTGCCCTTAGCATCATAACTTGGGTAAAAATGATTCGATTTCGATGAAATTTTAGTATCTGGTAGGGATCCACCTGGAGACGAACCCTATCGAAAATGGGCGAAATGGTGTCAAAGGTCAGGACATATCAGCGGAATTCATTGCGTTGCCCTTATGCGTAATAACGCGCGTAACAATGGTTCGATTTCAATGAAATTTTAGTATGTGGTTGGTGATCACTGGGGACGAACCGTGTTGAAAATGGGCGAAATGGTGTCAAAGGTCAAGACATAGGAGCGGGATCCATTCCATTTCCCTTATGCGTCATAGCGTCCGTAAAAATGGTTCGATTTCGATAAAATTTTAGTATGTGGTAGGGGACCACCTGGGGACGAACCCTGTTGAAAATGGGGTTAAAGGGCAGGACATAGGAATGGGATCCATTCCAGTGCCCTTATGCAGTCTCATAACTTACGTAAAAATTATTCTATTGCGACAAAACTTCGGTATGTTGTTCCGAAGGTATACTGAACCAATTCTGTTTAATATATCATCGAAATGGGGTCAAAGGTCAGGAGAGCGAGATTTTTTTCCACAGCCATATCCTCATAACCTGAGTAATAACTTAAGTAATGATTTCTGGTATGCTGGAAAGCGTATCATAATCAATGCATTGCATGATTCTACTAACTTGTTGAATCATTCTGTATATGCATATGCAGGGACCAACTTTGACCTCTGGCGACCCTGAAACAGGAAATTTTAGTGACCCTCCTCCATCATGTGCTATATGCATAAAGAGGAAGTTACGGGTGATACAGCTCAAAAATAGGATAATAAAAGATGTCCCTTGAGTTGTGACGAACGTTTAATTTTTATATTCATTTGTTTTAAAGATTTAGTTCAGTTTTAATTAACGTATATAAACATTTCTCACCTACTTTTTTTTTTTTTCGTTTCGAAGTTTAACGACCTCGATGAGCAACTCATAAGGCTATTAGCAGTCGCCCTGTCCCAATTTAGGGTAACTGATTCAACGAATGGGGCACCGCCGGCGTCATAAGACAAACACACAACACATGCGGTATCGGGACCCGAATCTGTGTTCTCTTTGGACAAATGATTAAAAAGTCTCAGACAACTCGGACACCCAGACTGCTGTTATCAATTAAAACTCTTACATAAAACACATTATGTGTTTCAGAAACCATATATTTACTAAAATGATAAATGTAAGAGCAGGAAACCATCGACACTGTCTCACTGGTAACACAGATTGTTAGTTCATACAACAGCAGTTTGCGGAATTGAACACACACACACACACACACATGTGTATGTTCAGATTTGTTTTATTCTTAATGCTAATTTCTATAAATAGGAATTCACATAATTACGAACGACTACTAAATTAAAATAACCTTGATATGTCATAATTAAGTAATTAAATTCCTCAGCAATTAACTTTGTTGTGCGCAACATTGTTTGTTGCGTATGTGTAATTCGGAAGTAAAGTAGAAACAAATTTATGGCTACAACACGATATAATACATTAATATGTATTTTATTTTGACCCGTTAATAGGCGTAAAAATTATAAAATTACAAAACATTTGCATGCTTTCGTGCCAACGGGCAGCTTCTTCAGGCTGATGAATATAAACAGTTAACAGAACAGATTAAGAATTTATAGCATTGATAGAGGCCAATGTCTGAGGCGGAAGACGGAACAAATTTGACACTGACAAAGGAAAATGACAATGGCGAAAGTAGAAATGCTATGTATCTATGGCATAGACAAAGGCATATGCTGAAATATGTCAAAGACGATTGTCCGCAGCGGAAGTAGAAACACGTTTATGCCAAAGGAAGAAGTAGAAACATATGCTAACTTCCGCCTTTGTCTATACAATATTGAATGCCTATGGTATAAACAGGCGAATGTATAAGACGGAAGAAGAAACATGCTTATGGCACTGACAAAGCATATGCTGAAATGTGTCTATGATATTGACAAAGGCGAATGTGTCTAATACAGAAGTAGAAGCATGTTTATGCCGAAGGCGGTAGCAGAAACATATCTACTGTATAGACAAAGGGGGAAGTTAAAACATGTCGATGGTACAGACAAAGTCCCATGACCGAAACTAATGAAGAAACATGTTATGGCATTGGCAAAAGCAAATGTCTAGGACGAAAGTGGAACCATTCCTACGATGTAAACAAAGGCGAATGTCTAAGACCGAAGTAGAACCATTCCTACGATGTAAACAAAGGCGAGTGTCCAAGACCGAAGTAGAAATGTGATTATGGCCCTGACAAATGTAGAAATATAACGTGGAAGTAGAAACAGATCTGTCGTATAGCGAAAGGCAGAAGTCAAAACATGTCCATAATTTAGAAAAACTCAAATCTTTTAAGACTGAAGTAAAAACAGGCTTATGGCATTGACAAAGGCAAATGATACGAAAGTAGAATCGTGTCTGTGATGCTGACAAAAACTAATATCTAATCCGGAAATACAAACATATCTATAGTACAGACAAACACGGAAGTTAAAACATTTCTACGATGTAGACAAAGGCGCATGTCTGAGGCAAAACCAGAAACGCTTCTACGCCATAAACAAAGGCGAGTGAAGAAATATATCTGAAGCGATGCTATCCAGACCAAAAATAAATCAATGAATCATATGAAATTCGGGGAACTTCTTGCCGAATTAATGGTCGAAAGGAAATTAAGAAACGAAAAAGAAGTTTTTGTGAAATTTTGAAACCGATTGTGGTAAACAGGACAAAAATTTTCGAAGCGCTTCTTTAATTGGTAATCACTAAAATAATTACGGTAAAGAACATTTTGTCGAGTGGGAATTTATTATCTACTGATACACATTTTCTCCTTTCTGTTGATTCATGCCCCAGTTGTGGCAAGGGAAATTAAAGCTGCCTTGTTTTGAGAGAGATTTTGAAAAGCGATTGTAACAACTTCGAAAGATTTTTGGACCTAGCATACTTAGTATATCCCAAGAGAAAGGCAGACATAAAGGTTTAGAGTTGTTTCGCCTACGTGAAATTGAATTCTATGCATAAGGAAAGAGACAGTTCATACTTTTTCTCCCCCAAAATAACCAAGCTTATTGAATATGCATTACTCTTGGTTCATTTTCCAATTATTTGCAATTTAAAATTCTGCGAAAGAATGAAAATGATGTATTTTTCCGAAGATATGAGAAATTTGATATGATTTGCGTTTGAACTAAGGAAACGTCCTTTCTTTTTTTAATTTGCCAGTAAACTGTCTTTTACTTTAATCAATAAAACTGCAAGGCTTTTTTTTTTTTTTTGTATGCGTAATGTTGTTGTTATAACATCGTTCATCTTATTAGGTGCGCAACTTAATTCTCGGCCAGAGGCACGACACGTTGACAGCAACTTATAGCAAATCGAATGCCTACCTAATCAGGGAAGTAATCCCCGTCTTGTTGGATACACTTGAGCCATCGGTCAGGGAGCTGCCGAATGCCACTGCGGAAAAAAGAGGGCTGTTACCAGTTGATAAAGTCATCAATACTTGTGTGGACCTCCTCGACAGAAGTGAAGTGCATATCACCCAGGAGATGTTGCAGGGAGCGAAAGAGGTGATAATCCCACGAGGCGAAGTCTGAAGAATACGCCGATTGGGACAAAATCTCCCATCCCAGGTCGGTGATCGTGTTTAAAGTCGTTTTCGCTGTGTGATGACGCGCGTTATCCTGAAGCAACAGGACCGACCTTCTGCCCTTGCCGGATGTATGGTCTTTTCGCCTCCATTGCGTCGCTCACACGAATGAGTTGCTGACAAACACGCTCACTATTGACGATTTCACCAGGTTTGAGCAACTCATAGTGTACGACACCGCGCTGATCCCACCATATGCACAGCAACAACTTCCTGGCATGGATATTCGGTTTGGCGGTACTGGTTTTAGGCTTACCTGGATAAACCTACGATTTGCGCCGCTTAGGATTATCGTAGAGAATCCACTTCTCATCACAGGTCAAAATCTTGTGGAGGAGATCCTTCTTGAATCTGGAGAGAAAGTACACAGCAACATCGTAGCGCCAAGACTTGTTTGCAGCTGTGAGTTGGTAGGGAGCCCAAAGGCCCTTCTTTTGAATCTGTCCAAGCTTGTGCAGGCGGTTTGCCGTGTTACTCCGAGTTCCTGTGCCAGCTTTGTTCCAGTTCCTCATCATCAACTTTATGTTGCTGTCCCGGACGTTCTGCATCACGGAGATCGAAATTTCTCTGCTTAAACCGCTGAAACCACTTTTTACACGTACTGTAGGACACAGCAGCCTCACCCAAAGCAGCACAGATCATTTGCTCGGCTTCCACGGCACTTTTGTTCAGCTGAAACGCGAACAGGAGGCAGTGCCTCAAATGTTCCTTCTCGAACGACATTGCTTTCACCGTCAACTTTCGTCCCTTCTGTCACTACAGCTGTGAGCGGTTACTGTTGCCTGGAAAGCTGTTTGATGGCGCTGCAATAAACCATCATCGAACGCAGCTATTTGCATTTGCCGACGTTCTACGATCGCTTGCAGTTAGGGGTCGAGAATTAAGTTGCACACCTAATAGACACAATAAAGTTTTACTCTAATCAATAGTACTTTACACTCAGTAAACAAAACATTAGGGATAGAGGCGATAGGCAGTTGACATGGGCAGCCACTGCGCAACTTGAAACAGATCCAAACCGAACGCAGGCGATATATAGGCAGACAGCAAAGTTTCTCACAGTGTATCGCAATCGACAAATATGGGTAAACGTAGTGATCTGAGCGACTTTGAACATGGATACATTGTCCGCGCAAGACAATCGTTCAAGTAGCAAGAACACTAGGGTTCCTGAGGACAACCGTATTAGGGATATACCATCGACGGACGTACCAGCGCCCAGAGAGCAAGCTTTGGTCTACCGCATACCATTGCGGAATTGGTAACTGATAAAAAATATACCCAGGCTTGATCCGGACAAATATGTTTTGAGCTATAAACTAGAATATGTCATCATCATCATTGTCGATCATTATCAATCCACTGCTAGATGAAGGTCTCCCAAGTTTCTTTCACAACGGACTGTCTTTGGTCAGTCTCCCCCATCCACCCATCTCCCATGTGGTCTTTTTCTCGGGTCTTTTCCTGTCCTTTAGAATCCAGTCTAAAATTTCGGTTGTTCATCGGTGGCCCGTTCTCCTGACAATATGTCTTGCTCATTGCCATTTCAGGGATTTTACTCTGATCGTGGTGCCTTCCACTTTTGTTATTTTTCTTATCCACGAGTTCCTCTTTTTACCTTTCTTGTTATTGTTACCCCATGCTTCTTTCAGTTGTCTACAGTCTTTCTACGTCTTTTTTAGATAAAGTCCACGTCTCCCTTCTGTACGTAAGCACTGGAAGGATGCATTGATTAAACACTTTTCTTTTAAGACATAATGGCATATTGCTCTTAAAAGTTGTACTGTTTCTTCCAAAAGCTCCCTAACTAAGTTTTATACTCCAAGAAAGCCTCCAAATTACCGCCTGGCCCTCAGATCCCAAAACTATTTGGTAGACTTAAACACCACAAGCCCGGCAATTCAATGAGACCGATTGTTTCCAGAAGGTGAGCACCGACCTACCACTTGATTAAACACTTTTTTAAAGACTTTTCTCCAGTCCAGATTCCTGACTGGTCATCTACCTGAATCGAACTTTGTATTAAACTCTACTTTAGGTTTCATCACGAAAACCAAGCAACTCATTCTTCAACAACATGGTATTATCGGTAGTTTCGACATGGTATCCCTTTATTCATCAGTCCCCGTGCCGGAAGCCATCAGAAAGTTGAAAAAGGCTGTTTCTAACTCATCAGTTCATTCGCAAGAGTCTTGTCTGAGCATCTTCAAATTAATGGACTTGGTCTCAAATTCTAGCAACTTCAGTTTCCAAGGGCACGTTTATAAGCAAGTAAATGGCACTCCGATGGGATCTTCGCTTTCAGCCGTTCTCGCAGAAGCAATACTTCGCCCCATTGAGCAACATATATTCACTAACATCACCCCAAGGCCTACCACCTGGCTGCGATATGCGGACGACGTATTTTTCATATGGCTTCACGAAAAGGAGACTATCCCATCTTTTCTCGATAAAGTCAATTACATACATCCTACGATCAGTTTCACTATGGAGCTTGAGCGCAGTGGCACCTTACCTTATCTCGACGTCTTAGTGAGAAAATCACATGACAATCGCTTTCGTACGTAAGTCTATTATAAACCCCCCTCCGTTTCCAACTTGATGCTCCGTAGTTCATTCTGTCCTGATGGTTACAAGACGGTCTTCTTCCGTTCTCGAATTAGAAGAGCCTTCGCCGTCTCCTCAGATGTTCGTTCTAGAGATTCGGAACTAGAAAACATCGTCGAATTGGCCACTGAGGCAAGATATACGTCGAACTAGATGCATAACTATATCGAAAAAGCCAGAACCAGCCGTGTCAATATTTCTATGCCGCAACTTCGCTACCTGGGCTCTATTTCCTACATACCAAAAGTTTCTTATCAACTCAAAAACCCGGTCAGGAGGATGAGCTTCGGTGTTGGCTTAAGGTCTCCGGCATCTTTGCATACGATGCTTAAGAGAAATATTGACAAGCCTCCTCTTCTCAATGAGGCAGGTGTTTATGCAATCCCACTACAATATCCGGACGGCTCCAGGCGATACTACATCGGAATGACCAAACGTTCGTTTGGAATTGGAATCAACGAACATAAAAGGAATACAAAAGACGGTAAAATAACCACTGCCCTATCAAGAGAGGTCAAGTTCAAGTCCGCTGATCCTACGCGGAATGATATCAAGAAATTAGTTTCATACTCCACACTTATATCTACTGCCATTCGCGAAACCTTGGAAATCTTGACCAGCAGCGAGGCTTGCAATGATAGCGTCTCTCTCGAGTTGCCACGCACTTGAAATCAATTCTTCAAATAATGCCGTGTTTTCTACCACAGTACCGTGCGCCCAACCAACGTGACCTCGTTTCTTCGAATGTCTGATCACATTTGCGCCTAATAATTTATTGTCTAGTCAAGTCACCGCGTTCAAATTGTTGAAGTGTTCCATTATCCAGTTTGCAGTTAGCTGTCTGCTTTCCTTGAAAAAGCCATCTGGTTGATGTGCGAAAGCTTGGAAACTTTTATTTATATTCTACGCCAAGAAATTCGGACCACTATTACTATTTTCAGTGATGAAATAATTTTGGGCGATAGTTTAGTAAAATATATTTTTGAGTACCAATGAAATTAGTTATTGTGGCGTCACTTCGTGGGGCACTATAGCGCAGCAGAAAGAAGAGGCCTTGAAACGAACGGCTGTCACTGAAGTCATGTGACCAACTGAGTCCCAACTCCCAGCTACCGTGTACGCGTCTTCTAAGCTATCAGTATTGTGCTGAATCGGAAGGGTGACAGAGTAGCGGGAGAATTTCATAAAACGTGCGCTGTGATGGAAACTCCGAAGGTTGTGTTGCAATATGAATGAAATGTGCTAATATTTAGTTCACAAATGACTTTGAAAGTGTTACACAAAATGAAGTAAATGCTAATGTTTAAACGCAACTGGCAAAGTATTTGCGAAGTTTTCGCTTAGAATTCCAGCTGATGGGAACTTTGAAATTTGTCGTAAGAAATAAATGAAAGGTGCTGTTGTTTTGTTGACAAATTACTTAAAAAGTTGTGGTACGAAATGCGAATATTTTAATGTTTTTGATGGCATATTGGATGTCTGCATCGATTCCAAAATGGCGGCTTATTTACAATTTTCGTTTCTCTCCTGGTAAACTTCATGTTGGATTTTTGCGTAACTTTTTTCAATTTCCTTCTATTTTTATTGAACGACTTTGCTCCGCCGCTATTTCAGAGGTTCTGGCGTATATACCCCTAATGTTAACATTACTGATGTGTCGTGTCAGTGTGTTCTTTATTATTTATGGATTACTCAAGGAAGAAGACTTTTAAGTACTGTTCTGCATTTCTTTTGCTTGACTTGAACACATTTTCTAAGTTGTTTTTTTTTTACTGTCTTTATTTCTTTTGAAGGGCGGACTTTTGTCGTTTTAACTTATAGCACTTAGTAAATCTTCCTCATAGCCGTTTGTACCATTAAGGAAAACAAAAGCGGTGCAAAAAACATTTCCGTAAGATGTATGCATTTTACGGAAATGCTAAACCATTGAACAACTAAGATAGCTTTACCAACAAAACATATGCATAACAAATTCTTTTTTCAATGTGTATATAATTAACTAAACTTTGCACTTTATAATTACTTAAGACAGAAAAGAAATCTTACCTGTATATCAGTAGCAAGTAATTTTTTTTTTCAAAAACGCTTTATTTTTTTCTGTTGCAGTGGTAAATGGACGTTATACGTTTTTACGAGAGGTAATTCTTTTTTTTTTTGGAAAGAAAATCACAATAATAAATAAAAATAATAAAATATGAACAACTTCACAGCAATACGCTAACGGACTAATGGCATTCATGACTTTAGAGCAGGGAAGCTGAGACCCTTTTGGTCACATGACTAAATCGTTTCAGGGCCTCTTCTTTCCAGTGGGCTATGATAGGACACATAGCTCACTGGAAAGAAGAGGCCCTGAAACGATTTAGTCATGTGACCAAAAGGGTCTCAGCTTCCCTGCTCTAAAGTCATGAATGCCATTAGTCCGTTAGCGTATTGCTGTGAAGTTGTTCATATTTTATTAACTTTATTAATTACTAGCTTTACTACCCGGCTTTGCCTGGGATTTAGGATTATTAATTTCATATTCCCTTATATGTCACTGAAAAAAATCGGGAAAAAGAATTGATGCTTGCAAGAAAGAAAAAACCTGATTTCAAAAATTTTGGTCATTACAAATTATTTATTCATAATGTGATTATTTCAGCACTTGGCCGTACATTGCTGTCACAAATATTTGTCGACAATTAAAGCAACGAAATGTACAGAATGTATGGAATCTGTAGAATCAAACGGACCGTTACGAATTATTTGTCACGCGTCCAGGAGACACAGCATTAAAAAAATTCGTTAACAATTTGTTATCGACGATCAAATGCATCACGTGCTTTCTTTTTCAGACGTCTTTGAGTGGCGAATCTCTGGGGTAAAAAAGTTAAAAACGTATCTTTGTTTCTGCGTATATATTTCTGCTTACCGATGAATTAAAAATTGCATGCTTATTTTAAAAAGTTTTGACCGGATTCCGGTGAAATTTTGAGGCACCCTTCTTATTACCAATTCATGGTGTTGATAAAATTTCAGCCTGTTTCGTTAAGATTTCGCAAAGTTCGGTTTTGCATTATTTTGTGCACAGTTCTTAAAGAATAGGAACACCTGTGGATGTGCCGCGGCGATGAATGCAGTCACGTGCTTTCAGATTTCGAACAAGTGTTTCAGACGTCTTTGAGGGGCGAATCTGTGGGATAAAAAAAGTTAAAAACGTACCTTTGCGAATATTTTATGAAACTGGCTGAAATTTTAATGAACATCATAAATTGTTAATAAGAACATGAACTCCAAATTTCGCCTGAATCGGTAAATAACTTTTTTTCATAAGCCGTAAAAATTTTATTAACCGTTTCTGCGTATATATTTCTGTTTACCGATGAATTAAAAATTCCGTGCCTATTTTAAAAAGTTTTGACCAGATTCCGGTGAAATTTTGTTGGTCTCCTCTTATTACCAATTCATGGTGTTGATAAAAATTTCAGCCCGTTCCGTTAAGATTTCGGTAAGTTCGTTTTTGCATTTTTTTATGCACAGTTCTCAAAGAATAGAACACCTGTGGATGTGCGGCAGCGATGAATGCAGTCACGTGCTTTCAGATTTGGACCAGGATAACGATGACGTAGCAAACGAAGCTGACAGTATTTATTAGCTTATTAATTAATTAATAACTCGCGAACAGAACAACGCAGAGATCTTAAAATAGTTGAGTTGACGTAGAAATTCCAGTAAAAATAAGCTATGCAAATTTCATGATGCTACAGTTCGGCGTTCGAGAGTTTTTGCTGCTTCAGACCAACATACGTTTTGTGTTTTATAAATAAGATTGTGATTTTTTCCAAAGAAAAACGATTTAACACTCGTAATAACATATAATGTTTATTTACCACTACAACAGAAGAAAATTTTAGAGCTTTTGAAAAAAAAAAATAATTATTTACTTTTACTAGCTGGTTTCTGCTGTTACTGATATACAAGTGAGATTTCTTTTCTGTCTTAAGTAATATAACGTACAAAGTTTATCTATTGATATATACATTGAAAAAAGAATTTGTTTTGCATGTTTTGTTGGTAAAACCATCTCAGTTGTTTAACGATTTAGCATTTCCGACCGCTTTTGTTTTCGTTAGTGGTAGATTTGCTAAGTGCTAGAAGTTCAAACGACAAAAGTCCGCCCTTCCAAAAAATAACGACAGTAAAAAAAACCCGCGGGAAATATGTTCAAGTCAAGCTAAAGAAAAGTCTTCTTCCTTGAGTAATCCATGAATAAGGAACACACTGACACCGCACACCGGTAATGTTAACATTACGGGTAGCCAGAATCAAAAATACCGTCGCCGGAACCTTCGAAATAGCGGCGGAGCTGTTCTTCAATAAAAATAGAAGAAAATAAAAAAAGTTCCGCAAAAATCCAACAGGGAGTTCACAGGAGCGAAACAAAAATTGTAAAGAAGTCGCCATCTTGGAATCGATGCAGACATTCAATATGCCTTCAAAGACATTAAAATATTCGCATTTCGTGCCACAACTTTTTAAGTTATTTGATAACAAAACAACAGCATATTCTTTTTTTTTTTTTGTTGTGCGGCAAATTTCAAAGTTCCCATCAGCTAGAATTCTAAGCGAAAACTTCGCAAATACTTTGTCAGTTTCGTTTAAACATTAGCATTTCCTTCATTTTGTGTAAAACTTTCAAAGTGATTTGTGAACTAAATATTAGCACACTTTATTCATATTGCAACACAACCTTCAAAGTTTCCATCGCCTCCCCGGTGGCGCAGTGGTCTAAGCGATGGCCTCTGATCATTCGTCCAAAAGGGGTCTGGGTTCGAATCCCGGTGAGGCATGGATGTTGTGTTTGTCTTACGGCACTGGTTCTCTCTCTTCCCTGGAACCAGTGACCCTAAATTAGGGACGGGCGACTGCTTATAGCCCATTGAATTGCTTATGGTGGTCGTTAAACTTTCCAATAAAAAAAAAGGAAAAATTTCCATCAGCACACGTTTTATGAAATTCTCCCGCTATTGTCACCCTTCCGATTGAGCCCATTAGCACATTCCTGATAGCTGACACGACACACACAGTAGTTGGGAGCTGGAGCTCAGTTTGGTCACATGACCTCAGTGACAGCAGTTTGTTTCAGCGCGTCTTCTTTACAGTGGGGTATGATGGCAAAGCAAGCTGCACGATTAGATTTTAACGATGGTTTCTCCTACAATGGTTAAATGCTTTAAAAGATAACAAAATAATTAAAATTTAGTGAATTCGAATTTTAACAAATAGGGCTTAGAGTTGCATCATTCCCTGCTAACCTCTGTGTGCGTAGCAAATTTCAAGTCCCTGCGTTTAGTAGTTTCCTCTCAAGGCAACCGACAGATAGGTATTGTACTTTTATTATTATTAATATGGATATATCTGCGGAAAACACTCTGAGCTTGTGCACCATTATACTACCATCAGGCTCAAGCAACTAGAATCTTTAGATTATTACACTTCAGTCATCTGAGTTTGCTTCGTGTGTGGCAGATACGTCACGAGCATCCATCTGAGTTGTGATAAAACCACAGAGAAGAGAGGTACAGAGTGTGCACTCTAGAAGATCGTAAAGGAAATTCTCCACTTTGTCCGATGGCAACAGCATAATGTTAAACTCACATAGACGTTGACGGCCCCACGGCCTGTTAATGAGAACTAAAAGTGACGTCACAACTACGCTCCTCCCACTTGTTTACAAATGTCTCTCTCGACTTTCCTTCCCTGCGAGAGCCGCCATTTTCCTTACTTCCCGAGTTGGTTAGGTTCACTGTAGCGTGATTAACCGAGGAATTTCGCGGTAGGTGTAACGGAATTAGGCGTATATTCTTAATCGTAAGAACAGCACTTTGCAGTCGGGAATTATACTGAGAAATAAAGTACTAACTCTGACTTAAAAGAAACTAATAAATCTGTAGCAGCTTTCGTTCTCAAAATGCAGACCTTCGTCAACGCAAAATACTACTGCCGGAATTTGAAAATAAACAACGGAAAAATATCAAAGCAATGGCAAATAAAAAGTAACGAACTGACATAATTGTATCACGAATCAAACATCTGTAAACATCTGCCCGAAGGATCAAATGGAATTATGAAAAATAAAATACAGTAAGGGCTCTACTCTGATATAAATTTTACTTATATCGATTTTTAACAGTTAAAAAATAGACAAAGATTTCCTACATATAAAATATGAAATAATTATCCGCCGAAAGTAACTTCTACGAAATAACGAAAAGCGTTGTTATAATCACAGAATCACACAGTGGTAACGGTAGTAATAACAAGCAAAGTAACCAATTTCGAATTATGAGCGTTACAGTAGGGACGTTACGTCAGAGAGCACGAGGGGTTTAGTTCCATAAAGCGCCGACGGTGCTCTGCTATCGTTCTTTTTCCCCGCCCACCAATTTCCACAACTCTGGCTTGTGCACGCTCTGTCTCTCCATTCTCTGTGGATAAAACTCTGGTATCTTATGTCCTTATGTTGTAGTACACTTGAGAATGGACCGGTGGCCGGTTTGAAAGATCTAGTGTAATTAATAAATAGGAACTGCACGCCAATTATACTAAAATTAGTATAAATATACTAATAATCCGAATTTCTTGGCGTAGAATAGGAATAAAAGCTTCCAAGCTTTCGCACGTCAACCAGGTGGCTTTTTTCAAATAAGATAGACTGCAAACAGAATAATAGAACGCCTCAACAATTTAAACGCGGTGACTTGACTTGACAATACACGAAGAGATGCAAATGTAATTATACAATTAAAACCACGAGGCATCATGTTCGTTTTGCACGCGGAATCCTTGGAATGACAGCGTCTCGCTAGAGTTACCACGAATTTGGAACCAATTCTTCAAATAGTGAATGCCTGAAGTTGTTGAAGAAATTCGTGCCAATAACACTAATTGCTGGAATGCCGTCGTTGCATGATATAAGGTGAAATTCAAATTTAACGATGAGAAATTACTTTTATTTACACCGAATCAAAAGTTGAAAGTCAAAATCACATCACTAGATATTTCGTGCTGGCTCCCAGCACATCCTCAGGTGAATTCTAAAACAGGTATTGTAAAAATTTGAAAACGAGTCCACCGTGGAACGTCGCTTTTTTTATATACATCGCGTTCAGTTAATTTCGAACAAGAAGAAGCAAATAAACCAGTAACTCGAACTTTATTTCGGAACTCACCCAATAACAATTAAGACACAACAATTATAAGTCAGAGTATGGTGACGTTTTTTGAAGTCATTCGGGAGCTGAACGCGATGTATATAAACAAAAGCGACGTTCCAAGGTGGATTATTTTTCAAATTTTTACAATACCTGTTTTAGAATTTACCTGAGGATGTGCTGGGAGCTAGCACGAAAGATCTAGTGATGTGATTTTGGCTTTCAACTGTTGATTCAGTGTAAATAAAAGTCATTTTTCATCGTTAAATTTGAGTTTCATCTTACATCGTGCAACGACGGCGTTCTAGCAATTAGTGAAAGCCTATTGTTTTTCTTCCGAGGATTCCGCGTGCAACACGAACACGATGTTTCATGTTTTTAATTGTATAATTACATTTGCATCTCTCCGCTATTGTCAAGTCAAGTCACCGCGTTTAAATTGTTGAAGCGTTCTAATATCCAGTTTGCAGTCTACTGTCTACCTTCCTTGAAAAAAGCCATCTGGTTGATGTGCGAAAGCTTGGAAACTTTGATTCCTATTCTACGCCAAGATATTCGGATTACTAGTATATTTATACTATTTTTAGATCTAGTGTAATTTTTATCTAGTTTAATTTTACAGTTGTATTAGTTTTAACTTACCTCAAGTTTTTTAATCGTGTATAGACAGCAAGGTATACTGATTGGATTAATCGAATGTTTAAAAGAAGAAATAATTCTGAGCTATTCGAGACATCCTTAAACGGTTTCTGTTTGTGCTCTGTCTGAACACTAGTAGTTCGGTATTTCCACGTGAAAGGAAATTTTCCCATGATAAAATAGCCAGTCGATAGAAAAATAAAAAGTCTTCCTCCTAATGATAAAAATAAACGATCATGCTATTAATTATGGAATCGTGTGCAAATTTGGCATAAAGAAAATTATTCTGCTCAATGTTCATCTGAAGGGCAATCACACGATTTTTAATCATAAACCACAATATCTAAAACCGCTGGTGCAAATCCGAATCCTATCATTATCAGCCTCGCCCTCTCCGGACGGTCTTCGCAGTGGGCCGGGAGAAAGCGCAGTGTAATCAAGCATAATATTAAGCATACGCCTGCGTGCTTTATTCAGAGAATTTACTGGTGAGCAGCTTATTTTCCATGCACCACAAATTAAACATAAGGTAAGGTGAGCCAAGCATCAAGTATAAAAATGCACACCACCGTGAAGACTGATTTATTGCAAATTACCCAAAATATGACAAACTGCTGGCACTTCAATACCCGAACACAGCTGCTCCACCGTCGAAGGTAATTGTTACGCAACATATGTTTCTAACAATCAACTCACATAATGCACAACATCATCATCAGAGACTTTCTCGGCTTCATGAAGGAAGATGTCGGCTGGCAGGCGTGAACAAACTCAATTCATCGTGAAAATCTTCCAAGTCGACAAACCACTCACTCTGCCGTGATGGATCCTCAACTACATCAATTCCGAGTGATTGGACACAAGCTTCCATTAGCAGGGTTTTGCTACGAGTTGCGCTTTCTCCCCTTAAATGGAAAGAAAAAAGAAATGGCGATTTTTTAATGGCGTTTTAACTGGACTAATGGAGCTTCTTTCTCGGATCGAACTCAGTGGCTCGAAAATAAAAATTTATCGCCCTTTTTTAATACTCATCTATATGCCTTGTGGAGTCATTCATTCATTTCTTTCGTTATGCGAAGTAATTTTGCCACTTTTTTTGGCGTATTTTTCCTTAAAGTACTGCTCCTCTTTTAAAATATTTCATCCTAAGTGGCAATCGGCTGGAATTTATCTCGTAACTCACTGCGCTAGCGGAAACCAAACTGCAACAACAAATGAACTCTTAACACCTGCGTTAACTCCAAGTTCTGAAAATATTTAATAAAATTTTGTTCCTAAAAGCGGGGGTTTTTTTTGTTCTTTTTAGCGAGGGGGATGGTTTTCTGAAATCAATGAGTACCTAAAGAGCTTTTACGTCCTTAACTTTGATCTCCAACTAGAACGACAGATCGTTCAGAATTACGGGGAAATTAAAGACCAGAGCTAATTAATATTTAGTAGAACCGTAGATCATTCAGAATTACAGACCAGAACTAATTAATGATTACTAGAGACGCAGGCTGTCGGAGTAGTTAGAGACCAGAACTAATTAATAGTTACGAGCTTTTTTTTTTTTTTTATCTCGAATTATGACTCTTACTGAAATCATATTTGCTCTGCTGATGCCTTTACGTTAATTAGCCGTTTAAGTTATGGATGCTGATGTACCTAACTTAGAGTTCTTGGGAAGGATGCCAGTATAATATTACAAAAACATTTAATTCACATTTGACAGTGTTTACTGGAACAGGCTGGCCGCGGGTAGCTTGGTGGTCAGCGTTCGTGACTGCCAAGGAGGTTCGATCCCAGGCAGGTACGAACGCTCGAACCACCAAATATCCGCCGTGCTTCGGATGGGTATGTTAGACCGTCGGGTCCCCGGGTACTGGCCCCCTGGTAATTAATAAGGGCGTCTTCCTCCCCCTTTCTATACTTCGCTTCCGTGTAACTTTCCTATCGAGCACTCCAGCCCAAATCTCCTAGCTTCCTATTTCTAAGGGTTGTTTAAGACCTGGGGTCAGATACTCCCTTCCTAAAAATGCTCTACATATGATCTGATCAGGAACAGGCTGGAATTACTTAATTCATTAGGCTCCTGATATTTTACCTCAATGACAAATCTTATCCCATCTTGAACCCTTATGATATTAGGAATCCCAGTTTAAACCCACGTGACATTTTTTCACCATTTTTTAATTCGTTATGAGTTCTCGTGAAAACGGGGAAATGTGCAATTAGTTGTAAGACCGCTCACTTTGTGTGTGTGTTTTTTTTTTTTTGACATTTTTTAAAAATTTAAATATTCAATGCGGCAATTAAGAAGTCAGACTGAATTTTTTTTTAAATGGAAAAGCATGAAAACTTACGTGAATATATTTTGCTGGAAGTACATCTATTTTGCGTTAATACAAGAATTGGCACGATCAGTCCACGAAAGGAAGAACTTGCAGAGGTTATCGAGGAAACATCTGATGTCATAGTTCTTATGTTTTCAATGTCTTATAAAGCTTTTCTTTTAAAGACAGCTTTAACTTAAAGAATAGAAAGTAGTCACACGGTGATAAATCTGGAGAACAGGGGAGATGGTTGAGTACACATACTTGTTTCCGTGTCAAAAATAGCTTTACACTGACTGCTGTGTGTGCAGGTGTATTATCGTGAAGAAGGAACCATTGCCCATTTTTGTACTCAGGCCTGAACTCTTGAACCATCGTTCCTAAATGGATGTGTAAGCATTGCCAGTGACAGTTGTACTTTCAAGAATGAACTCGTGATGCAGAATCCCCTTGCTGTCATAAAAACACACAAGCATTGTCTTGATTTTGGACTTCTGTAACCTCACATTCTTTCTTTTGGGTGGCTGTCGCGACTTCCACTGAGCACTCTGACGCTTCGTTTCTTGATCATAGCGGGAACAATACGCCTCGTCACTTGCCACAAAGCTTTGAAGAACATTTTGCATTGTTTCTGCAATTTCCATTATGCCTTTTGCGTAATCCACTCATTCATGCTCCTGGTCGTCTGACAAAGCATACGAAACAAAATGAGTACCAACTCAGCCCCCTCCCTCGAAATCTTATACTAAAACTTGACGAATCGTCTCCTTATTAACACCGAGCTCACGTTCCGGGAAACCTCAGATGAATTGAGGTAGAGAGCGATCGGAAGACTAGAGGCTGGCCAAAATCAGATGGAAGTTGTAAGATGGCTGCATGTGTGTCCTTCATCGGTGCACAGACTGTGGAACAGATTTGTTTTAATGTCTGCGAGACATCGTTTAACAGATGAACTGAGGTGGAGAGCAATCGGAAGACTAGAGGCAGGCCAAAGGCACATGTAAGTTGGAAAATGGCTACGTGAGAGTCTTTCTGTGGTTCCCAGACTGTGGAACACATTTGTTGTAATGGCTGCGAGACATCATGTAATAGATGAACTGAGGTGGAGAGCGATCGGAAGACTGGAGGCAGGCCAAAGTTACACGGAACTTGCAAGATGACTGCCTGTGAGTCCTTCTGTGGTGCACAGACGGTGTAACATATTTGTTGTAATGGCTGCGAAACATCATTTAACAGATGTCCTTAGTGGAGAGCGATCGGAAGACTAGAGGCAGGACAAAGTTAGGTGGAAGTTGTAAGATGGCTGCATGTGACTCCTTCTGTTGTCCACAGACTGTGGAACAGATTTGTTGTAATGGCCGCGAGACATCATTTAACAGATGAACTGAGGTGGAGAGCGATCGGAAGACTAGAGGCAGGCCAAAATCAGATGGAAGTTGTAAGATGGCTGCATGTGTGTCCTTCATCGGTGCACAGACTGTGGAACAGATTTGTTTTAATGTCTGCGAGACATCGTTTAACAGATGAACTGAGGTGGAGAGCAATCGGAAGACTAGAGGCAGGCCAAAGGCACATGGAAGTTGGAAAACGGCTACGTGAGAGTCCTTCTGTGGCCCACAATCTGTGGAACAGATTTGCTGTAATGGCTGCGAGACATCATTTAACAGATGAACTGTAGTGGAGAGCAAAAGACTGGAGGCAGTCTTTCGCTCTGCACCACAGTTCACAGTTAGATCGGACGACGAGGCAGGCGAAAGTCAGGTGGAAGTTGCAAGATGGCTGCATGTGAGTTCTTCTGTGGTCCACAGACTGTGGAACAGATTTGTTTTAATGGCTGCGGGGCACCATTTAACAGATGAACTGAGGTGTAGAGCCCTTGGAAGAGTTGAAGCAGGCCAAAGTCAGGTGGAAGTTGCATGATGGCTGCATGTGAGTTCATCTGTGGTCTACAGACTGTGGAACAGATTTGTTTTAACGGCTGCGGGTGAGGTGTAGAACCCTTGGAAGAGTTGAAGCAGGCCAAAGTCAGGTGGAAGTTGCATGATGGCTGCATGTGAGTTCTTCTGTGGTCCACAGACTGTAGAACAGATTTGTTGCAATGGCTGCGAGACATCATTTAACAGATGAACTGAGGTAGAGAGCGACCAGAAGGCTAAAGGACGGTCACCGCCATATGGGAGTTGCAAGATGGTTGCATGCAAGTCCTCCTGTGGGCACCGACTGTGGAAGCAATTTGGAAACACGCAGTCAGCTTCTCGATCGTACAGCGAAGGAAAGCCTGGTGCTACTACGTCATGAATAACCGATATATGCAATAAACTGCGCGGAGGAATGGGACGGCTACCCGACGCAGATACGGTTGGATTTTACTGCGGCTACAAGAACGGTGGTGTCTGTTTCTCCATTAGGCGCAGGAAGATTAACAAAAAATGTGTTTATGCGAGGGACTAGCACTCTGCATGCCCTGTACTAACCTATCACAGGGCGGGATCGTTTCAATTCTGCAAGACTTCACGTCAATTGGGCTGAAAACCCAAGGAGGTGACTGATGCATTTGCGATTTGTCCAAAGGATAATTGGTCCAAAGCAAGGAGAATAGAATAAGGGGAGGGATTATAACAAGCGATTCCTACGCAAAACTCTGAAGCCGACGCTCGTGACTGGCAGCCATCTTAGATTACCCTTCTGGTGGTGTTCCCATCGAATTACGTGCCTAACAAGATTAAATTGGTGAGCACTTTTAAAGCTTTCTTACAAAAACATAAACTATCGTTTAAATATACACTGCTTTCTTTTCTTTCAAAGCAATGCTAGGCCACATTTTACCGTGCGTACGATTAAAATCGCTTTAACTTGCCACACGAAAGTGCATGCAGTTTGAAGTAATGCATGCAGTAGTTCACAAACTTTGTAGTAAAAAAAACATGCTAAATTATTTCATGGGATCGAGTGAACAATCTTGAAACACACACAAAATGAAATATTTATTACCTTAGAAACCATGGGCGTATACAGAATTTTTTTCGCGATTGGTGGTGGTGGTGGGGAAGGGGGAGGATGGATGTTCTTGAAATCCACCAGAACAATTAAAATCTAATGAAAGATAGAAGAAAAAAATTAAACCATTTCTCACTAATGTAAGTTGATGCATTTTTATTAAATTTAAAGCATTTCTTTTTCTGATGTAAGTCGCATTTTAACAAAAAACATAAGAAAATGAAGCACTTTCTGGCGGCAAAGACACATACGCCGCTGTTAAAAACCGATAATTCCTGCTAAACGTGATAATTTACAAAACTTTAAGGAGAAGTACACGAAATGTACAAAATTGAAAAGCATTTACAGCGAACAATAAAATCCGATTATTAGCGTGATAGCCGATATTTTACACTAATAATAAACGCGATAATTTACAGAATTAAAGAACAAACAAAAAAATAACTCGAATTTTGAAAAACATTGTAACATAACGTTTTCAAGAACGTATTTTTTGACCGAGAAATACTGGAAGCAGGACAACTTTAAAGTTTGTAATGGACATTTTTAGCTATTCTGTCACAGATTCTTAAACTTGGCAGTGGAATATTAAATGTATCAGGCTCACCTGTGAAACGTGACTCTAGGCAGATTTTATATATGCCTTACTGTTGCAGCCTACGGCTGCCCGCGCTAACATTTTTAAGAAGTTTCTTTCGCACAAAAAACAACACAAACAAAAAGGAAAATCAGAAAAAAAAATAATAAACTGGAACTACGCTCGAGTTCAGTCCCATAGCTTAGAATGCATAAATGAGCAATAGTGGGTAACACAACATGGCTGCCACGCAACTGACAAGGGAACTGTCCGGACCGTTGTTGCTAAGTAGATGCACAGTGCTTGTTATATCATTCGACAGTACTGAAGGGGTAATAGGTGATGACAAACTTTTAGGGGCTATGGAATATAAATGATGAAGTTATAAGACATCAAAGAACACTCGCAGAGACAATATTCATGGAATATCCATTACTCTTGCGGTCCGTATCGGAATGGTTTTTGTTGTTTTAAGCAATTGGTATACATTACAAAGTATGCATATAGCGTGTTCATTAATGGATATACATTGCACTCACCTTTCATGTACGATAAAAATATACGAAGATCTTTAATTATGGAATGATTCAAACAAAAGTAGTTCTCACAGTGAGCTCATTTCACGAATGCTGTTTCCTCGCAATCTTATCTACCACATTCCTCAATTAGGCCCGATTCAAAACAATACTGGAGCGGTGTTTGGAAGCATCCAGGACGAGTAGTGACATAACCACACTGATAAAATGCAAAGCGGTTTAGGTTTTGAAATCGAGACGCTGAAAATTGATAGTGAACGAAAGACTGCGAACGGAGAAAGTGGTCTCTGTGCCAAAAGTCCATGTCTGATGTTACCAAAACAGTGTCCGTTATGAATTTAACCATATTTTTTATAGGGACTTACACTTATTTTTTGTAGAAAATAATTGTAAGAAGTTCTAATATAACATTCATAATATACATACATTGCATAATATAATGCTCATGAACAAGGCTCTGCCGCCCCGGTGGAGCAGTGGTCTAAGCACTGGCATATGATCATTCGTCCGTGAAGGGGTCTGCGTTCGAATCCCAGTGAGGCACGGATGTTGTCTTTGTCTTACGGTACTGGCTCTCTCCCTTTCCTGGAACAAGTGACCCTACATTAGGGACGGGAGACTGCTTATAGCCCATTGAGTTGCTCACGATGGTCGTTAAACCTTCAATGAAAAAAAAAAAGGCTCAAGTGGCTCCCCCCTGTTGTACATAGCAGCTCAAAGTTTGGATATAAACATATCTTATGATCCTCTATCTAAACAACTTACTTTGGTTTTGCAATCGGCAATAATCACATGTTCGTTTCCGTGTGAGCTGGCCTCACTGGTGGGAGCAGAAAAAATAATCAAAATAAATCCGTAGGTTTAGAAGCCAATTCGCCTGCAGTTGTATGATTTGAAGGATGAAATGTTTAAGAAGCGGGCAAAGGGGGGGGAGCCTGATTCGTGATTCGGAAGTATTTTAAAGACAAGGGTGAAATATTAAAATTTTAGGAATAATTACAAGAGGGAGATATAATTTTTTTTATTTCTTCCTCGTGTAATTGAGTAAACAGCACCAACGCCTAACCAGTTCCTAGACGATTTTGCAGGATTTCTGGGGTGGAAAAGGGTGACTGGAAAAAGGTGGTGGGTGTGTAGAAGAAGAAAAAATGCTCTAATGAAATCATTAGCAATAGTGACTATTAGTAGACCAGACCCAGCGCACCAGCAATAATCCAGCAAGACTGCAGACGACGTGCAGCATAGCCTCTCGCTGAGTACGATTTATTCTGTGGTAATTCCTATGGGTGGCGTTCTACCAAATTAAATAAAATGGGTAGCAAGGTTAGGACTGCAAAATATGGATAGCAATATAAACATTGGTGGATATTTCAAGCAGTAAGCAGGACGATAATAAGAAAGAAAAAACTAAAAAAGGAAGTATGGATAGTAAATTTGGATACGGAGAATTTATTTAAAAGAATTAATAAAAATAAATTATCTAGTAATTTAGCGGCCAAACAAGGATTTTATGTGCATAAGATAAATGTTCCCTGCACTTATTCTATCCTCCTTAGTCCAAAGTTGCGATTCGTACAATGGTACGGCTGGTCCAATCCCGATTGCTCCGGTGATATGATCAGTCCAATACCGATTCGTCCGAAGGGCCTACTCATGCGAAAGAAAGCTAATCCATTCTGATACGATCTTTGCTGTAGTATGATAGTAATGCTAGTCCAAAGAAGGTGAAACAATTTTTAATATTTCATGCACAATGTTGCAGTTATGGAATCTTTTTGGATTCGTCTTTTTTTTTTTTTTTTTTTTTTTTTGCTTGTTTTATTTTCTAGAAAGAAAACTTGCTCATGCTATACACACTGTTGTATGAAAGCATTTATGTACAAAAACCGTTCAATCGACTTTTATGGAGGTTTTTTTTTTCATCAAATAATGGGGAAAAGATACGTTTTTCATTTCCGTTTGTCTGTGCATGCAGTATCTTTGGAACTAATGAAAACATTTTTGCACAGAATAGAAGAAAGGGGTCTCTGACTTTTGTATGTTCATATCTTGAGATCCTGAGCATCAGCAACATGGAGGAATGAGGCTCCACATGAAAAACACTGTTGTAACTTCAGTTAGGATAGTTTGAAGAAAAATACTTAAAAAAAAAAAGGATTGGCTTTCTCATTAGACGTCTTAGACAGCTGGAATTGATCGCTCTCCCCTTCCTCCGTTGTTATTGTAAACACTTTGTTTTCCATTTCCTCATAAGATGTATTCAAAGTTTATTGCAATGTAGATATCTTGGTATAATGCAGAAACAAACTTTTAAATATTTGTTGCAGTGCAAATATGTAACTCTGGTGGCGCAGTGGTCTAAACACTGACTTATGACCATTCGTCGGAGTTTCAAACCCGGTACATTATGGGTGTTGTTTGTTTTACAGCACCAACTTTCTCACTTCCCTGGAATCAGTGGCTTTAAATTAGTGACGGGCGACTGATTACAGCAAACTAAATTACTTAAGTTGGTCATTGAACTCTCAAACGAAAAAAAGAAAACAGTGCAAATATGAGAAATGAATGAATTACAAAATGCACGCTGGGGTGATACAAACAATATGTAAATATTACGTAGCATTTATTCATGTGCTACAAGATATTACTGTGTACTGTGTCGACAAGGAAACCAAAATATGTTACAATTAATATGGTTTTTCGAATGAATTTATATTGATTTGCGTTTAATATGTTTGCAACTTTTTCACTTAGATAATACAAAGGATGTCCACGTATTTCTAGAACGATTTTTCAGCAATATCATAAATGTTTAAAATAAAAATATTTTCTTCAACTGTTCTATCTGATAGCCCTTTCCAGGAACTGTGAACCTACGTCTAGATTCCCAAGATAACAGGGCATTTCTTAAAATTGGTATTTTACTCCACTCCTCTTCCACTGCTTTCAATAGTCCAATCAATGTTTTAGGTATGCGTTTAGAAAGCGCTCTTTTTGGCAGTCCAAAGGCACAATAGTCCATTAAGGACACATCAGGGGACTTTGACGGAATGTGAGCAAAAGGTATAGACTTGATACCCGTCTCTTTTTAGGTCTAAGCGCTCTTTCTAGCAGTCCAAAAGCACAATAGTCCATTGGCGACACATCAGAAGACTTTGAAGGAATGTGAGCAAAAGATACCCGTCTCTTTTTTTAGGCGTGAGCACTCTTTTTAGCAATCGGAAGTCACAATGGTCCATTGGTGTCACACAAGACAGACCGTTGTGGAGAAAACTTGGGGAGACCTTCGTCCAGCAGTGGATTGATAATGGATCACAATGATGATGATGATAGGTTATTAGGAGGTTTAGTGGAATTCAATGGTACATAGTTTTTCTTAACTCTGTAGGTTGATTATTTAGGTACTCTTTACAGATGTAATATAGCAGAAACTAAAGTTCGTGAAGCATATGAGGAAAAAATAGGAAGGGGGCTGATTTGCACTGGCCTCTGATGAAGCCATAAATGTTAGCTCTCAAAATTTTATGCATTTCGTTACAAGTTTTTCATTTCATTCTTTTAGGTTTTGCATTTTTGACAGGTAACTTAGTACAATTAAGGCAAAGACCAAAGTCATGGCTTTTGAGAGAGGAACGGGTAGTACTGAATGTAATATAAGTCTAAATGGCACAGTGATTGGCAAGGTGAATGAGTTTGTGTATTTAGGAAGCATGTTTGACGGAGAGAACAAATTGGATGGTGAAATTAGTAGGCGAGTGAATTCTTCATTGAAAGTCATAGCGGCTTTCGGAGGTTTTCACAGGAATGATGGGTTCTCAAGAGAGTCCCGCATGGCTGTGTATGAGAGTGTAATTGTTCCTACTCTGATGTATGGCAGTGAAACCTGGGTACTGTAGAAGAAAGATAGGAGTCGTTTGTGTGCTGGAGAAATGCGTTACTTACAGGAGGTTTGTGGAAAGACACGTTCTGATTGTGTGAGGAATGAAGATGTGTTGCAGTTGTGTAGTGTGAAGCAAAATGTTGTTAGCAGGGTGGAGACTAATATGCTTCTGTGGTTTGGCCATGTTGGAAGAATGAGTGATGAGATGCTTACTAAGAAAATCTTTTTAGCCCAAGTGGCAGGAAGGAAAGGCAGAGGAAGGCCAAGGAAGTCGTGGGAGGATCAGATTTAGGAATGTCTGCATGCGAAAAAGATTGAGTATGAAATACAGAAGGTCTTGTGTACGGCGTGTGATGAATACCAGTGAAGCCCGAGCTGTATGTCAAGATCGCTGTAAATGGAGAAGTTTGATAAAGCAACAGTAAAGAAAAATTATTTGGTAGTTTGTATTTTTTTGTGGAGCTAACCTCTGAACCTCAGAGAACAGCTTAGTGATATATATGTATGAACACTGAAGAGCAATTGAATTAGAGATACCTGTCTAGTAACGTGTAGCACCACGTTTCGCCCTGATGACGGCGGTGTTTCGTCAAGACACCGGAAGCGTTGGGAAGCCATACGGATCCATGACCCCTGAGCAAGCTTCCGCAGTTCACGAAGATTTGATGGAAGGGGTCAGAGCCTCGAGCATCACTCTCGATGGCATCCCAGACGTGCTCGATGGGTATGAGGTGTGGTGACCTAGCTGGCCAAGGAAGCGAGGTCACGTCGGGGGAGTGTTCATGCAACCATTCGCATACGATTCGGGAGAGATGGCACGATGCATTGTCTTGTTGCAGGATGATGCACCCAGTGGGATGTTGAAGACGCACAAACGGGAGCGAATGGTCGTACAGGATATCCCGATCGCGTTGACCGGTGAGCGACGATGTCACACGTACCAGGGGTCAGATTTCAGTTCAGGTAAACAGTCTCCAGACGAGAATGCCACCTCCACCAGCTTGAAGAGCACCCTGCTGGCAAGAAGGATCCATCGCTTCATGTGTTTTGCGCCGTACTCGTATCCTGCCATCCGCATGTACCAACGTGAATCTAGACTCATCAGTCCAGGCAACATTTTCCCACATGTCTAGGGTCCAGTGGTGATGTTCCCGCGCCCATGTTAATCTTTGCACTTTGTGATGTGCGGTCAGCAGCTGTATCTTCGTGATACGATGGCTTCTGTACCCCATAGCGAGGAGATGGTTCTGGATGGTGTAACTGCTTACACGTTTTTGTGCACCAGCGTTAAATTGCCGAGTGATTTCTTGCACTGTGTCCCGCCTATCCGCTGTTACAATGCGAGCTAGCCGACGATGACCCCGCTCATGCACACGCTGATGTCCACGGCAGTTGGCCCTTGCAGGGATGGTTTTTACCGGATTCGATGTACTCACGGTGCACCCGTGACACAGTGGCTCGTGAAAATCATAGCGCCTGCACGACTTTCGAGATGGAGTGACCCATTCGTCGGGCCCCGACAATTTGCCCACGATCAAATGAACTTAGATCCTTCGTCTTACCCATACTGTGTCCGACTCTTACTGATTCCTGTCGCATCACTCCTTATATTGTCGGATCGCTGCATACGTCATGTCGTTTCCATTTACAGGGCCGCCCTCAGCGCCACATTTGCATAACGCCAGCTGTCTCTAATTCAATTGCTCTTCAGTGTATATATGTACATGTAGGTTGTGACCATAGATTGGTGATATGTAAGATGCACCTCAACACTAAACTTGAACGTGGCAAGCTCATAAGACAAACAAAATGTATTGACATAACCAACCTTAAAAAAAAACACAAAACCTTCAAGTTGGAACTGAAGAACAGATTCTCTGCTTTAGAAAGCCTAACATCGGAAGAAGTGGATATTTCTGAAGTTAACAGAAAAATAAGCAAAGCTCTTATGGAAACAGCAACAAAATTAGCTGTGTCTAAGAACAAGTTGCATGTGAACAAATTATCAGGAAAAACCAAAATGTTGATGCAAAAATGAAGAGAGATGAGGACAACTAAAGAAGATGTGACTTCCAAAGTGGAATATATAGAGCTATGCAAGACAGTACGAAAAAGTATCACTGAAGACGTAAGGAAATTGAACTCTGAGCTAGTGAGGAAAGCAATTGAAAACAAAAAAAGCCTAAAGATAACAAAGGGACATCTCAGTAAGTGAAGAAAACAGATTATGGCACTGAGAAAAGAAGATGGTTCTGTAACAAGAAATAGAGGCGAAATTTTGACAAGAGTGAAAGATTTCTACTCCAAATTATATGAAAGGGATGATACATGCACTCCAGACATCATGAAAGATACCAGTACCAGAGTTCTTCCGGTCCTCCCAGCAGACGTTGCACATGCAATCAAGAACATGAAGCGGGAAAAAGCTCCAAGAGAAGATGGAATTACTGTAGACATCATACAAGAAGCAAGTGGAGAAATCGAAACAGTACTCGCCCAAATTTTCACTCGATGCCTTAATGAAGGGAAGATTCCTGAGAATTGGAACAACGCTACAATGATCTTGCTACATAAAAAAGGTGACATTGAGGATCTCAGGAACTACAGACCTATCGGTCTCCTATCAGTGGTTTATAAAATCTTCACTAAAGTTCTTTCACACCGCTTGAAGGTAACACTGGACATGGCTCAACCGAGAGAACAAGCTGGATTCAGGAGTGGCTACAGCACAATAGATCATATCCACGTACTGAAAGAACTAATTGAAAGAGCGAGGGAATATGAACTTCCATTGTGCATGGCTTTTATCGATTATGAAAGCCTTTGATTCGGTGAAACCATCAGCAGTTACAATGGCTCTGAAATCCTGCGGTATTGAAGATACAGACATTAGCATTATTAATAACATCTATGAAAATGCAAGTGCAAAGATTCGGCTGTTTGAGAATACAGCACACATAAAAATTGGAAAGGGAGTGAGACAAGGTGACACCATATCTCATTAATGCCACATTGGAGGTTGTCTTTCAGTCGCTGAGCTGGGAAAACAAGGGGATAAAGATTAATGGAGATTATCTAACCCACCTTCGTTTTGCTGATGACGTAGTCATTTTTGCAACTACCCCATCAGAGCTGCAGAGTATGATCCAGGAACTTGCTGACAAGAGTAAAGAAGTGAGATTAAAAATGAACTTTCAGAAGACAAAAGTGATGTTCAATGCTTTTACAAAAAATGAAGATTTATCGATTGATGGAGAAAAGCTGGAGATAACAGACACGTACGTTTATCTTGGACAGCAGATACCAAGTGAGGGTCACATTGATGAAGAAATTAATCGGCGTACAAAACTTGCCTGGAGAGCTTTTGGAAGAAACAGCATAATTTTCAAGAGCAATATGCCATTATGTCTTAAAAGAAAAGTGTTTGATCAATGCATCCTTCCAGTGCTTACGTATGGTGCATAGACGTGGACCTTAACTAAAAGAGACATACAAAGGCTGCAGACAACTCAAAGCAGCATGGAGAGGTGCATGCTTGGTGTAACCAGGAGAGGTAAGAAGAGAAACTCGTGGATCCGAAAAATGACAAGAGTGGAAGACATCATGATCAGAGTTAAATCCCCGAAATGACAATGGGCTGGACATACTGCCAGAAGGACAGACCATCGATGGACAGCCGAAATTTTAGATTGTATTCTAAGGGACAGGTAAAGACCCAGAAGAAGACCACATGGGAGATGGGTAGATGAAATTCGAAAGTATGAAGGAGTGACATGGAGGAGACTGGCACAAGACAGACCGTTGTGGAGGAAACTTGGGGAGACCTTCGTCCAGCAGTGGATTGATAATGGTTGACAATGATGATGATGATGTATGTATGTATGTATATATGTTGACAGGCTTTATCATAATCGTAAGAAGAATATAGCACAATATTTGGGGTTAATTTTGCTCGTTTGTTGTTTTGCTTTTCTGTGTTGTGGTGCTTTTAGCATTTTGTATGGGTTTTCTATTTGTTGTGACATACGCAAATCATGCACAGGTGAACCAAAACATTGAAACCAACTACCTAATATGATGTAGGTCCTCTGGTCTCCTCAATAAGAGCTCTCACCCGATGAGGCATAGATTCAATGAGATGTTGGTAGGTATCTTTTCATATTTGGTACCATGACTGCAACAGAAGATCCCGCAGTTCCTGTAAATTACGTATTTGGAGTGATTGCTGCTAATACCAGTTTCTCCAACTTAAACCTCAATTGCTCGATAGGATTCATATCTGGCCTTTTTGGGGGGCCATGCCAATAAATGGAATTTCCCTTCGTGTTTTCTGAACCATTCCTGAACCTTCTGCGCAGTGTGGTATGGAGCATTGTCTTGTTGAATGGCGTCATCTCTACGAGGTAGTGACGCACAGAGTGGGAATGGCGCAAGGGCCCGGGCGCTCCCCTTGAGGTATCACTTGGTTCTTTGTTATTGGCTGTTTTTCTTTAAATATATTCCTATATGTTTCTAAATTCATGTTTTATGAATAATTGGAAACGCATTTTAATATGCTGGAGATATTTTTATCGTTTCCCAATATTTCAGGAGCTGTTTCTTTCTAGGGAATTTTTATTTATATCTTCTGTATTTTCGGCTTCCGCCATCGACTTTACATATTAGGTAGACTGCGAATGACGTCACAATTTATGGCTCCAATATCAGAAAGGGAAATGTCACGTGATCTTAGACAAAAATGTTAACAGAACATTCTACAAATTGTAACAGGTGAAAAAACGAATTAAATAATTAAACAGATTCTATGCCACTATGGAAATAACATGATCCAATCTCCAGTAAATTTTTATTACTGTTAGTATTGACCACCATTCCACCTGAGCTTTCCATATTTGCAGTAACGGTTATGATATACGAAAAAATAATCAATACTGAGGGTCCATCCCCAATCTAGAAAACGTGTTCCTATTAAAGGAATAATATAGTCATTCGTGTTAAAAAGGAATCTACGTGTTTTATAGTTTTCACAAATATTCATCGCAATATTTCAATCATGGCCTGTGATCAAGTCTACCTAGGAACATAAACTGAAGAGCAATTGAATTAGAGATACCTGTCTAGTAACGTGTAGCACCACCTTCCGCCCTCATGACGGCGGCGATACGTCTCGGCATGGACTCGACAAGACACCGGAAGCGTTGGGAAGCCATACGGATCCACGATCCCCTGAACAAGCTCCCACAGTTCACGAAGATTTGATGGAGGGGGTCAGAGCCTCAAACATCTCTCTCGATGGCATCCCAGATGTGCCCGATTGAGGTCAGGGGACCTAGCTGACCAAGGAAGCGAGATCACGTCGGTGGAGTGTTCATCCCACCATTCGGATACAATTCGGGAGCTGCATTGTCTTGTTGCAGGATGAGGTCCACAGTGGGATGTTGAAGACGCACAAACTGGAGCAAATGGTCGTCCAGGATATCCCGATAACGTTGACCTGTGAGGGACGATGTCACACGTACCAGGGCCCCATTTCAGTCAACGTAAACAGTCCCCAGACGAAAATGCCACCCCGACCAGCTTGAAGAGTACCCTGCTGGCAAGAAGGATCCATCGCTTCATGTGGTTTGCGCCGTACTCGTATCCTGCCATCCGCATGTACCAACGTGGAGGCAACATTTGACTCATCAGTCCAGGCAACATTTGACTCATCAGTCTAGGCAACATTTTTACACATGTCAAGGGTCCAGTGGCGATGTTCCCGCGTCCATGCTGATCTTTGCACCCTGTGATGTGCGGTCAGCAGCTGTATGCTCGTGGGACGATGGCTTCTGTACCCCATAGCGAGGAGATGGTTCTGGATGGGGTAGCTGCTTACACGGTTTTGTGCACCAGCGTTAAATTGCCGAGTGATTTCTTACACTGTGGCCAGTCTATCAGCTGTTATAATGCGAGCTAGCCGGCGATGATCCCGCTCATCAACACGCTGTTGTCCACGGCAGTTGGCCCTTGCAGGGATGGTTCTACCGGATTCGATGTACTCACGGTGCACCCGTGACGCAGTCACTCGGGAAAATCTCAATGCCTGCACGTCTTCCGAGATGGAGTGACCCATTCGTCGGGCCCCGACATTTTGCCCACGATAAAATGTGCTTAGATCCTTTGTCTTACCCATACTGCCTCCGACTCTTACTGATTCCCGTCGCATCACTCCTTATATTGTCGGATCGCTGCATATGTCATGTCGGTTCCGCTTACAGGGCCGCCCACAGCGCCACATTTGCATAACGCCAGCTGTCTCTAATTCAATTGCTTTTCAGTATATTTTAAGTAAACTTACTCTAAGTACGGCAACGTCATTTCCGTATATTTTACGTAGTATTTAACTATATACTTCTGGATTTTTCACATTTTTATATACTGTAGCTCTGTAACATAAATTATTAATGAAAACAGCACTTTACGTGAGGTTCATACAAGAATAGACTAAACTAATGACCTCCTTCGTCCTTACGACTCATCTTGTAAATCCGAAATGGTTGCAATTAAATTTGTATAAATGACAGTTTTTAATGAATATATCCTTTGGTTTATTATTCCTAAAAAAAGCACTTTTCACCTTCATGATTTATTAAATGGGGATTTTTTAAAGTAGCCTCTCAGGTCATAAGAAAACATTGAAACTGGTTAACACGGAATCACTTCTGCCTAATGTCACGTGATCTAACGACTCTCACGTTGGGACAACCGCGGCTCAGTCCAGATCATAGCAGATCATATGTAGAGGATTTTAGGAAGGAAGTGTCTGACCCCAGGTCTTAAACAACCCTTAGAAATAGGAAGCTAGGAGATTTGGGCTAGATTGCCCAATAGGAAAGTGTCACGGAAGATAGGTAGAAAGGTGGAAGACGCCCTTATTTATTATTGGAGCGCCCGTACCCGGGGTCCGACGGCTTAACGTGCCTATCCGACGCACGGCTAATATATAGTGGTTAGAGCGTTCGTACCTGCCTGGGATCGAACCCGAGGTCCTCTCCGTGGTAGTCACGACCGTTAACCACCAGGCCATCCGCGGCCTGCAGCCACTACTAGTGCGCGGTCTATTATTATATATGGTCGAAGACCACCGCCATAAAGAAATCGTGGGTGCGATACTGCCGCCAGGGAATACAGTCTCCTAAAAGGAGTGTACGATGTTCAAGTACGTAACAGCTGTCATTTTGCTGTACGTAGATAATGAGTCCAAGCGTTCTCCAAGAAAAAAAAATGCACAGACCAACACACTACCTCCAGCAACCTGGATCCGTCCCACAGTGCGTCCAGGTGAGAAGACTTCCATGGGTAAACGTCACACACGAGCTCGTCTGTCGACATGGTGTAACAGTAAACGGCATACGTCTGACCAGAGACCCTCTTTTATAGTTCAATGCCGATGATTGGGTGCCCACAGCAAGCGTTGACGACGCTGAACGGCTGTTAGCATAGGCACACGAATGGGACTGTAGTTAAGGAAAGTAATATCCAAGTGCGTACGATGAACTGTGTGTTTGGACACATTGGGTCCGTCACCACAATTAAAATTATGGGTAATGCCAGCCAAAGGAGCCATCTTGTTGCTGCATACAAGATTAGATTGCCTGCGTAATGAGATTGCCTGGGTAAAGGCTCGATGGACCGCCGAGGAGGTTGACATCATGGCGCATGAGGAGGCGCGGTTGAGATGTTCCGGGGTCACAGCAGTCAATCAAAGTCTGCTTAGTGTCCTACCATCTCGGACACTAGAGGCAATAAAAGGCAAGAGGGCGTCAACAGCTCTACCGAGGAAGGGTTGAACATTTTAGTAGAGTCATGCAGGCGGAGGTGGGGGAATCTACCTTGCCACTGGAGGGAGTCTCTGACTCAGTTCCAGGGGTGGTGGAGGATCCTGCCACCAGTCCTGCAGTACCGATCAGTGAATGGCGGGACCGTATCGTTGCTGCTCTGGCGGAACTGCCACGCTCGTCGGGTGACCCCATTGAGGAGATCCTAGACGGGGTGGTAGACATTTTAAACACCGCGAGGGTGGAGGAGGCCAAGGGAGGGCTTCTGCGTGTCCTGGGTCTCTTGTTTCCAAGAGCCAAAGTTGCGAAGCCTGCTCCTACTCCTGCAAACGAAGTAGATTTTGATGACCTGCCTCCGAATCACCTTTCGGGGTTGAAGAGGAGGCAGCGCAGGAGGCAGGAGTATGCGCTTGCACAAAAGAGATTCCGGACAGACCGCAAAAGACTGGTCGAGGACTTGTTTGAAGCAAAGTCCATCTCAAGTGCACTGCCGACGTCTGCAGTGTTTGACTTCTGGAGTCACACCTTCACCGCTCCTGAACATCTGGAGCGAGATTCTGGAATCTGGAGATCTACCATTCCGGATACTGACATTCTCTGGGATCTGATGCTTCCCTTCTCACTCAGTGAGGTAGAGAGTGGTGTTCCTAAAGAGGGCTCCACTGCGGGCCCGGATGGGGTGACAGTGCGAGAGTGGAGGTCAATCTCGCTCGGGGTTAGAGCTAAGCTCTATAACTGCTTTCTATACCTTGGCTGGTTTCCGGAGGACTGGAGTGGGAGCCGAACAGTCCTCCTACCTAAGAAGCAGGATGCTAACTTACCAGAAGAATTGAGGCCTCTTTCAATTTCTTCGGTACTCCTTCGGGGGTACCACAAAATTTTGGCAACTAGGTTAGCATCACTAGTGAAATTCGCCCCCGAGCAACATGGCTTTATTTCCGAAGATGGGTGCGCGGTTGCTACATCCGTGCTGGACTTTAACATACGGGCCTCAGTCCAGGGCTCCAAACCCTTCTTCTTTGCGCCTTTAAACGTCCAGAAAGCTTTTGACCAAATCTCTCATGCTGCCATCCTGGAAGGTGCGAGGCAGGCAGGAGTTCCTCCGCCGTTTCTCTCCTATCTGGGTGAGATGTACCAGAAGCAGTGGACGACAATATCTTTCCGACGCAAGACTTCTGCTGTCGTCCGTCCACAACGTGGCGTCCGGCAGGGAGATCCTTTATCGCCTCTCCTATTTAACATCGTGCTGGACACCATGTACAGATCCCTCCCAAACTATCTGGGAGTCCGGAGCCTTGACCACGCTAGAATAGCGTATGCTGACGACCTGGTCTTGACGGCCTCGTCTCCTGTTGGTCTTCAGACCCACTTGACGCTTGTGGCCAAGTATCTTGCGTCTTGTGGGCTGAGGATCAACCCAAATAAATCTTTCACCAGTTCTCTGGAGACCGCAGCTGGTACGGACACTGTGGTGGTGAAGAAGGACCGAACGTTCCATCTGTTCGGTCAAGCCCTACCGTCCTTGGGTCCGGAGGACACCTTCAGTTATCTGGGGGTTGAATTTGGGCCCTTGGGCAGAGCTCACTCTGACACCATGGGTGAGCTCAGGAGCAAGATATCTGTGCTGCAAAAAGCCCCACTCAAGCCACAGCAAAAAGTTTTAATTTTGAGGCAGAACGTAATACCATCCTTACTACACCAACTCGTTCTGTCTCGGCCTCTGAGTGGGTACCTTGAAAAGCATGATCGTCTCATCCGGGCAGCTGTGAGGGGTTGGTTACATCTACCAGCCGACTCCCCAGTTGCCTACTTTTACACAAGGATTGGAGACGGCGGCATGGGTATCCCATCACTACGGTGGTGCATCCCGCTGTGGAGATGCCAGAGACTGAAGAGGCTTCAACCGGCGTCAGCGTTCAGTGCTTCAGTGTATCAAGATCTCCTGAGTGCTGAACTGTCAAGGTGTGAGCGAATGCTCTGGTGGAACTCTGAGGGAGCAAGAACTCTCCTCCGGTCAACTGAACAACTAGCAGGACGATGGAGACACCGACTGATCTCTGGCATTGATGGCTGTGGATTACGAGAAGCCAATAAGATTAAGGGCTGCCATGTGTGGCAGTCCCGTCCCGCCATCATGTCAGGATCAGACTATGTCAATGTTCAAAAGGTCAGGACACAATCACTCCCAACAAGATCGAGGACAGCTCGTGGCCGTCCGAGAAAAGAAAGATCCTGTCGTGCGGGCTGCTCTGCGGTGGAGACACAACATCACGTGCTCCAAGTGTGCCACCGTACCCATAACATCAGGGTAAAGCGGCATGACGCAATAGTCAACTATTTGCACCGCTCGGTGGCACAACGACGAATGGAGCCCACCAAGGAGCCAGTGTACCGCCTCTCGGATGGCAATGTGAGAAAGCCTGACCTGGTGATCCGTCGCCCTGGACTGCCATCGGTTATTCTTGACATCCAGATCGTCGGCGACTTCGCTGACCTGGACCGGGAGCACAGGAGGAAGGTCTCGTACTACTCACAAAACGCTGAACTGCAAGATCTAGTTCAGGGCTCAAGTGATGTGCCTCCGGTCACCACGTCTGTTACTTTTAACAGCCGTGGTGTACTGAGCTTGGCCTCATTCAATGAAATGAAATCCTTGGGCCTCGTGGGTACTGGGGACCTTCCGATCCTGTCCACCAAGGTCCTCGTCGGAGGGGTCGCAGCCTGGCGTATCTTCAACCGGTCCTGTCAGAACAGGAGAAGATAGTGTGTACGCTTATCATCTTTCCATCTGTCACCAACTTCTCCTGTTAATGTTGCATCTTTTCATCTGTCACCCACACGACCTGCGTGTCGAAAATATTCTGTAACACTGCAGTGTAGTGCAATGCTGCTTTAAATTAATTCCTGTATTTTGTTCATAATGTTCTATTGCCCCTGCGTGGGCAGTTGCTCATAACAGCGAAGTGTAATTTAAATTTGAATAAAGCAGTTTTCTAGCCAAATGCCTCGTCATCTAATTAGTGACGCGCATGAATGGATTAACGAGATTCCCACTGTCCCTATCTACTATCTAGCGAAACCACAGCCAAGGGAACGGGCTTGGCAGAATCAGCGGGGAAAGAAGACCCTGTTGAGCTTGACTCTAGTCTGACTCTGTGAAGAGACATGAGAGGTGTAGTATAGGTGGGAGGTTCCGGCCGACAGTGAAATACCACTACTTTCATCGTTTCTGTACTGACTCGGTGAAGCGGAGAGCGGACCGCAGGGTCCACGTCTTTGAAAAGTACTAACTACTGAATAGCGTGAGCAGCCTGTTTCGGAGATGCTCTTGCCAAGGCTTCTTTCCATGATGATCTGGCCTTTGTTGAAATCAGGTAAATCCTTTGTTTTTCCCATGTTGAGGCAAAACAAAATATTGACTGAGAGGGCTCCGTCCGAGGTATTATATATGTTACCGGCAATGTATGAAAACCAGGCATTCTATAGAATGCCTACTAGGCATTCTATAAAATGACTAATGCTATTTAGGCAAAGTAGTAAAAGAGTTTCATAAAAAGGCTTTTTTGAAAAGACTTAAATGAAAAAGAATGAAAACAGAAAATATGAAATAAAATACAAGACTTTTCTAACCTACTTGTTGCAACAATGAAGGCTTGTATGACATTTTGAATTGCATTTCATTCCTTTTTTTACACAAAAGAACTTCATGTTTTGGCACTTTGTCTTACACATACACTTGACAAATCCTTGGCCACTCACTCCTTGTGGACTGAGCAATAGCAGCTGACCCGAGAGGTATTTCTTGATGAGGAATTTCTTCAATTGTCAGTAAATTCGTTGGGCATAAAGTGATTTGGGATCTCGCATATACTTGTTTTAAAATTACTTCAGAAGTTGCAATTCGGTAAAAACCGTCTTCTGTCACACTCAAAACAACTCTCAACAAATTGCGCGAATCACTTCGTCCCTTGTCGACGTTAGGAATAGGAATTCGCACATTAGCTCACAAGGAAGCAGGAGGAAATTTTTGTCAGAATTCGTTTTCATTTTTTGGCCTTTATACTAGATTGAATTTAGAATAAATTTTACCTTCGACAGCATTCTTATTTTTAAAGCCAAAGGGTGCACAAAATATCTATTTCCTCATACCCATCACCTTTACTGGCATGGCCACAGAATCTATTAATTTTTCGACGACACTTTCTAAGTATTTTATACTTTGCAGGTTTCTGTTTAGGCATTGTGTAGAATGCCTAGGAAATATGTGAAATATTAACAATTTCACACTTTGCCTAAAAACTCCAGGCATTCTATACATTGCCTAGGCATTCTATAGAATGCATGGTTTTCATACGCTGCCAGCAACATATACATATCAGTCGTGACCTTGGCTCGTGACACTGATTGGCTGCACGCTCGCTTATTTGCATAGGAAGTAGGCGAATTCATCGAAAATGATTTCACCGAAAACGAATTCATCGAAGACAAACTCATTGAAAACAAAATTATCGAACGAGAAATTTATCGAAAAACTATTTTTTCGACAAAAATAAGTTTAAGACAAGTGGCTACCTGACAAGCAGTCGCAGGACAGCTGGCCACTAGACGGCAGGCCACACACACACACACACACACACACACACACACACACACTTTAGGGGCCTTATAAAAATTGCAGTTTCTTGGTTTCAGACATGCGCAACAAATATTATTGGCACTTATAAAATGAGAATTAAAATTGGAAACTCCATAGACATAAAATAAATTATTTTTATGCCAACAGAGACGTGCTTTGTTGAATTGTATTAAGGAGTCAAGTGAAAATTGCACTTTCATTTAGAGAATTAAATTACCGTGATTTCGTTGATTTTTTAAACCTGTGGTGTTTGGTGAAACAAACATATTATATCATGACTCATGCTATAATTCCGTTAGAGGATTTTTTTGGCGGATATTTCTGGTGTTACCGCGTAATTTTCTATATCCCCGTAACATTTAAATTTCATCCGTATAATTTTGATCACTTATTATTATTTTTTATTTTTACTCTAAGGCGGTAGGAAATAAATATTTAAATTGCCAAAATAGAATATCAATGATTAAAAATTACTTTCCGGTGAAGCTGAGCCAGGCTACCCGAAAGTTTAGGTTGATAATTAGATCAGTCCTAATTGCACTCAAGCCAAACGAAAAGGGGAAAATTATATTTTTTTTCTCACGGAAACTTGATGAAAATCCCAGATGGGAAGGAAGAGAAAGGAAGACATTCACAGTTTTTTTCTCACGAAACACAAAGAAACTGAAGAGAATAGCAGGAGCGCAATAAATCCTTTTGGGGGCGTCACCCCTTTTCTCAAGCAACTGTTGCGAGCGTCTCTGCATTGTCCAGGGTAGCGACCAAATTTGAGATAAGTCACGTCGCCCGAAATACCTACGTGACAATCTTCGCTTCTAAGTAGCTAGGCGAGGTCAATTAACCAAAAAGGTGCGAGGACAAGTTGACAGCTGAAAGGACATAATTTTTGGGAAAGTGACCCGAACTGAACGGATAGCCAGCGAATCGCATAGCAGGGCTATCTGTGAGGGCCAATGACATAACCCGACGCGATTCGGACTGCCGGGCCGTCACGCCCCAAGATGGACACCGGACACGGGAAAAAGAGAATTAGAAACGGAATGAAGACTAAGAGGAGAGGCGACTACACACACAGATTTTAAAATAACGACAGAGGGAACACGGGAGAATTGCAGTCTGAGCAGAAGAGAGGTCTCAGCGGTTTTGAAGGAGAGATGTTTCCAAGATAGAGAAATGAGGTAGTAAATATTTTAGAGCATAGTCCAGATATACCGACAACTAAGATGGAGAGTTGACTCTACGACCAGCCGGCAACCCAGATTTGCGATCGGGGCTTCTCAAGGAAAAGAGGGTATGATGACATTTGTCTTACACATTTCTGATTCGTACCTCATAGCTTTGCATGTGCTATGCAGGACTAGTTACCCGAAAGTCTCTTACATAGTGCATTAACATTTTTTTCCTCTGGAGCACCGCGCCTAGTTTAAACCAGTAACTAAAGTTTAAAGTCAGTTATATAATGTTAAGTGCATTATACCTGTTTGAAATTAAAACTAAATTGCTTAGCTAAAGCAAGCAACCTCACCGGTACATTGTACCTAGCTTTAAGACCATATTCTAAAAAAAGGAAATAAACAGTTAAATTTTAATTCACGTGTCACTCAGATCATTTCTCCGAATATCATTAGAGTTCAATTTGTGATTTTATTATTGTTATTCATGCAACTTTTTATTTTAACTTCTTTGCGGCATATGAATGAGCATGAAAACCCCATGCTGATTCATATGAAACACAACGCGATGCATTTGTCGACCCTGAGCTTGGAGACCCTTAGTTAGGGAATCCAAATTCATTGTTGACACCACTAGGCGAAATTTTGAGGGTGAATTGATTAGTATTGAATTTTGACCTTTTTTTAACTTTTACCCACTACGGCGAATAAGACGTGTAGTAGTGGTTCGCTGATACCCGACAGGGAGCGGTAATACTGGGATTTTTTTAATTTTTTCGAAAGTGGTAAAGTGCAGATAATTTGTCAGTGCCAAATATTTGCTTTGGCAACATGCACGCGACCTTGCTCAGCCAAAGAACGTTGGCTTTCCGAGCAGTGAAATATCACTCTTTTACTGAGGTTCAAACCTTTAATTATAAGACTCTAGGCAGGGGCCTTTTTAACAAGTTTGATCCTGCAATGCTCATATTCATAAGATTTAAATAACCTGTAAAGTTTATAATATTGCCCTTTTACTCAGGCATCAAACATTAACTACATATAAGGCCCCATGCCTAGGCCTTTTTTGATCAATTTTTGATCCTCCGTGCTCATATTCATAACGTGTACATAATAAGTCAAGTTAGTTATATTGCGCCTTTACTTAAGCATCAAATAATAATAAATAGGCCTTCGGCCTAGGCCTTTTTAAAAGTTTTTATTATGTCGTGCTCATATTCATAAGGTTTAGACACGAAGTCAAGTTAGTATTATTGGGCATTTAAATATTAATTAATAGGCCTTAGGCCTAGGGCCCTTTTAAAGAGTTTCTATTCCGCTATGCTCATTTTCAAAAGGGTTTGCTTGACAAGCCAGATTAGTAATGTTGAGCTGATTAAAAAATTCTAAAAAGGCCCAAAGTCTATTAATTAATATTTGATGCTTAAGTAAAAGCGCAATATTACTAAAATGACTTGGTGCCCAAACCTTATGAATGTGATCACGACGGAATAAAAACTGTTAAAAGGGCCTACGCCTCCGGATTATTGATTTATTTTTAGTGCCGAAGTAAATGCGCAGCATTACTAACTTGTCTTGGTGTCCAAACCTTATGAATTAGAGCACGACAGAATAAAAGCTGTTAGAAAGACCTAGGCTGAGGGCCTATATTTTAATACTTGATGATTAAGTAAAAGCGCAATATTACTAACTTGTCTTAACCTTATGAATTAGAGCACTACTTGTCTTAACTTTTCATGAACTAGAGCACACATATTCTACTTATAGTCGAAGTTTTAGAGAAAAGCTTACCCTACAATATTACATCTTTCAGCGATTTCGTTTTCGATGAATCCTGGAAACCTAATTTTCGAAGAATTTGTCTTCGATGAATTCACATGAAATCCTAATTTTCGAAGGATTTGCTCTTTGATGAATTCATCTGAAGACCTAATTTTCGAATAATTTGCTCTTCCATGAATTCTCTGTCCGATGAAATCGTTTCCGATTTATTCGATTTCGAAGAATTCACCTGGAGCCTTTTGCATAACGGAGCCATTTTCCGTTAACGGATCTTAAAATGGCAACACATCTTATAAATGGAAAGGTTTCTGAGAATTCATAATTATCCGTTAACACATCTTATGAATGGAAATTTACCGTCAATATAAGAAAGAAATTGAGGAAAGGTCTCTGAAAATTCAGAATTTTTTTAGCGTATTGCAGATCTGTGAAATTCGGGTTTCTTTTCACGGTAAAGTTTGCATCAGAAATAAGTTTCGTTAATTCACGAAAAGAATCAAGGAAAGTGCCTCGTATATTTCAGAAAATATTTTACTGAATCCATTGTTGCTCTGAGCGGATACTTTCAAAAATGACTGTATCATCAGCAAAACGATGGTGGGTTAAAATATTGTCATTAATCTTTATCCCCGTGTTTTCCCTGTTCAATGATTCAAAGACATTCTTTAGTGCGGCATTGAAGAGTTTCGGAGATATGGTGTCACCTTGTCTCACTCCTTTTCCAATTCTAATAAGTGTAGTGTCCTCAAACAGCCGAATTTTTTGCATTTTCATGGGCATCATTAATAGAGTTATTGTATGTACATATCTTCAATATACCGCAGGATTTCAAAGACATTAAAACTGCTGATGGTTTTATTGAGTCAAAAGCCTTTAATGTATGTATTTTAAACTTACGAAAACTTCAATTGTAGTATTCGCACAAGTGTTTTTCCATTTTACGACCCTCTTCGCCCTTGACAACAGGAGATGTGTGACGTGTAGTATCCCATATCTAACACTCGACAACTCTGGAAAAGCACTCTGGTGATAATGAAATTGGCGATTATGGAACAACGGTGTCCTGGCGTGCATATCGTGTTGCATTCACGAAAAGTTCTCAGTTATTGCACATCTCACGGCAGCATCAGTGAACCATACGGAGGAGACCTAAAAGCACATTTACCGCACCGATATCCGTAGAGAGATCATTAGGTCACTCCATCATGCAATCACCTAATCGAAAACGAGTCCCATTTGTTTATTTCCTTGAAACCTGATGACGGCCATCTCCCAACAGAATAGAAGTCACATGAGAATCAATCTCACGCATAGAGGGAGGAAGAGCAGTAATATACAGCTCTGCCACTAAAGTGTAGAAATATTGGGGAAAAACCATGAATCTATGGCCCTCATGGGCTCTCATAGTTTAATTTTCAGGAGGAGGCAAAAAGAAATTTTAGCTACAGATAATATATACAAACACCGCATGCAAATTTCCATTGTGCCTTCTTGTTATCTAGACATTTTTCCCCCACTCTCTACACATATATTTAGTTGGAAACCGAAAGACCCAAAAACTGCATAAAACAAGTCAGTAAAATCATGCAATGTATTGATTTTGATACGCTTTCCAACATACCAGAAGTTTTGAAGATGACAATCCGATATTTGGCGCAAATGTGACAAGGATGGTAAGTCAGATAATATCCGAAAACTTGAAAATTTTCATCGTCCTTGAGCGGGACTCGAACCCGCGTCTCCCAAAAAACGCCCGGGTATGCTAACCACTACACCACCCAGAACAATCAAGTTTCAAGTTTCCGATCAATTTGAATATAACCATTACAGGATTCGCTAGTCGAAGCAACCGGCATTCATGTTTAGCGAATTTGGAGGTTAAGAATCTTATCCCGTGTTTGCCCGGAGCAGCAGATAAATCAAATCCCGTATTTATTTCATGATACCAGAAGTTATTACTCAAGTTATGAGGATAATGGCTGTGGAATAAATCTCGCTCCTGTGCCCTGACCTTTAACCCCATTTCGATGGTATTCAACAGAAGCGGTTCAGTTTACCTTCGGAACAACATACTAAAATGTTGTCGAAATATAAGCATTTTTAGTCAAGTTATGAGGATACTGGCTGTGGAATAAATCTCGCTCCTGTGCAGTGACCTTTAACCCCATTTTGATGGTATTCAACAGAACCGGTTCAGTATACCTCCGGAACAACATACTAAAATGTTGTCGAAATATAAGCATTTTTAGTCAAGTTATTAGGATAATGGCTGTGGAATAAACCTTGCACCTGTGCCTTGATCTTTGACCCCATTTCGATGATATTAAATAGAATTGGTTCACTGTATCTCCGGAAAAACATACTAAAGTTTTGTCAAAATATAAGCGTTTTTAGTCATGAGGATAATGGCAGTGGAATAAATCTCGCTCCAGTGCCCTGACCTTTGAACCCATTTCGCCCATTTTCAACAGAGTTCGTCCCCAGGTTGTACTAAAATTTCAACGAAATATAACACATACTAAAATTTCAACGAAATATAACCGTTTTTGCACGAGTTATCGTGCGGGCAGACAGACGGACAAAGCTGGAGCATATACGCTTCTTCAACCTACGGTGGGAAAGCGTAAAAAAAGATGGATAAATGAAATTAGAGCGCATGTTAGGAGAATAATACAATTTCTTTGTCGTACTTTGATTCTTTTAGCCACCCGTCACATGCCACTAGAAATTCCAGAGATTACTCAGTTGGTCATTGAGAATGGCAAAAATACCATCAAGACATTTTCGGGAAAACATTTTATAATCTTTGTTCAGCAGTGAATAGTTGCTGCCGAGGACGACATATTTATCATTTCTTCGCCTTTCATACCGTACGTTTGTACTGTTCTCTAACATGCAATGGGAAATTTCATTATTACTTTCTGCTGTAAATTTTTACATTTCCTACTGGAAATTCCCAAACTTTTTTTTTAACTTTTGCTGCACATATATACAATTGAGAAACGAATTTTCCCGAAGAAATAATGCTTCATAAATACATGGCAGGCATTGCAATGCTGATGGCTGAATGTAGTTAATTCAAAAGACGATTTAACTAACACTATTGGCATATTTTTACTGAATTCCACGTGTAATCACTTCTTTCAGAAAACTTGAAAATTCTCATCATCCTGGATCGGGAATCCAATCCCGATTTCCGGTCGCGAATGCTAGTCATTACACTTCACAGGACACGTTTCCCAATTTCATATACGTACTTTCATCACTGGAATTTGTGATATGCATACGACACTGGATGTGATAAAAGGTCATGAGACGCTACGATGGGGCCTGAATAGCTTCGACTAGCGCAAATCTCAAGGTTCTCAGATATCTATGTTCAGTTGCTTGGAATTTCCTTGTCCTGGGCAGTGCAATGACTAGCATGTTCGAACGGAAATCGGGAGGTGCGAGTTCGATTCCCGCTCCACGACGATGAAAATTTTCAAGTTTTCTGAAAAAAGTGATTACATGGAATACAGTGAAAATAGGCCAATAATGTTAGTTAAATCGTCGTTTGAATTACCTTCATTCAGCCATCAGCATTTTACTGCACATATAGGCATCCAAAAGTTTTGAGGAAAAATCAACCATCAAAATTAGTATTATCACGAAAATCTCAGTAGTACATTCCAAGAAAAGAAAGAGAATGGTCCTTAATACAGACATTTGACGTGGACTAGGAACATCAAACAGAAGTCATCGCTCTTTCCACCTTTATAAGTGAGTCACGGAAAAATTCTCATTGGCCGCCAACGCGAATCAAACCCAGGGTATTCCAGTTACTCGTTGGATATGCTTCCACTGCACCACAGCGAAATCGAATTCTCCAGACTCACATGCGACTAACTGCCAAGCCACTTGGAAGATTGCTTCTTGGAGCCCCGCACAATGCTGGGGATTCACTAAAGATGGTAAGCAGTAACTGAACAAATAACTAAAAGGTGAATGAATAATTAATACAGACATTTGACGCGGAGTAGGAACATCAGACAGAAGTCATCGCTCTTTTCACGCTTATAAGTGAGTCACGGGAAAATTATCAATGGCCGCCACCGGGAATCAAACCCAGGGTCTTCCAGTTACGCGCCGCACATACTTCCACTGTATCACAGTGGCCTCGAATTCCTCCAGACTAACATACACTAACTGCCAAGCCACTTGGCAGGTTGCTTCTTGGAAATCCCGCACAATGCTGGGGATTCACCAAAGATGGTAAGCAGCAACTGAACAAATAACTAGGAGGCGAATGAATAATTAATACAGACATTTGACGTGGACTAGGAATATCAAACAGAAGAATAGAGAATGGTCCTATTTCCAGGGGAAGGCAATTTTCTCCTTTTGCCCCCGTATATGGGCGCCCATGATGGCGATGTTGCTAATAATTACATTTCCGCTGGTACTTGCGACGAAGTATACATAATGAAAACGCAGTCTGAGCACATCAGTCTTTTCCTCCCGATCAATCAATTAATCAATCAATAAATATTTTCCTCTCTCAATCAATTTCACATTACATATTTATAACACATCTTCATTCCTCACACAATCAGACCGTGTCTTGCCACAAACTCCCTGTAAGTAACGCATCTCTCCAGCACACAAACGAATCCTATGTTTCTTCTTCAGTACCCAGGTTTGTCTGCCATACATTTGAGTAGGAACAGTTACACTTTCATGCACAGCCATTCGGAAACCTCTTGAGAACCCATCCTTCCTGTGAAATCCTCTTAAAGCAGCTATATGACTTTCAATGAAGAATTCATTCGCCTACTAATTTCCCCACCCAATTTGTTCTCTCTGTCAAACATGCTCCCTAAATATGCAAATTTACTCACCTGGCCAATCACTGTGCCATTTAGACTTATCTTGCATTCAGTAGTAATAGTTCCTAGCTCAAAAACCATAAATTTTGTTTTTCTCTTATTTGTACTCAGTTCGAATTTCGTACATTCCGGACAATATATCCTGTAACTCACATTTACTCTCTGGCAACAGGGCTGTGTCATCAGCGTACTGCAATTTGGTCATACGGATATTACCAAAACATAAAGCAGTATTGTCCGTTTGACGTCACGCATGCACGCATCCATAAATATATTAAATAGCCATGCTGATATTACACAGTCTTGTCTGACTCCTGTACCAATAGCTCGTACACAAGCTCAATTGCCAGCATACATGCATTTCACACTGTTAAGTAGAATCCCAGTAATACCATATTTATTCAGTACCTTTCACAGAAGTATCTTGTTCACTCTGTCATAAGCTTTCTGTAAATCTATGAAGGCAGAAAACACTTTCTTACCAACAGATAGGTAATTTTTAATCATCATACCCAATGCAAAAATTTAATTAGTTGACTTTTAAATGACACAAATAGAACTCTGTTGGATTTAGATGTTATATAAGAATCTAGTGTAATCATTCTTTTCTGTTCTAAATTTTTTTGTTTTGTGAATTGATTTTTCTTTCTCCTTCTTGCAGGTAAGAGAATTATCTTCATTTTTGAATGAAAACCGCCCAAAGGTAATTTCATTTTACTTGTTATTCTGCACGTTACGGAAACATTACGCAAATGAGGATGTGTATTAAATTCATCCTTTTGTGCTCTAGAATTGTGACTTAATATAAATAAATTGGATTTCACATACCCATGTTCATAGAGGATCCGTTTTAACTATCTGAATTAAGTTGCTTTGCGTTTTCGCCAAACGTGGTCTTTGAGCGATAATTTTTTTTCTTTTTGAAAATAAATTATCTAATAAAGGATTAACTATGGTCTTTTTCGGGATTGCATTTTAAGTAGGAATTTAGTTACCGGTGTTATATTCCGAAGTTTAAATAAACTGTTTTGGTGTTTAAAATGTATGATTTTCATTTGAAATTATCGCACATTTAATTCCCTAGCCAGAAGATTTATACTTAAAATCACCAAGAACTAAATTTGTTATCAAAAGGAGCTGTGCTCAGAAATGTGAAACATTAAGTGTGGCAAATGAGATTGAAATATGTACTTGAAACTGAGGAAAATTAAGATGTGCAATTAAATTCAAATTTGTGCTCAGAACAGTGGAAAGTTAAGATTTTCAAGCAGAACTGGCATTTATGATTGTGTAATATTACAAATGGGATGTTATATTTATACACTGACCTTCGATAACACGTTTAAATTAGCGATTTATCCTATTGGAATAGGATACTTTGGAAATAACTGTATGCGAATGATACGAATACCTACATTGAATACGTTATCCCATACTTTAATACACTCAAATTACGCTTTCACTTGGTGCCAAAGCATGCGTAACACATTAGAGGAGTAAACGGTTTCCAAAGGTATTTAGAAATTTAAGTGTATTAAAGAGAGTCAGAGAAAAACAAAAACATGATTGCAAATACATCGTAGCGTAGAAAGAAAGCGTCCTAACAGCTAGAGTACTCCTCTCTCACAGGTGTTGCGCGGGAACTGATCACGTGACACCGTGTCAGCACTTAACGCAGATAAGTAAGAAATCATACCTTTTCTTTTTTCGCCTCATGAAAACGTGTGCGATTGATGCGAAACGTTTCTGACTTTTTTTCCCAAACTGTGCATCTTGTGTTTTGTAATGGAAAACAAAATTATTTGCACCCCACGTGAGTGGCTAATTGATTAGAGGTGCGGATCTCTTCCTAATCGTCCGAGTTGAGTACGGGTTCGAGTCTTTAATGAGCCATGAGTTGTGTGTTTGTCACGCAACGGTTACTTTCTTTTCTTTTGGAACCAGTGGCCCTAAATTAGAAACTGGCGATTTCTTATAGTCTTTGATGCTTCTCGTTAAACCCCGAACGAAAAAACAAACAAACTGGATAATGTATTTAAAATCAAGACGTGTAATCTAAAGCTGCTGTCAGAAGTGAGGGGAAGTAAGTTTTTTAATAAAAAATAGCTTCTTTAAAAAGTAACGGAAATTTTGACTTGGGAGTAAAAGTGGTGCACTCAGAATTATTGGAGCTAATATTTCCAATCAAGACTGTCTGGCAGCGTCGTAAAATGACAGTATTTTAGCAGCAGTACGAAATAAATTCCACTGATCGCCCCGTGCTATTTCAGACAGAAGTGCAACCTGTAAACTTTGCAGCTTATTTTTTCCCGCCACTTTCAATCTAACTTCGCGACCTTTGCTCACACAAACGTATGGGAAATGAATACCCGGCAGAATTAATTCCTCACAAATACCCGAAAAGCGCTTGCGCATCATTGTCGGCATATAAATGCTGTTACGCTTTAAGGTTTTCCATGTAGCAATAATTCAGAAATTTTGAAAATAGCATCGCCCTGCAACCGGATTCAAACCACAATCTCCCGATTTACGTTTGAGAATGAAACCGTTGTTTATTTTTTAGTACCGAGAGGTTTAGGATATAGTCTATTCTTATTTACATGTTACAAAGCTATTCTTTCACCTACTAAAAGTATCAGTAATGCCCGTAACAGCTTTTTCGAACACAATACAGCTTTATACAGGGTGTTCTAAAATTATTTTTACAAATTTGATCCCAATAAAACAGAAACGGAGTAGGGGAACGAAAATCGGTTTATTGCATAGTGAACCGCACGTTCCAAAGTTTGTTGGGATGCTAGTAGAGCTGCACATGCGCACTATTGGTTGCCCGAATAGCTTCGAGACTGTATTCGACCACCTGCCATGTTCTCCCGAGCATGTCCGTAGGAAGTGTTATGATGGCAGCTGTAATCCTGTGCTTCAGCTCATCCACACCCGGAACCTTTGTACGGTACAAAATATCCGTTACATAGCTCCACAGAAAAAGTATAGGGGTACGATCTGGTGAGCATGGAGGCCAAGGAATGAATTGGATCATCCCGTCCAATGCATCGCTCCAGAAGGGTTTCATCAAGAAACTCACGAACACGAACGGCCCAGTGCTAGGGTGCCCCGTCCTGCTGGAAGATGATAGCCGGTTGCAGTCCCTTCAGTTGGAGGGTAACAAACTCACTTAGCATGTCTAAATAAACATTGGATATGACTGTTTTTTTCGGCGAAAAAGAATGGGCCAATGATGCGGTTGTGTAGAAGACCGCGCCAGACGTTAAGCGTAGGGCTATCACGATTTCCTTAAAGCCGTATCTGACTTTGTCTCTATGAGCCATGCTACACAATGGGCCTTCTCCCGTGGAGTAGCCATCACGAGTTCAGCGTCATGCCTGAAAGTAAGCAAAAACCATTTACGTACCAATAAGAGCTTATGCGTTGCTGTTACATGTACAAAAAGCAGAATTTCGCTATCTTATTTCGTTTAAGGTTTTACGGAGGGTCAAAGTTGTAAAGATAATTTTGGAACACCCTGTATTTTAAAACAAATTTGTGAGCTGAAATAAAAGAGTTGGGAATGTTTCATGCAAGCGTTCTTAGGCCACAATGGTAGCTGGGAGAGTACAAAATGTAACAGTATGCAAATTTAGTGTTCCACATTGCTGTCACACATGTGCGTGGAAGATGTGCTAGAAATAAATGGACTTCGAAGGAATCAATGTGCTGAGGTGCGTTTGAACGGCGAGCGTTTCTAAACGCTGCTGTCTTGCTGTGAACATTGCAGAGGAGATATTTGACGATCGAAGAACGCGATGGAGATATATTGGAATTATGCAATCAAGGAACAGGCAGGCATGTTGGAGCATCTCCTCATGCATCCCAAGATGTGATAAGCCGACTCCGTGCGCGTTGTCGGGGGCAAAGCGATGTCGCATAACGTCTGAGATGTGGTTATCCGAAGGAAACTGCAGCTCGGAATGATACGAATGTCACGATGAACTTTCACAGAAGCCCCAGATTGTCAAACTTCTGCATTTAAGAAATTCTTAGAAGTGCCATAGGAGTCGAGAAAAGCGATCATGAGGTCAGTAATCAACCACATCAGGAAGGTCTATGATCAGGACGTCTATTGCACCGAATACCACTGTTTATACCAACCTGACATGAAACACGTGAGTTACGGCTACCACACCCATTGTGGTATGAAGAATGGCAAAGTTTGCTATTCGGCGATGAGTCCCGATTCGTCCTAAATTCCGATGAGTCTATATTTGACTCTAATCGTAGGAACGCAAGACAGTGAGCATTCGTTGGTACTTTTGCCTCCTTTCCGCAGTGATTCGACGGCTGGTGTTCGGAATGATCTGCTTTGATAGCCGTATAGACCTGCGTATTTCTTGGTGGATATGTGAACAGTAATATGTGTGATGTATACCTCTATTCAACCTTCCCTTTGAGTTCATGTTTTCAAATATAAATCTTGCTTCTCTTCGTTAAGTATTTACTCACTGAACGGCACATTACTTCCCCAAACAGCTCGTGCATTTTGGCAACACTGACAGTGAATCAGTAAAAATAAACACACAGCGCTGAATAAAAACTTGTGGTGATACCTGAATCGACAGGTAAGTGGTGTACCTACTTGATTGAGATTTATATGTAGATACGAGAACTTGTTAAGTGTCAGTGGTACGACTTGATTTTAACGTGTTAGTGACCCGAATCTCCAGTGCGTAGAGAATAAACAACTGATGTTACGTAAGGTTTTGCTGATTCTTTCAGCGTGAGTGTTTTTTTTTTCCGTGCTGTTAGTTCTCGAGTGAGAATTATATGCTTTATTCATTTATGATCAGTTTATCTAAGACTACTATTCAATAACTCCAACGTTCAACTAATAAAAAAACTGCTCATGTACCGATACGTCATCGAGAGTGCGGTAACTTTTTTCCACGGTGTTATTGGCCACAGTTTCTTCTTTGTGAATGATAATGCACGACCTCATCGAGCAAAAGGTTTACTGGCAGATCCGGACATGGCACTTCCGTGCAACGAAATTTTTCTGTCACTTCCGTACAAATGTAATGCTAATTACCCATCGTATTTGAGATCTCCTACAGCCCTACCGTTTTTGTGTCAGTTCCGTACAAAAAGGGATTTAACTCTCTCATGCCCAGAAGATGCCTGTGGATCATCTTTGACCTTGCTCTTTTTGTGTCAACCAGGGTTTTAGAAAGAGAAGAGCTGGCTCATTCCTTTGTTGTAGGAGGAGTATTATTAGCCTCAGTTACTAATTTTTTGGTAGTAAACCTGAGACCGGGGTAATATTTTTTGCTCCCATTTGATTCTTTGTGAACAACGTCTGTTGTTTGCATTTATTTTAATTTACAAAATGCCTTCATTTTGTGCAGTGGACTTTTGGCCAGTTGTTGAAATATAAGGAAACTATGGACTGAGTGTGGGGTTCATCACGTTTTCCTTCTTAATACCAACGACACTGTAAAGGAACGGATTCTGAAGTTTGCCCACGATTTCATATTGAGGGAGTGCTGAATGTTTTTTTTAATATGATGAAATATGTGAAAAATAAATTTTTGCGATGTTGACGGTATCGAAAATCATTGAAGACAGCACAAGACTTGCCTTTTGATGTTTAAGACATCACTACAAGATTCATTTTGTTTAAATAAAATCTCCTGATGCAACAAGAGCACTGTGCTGCATAATTTTAAAAGAACAAACTAACAAAGTAATGAATCTCGCCCTTTGTATGAAAGTGACACATGATCAGTTTGCCTCCCTTTCCCCTTGCGAAAGGAAGAGAGGAACGCTTTGTACGGTAGTGACACACGATCAGTTTACCTCTCTCTCCCATTTGGGGGACGCAGTGGAGGAATGCTTACTTGTACGGATCTGACATAAAATTTTCATTGTACGGAAGTGCGATGTCCGGATCTGTCACGACACTAGAGCAAGCACCATGGTCTGCGAACTTGGAGATAGCAGTATCCTGCATTCAAGGTTTCCTGAGCATAATCCCATTAAGCTCATCAGGTATGCATTGTACAGGAGCTTGGACAGGCATCGCTGAGACCTTATGGTACTTTCATAATTTTGTCACCTTCTGTCTCGACTTTCGCACCACTCCTAAACCAACTGAATCATCGTATCTGCAATATACCACAGAGGTACCAAGCTGCCACAGAGGTACCAAGCTGTTCTGTCTCGACTTTGGCACCACTACTAAACCAACTGAATAATCGTATCTGCAATATACCACAGAGGTACTAAGCTGCCACAGAGGTACCAAGCTGCTCTGTCTCGACTTAGGCACCACTCCTAAACCAACTGAATCATCGTATCTGCAATATACCATAGAGGTACCAAGCTTCTCTGTCTCGACTTTGGCACCACTCTTAAACCAACTGAATCATCGTATCTGCAATATACCACAGAGGTACCAAGCTGCCACAGAGGTACCAAGCTGCTCTGTCTCGACTTTGGCACCACTCCTAAACCAACTGAATCATCGTATCTGCAATATAACACAGAGGTACCAAGCTGCTCTGTCTCGACTTTGGCACCACTCCTAAACCAACTGAATCATCGTATCTGCAATATACCACAGAGGTACCAAGCTTCTCTGTCTCGACTTTGGCACCACTCCTAAACCAACTGAATCATCGTATCTGCAATATAACACACAGGTACCAAGCTGCCACAGAGGTACCAAGCTGCTCTGTCTCGACTTTGGCACCACTCCTAAACCAACTGAATCATCGTATCTGCAATATAACACAGAGGTACCAAGCTGCCACAGAGGTACCAAGCTGCTCTGTCTCGACTTTGGCACCACTCCTAAACCAACTGAATCATCGTATCTGCAATATACCACAGAGGTACCAAGCTTCTCTGTCTCGACTTTGGCACCACTCCTAAACCAACTGAATCATCGTATCTGCAATATAACACACAGGTACCAAGCTGCCACAGAGGTACCAAGCTGCTCTGTCTCGACTTTGGCACCACTCCTAAACCAACTGAATCATCGTATCTGCAATATAACACAGAGGTACCAAGCTGCCACAGAGGTACCAAGCTGCTCTGTCTCGACTTTGGCACCACTCCTAAACCAACTGAATCATCGTATCTGCAATATACCACAGAGGTACCAAGCTGCCACAGAGGTACCAAGCTGCTCTGTCTCGACTTTGGCACCACTCCTAAACCAACTGAATCATCGTATCTGCAATATACCATAGAGGTACCAAGCTTCTCTGTCTCGACTTTGGCACCACTCTTAAACCAACTGAATCATCGTATCTGCAATATACCACAGAGGTACCGAGCTGCTGTGGATAACCAAGGACGTGTTACAATGTAATGACTGATCAAGGTAAGCCACTTATGCTTCTGGTTCCTCCTAAGTCAATGCAGTGTTATGTTGTTCGATTGTCGAAAGTGTTATGCAACCCCTTTTATCTTCCCATTTCATGCTTCTTATGTGGTCTGCATTCTATGTCTTTCATAATTAAACGCAGATGGCATGCGCAGAAATATTTTTAAGGATTGTCTGGCTTACGAAATAAATTGTTTAATTAAATTAAATGTATTATGAGTGCACTTTTAGAATGTCTGCAACATCAGCGCAAAATTATTCAAATAAATATTACTGGAAATTATTACTAATATTCTTATTGCCTATATTCTTATCACTACACTGTTAAAAGTCTCAGTTCAACGTTGCAGCACAATATCGTGCAGCATCTCACACTTACACCATGATCTGTTGCGATTTTCACACTAGCACCATAAAGTGGTGCATGAAAACATTTGACGTGCACCAAGTTTTTGTGCAAATTACCAAATGCAGCCAAAGCGGTGTTACTTTGCACCACATTTTGGTGCAGTGAAGGAAACTGCGCATGCGTCTTCGTCATCAAGTCATCCGACGGAGACAGATGTTGTGTTGTGCCGCCATGTTGGCTTTGTTGTCACAGTGATTGCGAGTTTGGAAAATTTTAAAGTATCACTGAAATTAATAAGGTAGGTGATGAAAATAATTATTATAGTACATATATATCTGGTGTTTCTGACATAATTATTTTCACCTTAACTTTTTGATGCTACATGTGTACCTAGCTAGCCACGTGTAGAACAATACAATTTTATTTTTCTGAGGAGGTTGTTCCCGTGGATGTAGCTTCAAATGTAGTATAACAAGTTCAAATTGCGGCATTAATTGGCCCAGTGTATTAATCTCGTGATTGAGAGTACATGTGCTAACACAAAGCAATTAAGATTAAATTCTTCCGAACATGCGAGAAAAATTTAAAAATAAAAAAAAGGACATTTTATTTCCCTAAATTGAACAAATAAATACAAACGTTTTGAAACTGTACGCAGAAACCCTGTTTTCAAAATATTTTATCCATAAAGCAGTGATGTAAAAAGACTGCACTTAATTTTGGGGATGTGTTGCACCAATAAGTGAAACTACACCAGCTGTACCACATCTTGGAAAAGTTACACCAACAAGTGGTGCAACTTTGCACCATATTATAATGTAACGTTCCACTATAAAATGTCACAACCTTACATTTGATGGTGTAAGATTACACCATTTTATGGTGCAACGTTACCCTATAAAGTGGTGTAAGGTTGATTCATATTATTGGGTTTTGTTTGCACCACATAATGGTGCATCTTTTCTCAGAAAGTGGTGCAGCTGGTGTAACACCAATTTTTGGTGCAGCCTATCCCCAAATTCTTAACAGTGTACATAATGGTTGACGACTTATATTTTGCCATTTATCTGTGCAGAAAACAAGAAGAATGCTACACTACTTACTGTTAAATGGTTAAAAGATAAAGTAATTCTAGAAATAAAAATATATCTTCTAGTAAAATATTTTTCGTTTGTACACTGTTAAAAATTTAGTGGTAGGGTTGCACCAAAAAGTGCTGCTACACCAGATGCATCACTTTCTGATAAAAGATACACCATTGTGTAGTGCAAACAAAATCCAACAACACGGTGCAACCTTGAACTATAATGTGCGGCAACCTTGTACCATGACGTGTTGCAAAGTTGCACCATGTTGTTGGGTTTTGTTTGCACCAAACAATGGTGTATCTTTTCTCAGAAAATGGTGCAGCACCACGTTTTGGAGCAACCTACCACAAAATGTTTAACAGTGTTATAATGGTGCTTTTTTCATTGTAGAGTAAAACTAACCAATACATGAAGCTGACGACACTCATTTCGACACATACAAATGTACTTTTTGATTTGATTCAACTCTTGTGTTACTTTTACAAACCATTACTTAAATCATATTTCCAGCCTCCTGGGTTTTTTGCTAGTTCATCTAACACTTCTTCAGCTTTCGGTGTGTATTCTCTATGAATGTCAAGCAACGCTAACCCATTGAGTCCCAGTTCTAATATGGTATTACGTAGACGTGATTTTAAGAGGCGCAGTATTGAAACCGGAAGCCCACTTTGTGAAGTTGTGACTGGTAGAGTACCTAGTATGTGAAACAATGTTTTTATAATGGGTACCACCTCACTGCAGCACATGTTTGAAGTACTTAAGCTGACGTTGTGAAGTTGTGACTGGTAGAGTACCTAGTATGTGAAACAATGTTTTTATATTGGGTAGCACTTCACTGTAGCACATTTTTGAAGTACGTAAGCTGACTTTGTGAAGTTGTGACTGGTAGAGTATCTAGTATGTGAAACAATGTTTTTATAATGGGTACCACCTCACTGCAGCACATGTTTGAAGTACTTAAGCTGACTTTGTAAAGTTGTAACTGGTAGAGTACCTAGTATGTGAAACAATGTTTTCATATTGGGTAACACCTCACTGTAGCACATTTTTGAAGAACGTAAGCTGACTTTGTGAAGTTGTGACTGGTAGAATACCTAATATGTAAAACAATGTTTTTATATTTGGTAGCACTTCACTGTAGCACATTTTTGAAGTACTTAAGCTGACGTTGTGAAGTTGTGACTGGTAGAGTACCTAGTATGTGAAACAATGTTTTTATATTGGGTAACACCTCACTGTAGCACATTTTTGAAGTACGTAAGCTGACTTTGTGAAGTTGTGACTGGTAGAGTACCTAGTATGTGAAACAGCGTTTTTATAATGGGTACCACCTCACTGCAGCACATGTTTGAAGTACTTAAGCTGACGTTGTGAAGTTGTGACTGGTAGAGTACCTAGTATGTAAAACAATGTTTTTACTTTGGGTAACACCTCACTGTAGCACATTTTTGAAGAACGTAAGCTGACTTTGTGAAGTTGTGACTGGTAGAATACCTTATATGTAAAACAATGTTTTTATATTTGGTAGCACTTCACTGTAGCACATTTTTGAAGTACTTAAGCTGACGTTGTGAAGTTGTGACTGGTAGAATACCTAGTATGTAAAACAATGTTTTTATTTTGGGTAACACCTCACTGTAGCACGTTTTTGAAGAACATAAGCAGTCTTTGTGAAGTTGTGACTGGTAGAGTACCTAGTATGTGAAACAATTTTTTTTATAATGGGTAAATACACTCTGTAGCACCGCTTTAAAGCACTTAATGCATTTTTGCCTAGTGCTTCCTTTCTTTGCGGACGATCCTACGGTACCACAGTTTCAATTTTACGATGATTTCTTCTTGCGAGCTATTCAAGTTACCTGTATAAAATTTACTTAAAGTTTCAAAACCATGGACATCTTGAGATAATTGGCACATTGAGTTTGTTCGGAGTAGTGACTGGAATCCTAATAAGACCGATTTGTGTGAGAGAAATCTATTTTCCAAAGCACTAATAAACATTTTTTTTTTTAATAAAGCTCATGTTGAGAAATGGCTTCCTAGTTTCTTATTTTAATTACTAATCTAAATATTTGCTTTAGATTGGTAACTAATAAACATGTCTAAAAATGGTACATAAATTGAAGTTCTGTAATAGTCTTCCGGGTTTTCTGTGTTTATGTTACAGCGTTTATTTTGTTTTACAAAGCTTTGCAAATACCTAGAGTGCGTGCTGGTATGCGAATGATCCACGTTTGGTGCGATTGCGCATGACCGCACACCCTGTGGTGGCGCTGCAAGCTCGTACCGGCAGCCTTATAAACCGGCGTGTAGTCGATGCCCCACGAAAGCGAAAAGCACCGTCCTACGCAAGCAAGAGTACAGAGTGACAAGAATGCCTGTTAGACGCCAGAGATGTCAATTTATGCAACTTACGGACTTTGAGAAAGAGACGCTTGATCATTGGGCTGAAAATCGCAGGGTGGTCGGCGCGCCGTATAGCCCGCCACGTGGATCGTTCTGACTATACCGACCGACTATGTTGGGAGCAATAGACACGTGGCGGCACTGCCACATGGAGGAGCGGCTCCGGATGGACCAGCAGGACCACCGGTAGAGAAAAACGACGGATCGTGCGCCAGGCACGAACGGATCCCACGGGGGACCCGATCCACTATACAAGCAGAAGTAACGGCTGCTGTGTACCCACGTACCATTTCCCGCCGCATTGCGGAAGCAAATCTGCGATCCCAGAGCCCCTTACGGGTGCGGCCATTAACACCGGAACATCGCTGGCTCCGTGTGCAGTGGTGTCAGGTCAGAGCGACGTGGAACGCTACAGACTGGCAACGTGTGGCGTTTAGCGATGAGTGCCGCTTTGTTTTGGGGGCAGATGATCGTATCCGGGTGTGGAGGTCCCCGGGTCAACGGCACAGTCCCAACCTCGCTATCGAGCGCCACACCTACCCTACTGTAGACATTAAGGTCTGGGGATCCGTTGCCTACGATAGCGGATCAGCTCTAGTAGTGGTACGTGGATCATTCACAGGCCAGCGGTATGTGGATGAAATCCTGCGGCCGCATGTGCTCCCATTCCTGGCCGGGATTCCAGATGCGCAATACCAGCAGCATAATGCCCGCGCGCACACGGCTCGGGTTGCCCATGACTGCCTACGTCATGTACAGACACTTCCCTGGCCTTCCCGCCCCCCGGACATGTCCCCTATAAAGCATGTGGGGGACCAATTGAAACGCCATTCGGGATTTGGAGCACACCGTCCATCACGTGTGGGCTGGTCTGCCGTAGGACAACATCAGGCGTCATTTCGCCTCCATGACGGACCGTGTTGAAGCATGTATCGCCGCACGAGGTGGTGCGACGCGCTATTGAAGATAACCGGACTGCGTGCCACAGATCCCTCTGTAATTGTCATGCAGCTCTGTTTTTGCCATCATGTGTATCCTTCATCTGTATCATTACGTCCATAAAATTTCATTTCAATCCGCTTCTTCCTTCTTTGTGCGCAAATTTCGTTTTCCGTGAGTGTACTCACAAATCTTTGCTTTTTAAAATCGGTCTTTGGAAATATCGAAAGGTTCCACGTTGGAGAATAACTCCCCCAACCCTCCCTTGGGTACGCCTCTGTTTGTGTAACGTGCTGTCGGTCTACTCTTCTTTTCTCTAAAATTCTAAACCCTTTTAAGCAGTTTGTATTTGACTACTGAAGAAATATCCGTTTTTTATGAGTTTCACACTTTCAAACTTTTCTTTGCTCGCGGTTTATCTCCTCATTGCGATAAAGCTTTCGGAATCCACAGAAGACAAGTTTCACTGAGTGTCTTCAAACGAAGACTTCGGACGTTTTGCAGAACTAAAGAATTGAGTTAGAAAGCCCTCCAAACCTGATACTGCGGTGTTCTTTATCGATTTTCTGATGTAGACCTAAGTGCAAATGTTAAGCGAGAGAATTCAAAGTTTAATCCGCGGGGATGAAACTTCAAGATCAAGTCCTGAGATAGCGTTTTCTTTGAGGAACGTTTGGGAGAAGAAAAGAAATGGAAATGTACTAAATGCACTAGAAACAAGCCACTGCACTTTATTTTACTTTACACATTCCGGTCGAAAAAAAAAATAGTGTTATTAAACTACATCATAAAACTGTTTCGTCGACCCCTAGCTTTGATGTCTACCCCTAAAAAGACTGTCTGCTCGCAAAGTAAATTCGTCTTGTAAATACACCATCGCAGTTCGCTATGCATTCATAAGTTAGTTCTACAGAGGGGTCGAAAAGTTCCCTTGGGGTTTCGATTGACAACTGAACAAAAACGAACAGATCTACATCAATGCTGTTTGCGGCATTTGAAAGAGTAAATATTCGAGTTTAATAATCTTACCTTAATACACCTCTACATGTGCACCTTTGTTGGCGCGTTACACATCCAGCCGGCATTCAATTTCTTGCCATATGCGCTCCAACATATCAGGATCGATTCTATCAAACACTGCTACAATGCGCTGTTTGAGCTACTGAAGGCTACTTAATCTTTCCCGGTAAACCTTGTCTTTGAGATAGCCCCAGAGCAAGAAGTCCAAAGGAGTTATATCCGGGGACCGGGGTGACCAAGGAATAGGACCATCTCTGCCAATCCATCCGTCGGGAAACTCACGGTTCAGGTATTCACGAACGTCAAGTCCCCAATGTGGGGGAGCGCCATCTTGTATGACGTTTGGTTGCAAATCCTGTAGTTGAGGAACCGCAAAGTTCTGAAGCAAGTCCAGGTAATTATTTATTTGCACTGTGGGCTCGGAGAAGAAGAATGACCCAATTAAACGATTATGCATGTGCCCACACCAAACATTTACCTTGGGACTGTGCACGATATTCTTCCTGACTGAATGTGGGGTTTCACTACCCCATATACGAACGTTCCGAGTGTTGACTTTTCCGTGCACGTAAAAGGTTGCCTCATCCGAGAACATCAAACGGCGTAGTAAACTTTCATCAACTTCCAGCCGTTCCAAGATATCCAGAGCGAATTATAAGCGCTGAGGTTCATGGTTCTGTTTAATTTGGTGTAAGAATTGCACTTTGAATGCGGTTTGTTTCAGGCGTTTGTGAAGCACTCCCATCAATTTGGATCGTGGAACATTCAGTTGTAATGAGGCCGTTCTCGTTGACTTGCTAGGACTGCGAGCAAAAACCTCCTGTATGCTATGCAGTTTCTTCACTGACAGGGGGTCTGCCACTTCTTTGCCGGTCCAGGACACTACCAGTATCCAAAAATTTCCCCTGCCTCGCTCTGTTACTGAAATCACTCGGTGGATCTTTCCCATTTGTCCGACTGTAATTTCTTTGTACCGTAATAACAGACTTCGTCTCAAAAAACCGACGCACGCCCACTGCTTTCTCCAGCGGCGACGACATTTTCAGTTGTTTTGCAGTCGGCGTCGGTATTTGCGAGTACGTAACGCCATCTGTTGGAAAGAGATGGCGTTAAAAACTCGAATATTCTTTCTTTCAGATGTCGCAAACCGCATTGCTGTAGATTTGTTCGTTTTTGTACAGTTGTCAATAGAAACCCCTAGGGAACTTTTTGACCATCCTGTAGTTTAGATGCGGTTTCGTTTTCAGAATGGTCGACAATCGAGGCATTAGAAAAAACCTTTCAGGTTGTAAAGTCTTTCAGTTTTTTATCTCGCAAATTATTCATACCATTGGTACGGCGCAGTTGGTTAACGCGCTATGTGCAGTGTGGGTGGCGGGTGTTCGAATCCCGCTTCTGCCGGCTATCTAGTCTGCGCTTTTTCCGGGGTTTTCTGCAGATTCCCTGTGGCAGGGGACGCTAATGCGTAGATGGTTCCCTATACAAGTTGGTCCCGGACGCACTTTGCCCTTGGACCTGCGAAGTGGAAGGTAACAGGAACCCACCACTTTATATTCCCTAGATTATCTAGCGTGGAAGTTAAAAACAAGGCACATATAATTCCAGGTATATAGTGTGGAAGAAATATTCTTCTCATAATACGTGGAAAATACGTCATAATAATTAAGACAGCAATCAGACATCTCTGACTTGACTGTACTTTTACTGTTCTCACGTAATATCTATCACTCAGAAAACTTGAAATTTTCATTGCCCTGGAACACGCAGCTGACCAACTTGAATTAAAGAAGTATCTATGGCAACAGTTATTTCCGGCTCCAGGGCGATGAAATTCTCAAGTTTTCTGAGTGATTAATATTGCGTAAGAACAGTAAAAATAAAAATACAGTCAAGTCAGAGATGTCTGATTGCTGTGTTAATTATCATGGCATAGAATCCCTTTGTGGATGATGCCCGCTGCTTCCCACCAACCTTAGGGTTGCGCAGAGAAGGAGAAATAATTCATAAACGAACTTAAATAACTTCTTAAAGTGGTTCCACCTAAAATCTCTGCCTTATGTTTCCAATGGTAAAATTTCTTTACATATTTTCCTCGCAATTAATGTATTCCAAAGGATGAAAACTTGCACATCGATAAAACTAACTTTAAGTTATAGTATGGGATACTTAATACTTGCTAAAACATAACCATAATTATGATAAAAATCAATCATTTTTCTTTGAGTAATGCTCAGACCTGATAATAGATGGCGCGACCTGTACACTGATGACGTCAGTAGACAAAAAATGTTGGATGGCTTAATTATGGTTATGTTTTAGCAAGTACCAAATATCCCATGCTATAACTTAAAGTTAGTTTTATCGATGAGCAAATTCTCATCCTTGGGAATACATTAATTGCAAGAAAATATGTAAAGAAATTTTACTATTGGAAACATAAGGCAGAGCTTTTAGGTGGAACCACCTTAATACACTGCCGGAAAGTGAAAAAAGAACACCAAGAAGGAACTGGCTGACGATCATGAAACTTACATATGTTAATGGGGTCGAGTTTACGTAGGGGTGATGTTAATTTCGGGACCAACTGGTGAGCGCTTACGCCACAGGGCGGCATAATATGCAAATTATCGTCGGTGATATTTAAGGAGTACGGCGAAGTGAATGTAATCAGTCGTCGGCGTACGGACACGTGCGAAGACCCTAAAGAAGCTGCAATGCCTGGACATGGAAGACGTGTACGATTTCAGCAGTTATCGGACTTTGAGCGAGGTCGTCTAGTCGGACTCCGCGAGGCCGGGTGGTAATACGTATCGTCGTATTGCGGAGCGAATTGGACGGGAAGTATCGGTGGTGGTACGATGGTGGCGTAGATGGTCCGAGGAACATTCCCACACGAGAAGACGTGGAACCAGGAGTCACAGACTGATGAGCGGACCGATCGACGCATAAGAAGAGCGGCTTTGTCAAGCAGAACATCCATTGCGACGCAAATCTGAGCTCCCGTTGCACCCGAGGTGACTGTGCGAACAATCCCCAACCGTCTACTGGATGCAGGACTACGTGCACGCGTGCCTCTAGCATGTGTACCTCTGACTCCATCCCACCGTCAGGAATGGCTGCAGTGGTGTCGCCAACGTCTGCACTGGAGAACGCAACGGCGATCTGTCGTGTTCAGCGATGAAAGCAGATTCTGCTTGGGAGCCTCCGATGGCCGTATGCGTGTTCGCAGACGCACAGGGGAGCGTCTCCACCCTTCTTGCATCCGCCAGTGAGACACAGGGCCTACACCTGGTCTCCTGGTGTGGGGAGCGATCAGCTATCACTCCCGTACACGTGCCTCTAGCATGTGTACACGTGCCTCTAGCATGTGTACCTCTGACTCCATCCCACCGTCAGGAATGGCTGCAGTGGTGTCGCCAACGTCTGCACTGGAGAACGCAACGGCGATCTGTCGTGTTCAGCGATGAAAGCAGATTCTGCTTGGGAGCCTCCGATGGCCGTATGCGTGTTCGCAGACGCACAGGGGAGCGTCTCCAGCCTTCTTGCATCCGCCAGTGAGACACAGGGCCTACACCTGGTCTCCTGGTGTGGGGAGCGATCAGCTATCACTCCCGTACACAACCAGTGTTTGTACCGGGTACGTTAAACAGCACTTCCTACATCAACAACATCATTCAGCCCGTTGTTGTGTCATTTGTAAGGTAGGTCCATCGTGGTGTTTTCCAGCAAGATAACGCACCCTGACACACGGCATGTGCAACGCAACATGCACTTCAGGGTGTGAGACAACTTCCATGGCCTGCACGTTCACCGGATTTGTCCCCCATTGAGCACGTGTGGGATTTTATAGGACAACCATGACCATCCCCGATTTACGCGTCCATGTTGAGGATGCTTGGAAGTCAAAGACCCAAACTTACATCCAACATCTGTACGACAGACTCCATGCCAGAATTTCACAGTGTGACGCAGTTCATGGCGGTTCAACCTCGTACTAACCATGTTACATGGAAATGTTATTTTTCATGAAAGAAATACGGGATTACGCCATATAATACAAATTTTGAAGATGACAATCCGATTTTTGGCGTAAATGTGACAAGGATGGTAAGTCAGATAATATCCGAAAACTTGAAAATTTTCATCGTCCTGGGGCGGGACTCAAACCCGCGTCTCCCAGAAAACGCCTAGGTATGCTAACCACTACACCACCCAGAACGACCAAGTTTCAAGTTTCAGATCAATTTGAATTTAACCATCACATGATTCGCTAGTCGAAGCAACCGGCTTCGACTAGCGAAGCCGGTGGTTTTGATCACGTTATCCTCTGTTTTGATAACGTGATCAAATCATCAATAATATTTTGATCACGTTATCCTCTGTATTCCGTTATTATGCTGTATAAATTTCGTTGGTATCGGACGTCTCCTTCTTGGTGTTCTTTTTTCACTTTTCGCCATTATACAAAGGTAGTTCCATAAAAACTAAGATTAACTTTTTTGAGTTGGCAACAGTGCGAAGGGAAGAAATGACCACGCAGACGACTAATTGAATTAAGGAAGTATCTATAACAACAGTTATTAATCGTTGCAGATGATTCTGGTTTTGTTATTGCGGAGTTGTTTAAGGTACGTCTGCATTTCGCCATACAGATATTCAGAGTTAAGAAGTGAAGCGCGTTGTGAGATACAATTTTGCTATCGTTTGGGTAAAATGGTTCCAGAAATAGTTCATTTGACGAAAAAAGCTTATAAAGAAAATGTTTGGGTGAGTCAACGATTTTAAATGGCACCATGATTTAAAAAAAAAAAAGGCGTTTGTCGGCAGAACTCGCTTCTAGGCCTGGTCGACCTGAAAGTGTTGTTACGGAGCGTATTGTTAACACTGTTTGGACAATCCTGCAAAAAGATCGACGAATGACGTAGAATACATAGCGGCGTCAACTAATATTTCAAAAACGTCGGCATTCCGCATTCTACGCGACAAATTACTGCTGCATCATGTGTGTTCCAGATGGGTGCCTCATCATCTGACGAGAGAACAATAATTAGCCAGAGTTCGGGTGTGTCATAAGTGGAAATAAATCATTGCAAAGGATCCAAACTTTCTAAACACAGTAATAACTACCGATGAAACATGGGTCCACAATTTTGACCTCCTCACGAAACGCGCAACGAGTTTCTGGAAACACAGCTCGCCTCCTCCGAAAAAAGTCCGCCAAACCAACCCAGCTGGGAAGGTGGTGATGATAATCTTCTTTGATCATAAAGGTGTAGTCTACCAGCATGCTTTTCCTCCACAAATTACTGTCGATGCTGAGTATTATATTTCGGTATTGAAGCGTCTGCGACGACACATATCGATTAAGCGACCGGAACTAGAGGGCAAGTGGACCCTACACCATGATAACACCCGCCCACATGTGGCTGCTTGTGTTCCACAGTTTCTTACGAAATGCGGTATTGAAATCGTGCCGCAACCTGCCTACAATCCTGAGCTCGCCCCGTGCGATTTCTGGTTGTTTCCAACAATGAAGGAGAAGTTTCGTTGCGCAACATTCAACACGGATTCTGACGTTGTTCAAGCTGTACAGGGGTCGCTAAAGCAGCTTCCACAAAATTCCTTCGCCACATGCTTTGAAAAGTGGACTGAACGATGGGACTGTTGCATATCATCCGAGGGAAGATACTTTGAGAAAAAATAACATATACTTTGTTGTACCTATATTTCTTCGTTTTGTGTGATTTTACTCTGTTTTTATGGAATGGCCGTTGTACATATAGTTCCGCAGCAACTTCACACGTTTCTGTCCTCTTCAAAACTGCAAAGTATTCTTTAGCGGTGCGCTCAGCCGACATTGTAAAAGTTAAGTGGTGTGAATTAACGTAGAATTTCTGAAAATAAAGTGCGTTAAATTTGCCGGTAGGTTCCCGTCTTTTAACGAAATTTCGCATTTGCCAAGTTTCAGTTTCTTACATTAGTATTTTTTACAGATTATCCATAAAGTCTGTCCGGGGTTTTCCATTTTTGTTCAAAAATTCTCTAAAACATAGATCTTGACTTTACCAGTCCTAGGCGTGCACGAAGTGAACGAACCCCTTCCCCCTTTTCTTTGGTGGGTATCGAACCTGGAACGTCGTCAACAGCAGCAGAGCACGCTACCGATTAACTCAGAAACTCAGTTAATCTATAACCGCATATAAGGTAGAAACTTAAAAGGACTTAAGTCGCGCGGTGATGAAATGTTTTTCGCTATTAATGCGGGTTAGACACTTTCTGTAGGTGCACATTGTTTTTCTGCGTAGGTTTATAATTTATTATTTCTGTAGGAGGACTTAAAACACATATTTTTTTCCCCATTTTGATTTTTCGAAGCAACATAATTTTTTGGAACTCTAGATCTTTTTAAATTGCCAATGCGTTTCAATTATGTTTCAAAAAAAGGTGAAATATACTGCTTCATAATATCATTTCATAAAACCCCCAATTATAAAATTCATACTTGAAAGCTATAATAGCTCTTTTGTCTTGAGTGGTCTACGTACTGACACGCAGGCATCATCCAGTCACCTGTACGATAATTTAAGTACCGGGTTTTTTTACGGGAACACAATATAAAATAGCAGGTGCATCAAATAGGAGGAGGGGGGGCTAAGGAATATTCATTGCCTCAATAATTTAAATATTTTCCGATATGCTATGTACAATATCCGATCTCGCTACGGGGCTTCTAAACCAGGACCTACGACATATGATTGAAATTTATTAGTTAATCAACGCTCAAATATTGCCGCGAATCGCTGCTATTATCGGGAATTTTCCGTCATATGGATTGGAGAAAAAGAGGATAACAGAATTTCCGTTAATGTACAAAAGGAATGGAGGGGAGGGTAATGTTTATGAAAATTCAGAATTTTCTTTTAACGCTTTTTAAAAACGGCAATTTACCATTAACATACAAAAATAAAATTTTCTGAAAATCCAGAATTTTTCTTTAACACTCCTTAAAAACGGCAGTATACTTGTTAACATAACAAAGAACGTTTCAGAAAATTCATAATTTTCCTTTAACACTTTTAAAAATAGAAGATGAAGTAATTGACAAATTGGTGACCTGTTTAACCTTTATATGCTTGCATATATGAGAATTACCGTTATTTTAAATTTCCATTACTGTTTTAAAAATCCCTGAACAACTGGCATCCATATGTATTGATCGAAAACAAGTTTGATAATTTAAAAAAAAAATTCAATTTAGATTTCTGTTACACGCAAAATGCTCAGTATATAAAAGTATGGAATGAAATATTCATTTGAAATATCCAAATTTCAGCCTCTGTGCAATGAAGTGTGGTAACCTATTTGAAGGTTGGAGAGGGATTGGAAATAAAAATAAAAAAAAACTTTACAAAAATGATCTTTTTGAGGGACTCGCGCCCCAAAGCTTAAAAAAACAATTATAATACATATAAAAGAACTCTACTCAAAATGATTTTGTTTTTATTTCCTAAACCTCGGAGTCCTGTGAAGACGCGGGACCAGCCCACAGGGTTCTTCCGGTCCTGAGTAAATTAAACTAGGAAACAGAATTACAGCAATTCCGAGTTCCGCATTCCTTCGAATCCTATAAGCATTTCCAGTGGATCCCATGACAATGCTCATTGTCAAATGTAACTCACGTGCAACATCTTCTGACTTCTTTATCAAACGTCCAATTCCTTTTAAGTTAGCAATGCGTTTTCTGCTCAACGTTGACAGAGAAATAGCGTTGCTTTGAAATCGCGAACACAGCGAGAAGAAACAATGGAGAAATCATTGTGTGTTGTTAACTATATTCATATAGGTTTACTGCGATAGGAAGCATTGTTTGCTACAACACTAAGAGAAACAATCAGCTATGTTTCGGCCCTGCCCGTTGAGATAATTTCCTAGCAAAGACATATGTCATAAAATTAATCTAATAACAGAGGCGGCTGGAAGTTTAGCCAGCAGGCAAATCGCACGTAACTGGGACTGATATATATTTTTACTAGCTAAATGCCCGTTCTTCGAAAGTGATGATATTTAAAAAATACAGATGATATATATGATATACAGTTGAAATGGCCATACACTGCATATTTCTTCGCTCTTTTACATGTCTGCCTGACTTATTCTGCCAGACGACACATAAGCAATTTCGTTCATAACTGCAAATTTAAAACTTCAAGCCTACACGAAACAAATCAAAATACATCGTTACTCTTCACGTTCATCGTTAAAATATTAATAGACAACAGAATAAAATAATAATAGAAAACACAACAAAATACGTTGTTACTTTCAGCATAAATGTAAAAAGAGCCTTGCTTATAAACAATTTCGTTCGAAACTGTACATTTAAAAGCTAGCAAGTCAGATGGTTTTTTGGAAGCGTGAGCAAAATTGTCTTGCCATCGCTAATATCTCAAGGAAGAAACTTTTTTTTTTCAAATTCAATTACTATGAAAATCTACCCGCGTATTTATTTATGCTTTCCTACCGTAGGTTGAAGAAGCGTATATGCTCCAGCTTTTCCCCTCCGTCTGTCCGTCGTCGTCCGTTCGTCTGTCTGTCGGCACGATAACTCACGTAAAAATGGTTCGATTTCGATGAAATTTTAGTATGTGGTAGGGGACCACCAGGGGACGAACCCTATTGAAAATGTGTGAAGTGGGGTCAAAGGGCAGGACATAGGAGCGGGATCCACTCCATTGCCTTTATGCATCATAATTTGCGTAAAAATGGTTCGCTTTCAATGAAATTTAAGTATGTGGTAAAGAACCACCTGGGAACGAACCCTGTTGAAAATGGGCGTAATAGGGTCAAAGGTCAGGACATAGGAGCGGGATCCATTCCATTGTCTTTATGCATCATAAGTTGCGTAAAAATGGTTCGATTTCAATGAAATTTAAGTATGTGGTAAGGAACCACCTGAAAACGAACCCTGTTGAAAATGGGCGAATGGGGTCAAAGGTCAGGCAAGGCATAAGAACGGGATTTATTAAATTGCCCTTATACGTCATAACTTGCGTAAAAATGGTTCGATTTCGATGAAATTTTAGTATTTGGTAAGGAACCACCTGGGGACGAACCCTATTGAAAATGGACGAAATGTGGTCAAAGGTCAGTGCATAAAAGTGGAATCCATTTCATTGCCTTTATGCGTCATAACATGCGTAAATATGGTTCGATTTCGATGAAATTTTAGTATGTGTTAGGAAACTACCTGGGCACGAACCCTTTTGAAAATTGGAGTCAAAGATCAGGCAGGGCATAAGAGCGGGATTTATTCCATTGCCCTTATGCGTCATAACGTGCGTAAAAATGGTTCGATTTCAATGAAATTTTAGTATTTGGTAAGGAACCACCTGGGGACGAACCCTATTGAAAATGGGCGAAATGATGTCAAATGTCAGGACACTGGAGTGGGATCCATTCCATTTCCCTTGTGCATCATAACTTACCTAAAAAGGTTTCGATTGCGACAAAACGTTATCATGTTGTTCCGGAGATATAGTGAACCGGTTCTGTTGAATATCAACGAAATGGGGTCAAAGGTCATTGCACAAAAGCAAGATTTATTCCACAGCCATTATTCTCATAACTTGCGTAAAACTGCTTCTATTGCGACAAAACTTTAGTATGTTATTCTTGAGGTATACTGAACCGGTTCTGTTGAGTATCATTGAAATGGGGTCAAAGGTCAGGACACAGGAGTGAGATTTATTCCACAGTCATTATCCTCATAACTTGAGTAATAATTTCTGGTATGTTGGAAAGCGTATCATAATCAATGCATTGTATGATTTTACTAACTTGTATTTATTGCAGTCACCTTACCACTTATATGACGTCACCGTTGCTTCCGTGAAAACGAATGTTGGTAATGGACCTTATTCATGTGACGTCAGAAGTGGGTTTCTGTGGATCAACATGGCTGCTGATTAAATGTTTTGCTATTTGATTATCCCTTACTGTTGGCTAATTTTTAAAATCCTAACGTCATGGACTCTGCCGATGAATTAATAGAGCTACAGGTCGAAGGAGAAGAAATTAATTTCTTGGAAGAACAAATCAAGGTTGCAAAAATATACCAAGACGATTTTGTGTTCGTTATTTATTTCGCATGACGCAGGAGAGGATCACCGTTAGTCATCATGAAGTTTTTAATGTAGCATTTCTCGTACACGATAAATCAAATTTTCATGTTCTTATTGTTAGACATTGGCGAAATATCTGAAACATAAATATGGGTACCTTGCTTTGCAAAACAAAAATATTTAGAAGCTCAGACAAATACATAATAAGGAAACAAACTAGGGTTCGCACACTAGACAGTGTGCTTAAAAATTAAACGAATGCGTAGTATTAAATAAGAGAGATATTATAAATATGTTTTTTTTTATTCTTTGAGGAAAGTAGAACCTAATTCGCAATTCATTTACAGATCCAAATATTTCATCAATTGTCTCCTACCCTTCTCTTCCCCCCCCTTTTTTTTTTTTTTTTTTTTGAAATTGGAATTCGAAGGAATACTACGAGGTTTCAACTGCCTTTGATTCTTAGTGTCATAATATCCAATATATTTTTCGTTAAAGTGGACAGAACATATTGGAGAGTGTATATTGGGATGGAAATCACCGCGGTTCATTTTACACTGCCATTCCTTTAACAATATCTTCTTTTTCAGAGGAAAATTAAGGAATGTTTTTCTATCCTCTACTTAATTTTGGTTGTAGGATTTATTAGCATAACCATGCGATGAGCAAAAGTTACACATGTCGTTAATAGATTTACGAAACTCGCGATTTTCTTGAACCCCTGCAATGTAACGTCATGTTAAGCAATGGGAAAACGCATGTAAACAAACTGTTGTTGGTCCGCAGCCACGGAAGAGCTTTCCCATGATGCAATGCTAAGTGAATAAGGTCAATTAGATTTTGACTAAAAAAAAAAAAACTTATATGACGTCACCGTTGCTTCGGTGAAAACGAATGTTGGTAATTTGATTTTGACTCAAAAAACCTTGACATTCGATATGTCAAACGATAATATCTTTAAATGCAAAGCATGTTACGATATAGCGCTTTTTACGGGATTTTTAAAGGGTTTTTTTAAAATAAATTCAGAACAAATAAATTTAGAACAAGATATATACTGAGCAGGTCAACTCAAATCATTCAAAACTTAGGGCGGGGCTTCAGTTGCTAGGCAACAATGGCTCGATCATTGCAAAACGTCCTAGCGTTATCACAGCTGGGTTATTAAACAACCCATTTCGACCCACTTAAAGTTATCGTAGGGAAAAGTCCTTTCTTAGTGCGCCTCTATGTTGTAAAAGGAACATTCCTGCCAAATATGAAATTTCCAAGTTCAGTAGTTTCTGAGATACGGTGATGAGTCGTTGAGGGCTTTCAGTTTTATATGTACAGATATGCTTCACAATGGTATTACCTAAACAACAATAGCACACACACACACACACACACACACACACACACACACACACACACACACACACACAAACAACAACCCGGGATTGGAAGCAGAGTCTGATTGATCATGTGCTCGCAGAGCATGTTCAAATGCGGCAAAAATACAATTACAATTTTTAAGATGCTACAACATACAGGGATTGGACGGAATAATGTGAACACCTAGGAAAAGAAGGTTTCACATACCTAGTAGAGTGTGAGAACGCCTTTGGCATTCAAAACCGCCTGAATCCTTCTTGGAATGGACGCATACACATCCTGGATAGTGGCTATAGTGGGATGTTACGCGCCAGTTTATAAGGTTGCCAGTTAGTTCTTGCAGGACCATAACAGGGCGTGCGGTCGTGCGCACTCGCACCAAACGTGGATAATTTGCATACCAGCACGCACTCCAGCTATTTGCAAAGTTTCGCATTTGTACCATGTTTTCTTCTTATTGCGCAAATTTTCCTGTCCGCGTTTCTATTACGTGATTTTATTGCGTCTTCGTTTACCTGAACGATTTGCATAAAGACGCACTAGTCATGATGTTTTGGCTCTTCGGTGCGTAGAAGAATATTAAGCCATCACTGACACTGTTCAATCTGTGAAACAGAAAAAGCGCATTGTAATAATTCTGTGACTAATGCAGGGCACAGCAGCGAAATATTGCTGTTTTACCCAGTGGCAAAACGGGAATGGGCAACGTGGAAATGTGCTCCAATGCTTACCTGCGATGTGCCGGCTTGCTTTCAGAAGGGTGCCTAAATGGGCATGCTCAAATAACAGCTGGGGTCGTGTAAACTTGTACTCACGGTAGACATGATTCATTGCTATACATGAGCTGTGGATAGAAACGCAGCATATTTTCATTGCCGTGATGGGGCTTTTCAGAACAAATAATGGCATATTAACTCAATATGTTTACAATGCATTCTCCTCACTCACATAACTTTTCAAATCGTGAACGTTCCCGTTAGTCGAAACAAGTTAGTAAAATCATGCAATGTACTGATTATGATACGCTTTCCAACATACCAGAAATCATTACTCAAGTTATGAGTATAATGGCTGTGGAATGTATCTTGCTCCTGTGCCCTGACCTTTGACCTCATTTTGATGCTATTCAACAGAATTGGTTCAGTATACCTCCGGAACAACATACTGAAGTTATGTCGCAATAGAAGCACTTTTAGTCAAGTTATGAGGATAATGGCTGTTGAATAAATCTCGCACCTGTGTCCTGACCTTTGACTATATTTTGAAGATATTCAACAGAACTGGTTCCGTATATTTCCGGGACAACATACTAAAGTTTTGTCGTAATAGAAGCATTGTTACGTAAGTTATGATGCGTAAGGACAATATAATGGATCCCACTCCCATGTCCTGACCTTTGACCTAATTTCGCCCATTTTCAATAGGGTTTGTTCCCAGGTGGATCCCTACCACATACCAAAATTTCATCTAAATCGATCCATTTTTACGCGAATTATCGTGCCGAAGGACAGACAGAGAGACAGACGGACAAAGCTGGAGCATATACGCTTCTTCAACCTTCGGTTGAAAAGCATGAAAAAAGTTCTTGAAGAATGATGGATAGAGTTGGCTGGTGTACAGACCAGCCACCTCCACTCTTCAATAACAGTTTCGTGAAAACGGGGCCTTACAAATCAGGATATCGCATGCATGCCAAAATTTTCTCGGTAATCCAGGTTCAGTTTCACGTATTTCATTCTTAAAAGCACATAAAGGTTTTAGTACCTTTATTTGTCACTCTGCACTTTTAAGAAAGTGGATTCGTACAGCAAAGCAGTAGTGGAGAATGTCTTTTTTAACTGAGCAGGTTTTCTCAATTCTTAATCAATAAACTGAAAATCGTTAATTAATTGATAGACTAACAGATTATGCTAATTAATAAGTTCTGTGAATGTACTGTTGTCAGTTAATGAGTTTTGCTTTCTCTCGTATTGGATTTAAGAGCACCATGAGAAATTAAGACTAGAACGGCTCGTCAGCCTCAAATATAGGAATACTGGTTCTTGAGAAAGTACAAAGCGAGCGACATAAGACAAAGCCTCATACGGAGCTGGAATCTAAGACCAACTTAGATTATTAGCCTGCCGCTCTGATCCCCCGTTAACCATGACGGCTAATGGAGATTGCTTTCTGACACAACCTCTTCACAGATCAACCCACCTCCATATCCTTCTCAGCTGATTGATTTAGAGTAGGTGTCTCCAATCTGTTCTCAACAGCGGGAGTGCATGGATAATGGAATAGGATTGCCGGGCCACATGAAGAACAGTAAAATGCATTAGTTTCTTATCAGCATCGTTTATTTCAGACAGATTTAGCTAATGACATAAATGTATTAATTAAACGCACCATCAAAACAAGCATTATAGAGGCGCCTACATGTTTTAGTAATATTTGAAATTTTCTGATAGGTAATTTATCCCAACATAGAAAATTTGGGAATGTAAAAGCCATGGATTCAAAATGCTGGTTATATGAAACTATGGATCCGAAATGCTAGTCATGTGAAACTATGGATCCAAAACGATGATTTTTTAAAACTATAGTCCCAAAATGCTGATTATATGAAACTACAGGCCTGAAATGCTGGTTAGAGGAAATTGTAGATCCAAATTGCTGGTCATATGAAACTATGGTTCCAAAATGTTGGCCGCGCCGGTGGCGCAGTGGTCTAAGCGCTGGCCTCTGATCATTCGTCTGTAAGGGGTCCGGGTTCGAATCCCGGTGAGGCATGGATGTTGTGTTTGTCTTACGGCACTGGCTCTCTCCCTTCCCTGGAACCAGTGACCCTAAATTAGGGACGGGCGACTGCTTATAGCCCATTGAGTTGCTCACGGTGGTCGTTAAACCTCCAATCAAAAAAAAAAAATGTTGATTATACACTATCTACCAACAAGTAATTGGGCACCTGTGATAGCAAAGGAAAACGAAGTTTATTCACCTTCAATAGTTGGTGGAGTCTCCACGAGTGGCGATTACAGCTGCGACTCTCCGGGGCATACTCTCAATCAAGCGTTGTACGACGCCTAGCGATATTTTCTTCCACTCGGCTTGGAGAAGACAGGTCAGTTCCTACATCGATTTCGGACGGTGGGGGCACCCCTTAAGTCGACGCTCCAACTCGTCCCAGAGGTACTCGATAGGGTTTAAGTCCGGGTTCTGCGCAGGCCAGTCCATTCGATTAACCCCATTGTCACCCTACCAAGTCATGGTGGACCTCGCAACATGACAGTTGGCATTGTCATCCTGAAAGTAACACGGGCCCACCCCGTAAAACTTCCACAACGTAGGAAGCGCATGGTCATCCAAAATGGGGCAGGTAGGTCTTCACGTTGAGTCTGCCAGGAATTGCGACCAAGGGTCCCGTGCCATACCAGGAGAAACACTCCCATAGCATAATTCTACCGCTGCCGAACTTCACAGTTAGCACAATACATTCCGGCAGGAGGCGTTCTCCAGGCAGACGCTAAACCCAGACCCTGCCATCCGAACGGTAGAGGGTGAACCTTGATTCGTCGCTCCAGAGAACCTGTTTCCACTGTTCAACGGTCCACTGTCGACGATCTTTGCACCACGTTAGCCGAGCAGCGCTATTGGACTTGGTGATCAAAGGCTTGTGGGCGGCAGCACGTCCATGATAACCAAACAGATGGGCTTCTTTACGGATGGTATTCATCGAAAGAACACTCCAGGATGCCTTTGTTAAAACTTCTTGCGGATGTGGCCCATCGATTTGGTGCGGTTCTTTCGAATTTCTCTGGCCAGCACCCGTCGGTCTCTAACTCCCAGTTTTGTGGGTCTGCCGGGTCGGGGCACATTACAACAGTCACCTCTCATCTTACACTTGCCAATCACGTAAGCCCCTTCGATTTTGGGTACTTCAACTTGCTGGATATGTCACGTATGAATCGGCCATTTCTGTGATACCCGACGATTACACCTTTCTTGAAATCAGAGAGCTCCGAACTGCGTGGCATCTTGTATGCGACTGGTTGCGTTGTTGTTTCCCACACGATATTTAACGGCGACGGCAGTGACTTGTATCAGGACCTCAGATATCGTCGATTGCAGGGGTGTCCAATTACTTGTTGGTAGATAGTGAATGAAACTATCGGCCCAAAATGCAGGTTATATGAAACTATGGATCCAAAATGCTTGCCATGTGGAACTATAGGCCTGAAATGTCGGTTGTATGAAACTATGGATTCAAAATGCTGATCATATGAAACTATGGTTCCAAAAAAGGGTTATATGAAACTATGGACCCAAGGTGAAATCTTGAACAATTGGTTCCAGGAAAAGAACAGAGCCAGCGCCGTAGGTCAAATACAACACCCATGCCTCATCCGGAATTCAAACTGGGGTAACTCGTGCGACTTACGGCTCTGTCTCCTCTCTCACTAGGGCGGTGGTCGCCAAACTGCTCCGGAGCAATGAACATATTTTGTGTGTGAGTTTAAAGACCATAGTGAAAACTCAATGGGCTGTGAGCAGTCGCCCGTCACGAATTTTTAGCCACTGGTTGCAGGGAAGGGAGAGATACAGTGCCGTAAGGCAAACACAACATCTGTGCCTCACCGGGATTTGAACCCGTGCCTATCTGGAACGAATGGTCAGGAGCCATAGCTTAGACCACTGCGCCACCAGTGCGGCTAAGATCATATTAAATCATCCCTTGTGTAGCAACATCATTTCGCTTCATATCAGCAGACATACGAATGAACGGTCCAAAAATTTCCATTAACGGCGGAAAGAAATGTGTGCTGAAAGTGTTACATCATGAACTCACATTGCTTTTTATATTTGGTGGTATGCATCCTCGGCTCATCGAAAAGAACAGCAATACAAAAACTTCGCTGTCGTTTTTTTTATCTAAATATTCACCCAAGCATTTTTCTTTTACAAAAATAACGCTGGACCATGATGACTTGTGCCACTGAAACACAATTCTCTGGCAGTTCCTTTGCGTGATTCCTTCAACAATCTGAAAGCTGAATTAGTTCTAATTAGGCTGAAGTTTTTTTAGTCAGGAAATATAATTTTTTTTACATCAGTGAAAGGTATTCCTTTACAGTTTTTATTGGCTTCAAATAGAATGCCCCTTTCTTCGCATGTCGTTTGAAACCAAAGTCTTGCACATTAAATTACATGATACGTCCTCGTGATGTTTTGCTTTATGTAACCAATAATCCGTCACTTTCATGCTGTTATTGTAACTTTTTTCGTAGTGTGACGGCGAAATAATATTTATTTCGCTTTCTCAGCTACATATTTTACCAGACAGATTGGATTGTAGCAGTATTAATTTCTATGAGCTCATGTTCAATATTCTAATAATTCAGCAACTGCTTCCCTTCAACTTAGGTAAAATTATGTACAAACGAATTAAAATGAACCTTGCATGGACAGGAGCTCATAGAAATTAATACTGCTACGTACCGTTATAATATTCGTAACCAAGCTTTGTTGAAACTTACTACACCTAGAACACAAACTACTAAACAAAGCCCAGACTATTCTGGTCTGGAGTCTTGGAATTCTTTGCCTTCAGAAATAATATCTATTAATAACTTCAACTTGTTCAAAAAGAAATTAAAACACTATCTACTTAATAACTGATATCCTTTCATTAATGCAAGATGGGAGGTTGATTGATGCAGGGATTATTCGAATGAGGAGGAAGGCGAGAGCCTTACATGGTGAGGATTCGGTTACCAAGGGACGGGGGATCTAAACAATGAGGATTGGGTAGCGGGGGGTGTGGGGTGTGGACATCTCATGTTTTTCTTTACTTTAACATTATTTTCCCCTTATATGCTGTCAATATCATAATGTCATGCTTAAATATTTAATTTGATATTTGTTCTCTAGTTTAGCACGTCTTTTGTAAAAAAAGATGGTGCATATGTTACCGGTTTGTCCGTCCGTCCCCACGATATCTCTGCAACTATTTAGCCGATATGAAAAATCCTTTTTGCATTGGGAAGCTTGAAATATCAGAATGATGATCCTTTATTTCGTTTTTTTACGATGTAAAATTTCGCCGCTAGAGGGCGTAAAGGTAGATGATGTCGAATTCAAAAACACGTTCTTTTCCACATATTTGCTTCTAAACATCCGATTGAAAAAATTATTTTACCTTTCGATTCCATTTATAACAAAGAGTATTTTAGATATAGTTACTTTTTCAAATTACGCATAGATTTTTCGCTAGGGGACGTAAAAGTAAATTACATTTTCCCCGATAACTCTTCTTTTAAAACTCTGATTTGAAAAAAATTCTTCAGCGGATACACCTTCTGATGGAAAATCTTTTGCTTATAATTTTTGGTAAAGAATACTTTGGCCACCAGGGGGCGTAAGTGTTAAAATTTGCTTCTGATGTATTTGCCATAAAATCGGAGCTTCTAAAATATCGATTGAAAAAATTATTTCGTGGACTGATGCCACTCACACAGATAAACCTTTTTGGAATATTTTCTTCTTAAAATATTCCACAGTTTCTCCGCCAGGGGGCTGAAAAACTGTAGATGTATATCTTATTTTCGTCAATATCTCTACTTCTTGGAGTCCGATTTAAACATTTCTTCTTTGTTGGATAGTGTTTTCAGTGTGACATGTTTTTCATATAATTTCAAAATTTTCAAGTAATTCATAGACTTTCCGCTAGGGGGCGTAAAGGTAAATTGCCCCCCCCCCCCCCTATATCTCTGCTTCTAAATCTCCGATTTGGAAAATTCTTTCTGCACCGGATACAGCTCCTGATGAGAAATCCTTTGCACATAATTTCAAATTTTTTGTAAAAAATGGTTTGGCCATCAGGAGGCGTAAGTCTTAATTTCCGCTTCTGATGTATTTGCAGCAAAATATGAGCTTCTAAAATCTCGATTGAAAAAATTCGTCGTTTGTAGACCGATAGTAATCATGTCGACAAACCTTTTAAAAACATTTTCTTCTTAAAATAATGCATGGTTTCTACGCCCCCTGGCGTAGATGTATATCTTATTTCTGTCAATATCTCTGCTTGTAGGAGTCCGATTTGAAAACTTCCTTCTTTGTTGGATAGTTTTTCCAGTGTGACATGTTTTTCATATAATTTCAAAATTTTCAAGTAATTCATAGACTTTCCGCTAGGGGGCGTAAAGGTAAATTGCCCCCCCCCCCCGTATATCTCTGCTTCTAAATCTCCAATTTGGAAAATTCTTTCTGCACCGGTTACAGCTCCTGATGAGAAATCCTTTGCACATAATTTCAAATTTTTTGTAAAAAATGGTTTGGCCATCAGGAGGCGTAAGTCTTAATTTCCGCTTCTGATGTATTTGCAGCAAAATATGAGCTTCTAAAATCTCGATTGAAAAAAAGTCGTTTGTTGACCGATAGTACTCATGTAGACAAACTTTTTAGGAACACTTTCTTCTTGAAATAATGCATGGTTTCTACGCCAGGGGTCGTAGATGTATATCTTATTTTTGACTTTGTTGCTGTTATATGAATGTTCTTGTCTTGACTTAAACCTAGGGAGATTAAGGCTGGTCAGGTCTACTCGAGGCCTTTTCCTTGATCTTCCCTGCTGGTATTTATAAGCTTATGCGTAACTGTTGAGAATTACTAATTTAAATATGTAACAGCAATATCAATAAATGAAATGAAAAAATGAAAAATTATCGGAAACAATTCCAAATTACATTTCATGTACTTATCGTAATGTTCCTGGTTTGAGCAATCCTTTCAAATCCAAATCGGTAATTTGCCTCGAGTGAGCTAACACTTCAAATAAAAGTACGATACATTTCAGATTTCTCCCTGCCTTATATTTATACAACACGAGAAGATCTTTGGCTCAATAAAATCAGATGTTAATCACAAACAATTTAGACATCTGGATTCTGGTACACTTTCGATAAAAATCATAGATCGCCTTTATAATGAAGCAGGTAAAGCAATAATCCTGAACACTGAGAACGAATAGATTATAATGGTAACAATTATTAAGACAATAAAACTCCTTACAGACCCAAATTATTTACTGAATACAGTAAAACATCAATTATCGTTGATAACTGTAGGACGCTAGATCCCTGATACTTGAAAAACACGGTTAATCCAAATTATGTTTTATTGGATTAAGCACATAAAAAAACCTATAAAAATCAGATAAATATTTTGATATTATATAGATACAAAATTTAATATTTTAAAACTTATTTTGCTAGAAAGCCCGTGATTTTTTTTCGTTTTCTTTGTAGAATTATTTTTTCGTTTTATTTTTCTTATACGTCCACGAATTGTAGAACTTCATTGTAATCGACATTCTCTTGATTTTCCGCAAATTTAAATGATGTTTATGCAGCTGTTAGGGTTTCATTGTAAATTACCGGGTAAGCTGGTTGTAGTTGATTTTCCTCGTTGAGAGAAACACTTGATTCTGCCGTCGGTTTTTACGCACTTTGGATTTTTTTTTTTTAATTTAAGGTTTAACGACCACCGCGAGCAACTCAATGGGCTAGCTATATGCAGTCGTCCTTCCCTAAATTAGGGCCACTTGTTCCAAGGAAGGGGGAGAGCAAGTGCCGTAAGACAAACACAATATTTAGGCCTCACCATGATTCGAACCCGGAACCTTTCTCGGACAAATGGCCATAAGCCAGCACTTAGACCACTGCTCCACCGGGGTGGCCAATTTGGATTAAGCCGTCGTCAGTCATTTTTCGGATCAAGCTTCATGTTTGTCTGTATTTAACCCTTCGTTAATGTTTTCCATGTCTCAGTCTTCTGAGCCATCAATATTTTCAAGTGATTTTAAAATATCAGGGTCAATTTCTGCAACGGAGCACATGAACAAGCTTTCGTAATGTTTAACAGACAAAAGAGACTAAATTAAATTCATAATGCATTTGATTGGGCACTCTGAGGAAAACGCAATGATGATCACAAATAAGTTCTACTACAGAGGGATTCACTTGGGACTTTACCCCCTCCCTCCTATAAAAAAAAGTACTATAATTTTGAAAGGAGAAAACATTTCAAGCTGAAATTTGAAGACGAAGTACCTTACCTTTTCATAATCACATCGATATCAGAGAAGATGTTGAAAATGTTCACCATTTGCATCCAAACAGAGATCAACTCATCGCTGCATATTATCAAATGTACGCCTCAGCATGTTGGTAAATTTATTGCTTCAATTTCCTGTGTGATGTTGTTTTTCAGATGACCCCATAAGAAGTAATTGGGTGGAGTTAAATATGGAGACCTGAGCGGCCACAAACCTTTGGAGATAACCTGATCTCCGAAGAAACTTCGAATCTCAGTCATGCTGGCATTGGAAGTGTGACAAGTCGCACTATCCTGTTGGAAGGAGCCATTCTGCTGTTCAGTATCATCCAGTCGGTTCACGAACTGCGTGAAGATATTGAGACACACTTCTGTGTTGACAGTCTGTTCGAAGAAAATGTGACCGGTTATCCGGTTCCGTGAAATAGCGCACCATACGCCAATCTTTATGGAATGCATTCTTTCCTCGTGAATGACATGGGGATTCTCACTCGCCCATACCCGTGTGTTCTGTGAGTTCACATAGTCTGGAAGGTGAAACCCGGCCTCGTCCGTGAACCATGTAATATCTAATACGCCTGGAGTTTGACTGAAAAACCATCGGCAGTAATGCATTCGCTTCGGCATGTCAATTGGTAACAGCTCATGAACAAATATAACACGATTTGATTTCAGTTTACCCATTTTTGCAGCCCTTTGGCAGGTGGAATATGACAGTCCTGTTTCTTGCGACAGCGTGCGTAACAATTTCTTTGGAGACTGCAACAACCTCTTTTTCACACACTGCGCAGTGTTTTCTGACATTGCGTGTCGCCATCCTGAATGCGTATCAAAGAGGCTTCCTGTCGTTTCAAGCTTCGTCGCAAGATGTGAAATCGTTAGCTTCGTATGTGGTTCCCTACCGGGAAATTTCTTCTTATGCTCTTTCTGCCACCCCTTCAAAGAGCAGAAATTCCAATAACTTCCAACGATAAACACACGGATCAGCAGTCGTGAACACCATCGTACTCGACGCTAGCCGACGGACAAAGATGGCGCGAAACTGTTCCCAACAGACGCTGGCGCCATGTGGGCATACGAGCCAAACGGCGCAGATATGGATGCGAATGTCAGAACGTACGGCATTTCGTCTTCAAATTTCAGCTTGAAATGTTCTCCCTTTTCAAAATTATAGCGCTTTTTTGGGGGGTAAAGTCAAGAGTGAATCACTCTGTAGAAGGATAATGCAATATTGTTTAACTATTAGGCAATACTATTTAAAATACGCAGTAATGACTTCTGTTGTTTTACGAATACACTTGCACAGAGAATTTTTAAAAAATGAAAAAATGAAATTTTGTTTGTACTATTAATACAAAGGACCACGATTAATCTTATCCCATCCCACGAATAACTCAGCCCCGGACAGGAGTGTATTTAGAGGGAGGCCAATATGGGGGGGGGGCTTGGATCCCCCGAAAGCGTTTCATTCTTTTGTTAACATGCGACTTACATTTGAAAACATGCTTTTAATTTAACAAAAATGCATCAATTTAATTAAAAAATAATGCTATAAATTTTTCTTCTATTTTTCATTATTTTGTCCTAATGGATTTCAAAAACTTCCATTTCTTGTCACCCCTCGCCAAAAAAAAAAAAAAAAAAAAAAAAATGATATGTACTCCCCTGGCCAAAGACAATCGGCGTTTTACTGTATATCCTGAATGACATGGTGCTTTGTTGTTATTCGAGACATTTTTGAATCTTGTATACTGAAACGTCATTTAACGCAACGTTTATAGTAGTATTAAAAGTCTGGAGACCAATGGGCAAGAAATGTAACTTACAAAACTTCAATTGCCACTTCGTTGTCTATGCACACTTGTAGGAAGGACTGATGTAGGCATAAATATTTGTTGTTACAATAATAGTACATTCGTATACAAGACGACTTCAATGTATAACCACTAGCAAGATAGCGTGCGTAAAAATATACATTCTGTTACGCATCGTTTGTCGTACTACTATCATCACTATCCTCACGCTCAACACCACACGCTTTTTATGCTCGATGTAGTTTTGATTTGCTCTTTGACCCACTGCCAGTGTTGCCAAAACGTATAAGGAAATTCGGGGAAGTGGCGTGCCGTTCAGAAGGAAAACATATGAAAAGTAACAAATTTACATAAGAATAGAAACTCAAAAAGACTATTAAATGATAGTATCCGCCACAAAACGATATAGGTGAAACAAAAGAATTAACCATTCCGGATATGCTGAAGACAATGTTTTCATTTTCAGTGGTAGGAAAACTGAAAAACGAAATGCTTAATTACTTAGGAAAGAATATACACTGTATTGACAAAAGTCACCGGACACCTAGAAGAGAAACACAACATAGTATTTATTGGCATACATTAGTACAGTGTCGGTCTACCTTTGGCCTTAATGAATGCACTGACCCTTCGAGACATGCTTTCGACAAGGTTTTGGAAAACAGCGGTAGGTATGCGCTTCCATTCAGTACATAATGCTGCAGCTAACTGTTGCTTAGTAGTAGGCCTTGGTTCCAAACTTCTTATGCGTCGCTCTAATTCATCCCGTAGGTGTTTTATGGGATTAAAATCATGGCACTATGCTGACCAGTCCACGCACGATACGGAATTATCGTCAAACCACGCCGTAACAATCCTTGCTTTATGGCTCGATGCATTATCCTGCTGAAACCAACAAGGCTCGGTTTCATAGTATTGCCACAGAGTTGGTAGGACATAATTGTCCAGAATATCGAGGTAGAAGTGCCGGTTAACAAGGTTGTCCACGATAACCAATGAGCTTGGACCCTACCACGAAATCTACCCCTACATGAGTACACTTCCAGCTCCAAACTTGACCGTAGGAACAATACGCTGTGGTAAGTAGCGTTCCCCAGACAGCCGCCATACCCACACTTGGCCATAAGACTGATGGATCGTGTACCTGGATTCATCAGTCCATAGGATCCGTTTCCATTGATCTACGGTCCACGATAAAAGTTCTTTACACCATGCTAAACGACGAGTAGCATTTCGAGTGGAGATGAAAGGCTTATGAGGTGCCGCACGACTACGGTAACACATGGAATGAAGTTCTATGCGAATGGTACGTGTACATACCAGGGTTCCAGCATTTTTACTCACCTGTACACTGAGGTCTTGTGCAGTAGTACTCTGTCGATTAGCTGTAACGACTCTCCTGAGGCTTCGACGTCCTCTATCACCGATTTCTTTCATCTGCCGCTACGTTTTGCTACTTCAGGCACGCCGTGTGTCTTCCACTTATTCAGTAAATCCAAAATAGTTGACTTGGGCATGTTTAAAAACCTCTCGGTTTCTCTTATGGACAACTCACTAATATAACACCCAACCATCTTTCCTTTCTCAAAATCAGTTCTCTCCCGCTGCGACATTTTCACTCAACCTCACAGTGCGATATGATCGTGGTCAGCTGCAGGCTTGTTTTTATACCGTTTGCAGCTGTACCGCGCATCTTAACAACACAGCGGATACGTTCATTTGCTTTTGAAGGGGTGTCCGGTGACTTTTGTCAAAATTGTATATAGTGGAACCTCTGTTATACGTTTTTCACTTTTATACGTAATTCTTCATTAGACCCGATGTTTACTATATTTCTAATGTTTTTTTTAACTTGGTTATCCGTAACTCATACGCTTTATGCGATACTTTAAAATTTGAATTTGAGTTTATCAAAAATAATGTTCTTTGATTCTTTTATACGTAACCCAGTATTTTACTATTTTGAGGGAATTCAAACAGCATCGTTATGTTCCTTCTTTGACCAGCCAAAGTTGACCCTTGCAGAGGAGGGTATGTTGTGTTACTTTCGATTTGGATGAAAAATTGGTTTCGCATTTCATGACTCACGCAGATGTGCGCTGTTTAAGAATTGATAAATCTCTGGGTCGTAATTAATCGCTCCAATATTTTGTGGTGTAGTAGAATAAGAATCCCAAACGTATCCTCAATAGTCGAATTCTGGTTTCAAGTGGATGCGCTCAGGCTCAGCAGAAAAAAAAGCGGTTAATTCGTGATTCCCCTGCTTAATGAAGACTTATATATTTAGTTTTGTGGATTTCACTTGATCTAGAATCGGAATTTTTATAGGTAGACAAAGTCATCAAAACAGAAGTTTGATTTTTATATGCTTTATGATTTTTGCAATGCGATAAAATATATTATATATATATAACGCTTTCGTTATCCTTTTGGTCGCCAGTTCGACTTTAAATAAATTGTTAAGGAACATCTTATACTCCTTTAAAGCGTACATTTTACAACAGTATTTAACATTTTAAAATTTCGCTTATGTTTTTCACATTTATATGTTCTTTAAATTCATCGTCCAGAAAAACATATATAACAATGGTTTAACTACATTCAGATACAGAAATAAACACTAAAAACTGATGCTGGTGTGTTTGCTATACTCTATGTAACTCTCCAGGTTTTACTAATTTTATTAAAAATGGAAGGACGGCTCATTAACAAAAAACCCCGAACTTTGGATTCTTTTGTACTCCAAAACGTGGAAAAACTTGAAGACAGTTCCAGAATTAATTACTGTGTTAATGAACGGGGGGGGGGAGGGTATTGCACGAATTCCTTTGCAACCTGTAATAAAAAACATAAAATAGAATTCTTTATATCCGGTTTTCGTAAATAAAGTTTTTATCAAACTTGTCCTTGCGAAACTAATACACGCCTACCATGATTTCGAAGTCTGGCGAGGTTTCTATCAGACTTGTCCCCTGAAAAAATAATACTCGCCCACTATGATTCTGAAGTCTGGTGACGTTTTTATCAGACTTGTCACTGCGAAAATAATACTCGCCCACCATGATTTCGAAGTCCGGTGACGTTTCTATGAGACTTATCCCTGCGAAATAATACTCACCTACCATTATTTCGAAGACCGGTAACGTTTCTGTCAGACTTTTCGCTGCGAAAATAATGCTCGCCCTCTATGATTTCGAAGGTTGGTGACGTTTCTATCAGACTTGTCACTGCAAAAATAATACTCGCCCACCATGATTTCGAAGTCCGATGAGGTTTCTATGAGACTTGTCCCTGCGAAAATAATACTCGCTTACCATTATTTCGAAGACCGGTGACGTTTCTGTCAGACTTTTTGCTGCGAAAGTAATGCTCGCCCTCTATGATTTCAAAGGTTGGTGACGTTTCTGTCAGACTTGTCACTGCGAAAATAATACTCGCCCACCGTGATTTCGAAGTCCGATGACGTTTCTATGAGACTTGTCCCTGCGAAAATAATACTCGCTTACCATTATTTCGAAGACCGGTGACGTTTCTGTCAGACTTTTCGCTGCGAGAATAATGCTCGCCCACCATGATTTTGAAGTCTGGTGACGTTTCTATCTGACTTGTCCCTGCAAAAATAATGCTCGCCCACTATGAATTAGAAGTCCGGTGAAGTTCACACTATAATTTAGAGGTCCCGTGGGAACCCGTACCCTACCTCAGGACTATACTATAGTAGGTGTTGCCAGTCGTGAGCTAAATTCCAACCTTTCGAATCATTTAATGTTGTACCACTTCTTTCTATTTCCAGTCTTTCTGTAAATTTTCTCTTGAAAAATTTCGAAGTCTGGTGTCGTGCCTCGGTTCAATACACTAATGAAGAACACTGCTTACATTTGCATATTGTAAATTATGCGCCAGATGTTTGCTAGAAGGTAAACGCATTTTGTTTTTCGCTGAATTTTTTCTTCTAAAAATCGGCTTTGAAATATTTTTCTTAATAATGAAACGCATATAGCTTATTAAATCAGTTTATTTTTGTGGTGTAATCAACACAAAGATTCGCCAAGCTTTCGCACTCCACTGGGTGGCTTTTTCAAAGCAATGGTAGACAGCAAAATGGCATTGCCTTGAAAAAGCCTCCCAGGGAAGTGCGAAAGCTTGGCGAATCTTTGTGTTGACTACCACACAAAGATAAACGGATTTAATATACGCTATATACGTTTCATTATTATTCATGTCTGGTGTACACTGAAGAGCAATTGAATTAGAGACAGCTGGCGTTATGCAAATGTGGCGCTGTGGGTTGCCCTGTAAACGGAAATGACATGACGTATGCAGCGATCCGACAATATAAGGAGTGATGCGACGGGAATCAGTAAGAGTCTGACGCAGTATGGGTAAGACGAAGGATCTAAGCGCATTTGATCGTGGGCAAACTGTCGGGGCCCGACGAATTAGTCACTCCATCTCGAAAGTCGTACAGGCACGGGAATTTTCACGAGCCACTGTGTCACGGGTGCACCGTGAGTTCATCCAATCCGGTAAAACCATCCCTGCAAGGGCCAACTGCCGTGGACAACAGCGTGTGGATGAGCGGGGTCTTCGTCGGCTAGCTCGCATTGTAACAGCGGATAGATCGACCACAGTGCAAGAAATCACTCGTCAATTTAACGCTTGTCCACAAAAACGTGTAGGACCCCACACCATCCAGAACCATCTCCTCGCTATGGGGTACAGAAGCCATCGTCCCACGAGGGTACCTCTGCTGACCGCACATCACAGGGTGCAAAGATTAGCATGGGCGCGAGAACATCGCCATTGGACCCTAGACATGTGGGAAAATGTTGCCTGGACTGATGAGTCGAAATTCACGTTGATACATGCGGATGGCAGGATACGAGTACGGCGCAAACCAAATGAAGCGATGGATCCTTCTTGCCAGCAGGGTGCTCTTCAAGCTGGTGGGGGTGGCGTTTTCGTTTGGGGACTGTTTACGTGGACTGAAATGAGACACTTGGTACGTGTGACATTGTCCCACACAGGTTAACATTTCTGGAATATCCTGGACGACCATTTGCTCCCATTTGTGCGTCTTCAACATCCCACTAGGAACCTCATCCTGCAACAAGACAATGCACCGTGCCATCGCTCCCGAATTGTATCCGAATGGTTGGAAGAATACTCCACCGACGTGACCTCGCTTCCTTTGCCAGCTAGGTCACCTGACCTCAATCCCATCGAGCACATCTGGGATGCCATCGAGAGAGATGTTCGAGACTCTGACCACCCTCCATCAAATCTTCGTGAACTGTGGGAGCTTGTTGAGGGGTCGTGGATCCGTATCGCTTCCCAACCATCTGAGAGTCCATGCTGAGACGAATCGCCGCCGTCATCAGGGAGAAAGGTGGTGCTACACGTTACTAGACAGGTATCTCTAATTCAATTGCTCTTCAGTGTATAAAATAAAATATTTTTCTTGTCGGAAAGGATTCAAAAGGCGTGCTCTTGATACTCGAGAATTCGGTGTCATCTTTCTTGTCTGTAATACTTTTCGAAATCCTTACTACAATAGTAAAAAATTTGTGACCAAATATTTTTGAAGAATGAGAACTGACGCAGTTGCCATTATAGAAAATGCTTTGCTGAATTTCCTAGTACTTTTGGGTACTGCGGTACATTATCTAATAATCACTATCGTAAAGCAAAAGCAGTCGTGAAACTTGAAAGGCCATGGCGTACATGATGGATCTTTCCGTATTCCAAATCGACCCGCTCCCAAAAGCCGAGCAAAATGGTATTTTATGCAACATTTTGCTTTTGCATGCCGGTCCTTAATCGTAACCTTCAATTACAACTAGACCAGTGGCGAAGCGTCCATAGACGCAATGGAAGCGCCGCTTCCCTTTGAAATAATGAGGCAAAATGCAGCACGAAATCGTGAAAAAGACAATGAAGTATTAAAAATTCAAATTCATTTATGCATTATTTTTCAGTTATTTCGTAATTAAAACAAGTTTCATTATTACGCTACTAAGTGAATGTATTCGACTTGCTGCCGGTTGCGTTAATGCCGATTGTTGTGAACCAGGCAATTTCGTGAAGCCATCTCTTTTTCGGACGCACATGGCCGTACTACTTTCTCCGTGGGTGAGAGCGATCTCTAGTGCGCTTGTAGATTAACCTCCCAGCACAGCAAGGAAGCCAAAGCGGCGCATGCGCGTTGACGTCCCTTTCGGACGCGCATACACGTGCCGTGGATGCGATTTCTAGTGCGCTTCCAGCTGTAACCTCTCAGCCCTGCATGGGAGCCTGACCGGCGCATGCGCTTGACGTTTGACTGCGTTTAGACCGCTTCCAGTTCGAAACCTTATGTTTCAATGAAATTGTTTGTCGGCGTATAAAAGCATTACTTCGTTGTTTCTGTGTTCTATTGTATTGGCTGTTAATGTGTGAAAATAGTATTCTGCAGTGATATTCATCGTGAATATACAGTATATGTGAATTGTACTGAATTTACTTTTTTGATCAGCTTCTGTGCGTCAATCTAAGTTCTTTCTTACACTTTTTTGTATGATTTTTCGTTACACTGACAAGTTGTTCAAATCTTACAATCCATCTTCTTTCCCTGTATCAGAGAAGAATGCGAACTGATTCAATTTCTGGCGAAGACAGAAAATCGTCGTGCAGTCGATTATTTCGAGGTCCTCGACATTTGTTAGTTTGAATATTTCCGCAATATTCCGTGAAGTGCCAAAGTTAATGTTTCTATGTACGTCTGCTTTACAAAACGCAATTTCACCAATTCATCACGAAATTTCCAGAGATCGCTTTTTCTTATTCAAAAGAAGCTTTTCCTTCATTTTTCGATGTCTCATTTGTCTGAAAAGTGAACTCGACGGAATTTATTCACAGCCGAATATGCTGAAGGAAAGTGTCGGTGAATTCTACCAGTATCTGATTGCTAAAGACCTGGTCAATGTATTCCCCCAGGTGTTCAGACTCAGTCAGCTTATATTGACTATTCCTGCGACAAATACATCTGCTGAAAGGACCTTTCTTGCAGGGTCTTGGAGAGCAAGCTTGGGTCCCAGTCCAATAAAATATCCGGAGCCCCCACCTCGGCTCCTCCACTAACCACATAAACCACATAAACCATATTTCCGTTTCCTCATCTACCCCCCCCCTCCAATTCCTCTACTTCCCGACAACACGACCGGTTGCAACTCTTCAATTTTTTAGTGCATTTAAAGAAGCAAGTTTTGAATTTATTACATTTTTTACATTTATGACATAAATTACGCATTTTTACGTGTATTTTACGTGTCACGTGGGAAATATTTTTTTACGCGTAACTTCCCAACCCTGGTGACGGTATAGCTTGAAAAATATTCGGACACCATAAAATAATAATTAGAAAAAATTACTTTAGGAACGGGCTCTGGGCCCATTAGGCGCCCGGGCCACGGCGCTACATCACCGCCTACCCCCCCCCCCCCTCTTCTCGTCAGGTCTGCTTTTCTGCACGCAAATGAATCAAAACAATAAAAAAATATATACACTGCTGGCCATCCAAAATGCAACACCAAGCAGGACACGAGATAGCAAAGCCAGCTTTACTGGACACATAACAACAGATACAAAAATGCAACGATTGAGCTTACAGGCTCGTGCGACTTGCGGAACACGCAGACATCAATAGTTCGTGTGGCCGCCATGGCTGGCAATAACGGCCGCTACACACCGCGGCATCGAACGAAAGAGGCTTTGGATGTAGGCTTGGGGTATGTCGGTCCAGGCTGCTTCCACACGTTGCCACAGTTCATCAGGCGTAGCCGCGGGTGGTGCTTGCCGGGCCACTCGGTTGCCGATCAGCGACCAGACGTGTTCGATGGGTGACATATCGGGAGAACAGGCAGGCCACGGCAGCAGTGGCACCTAGTGGGCCGTGAAGAATTGTTGCACGATGCGTGCCACGTGCGGGCACGCATTTTCCTGTTGAAACGTGGCCGCTGTAAAGTCCTGCAGGTAAGGGAGGACTACAGGCTCCAAAACGTCGGACATGTAGCGGTGGCTGTTGACTGTACCAGCGATGCGCACCACAGGGGTGCGGGTGTCATATCCAATTGTGCTTCAAACCATAACGCCAGGCGACGGACTGGTATGGCGATGCATAATGCAGGCGTCATACAGTCTCTCGCCGCGGTGCCGCCACACGCTGATCCGACCACCGTGGTGTTGCAGGCAGAAGCGGGATTCGTCGGAGAAGACAATGTCGTGCCATTTCGTAGTCCAGGTGCGGCGTTCAACGGCCCACTGCCGCCGCACTCGCCGGTGGTGTAACGTCAATGGTAATCGGAGCAATGGACGCCGTGCGACAAGTCCCCGCTCCTGCAGACGACGTCGAACGGTACGTGCTGACACAGGCTGTTGCGCAACACACTCTAATTCCTGCGCTAACGTTCGTGAAGTGGCGGTGCGAGCCGTCAATGCCCGCCGAACAACATGCCGGTCCTCTCGTTCGGTGGTGTGCCGCGGCTGCGGCAATCGCTCACGTCGGTCTATCCGTCACTCCTGCATTCACCGAATCCATACTCGCCCCACTGTGTCTGAATGTCGTCCCACACGGGCGCCGATGTCTCGGTACGATAAACCGTTGTCGCAATAACCCACTATTCGTCCTCTGTCGAACTCCGAAACGTGCTGGAATGACTGCCGTTTTCTGCAACAAGGCATCAGGAAGCTTCCCACGCACAGGTCCGTCAGTACAATACACTTCCACGTCTTCTGGGCACCATTATTATAGTGCTTCTTGGTGGCGTGCCGAGCGCACATGATTTGTATATGCCCTGCAATGCTAATCGTTTGCATGTCCTCTCGCGGGCGACGCATGCTGCGAATTTCAGGCCAATTGGATGCTTCCTTCTTGGTGTTGCATTTTGGGTGGCTAGCAGTGTAGATCCCTTGTACTATGTATTTACAATGACGTTTCTGTGTTTCCCACATAAATTAAATTCTCGTAAACAACAGAATTTTTCACTGCTATTATTTTATACAATATGTGTTAGTATGTATATTGTTTAAATGTTTATAAGTACATAATTTTTAAATATATATGCTTACATAATTTTTAAATATATATGTGCACATACTTTTAATATCTGCATGCTTATATAAGCATGATTTTTTTAGTTCCGCCACTGAACTAGACATTTATTTAGGTTTGGAATTATGACAAATTGTAACGCAGATAGTAAATGAAAAATGTTCAACAAAAGAAAATTGAAAATTAATTTAAAACGTGTTTCATGTTCGTTCAAAATTAATATGAAAGCTAAGGTTTCTAATTTTCTTTTTTTTTTTTGTGCCGTGTTCTCTCCAAAGAGTAATTTTCTTTTTTTTTTCCGGAACGAAATAAACATGAACAAATCCACAGGGAATTTGTTCCGTTGCAGAATTACGAAAAACTAAGGAAAGAAAGTGGAAGAAGTAAATAAAGCTGAACCGTGTTAACAGGTATTACTGCCAGGCATAGAACTTTAAGGGGTAGGAGGGAAAAAAGCAAATTTCCTGTTTGCTGCTGAAGACGAAAATTAATGATTTGTCTCAGGAATGAATAAGCATCAGCTACTTCCCGGTTGCGAAGGCAGAAGGAGCAAAAATATGCGAAGGCAGAATTAAACACAATAGCTGAAAACGTTTACCAAACTTTGCATATTGGCTTCAGAAACGGAACAGTTTAAATTCCTCAAATTTCTTTTTTCCCCCAGCAGTTAATGGTAGAAAGTTGCAAATAGATGATGAGAAGTTTTATGTTCGCCTCGGAAGACCAGCATCTCATTAGAGTGTTATTTGGTTCACATAACGCGAACATCACTCAGCTTTGCAAGGCGCTTCCAAGTAAAAGACGAAAATCAGGAAATTTAGGTGCCTTAATTATGAGGGAAGCTCGTTTTAGCGTTTCAATCTAACGCCCATTTCTTTCTTTCGTTGTAGTGCGTTTTTTCCCCATATGTGCTTGATAGAATTCTAAGTATAGAAAAATTTCTTTACGAATAATTTTCATTTATACAATACTAGCTTCTAGCCGATGCCATGCAAGGGTGAAAAAGCTGAAAATGAAATTTTTATAACACGAATCGTAAAATACATATACATAACTATAATAAACGGTTGAATTATTAATGGGCAGTCTAAAAAATAGGTCACCAGAAACAAAATTTTCGTAATCTTCCCATTCAGTATTCCAATGAGAGAAGTCTATTATATAGGTTAATAGATTTTAACTCGAAGCCTAACATATAGATTAATGAATTATTTTTTTGTTCAGGAGTTCCTTGCTGTCGGCGTTTTGCATGCGCAAGATAATCAGTAATATGTCTGGCTTGTGTTTCTTCAAGAGCTTCATTTCGTCTGCGACTAGCTCTACCTTCCTTAACCTTCCGGGTGGCAAACAGGCATATATACGTTCGGAGATTTCTGTGCCCAAAGCGGCGAGAACGCAATAATACACTGGCGTGCAAAAATTAAGGACGAGACGGTTTTTCGAATGTAACGTGGTGCAGAAGTGCTCCACATCGACTCCAATCATACCATAAGATCCCCAAGATGTAAGAATATGGGACAAGTAAGCAAAATCGTCCAAACAAGGATTCCAAAGGATACAAAGGCACTTCATTGAAAGGGTAGCTTCGAGCACAACTGGACAGAAGACAGAAACGTCCATGTGACAGGCGGCTGCCAAGGAAAATCCAGTCTTTAGTAGGAGATATGATCACCCCTGACTGCGTTGCAGGATTTACAACGTCTGTCCATGCTGAGAACGAGGTTGTAAAAGAGCTGTTGAGGCATCGCGGCCCTTTTGTAGCGCCAGTCGCAGCTGCGGAATCGTTGCTGGCGGCCGGTGACGTGCTGCCAAGCGTCTCCCGAGAAGGCACGTGTTCGATTGGATTTAGATCCGGGGACCTTGCGGGCCAATCCATGCGTTGAATATCTTCACTCTCCAACAGCTCTGCGACAGCCACTGTACGATGAGGTGTAGCGTTGGTCGTCCATGAAGAAGAACTCAGGACCCACAGCACCTCTAAACATACGCACGTGAGGCAGGAGAACCTCGGTACAATAGCTGACACCAGTGATTGAACCTCCTTGGAAGATGTGGAGGTCAGTACGGCTACCAAGCATGATACCGCCCCAAACGAGAACTCCGCCACCCCCAAACCAGTCCCTTTCGATGATGTTGGAGGTGTGATTGCGTGTTACCTGCTCTCTCCAGATGTGTATACGTCCAGAATCGCTCGTCAGACTAAATCGGCTCTCATCCGTAAAGAGAACTCGACCCCATTGCTCATGTGTCCAGTTCTTGTGTTTCTGGCACCACAGAAACCGCCGTCTCCGATGAGCAGGCGTTAATGGCACACACCGTACTGGTCGCTGTGCAAATAGACCACCTTTGTGCAACCTCCTGGCCACAGTAAAACGCGATAACGGACGTCCAGTTGTCTATTGCATGTGCCTTGCGATTTTTCCCGCTGTCTGTCGTCTGTCTCTTCTCGCCTGTAGGACAATATACCGGTCTTCCGCCGCCGCGGTTGCTCGTGGACGACCACTACTAAACTCTCGGACAGTTGTTTCTGTCGTTTGAAAGGCTCTCCAAGCTCGTGAAACGATGCTGTGAGCGATCCCGAACTCCACTGCCACACTAGTCACACTTCGATCTTCTTCGAACTTCCCAATGACGCGATCTCGGGTAAAGTCATCCAGATGTCGTCCACTGGATTGCCTGTTGGCCATATCACACGGTGGCAGAAACTCGACGTCGTTCAAACCGATGTACACCGTGCAATAGCTTTCACCGAATTGTTGAGCGTTCACCGCCCGTGTGCTTTATACCCTTCCGACCCCCCCCCCCCCCCACGTCATGTTGCATATATGCGCATACCGTACCGTACCGGACCCTAGTCTATCTCCTGAGTGGTCTTTCGGTCCGTTCTGTCTGCTCGTTCCGCTGTTATGCTAATTTCTCCTCTTCGTCCTCAATTTTTGCACACCAGTGTACGTTTACCGAAACCTTGTTCAAAAGCAGCGACAACGCAATAATACGTACATCGAAACCCTGTTCAAAAGCGGCGAGTAAGCAATATTGCCTCAAGAACGCATATACGTGCATCTTAGCTAAGATCAATACTACAGAAACACAAGGCACTCTTAGGAGAGCCTCCTGTTATACATGTCGACGAAATTTCACATTGTCTCTTTCAAAGCTCCTGCCACCTGGAGGGTTAAAGTTATGCAAAGTTTTAGAAGATTGGTTTGCACGCCACCGCCGTTGTCGTTCTCTATTTAAGCGACGTTTTTTTTCAGCTTTATCTTCCTTCATCTTGTACTACAAGGGAAAATTCCACAGACCCAATAATTTTTTTAATTTCCATCACATTGAATCAAAACGACGTCTGCAGTTACTTTCTTACAATTTTACTTGTTCCTTTTAATGAAATAAAATAACACTGATTCCTTTTCATAAAATCACTCTGCCGCCCCGTTGGCGCAGTGGTCTAAGCGATGGCTTCTGATCATTCGTCCGAAAGGGGTCCGGGTTTCGAATCCCGGTGAGACATGGATGTTGTGTTTGTCTTACGGCACTGGCTCTCTCCCTTCCCTGGAACCAGTGACCCTAAATTAGGGACGGGCGACTGCTTATAGCCCATTGCGTTGCTCACGGTGGTCGTAAAACCTCCAATCAAAAAAAATAAAATAAAAATAAAATCACTCTGCAATTTTGTTCCTCTTTATGAAATGAAATAACTGTGCAATTACTCTGCAATGCGAAGAAAATGAAATAAAACACGACATAACACCTACGTAACAGAACAAACTTCGCAGACACTTGTTCGAGAACGTGTGTGTTGCCACAGATGAAGTGGTTTGTCTTACTAACTTTGTTATTTTCCTATATTTCTCCTTGATTTTACGTATCGTGCGATAGCGGTGAGTTTAGTTCCGATTTCGGCCACCGGATAAAAGCAGATGGCGCTGGAAGTACTAAATAGCGTCAGAGCGTTAGGTACAGACGTGGCCTATTATATAGGTTCTTTACCTTTATAGCAAGCATATATAACGCTCTGTACAAGTTTAGTAACACGGCAGCGTTCTTCACGTACTAAAAATATGGCACACATGACAAGAAAAAGTTTGACAACCGGATTTTTAGAAGTAGAGATGCAGTTGCAAACAGAAATGCTCATTTATGCAACAAAGCAGAAGAAATATTCACATTATGAAAAATCTGGGGTTACTCGCGGGACATTAATATCTGTGCTTAAAAGAGAGGTGTCTTTAAAACAGAATTTTGAGTTAGTTCTAGGTTACAGTAAAACCTCTGGCTTAGGGACACCCTCGGGACATTACTTTTTGTCTGTAAAAGATAATTTTACGTTATTTTTAGGTTACAGTAAAACTTCTCATTCAGGAACACTCTCGAGGCGTTAATTTTTGTGCGTAAAAGAGAGGTGTCGTTAAGAGAAATTTGCGTTATTTCTAAGTTACAGTAAAACCTCTGCATTAGGGACACCTAAGGATATTAATTTTTGTCTGTAAACGAGCGGTGTCCTTAAAAGAGAATTCTGTGTTATTTCTAGGTTACAGTACGTAACACCTTTTTCTCAGTGTTAACACGTACATTTGCTGGCCATAGGTAATATTAATCACGTACACAATTGCAAGTTCATAAACAAGCTAACAGAAAAGAAATGTCGCCATGGTAAATAAACGGCAAACATTGATGGCAGCGTTGCAGCTAAGTGGTCACAGGTGTTGGGGGCTTCGAGCAAACCGTGTTCGAGACCAGGATGAGGCATATCGTTTTCTGAAAGGCAGTAGCTCTTGCGGTTTTTTTTTTTTTTTTTTTGGAACCAGTGGCCCTAAATTTTGTGTCTGGACACTATAAGAGCCAGATTTTCTCATAATTCATAGAAAAGAGGTGTCCTTGAAAGATAATTTGGCGTTACTTCTCGCTTGCAACAAAACATCTCATTTAGGGATACTCTCGGGCACTAATTTTTGACCGTAAAAAAGAGGTGCCCCTAAAAGATGATTTTACCTTATTTCTAGATTGGAGTAAAACATTTAATTTAGGGACACTTTCCTGGTATTAATTTTTGTCCGTGAAAGAGAGTTGTCCTTAAAAGAGAATTTTGCGTTATTTCTAAGTTACAGTGAAACCTCTCATTTAGGGACGCTCTCGGGGAAATTAATTTTTGCCCGTAAAAGGGAGGTGTCCTTGAAAGATCATTTGCGTTATTTCTAGCTTACAGTAAAAAATATGACTTAGGGATACCTTCGGGAAATTAATTTTTGTCCGTAAAAGAGAATTTCGCGTTATTTGTAGATCGCAGTAAAAACCTATGATTAGGAATACTCTTGGGACTTTAATTATTGTCAGTAAATAAGAGGTGTCCTTAAAAGAAAATTTTGCTTTATTTCTAGGTTACAGTACGTAGAAGTAACGCAAAACTCATTTTGCCTTGTGTTAACACCCTACATTTGTTAGCCACAGGCAAAACTAATTACGTACACAATTGCAAGCTCATAAACAAGCTAACGGGAAAAAATGTCGTGGGATAACAAGTTAGTAAAATCATGCACTTCATTCATTATGATATGCTTTCCAACGTACCAGAAATCATTACTCAAGTTATGAGGATAATGGCTTTTGAATAAATTTCGCTCCTGTGCTCTAACCTTTGACCCCATTCCAATTACATTCAACAGAATTGGTTCAGTATACCTCCGGAACAACATACTAACGTTTTGTCGTAATCGAAACATTTTTAGTCAAGTTATGAGGATAATGGCTGTGGAATAAATCTCTCTCCTGTGCCCTGACCTTTGACCCCGTTTCGATGACATGCAACAGAGTCGGTTCAGTATACCTCCGGAACAATATGATAAAGTTTTGTCGCAATCGAAGCATTTTTACGTAAGTTATGACGCATAAGGGCGATAGAATGGATCCAGCTCCTATGTCCTTACCGTTGACCCCATTTCGCCCAGTTTCAAAAGGATTCTTCCCCAGGTTGTCCCGTACTACATACTGAAATTTCATCGAAATCGAATCATTTTTACTCGAGTTATCGTGCGGACGGTCGGACGGACAAAGATGGAGCATATACGCTTCTTCAACCTACGGTTGGAAAGCGTTAAAAAACGGAAAATATTGGTGGTCGCCTTGTGGCTGACGGTTCCCTATCACTTTGTGTTCATTTCGTCCACGTTCACTTGGTCCAGTTCAGTCCACCGTTCAGTTCACTTGGTCCAGTTCAGTCCACCGTTCAGTTCACTTGGTCCAGTTCAGTCCACCGTTCAGTTCACTTGGTCCAGTTCAGTCCACCGTTCAGTTCACTTGGTCCAGTTCAGTTCACTTGGTCCAGTTCAGTCCACCGTTCACTTTAGCCGTTGTTCATTTTGGCTACTATTTGCATTGTCTGTCCTTCACTTTGTCCACATACATTTATTTCGTCCTCAGAATAATTGGAATACCGCGGAAATGTTTCGTTTTGATGAATTTTTTGTTACAAAGCAGAAGTAAAAGTTCATCGTGCATTGCTTACATGCGATATTTTTTCCTGTTGAAGTTTTCGGATTAAAATACAAAGATTTTAAATGTTTATTTAAAGTAAAACGAGGAACTGAACTTTGAAGAGCCTTTTTAACCCTTTTGTGTGGTACGATGTCAATCACTGGGACATTAATCAAAATTTATTCGAATGGCTGTGAATGTGTTGGATTGAAGAGGAAACATTTTAGACCCCCTTTCTCCTTTATGTAAAAATGTTTCTATTTTCCTTCTCTCACAGAGCAAATTCACAGTAAACATAAATTTAACCTTTTTTGTGCCATTATAATTTTATGGAATTTTTCCGCTTTAAATAGCTATGATGCATATGTATTATAATTCATTCGTATGAAAATTAGTGATACGGAAATTACAAACGATTAATAATCAAAATAAAAAATAAATATACTGGAAAACTAACAACTATGTGATAACATCATACAAGATGTATTTCAAAACATTACAAGATTTTTGTAAAACTTTGACTTATGTCATAGTGATGGGCATCGTACCACACGAAAGAGTTAAAAAGCTCTTCAAAATCTAATTCCTAGTTATACTTTAAATAACATCTAAAATCGTTGTATTTTAATCGAAAAACTTAAACAGAAAAAAAAATCACTTGTAAGCAATGTACGATGACGGTTTTTTTTTCTGTCTACTAACAAAACTTCCATCAAAACAGAAAATTTCTACAATATTCCATCCATTTTGAGGGCGAAATGAATGTGGACAAAGTGCACCATGGACGAAGTGAACTGGACCAAATGAATGTGGACGAAATGAACACGGACAAAATGAACCGTGTAAGAAATGAACTAGACCAAGTGAACTTGGATGAAATGAACTGGACCAAGTGAACGTGGACGAAATGAACAAGGACAAAATGAACCGTAAAAAAGTGAACCGTGGGCGAAATGGACTGGACCAAGTTAACGTGGACGAAATGAACACGGACAAAATGAACCGTGGATGAAATGAACTGGACCAAACGAACATGGACGAAGTGAACTAGACCAAATGAACTGGACCCAGTGAATGTGGACGGAATGAACACGAACAAAAGGAACCGTGGACGAAATTAAGTGGATCAAATAAACGTGGACGAAATGAAGTGGACCAAGTGAACGTGGACGAAATGAAGTATGAAGTGAACGTGGGCAAAATGAACTGGACCAAGTGAACGTGGGCAAAATAGACTGGGCCAAGTGAACGTGGACGAAATGAACTGGATCAAGTGAACGTGGACGAAATGAACTGGATCAAGTGAACGTGGACGAAATGAACACGGACAAGATGAACTGTGGACAAAGTGAACCGTGGACAAAATGAACCGTTGAAGAAATGAAGTGGACCAAGTGAAGTGGACTAAAGGAACTGTACCAAGTGAACGTGGACGAAATGAAGTGGGCCGCCCCAGTGGCGCAGTGGTCTAAGCGATGGCATGTGATCATTCGTCCGAGACGGGTCCGGGTTCGAATCCCGGTGAGGCATGGACGTTGTGTTTGTCTTAAGGCACTAGTTCTCTCCTTTTCCTGGAACCAGTGGCCCTAAATTAGGGACGAGCGACTGCTTATAGCCCATTGAGTTGCTCACGGTGGTCTTAAACCTGCAATAAAAAAATGATGAAGTGGACCAAGTGAACGTGGACGAAATGAACACGGACAAAATGAACTGTGGACAAAGTTCACCGTTCAGCAAATGAACTGGACCAAGTGAATATGGACGAAATGAACACGGACAAAGTGATCCGTCACCGTGGCTTAGTGGCCCGAAACGCTGGCTTTGAACAAATCGTCTGACTTGAGCCTGGGTTCGAGACCCGAATAAAGCATTAATTGCGATGCCTCATCGTGTCCTGGAAACCAGTAGCTGTAGCATCATTTTTTTTTTTTTTTTTTTTTGGAACCAGTGGTCCTAGATTTGGGTTGGGACACTGCTCATCGCCGTCAGAGTTTGCTCATGGTGGATGTTAAACTACGATAGAAAGAAAAAACTGTCGACTTCTATCAGGAGTCAAGCCCAATGATTTGGGACAGTTTATTATTATTACAAGAAGGGGATGTTTTAGAAGCTGGGGAAAGACACAACAGCCGCCTGCTGACTCTTACGAAATCCTACTGTCCAGGCAAGTGACTTCGTATGCACCACCGTTACTTGGCCATAACTGGGAAGTTCTTAATATGTATGAGTTTGAGATGCTCTGATTATCCTCGTCCGTATCCGGGAAAATCCGCCGAAGAAAAGGGGGAATGTCGATTATAACGCATACCGTTCCACAGGGGCCGTAGATAATGCTATGGACATCTCTCATGCTCACTCCGCATCATCAACTATTATCAAACCACTGCTGGATGAAGGCCTCCCCAAATCTCTTCCATAACTTTGATAATGGCCGTAACAGGAGGGAGAGATCCATATTTGACTGAAGTTTCACTGTACATGATAAATGTTACCCCTAGCGATTAGTATCGGATGTAAGAATTTTTCAAATTGGTCTTTTAGAAGCAGGGACATGGAGAAAAATTTAATAAATACTTATGTTCTTTTAACGGGAGAACTGTACGTTTTTTCCAACAGGAAATATGGATAGTGTTTTCCATAGTGATTTGTGTGCCATTATATATATTTTTTCACTCGGTGTTTTAGTTGAATATATACGGCTACAAATGCGTTTTTTTTTTGATTGGAGGTTTAACGACCACCGTGAGCAACTCAATGGGCTATAAGCAGTCGCCCGTCCCTAATTTAGGGTCACTGGTTCCAGGGAAGGGAGAGAGCCAGTGCCGTAAGACAAACACAACATCCATGCCTCACCGGGATTCGAACCCGGACCCCGTTCGGACGAATGATCAGAGGCCATCGCTTAGACCACTGCGCCACCGGGGCGGCACAAATGTGTTGGAAACGGAAATGTAGACTTACTGCTGCTGTTGTGGCAAAATGTTCCACTAGGAAAAGTTCAAAATTTTACGCAAACTATTCTACACTACACACGCTGCTGGTCGCAAAAGAATTTGGTACATGGGAACTTAAGAAGTGCAAGGTCGTATTATAATATTATGACCCCAAGAATCACAGTAGTATCCGCCCAGGCGCATCACAGAGTGCACGTGACAAGGTCAGCCATTATCCTCATAAAAGCGGCCGGCCGTGGCAGACGAGCCATAGTGCGTAACGTGAGCACAATGAGATGAGGTAGTGATTTGACGGACGTTCAAAAAAGGATTGAATATCGGCTGCCGCGCCAAGAGTGAAAGCATCTCAGAAAGAGCAGATTTCGTGGGCTGTTCGCGAGGTGTTGTGGTAAGAGTGTACCAAAAATGGACCGGTGACACACCGAGTACCTCTCGACGTCATAATTGTGGAACCCCAAAGACCATCGACCCCTGAAGAGAACGTCGCCTCCGTTGACTGATAAAGGGCAGTAGACGCGCAGCAGTGCCGCAAACGACCACGCAAATGAACTCTGGGACACTCATGTACGTGACTCCGATAACAGTAGAGCGAACCCTGTTACGCATGGGTCTCCGGAGTCGACGCTGCATCAAGTCACCCATGTTAACTCAAGTTCCAGGCAACACGCCTTCAGTTCGCATGGGACTACCGTCATTAGACAGAGGGAGAGTGGGAAAAGGTTGCCTTCTCCAACGAATTGAGGTTTGTACTCCACAGAGGTGACGGGCGGTGGCGGATATGACGTCAGACACACGATAACCAACACCCGGACATGCTTATCGGTCAAGTACAGGCCGGCGGTGGCAGTGCGCATGTCTGGGGGATCCTTCCCGGTATGACCTGGTACCGCTGGTACTAGTGGATGGGTCCTTGAACGCCAATGTCTACCTGTCCATCCTCGTTGACCACATGCATCCCTTGATGTTGTGCGTTTACCCTAGTGGTGATGGTGTCTACCAACATGACAATGCTCCCTGCCACATCGCAAAGGGGGGTGCGTGACTGGTTCCAGGAACATGACATCGATGTCTCCGTTCTTCTTTGGCCGGCAAAATCAACCGACATCAATCTCATAGAGCACTTGTTGGACTATTTGGATCGGAAGGTTCGACGTTACGACTCGCAACCACGTCATTTCCAGGACCTTCGTGCTATGCTGCAGTCCGAATGGGCATTTATGCCTCGGGCAACCTTCCAGGGCCTCATTGCATCCATGCCACGCCGTCTCGGCGCTGTCATCCGGGCCAAAGTTGGTTATTCCCATTCTTATTAGGTAGGTGGTCATATTATTCTGATAAGACTGTGTATATATGTCACGAAAAATATAACATATATTTGCTCCCGTTAGCAGGAAAATTGTATACACTGCCCTACCATTGATATTCGGACTATAGAGTGAATTCCGTCTTACGCAAGCACCACGACATAGGCCCAACTATAAATATGCTCTTTGGTCCACGATGAGACAACTGAAATGAGAAGACAGTGAATGCCAGGTGCGTCGATTGACGAACTGAAAAAATCAAAGACAGCATAGACTTCAGTGGGTAAAACAGCATGTCTCATAGACAACCAAGCAATAGGAAAATGTTCTTTACAGAGATAATCAGAATTTGGCCTTAATGGGAACCAGAGTAGTGCCTATGCAAAGAGATTCAAGCATGAAGAATTTCATCCAAGTTACTTAATGACTACTGTTAAGCATCCAGTAAAGGTCATGGTTTGGAGCTGCATGTGGGCATATGGCGTTGGGAACCTTCATATTGTCGATGGCACGGTAAATGCCCAGAAATACATCTGGATATTAGAAATGAAGATTATACCATCATCTAGAAGACTTTATGACAGCAATTTAATTTTTTCAAGATGACAATGCTCCCTGTCATTGTGCTAAAGTAGTGAAAACGTGGTTTCAGAAAAACAAAAAAAATGTTCAGCACCTTGACTGACCACCACAGTCACCGGACTTAAACCCGATTGAAAATTTGTGGCTCACAGAAATATCAATACCTCAATGAACTATCAAAAACGAAGCCAACAGCCAAAATTCACCTGATTGAAGATGTAATTCAAATGTCGATTCGGATTGTTCAACCCAATCTTTTACAAAACATTTTTCATAGTATGCCAGGAAGATGCAAACCTGTGATTAAAGCTAAAGGCTGGGCAACAAAATATCAAGTACATTTCATAATTTTGCTTTATTGTATTTTTGTATTTAAATGCTATTTCATTCCTTATAAATTACAAAAAAAAATTCCTTGCTGTAAACCTCAGTATTGGATAAATGATCCTTTTCAGAATAATTTCAATTTGGTCATGACTTTTGTAATGTATCTTAAGAACAAAAGTAGCTACAGAAAAAACAAAGACCTTTTTTTTTTAATTTCCATTAAATTTCGCATCTAATGACATACAAATGATGAAATAACTATGAAAATCAGTTAGTTAAACAAAGAGTTAAGCTTAAAAATTCATGGTTTTCGCGTGTGATTCAATAATTTTGCACATCCCTGTAGAATACCCGCACAAGCTTTGCTGAAATTTCTTGTAAGAGCCACCGATTCGTACCTACCTCGATATATTTCCATTTACGAGACAATAATTATGAGTAACACAATGACTGTTTTCAAATACGTATATTTTTATGTGTCCTGACACAGTACTTTAGAAAAAAACGAAATTTTTGTACGAATTCAGTCAGGATTTAATCACAAGATTTTCTGAGTGACCGAACTCTAGAGACAGATGCAAATTTCTCAAACCAAAAGCGGCACGCTGACATCTAGAATAAAGCGCGCCTTCCTAAACTTCACGGAGCAGTATTTCCTTTCTCATCAGGACATGTAGAATATGCTTATTTTCACTTCACACACGTTTCGATTTCACACTACTTCTGAACTTGCAAATACACACTACGTATCTGCAGCTTTCCTGCAAATATGACTGACATCTGTTCATATTCCCTTACTTTACAAAGGTGACGGAAGAAATACGAAAGACTGTTTCAACTTCAAGAACAGCATGCGCGGAACATAAAAGAAGCTCTTATGAAAAGATTTCTCTGACTACTAAGAATAAAAATATTGAAATTGCATGTGAGATGAATCTTTCTGTACGGATTCAATGGATTTTTCGCATCGTCTTTTGAAAAAAAAATAACAAAAAAGATGACACCGAATTTTCGAGTGTAATAATCACGCCCTTTGAATTCGTTCGAGCAAATTAAATTTATCAGAACTATTCAAAGTCAATGGAACCGGTACGGAAAATAATAGTATCTGACGGAAGAAAGAAATTTTTAAATTGGGTTTTTATTCCGTCAGATATTGCTGTAAACGGAATCGTGAGCTTACGCCCTCTGGTTGCAGACTTGTGCGTTATATATGAGAAACATTTCGCACCGGTAACGCTACCAACATAGAAATAATTTTTCAAATTAGACTCTAGAGAGATATCGACAAAAATAAGATGTGACTTTACGTCCCCTGGTGGGAAAACCATGCATTATTTTAGGAAGAAAGTATTCTCAAAAGGTTTTTTCATATGAGCACTATCGGTCCAAGAAAACAAAAAAATTAGTCGAGTTTTCAGGAGCCCAGATTTTGCTACAAATACATCAGAAGCAGAAATTAACACTTATACCCCCTGGTGGCCGAACCATTCTTTACCAAACATTAGAAATTATGTGAAAAATATTTTCCATCAGGTCTTGTATGCGATACAGGAAGAATTTTTCAAATCGGAGTTTTAGAACAGAAATAACGCAGAAAATGCAATTTACTTTTGTGCCCCCTAGCGGAAAGTCTATGATTTACTTAAAAATTTTGAATTTATAGGGAAATCATTTAGCACAGAAAACACTATCCAACAAAGAAGGAATTTGTCGTTCAAAATGAGCCATAATGCATGGTTTTTATGCTAGGGGGCGTAGATACATACCACATTACTTTCTCAAGGAAGGTAGACAGCTAACTGCAAACTGGATAATAGAACGTTTCAACACTTTGAACGCGGTGACTTGACTAGACAATAAATGATTAGGAGCAAACGTGATGTTTCTTCGAAATATCACGTTTGCTCCTAATCATTTATTGTCTAGTCAAGTCACCGCGTTCAAAGTGTTGAAATGTTGTATTATCCAGTTTCCGGTTAGCTGTCTACCTTCCTTGAGAAAGCCATCTGCTTGATGTGCGAAAGCTTGGAAAATTTTATATTTATTCTACGCCAAGAAGTTTCGGGTTTTTAGTATAGTTATACTACTTTGAGTATAATTTGGTGTACAGTTCCTACTTTTTGAATAGAAATAACATTTGTTTTCTAAATTTTAGGTACATGCTATTGCTAACATGATACCAAATAATTATGAGGATTAGAATTTGAACACTTATTTGTACACGAACTCCATTCTTCTTTCCTTTGTGTGAACTTGAGTGTTACGTTTTCACAAAAATGTTTCTTCCGAGTACTTTTTCATATTTAAAAATAATGTTTTTCTCTATTAACAAACCAGCCAAGTTGCTCGAATGTGCATGTCCTTGTGCGGCTCTAAGATACACATGCATATCTTGATTCTTTTTAATACGGAAAAACTTCTTTCGGCAGTTGCAGTTGTTGATCTGCTAATTTGTACACCTCATTAAACACTACGTCCAATTATTCAACTTTATGCAACAAGTAATGTCTCTTACTAATTTGTTTTGTATTCATCAAGAGAATAAAACCCCTTCAGTTCATTTTTTAATCGAGCTGTATCAAAATTTGAAGCATAGAGTTCTTTAAGCTCTGATAGTATATGTTCAGGGAAGCTTTCACAAAATTTATCAAAACAGTTCGAATCCAACAAAGCCACGAATTTAAAATATAACATCTCTGATTTTAATTCATTGACACTTCACACAAACTGAAACAACTCTCGCAAAACACGCGCTGGAAACATGAAGGGACTGAGGTAGTCCGTACTCTTCATTTTTTCGGAGCGAACCCTTGGCCAACGCAATGGCCACTCACCTCCTTATCTCATTCATGTGGTCATGGAAACGCTAGCAGGTGATAGCATTGAAGCTCTTCGCATCAGAACAGCGAAGTCTCTCGAAGACCTATTTGCGTTACGTTGATGCCGTTGATCATCGCTCGCCAGACTGATTCTCATAATCGAAAGAAGCGAATCCGCTCGTGTTTTTTTTTGCACCGAAAGCATCGACTTATCTTAATACCGTTGATAATTGACTTTTATTTGCGTATATTTAATTAACTTTTATTTGTGCATTCTCTGGGCTTCGCAGCTAGCCTCGAATATACGCCACTGATACCCATACCTACACTGGTGTACAAAAATTAAGGACGAAGAGGAAAAATTAGCGGAACGAGCAGGCAGAACGGACCGAAAGACCACTGAGGAAATAGACTAGGGTCCGGTACGGTAGGGCATGCGCATATATGCAGCATGACGTAGGAAGGGCAGTGTCTGAAAGGTATAAAGCACACGGGCGGTGTACGCTCAGCAATTCGGTGAAAGCTATTGCACGGTGTACATCGGTTTGAACGACGTCGAGTTGCTGCCACCGTGTGATATGGCCAACAGGCAATCCAGTAGACGACATCTGGATGACTTTACCCAAGGTCGCGTCATTGGGAAGTTCTAAGAAGATCGAAGTGTGACTAGTGTGGCCGAGGAGTTCGGGATCGCTCACAGCATCGTTTCACGAGCTTGGAGAGCCTTTCAAACGACAGATACAACTGTCCGAGAGTTTATCAGTGGTCGTCCACGACCAACCGCGGCGGCGAACGACCGGTATATTGTCCTACAGGCGAGAAGAGACAGACGACAGACAGCGGGAGAAATCGCAAGGCACATGCAACAGATAACTGGACGTCCGTTATCGCGTTTTACCGTGGCCAGGAGGCTGCACATAGGTGGTCTATGTGCACGACGACCAGTAAGGTGTGTGCCATTAACGCTTGCTCATCGGAAACGGCGGTTTCTGAGGTGCCAGGAACACAAGAACTGGACACATCAGCAATGGGGTAGAGTTCTCTTTACGGATGAGAGCCGATTTAATCTGACGAGCGATTCTGGACGTATACAAATCTGGAGAGAGCAGGTAACACGCAATCACACCTCCAACATCATCGAAAGGGACCGATTTGGAGGTGGCGGAGTTCTCGTTTGGAGCGGTATCATGCTTGGTAGCCGTACTGACTTTCACATCTTCCAAGGAGGTTCAGTCACTGGTGTCCGTTATTGTACCGAGGTTCTCCTGCCTCACGTGCGTCTGTTTAGAGGTGCTGTGGGTCTTGAGTTCCTCTTCATGGACGACAACGCTACACCTCATCGTACAGTGGCTGTCGCAGAGCTGTTGGAGAGTAAAGATATTCAACGCATGGATTAACCCGCAAGGTCACCGGACCTAAACCAATCGAACACGTGTGGAACCTTCTCGGGAGACGCTTGGCAGCACGTCACCAGCCGCCAGCAACGATTTCGCAGCTGCGATTGGCGCTACAGGAGGAATGGGCAGCGATTCCTCAACAGCTCCTTGACAACCTCGTCCTCAGCATGGACAGACGTTGTAAATCCTGTAGGGCAGTCAGGGGTGATCATATCCCCTACTAAAGACTGGATTTTTCTTGGCAGCCGTCTGTCACATGGGCGTTTCGGTCTTCTGTCCAGTTGTGCTCGAAGCTACCTTTTCAATAAAGTGCCTTTGTATCCTTTGGATTCCTTGTTTGGACGGTTTTTCTCACTTGTCCCATATTCTTACATCTTGGGGATCTTATGTAATGATTTTTGTCGATGTGGAGCACTTCTGCACGACGTTACATTCGAAAAACCGTCTCGTCCTTAATTTTTGCACGCCAGTGTATTAATCAGATACAAATGAAATTTATAATTTACATTAACAATTAATATGAAGTACATAACTCTTGAGTCTTGAGGTTGATTTCTATTTTCTGAACATAATTTGACAAAAAAATATTTGAGTAACAATTCACATTTTCGACATTTTTCTTTAATTACAAAAAGTTCCAAAACCTTTTTCAAATGAAAGCAAGTGTAGAGGTGGGGCGGATTACTTCAAGAGTTAATGTAGATAAACACTAAACATGGAACATCGAATTGAGTAAATTCTTTCCAGAAAATTTACGAAAATCAAAAACACATAGCACCGTGGATTGTTGGCCCCCGTGGTGTAAGGCTGACGCGTTCGGCTAGATATCGAGAGATCCGTGGATTAAATTCCCCGGCGGTGACCGAATAACAATTTTTCGGTTGCTATGTGTTTCTGGAACGTGGAAAGAGCGATGTATTTGTTTATTTACTGACGCCACGTATTTGGAGAATTTTCACTTTGCATCTCGCCCTTTGGATTTAACTGCTATAATTAATACACTGGCGGAAAGTAAAAAAAGAACACCAAGAAGGAGACGTCTGATACCAACGAAATTTATACAGCATAATAACGGAATACAGAGGATAACGTGATCAAAACATTATGGCAAAATACAGCTGCATTTGCTGGTAAACTGAAAAATAACATTTCCATGTAACATGGTTAGTACGAGGTTGAACCGCCATGAACTGCGTCACACTGTGCAATTCTGGCATGGAGTCTGTCGTACAGATGTTGGATGTAATTTGGGGTATTGAGTTCCAAGCATCCTCAACCTGGACGCGTAAATCGGGGATGGTCGTGGCTGGCAGTGAAGACCGGATAAGTCGTTGTCCCATAAAATCCCACACGTGCTCAATGGGGGAGAAATCCGGTGAACGTGCAGGCCATGGAAGTTGTCTCACACCCTGAAGTGCATGTTGCGTTGCACGTGCCGTGTGTGAGCGTGCGTTATCTTGCTGGAAAACACCACGATGAACCTACCTTACAAATGACACAACAACGGGCTGAATGATGTTGTTGATGTAGGAAGTCCATCGTGGTGGACTTCCTACATCAACAACATCTTGGGGATCTTATGTAATGATATTCCCTGATTAAAAATGATCGGGACTGTGTTGAATTGTTGGACAAATGTGGCATCTATTCCATTTCTATGAAATCTGTCGATCCTCAAGACAAGGACCTCATATATATCGGCTCAACCCTACGGAGACTGCAAACAAGAATTAAGGAACACCAATATAGTGTAAAAAATGGCTCTTCATCGACTGCTTTAGCCATGCTTTCTTCAGCTGGTACACATTACCCATCTTGGACAGACGTCTCCATTCTTTCTACCTCTACTACGAGGGAAACAGTGCTCTTTACAGAGAGTCTGAACATTTTGCATCGAGTGGGCACTTGTTGCAACGATGAAGTACCCAGCTATATTTCCCAGGCCTGGAAAACTTTACTGTCCTCGATTCCTGTTTCTTCTTCTAACATAGCAGACTCTGACCATCATTAATAGAACTCTATAGGCCTCTATTTGCTCACATTACGTTAGAGCAAGTGAACTTTCTTGTATTTCTTTCCTCAGTGTGAACGATTGGCAACGGCACCGATACATAAATGTGTTTTCTGGAAGTCCAACTTGTCTTTCATCTGATGATGTGCTCGTAGCGAGCACGAAAGTACTTATGTTGTTTTAAACCATGTAAATAGATTTTAACTTGTGTGTGTGTGATTTTAGTTATTAAAGTTTGCATGGAACTAGAACCATTCGGCAAGTTTGTACATCGTGCGTTAACAGCAAGTTTCTTACCCTGAGTAGTGATGTAGGAAGTGCTGTTTAACGTACCCGGTACAAACACTAGTTGTGTACGGGAGTGATAGCCGATCGCTCCCCACACCGGGAGACCAGGTGTAGGCCCTGTGTGTCGCTGGCGGATGCAAAAAGGGTGGAGACGCTCCCCTGTGCGTCTGCGAACACGCATACGGCCATCAGAGACTCCCAATCAGAATCTGCTTTCATCGCTGAACACGACAGATCGCCATTGCGTTCTCCAGTGCAAACGTTGGCGACACCACTGCAGTCGTTCCTGACTGTGGGCTGGAGTCAGAGGTACACATGCCAGAGGCACACATGCACGTAGTCCTGCATCCAGTAGACTGTTGCGGATTGTTCGCACAGTCACCTCAGGTGCAACGGCAGCTCGGATTTGCATCTCAGTGGATGTTCTGCTTGACAACGCCACTCTTCTTATGCGTCGATCGGTCCGCTCATCAGTCGGTCTGAGACTCCCGGTTCCACGTCTTCTCGAGTGGGAATGTTCTTCGGACCATCTACGCCACCATCGTACCACCACCGATACTTCCCGTCCAATTCGCTCAGCAATACGATGATACGACCACCCGGCCTCGCGGAGTCCGACTTGACGACCTCACTCAAGGTCTGATAATTGCTGAAATCGTACACGTCTTCCATGTCCAGGCATTGCAGCTTCTTCAGGATCTTCGCACGTGTCCGTACGCCGACGACTGATTACATTCTCTTCGCCGTACTCCTTAAATACCACCGACGATAATTTGCATATTATGCCGTGCTGTGGTGTAAGCGCTCACCGGTTGGTCCTGAAATTAACATTACACCTACGTAAACTCGACCCCATTAACATATGTAAATTTCATGATCGTCCGCCAATTTCTTCTTGGTGTTCTTTTTTCACCTTCCACTAGTGTATATAGCCAGTGCCGTTAATGCCCACCAGATGGAGACATCTCAGCAGCTGAGCCCATCTTACGGATTTATGATGTTAGAAGCTGACTTAGAAAAAACACACATAGCACCGTGGTGTAAGGCTAACGCGCTCGGCTTGATATCGAGAGATCCGTGAATTGAATTCCCCGGTGGTGACCGAATAACAATTTTTCGGTTGCTATGTGTTTCTGGAACGTGGAAAGAGCGATGTCAAAAATATGTTTATTTTAAGAGTTTATAAAAACACTGAACTCTTTCAGTACAATCTTAAAACATCAGAAACCTTTAATGGAGATTTCATACTGACAAAAATTCGAACAAATATCGCTCTACAACAAGCACCAAACGCCAAGTTCTTTAGGTTAAGATTTGAAAGATTCGAATGAAGAAAAAAGCTCAAAGATTCGAGTTCTCGAATCTTGAATCTTTTTCAAGATTCGCGGGATTCGAGGATTCCATGTCTAGTAGGTATATACTTCCACTTCAGTATTCTTGTAGAAGAAAAGCAAATAATGCAAAAGTGATCAAGTTTGCCTACCACGGACGGCTTACTAAAAAAAAAAATGGAAAAGAATGAGCCAAACCTTGTTTTGGTACACCTCCTTCCCCTTTCTCGAATACCTAATTTAAGCTTCGTCCCTTTGGGCTGAAATTCCCTGCCTTAGCCTGTTTTTGCCAGTTGCAGTTGAACAGTTAATACAATCTAATCAATTATGCTATCAGTGGTCTGGAATAGAAACTCGAAATTCATTGAGTGCGTAAATGCATCGAGGTTCTGCAGCATTACAAATTTTGGATTGCTGCTTTTTATATAGGTATATGATTTTTTTTTCTTTACTTTTTTTTTTTTTTTTCGTACGAGATCTGCATTTGATTTACTACTTTTTGGGGCTTTTCAGTTACAACTACGAATTATTTGACTGAAGTTCTGAGAAATCTGTTTTAACTACAGCCAAAAAGATTTCTCAGTTGAAAGTAATTAAATAAATACTAAATTCCCATTCTTTAATTTATCTCACTTCATCAATTTGCACTGAAATTACGGACATTATCAATTTTCTCAAGAGATTCCTTTGTAATTATTTTTTTTGATGACAGGTAAGTCTTCAAAAAGAAATTAATTTTTGGCACATTTGGATTTCTCTTCTCACTAAAACCGAAGAAACTATTGCAAATTCTGAATTTAGCTATCGCAAAAAAATTCATAAGAATGGAACAGTCTTCAACAGTCTCTCTCTGAGAACGTCTGTCGCTTCTCAACATCGGAAGCAATTTTTTCTTACATTAAATTTTACTAGAGAGTTGCGGGGTGTCAAGAAAAATGGGTAAAATGTTGCTGAATGTTATTCTCTCATTACAAAAAACCTCAATTATTCGATGACTTGTGCTGAAAAGATGTTTAAACAATACAGAGTGATGCTGACATATTTTTTTTCGGAGGGGAGGGGGGGGTTCCTTGATAATTCTATGGCTGTTTATGAATCACCAGTCCGCCACTGATCTCGGACGAATGGCCGGAAGCCCGTGCCTCTAGCTACTCGGCCTTCATGGCGGCTGACAGAACTTCTGTTTAAGATTAGCTAGTTTGCTTGTCAAACATAATTCACAAAATTTGGGAGAGATGCTCCCTAGAAGATATGTAAGATATCCGATCGGGAACTGTCCCAAAGATTAAGCTATGGATAAGAGACTGCCGAGAAAGCAACTGTTTTAACATTTTAGTAGTAAAAACTGAAACAATAATGGTTCTACATGGCTTCTGGCATGGGAAGGGGGGGGCTAAACCCACACCGCACATATTATTTCGTATATGCTACAAGTACGTAGCACTGAAACATTCAGACTTTTCAGATACATTGCGCAATGCAACGGTAATGTTTCAGAAACTTTACGGTTACGTCAAAATGTCCTCAAACGTTACATAACTTTGAAACATAACAGATACGTTACAGTTAAAGGTCTTTGTAGCTTCAACATACCAACTTTATGTTACTGTTACGTATTTGAAAGATATGTGACATCATCATATTACTGTTCCATATTTACTACGTTGAACATTATAGTTTTAATAAACTTTGTAAAATCACGTTAGAAAATATTACACTCGACAGCTGTTTCAAAAGCAACAACTCTCTCCTAAATTAGGGTGGGCGACTGCTTATAGCCCATTGAGTTGCTCACGGTGGTCGTTAAACATCCAATCCAATCCAAAAGCAACAACAGTCGTATTACGAGTTGTTTACGTTTTCACAGGTTCAACGGAGTCCGCTGTCTATTGGGAACAGTGGCTGCGTTTACATATTGATAACAAAAGAAATAAAAATCGGTCCCAGATGAGAGTGTCGAATTTCTATTATACTCGTGGAATAGACTATATTTCAGCGAAAAAAAGAAAGAAAATCAAATTCGTCATTTCTCGAAATAACTACCAATATGATATTTCTCAGCTTCTAGTAAAAAAAAAAACATGATGGTATAATATACTAATACAACAACACAGCCATCTACTTAGATTTTATAAAATTATTTCTAGAATTTAAAAATTATAATAATCAAGACATTTACTTACTTTCAGATGATCTTGAATCACACACACACACAAAAAAGGATGAAATATTAAATCAAGTAACTAGCTAACTCGAGTATGACAGTATCGCCAAAGAATATCCCACGCCGTTGCCAACCCAAAATCTGAAATATCGCCTGAATGTAACATCAAGGTAGTAATTATGTACAATGGAAACTATAAAAGAGTAGTATCGGTGAATGCTATTTTTAACGTAACCGTAATGTACAAAGAGTTATGTTCCAAAATAGATGTTGCTGAAACGTAATTGTAAGATATCTCTTGAAAGTGTAACGAAAATGAGAGATTTTAACATTATTGATACGTATCTGAAACGTTTTGTGGTGTATCGGAAAGTACCAAACCATCCTAAACCGCGAGGTCTTTGAGACTGTAAATACGTCATTAACATCCGTGCGGGTGGTGTGTATCAAAAGAAACCTGCACTTGACAAAACTGAAGGATGTTTATGCTTGTGTTCGCCTCTCTTTGATGACTGGTTTAATTGAATGACACACTTACAATAGTCTTGAAAAATTCGGTTTCATGTTTTGTCTTTGTGTAACGTCAATCTTTTGAGGAAATCTTTCGGAATCTTAATTCTTGGTCACATTATCAGAGGAAAGATTTCTGAGATCTACTTGACATATCAATATTATTCTCTTCACCAAGATATATGTAGAGCATTCCTCCAACAAAGGAAAGAAATGCTGATAAATATTCAAATTAAGTTTCTCTCGATTTATTCCCATTTCCATATCACCTGACGACTTCAACGTCTCGCAGGAGCCCTCGCCATTTCATTGATCTTGTTCTTCTGCCCGCCTTACCAGTCGTTTTCAAAACGGTATTGCGCTTTGTTTAAAATGGGCTTATTTCTTTATCATCGATCGCACTTCCAAGTGTAACTTCATTTGCAGAAATTTCCTTGCGGCTAATCTTGTAGATGTGCTGCTGCCACTGACAGTTACTGATGATATGTTCGGACTCGGATATACCGAATTTCGCGTTGTTATTCTTCTTGCAGCTTAAGCTACCAAAGTTTTGAAGTATTTTGTTATTCAGGTACACTGACTAGCTAAAAACATGAAGACAAATAGTGACAACCCGAGGTTAGGGAAGAGTAGGGGAAATTATTCTAAGAGATAGGTATAGATAGGGGAAGGAAAAAAAGGGAGAATGGCGTCGATCGATGTCATACACGTAAACCACAGGCGCCGTTTTTGTCGAATTCCACAAAGATTTGGACAAGCGTAAGAGGAAAAAATCTCTTTTCACATCTTTATTAATCTCATCCTATTATCATATACTCCTGTGTGAGTAAATTAAATCACTGTACAGTGTTACGAGTAGTTTCTCTTAGCCAACATTTTGTGTGTTAAAGTGGTTCCACCTACAATCTCTGCCTTATGTTCCCAATGGTAAAACTTCTTTACATATTTTCTTCGCAATTAATGTGTTCCCAAGGATGAAAATTTGCACATCGATAAAACTAACTTTAAGTTATAGCATGGGCTACTCAATACTTGCTAAAACACAACCATAATTATATTAAAAATAAATCATTGAGTAATGTTCAGAGCTGTTAATAGATGGCGCGACCTGTACACTGATGACGTCATTAGACAAACAAATGTTGGATTGCTTAATTATGTTAATGTTTTAGCAAGTATCCCATGCTACAACTTAAAGTTAGTTTTATCGATGTGCAAATTTTCATCCTTGGAAATGCATTAACTGCAAAGAAAATATGTAAAGAAGTTTTACCATTGGAAACATAAGGCAGAGATTTTAGGTGGAACCCCTATAAGTGGCTGATAATTAAGTTTATTTGTATAAATTTTGATGGACTCTGGCTACTTGTTTTTCGAATTTACGCAGAAGATCACTGGTTTTATTTTAATAAGAAAACATTTGAGCTTTGTTTTTATGTAAAGTTTGTAAGAGCGTTACTTGCGTTTAATTGTGTGAGTGTGGTAGGATTTTTCTTGAACTTGATCATTCCTTATTTTCAGTTGATCAGAGAATTAACGTCTGCTTTTACGATTCGCCCCGCTGGAACGAATTAAATCGGGGTTAGAAAAATTGGTTGAACTCAATTCAAACTAATATATTCGCTGTATAAGAAGAGGGCTGACCGCGGTTGCAAAGAGTAAACCTTCGCATCACAAAGCGACACATTCCTCTTAGCTATGTTATTCGAATTAGCTATTCAGGGGGATTATTAACACAAATGCTTACTCAGTAATTACCAGCTTAAAGCACTATTACAATGGCGAGGAATCTAAGAAAGGAGAGAGATGTTTCAGTCACTTGTTTCTGTTCAGTGGCATGATTTCCGGGTCGACCGCACCAGCCTTTCCTCATCATGCCGTGGGTTATGAAGCAAGGAATAAAGAACTAGAAGGGAGTGCACGTCACCAGTAACAGGTTTATGGTCAGTACTGCTCAGGTGAGTGGGAGAAAAAATCGCGGCTTTCGTAAAACCAGAATGTTATGTGAACATTTCTTGGGGAGAGTAGGAAATTTTCGGCACCATTTGGTTCAGGAGCATTAGCAGTTTGAAGGGTTGAATTGTTCCCATGACAATTGAAGCTTATGTGACACTTAAAAACGAAGAAAGAGCGATGACTTCTATTTGATGTTCCTAATCCAGGTCAATTGTGCGTATTAATTATTCATTCACCTCCTAGTTATTTCTTCAGTTGCTGCTTTCCATCTTTGGTGAATCCCCAGCATTGCGCGGGGCTCCAAGATGCAACCTGCCATGTGTTTTGGCAGTTAGTCGTATGCGAGTCTGGAGAATTCGAGGCCGCTGTGGTGCAGTGGTTGCACGTCCGGCGCGTAACTGGAAGACCCTGGGTTCGATTCCCGGTCGCGGTCGATGATAAGTTTTCCGTGACTCACTTAAAAACGTGGAGAGAGAGATGACTTCTGTTTGATGAAATTGGAGCTGGTTTGAATTTGGCCGTAACTTATATACAGTATATCGTTGATTGTTTAAACATTTTTAGAGACTATTCAGGGCGGGTTTTTTTTTTTTTTTTTTTTTTGGTAGAATCGGTTGTTTACTCGTGCTTGTTCCCTCCTTGAATTCGGTCATGGTATTTTGTCCGTTTAGCTTTATACAACAGATTAAATAGCAAGCTCGTGTGCTTGTTTGCACGATTTTGGCAAGTTTCTTGAGCTTAGTTTCAGTTGCAGGGATAACTGTGCTGCGTTTGTTCGTGTTTTTGATTCTTATGAAAAAATCACTTGTGTTTCGAATTGAGACCAACTGCGTAAATTCTGTGAAACTGCGATTTAAGCTTCTTTGTCTGGATTTGGTATAAAAAATACTTCCCATTTCAGCAAATAAATTGTCATTTTCCAGAGAATGAAATTGTTAAATTGCATGAATTTGGTCAAAAGGATATTCTTGCTGTAATCCATCTGACTTGATTGCTTGTTCGTTGGGAGTTGCTCAAGATTGAAACAGCAGACGTTCTTCCGTCGTTTGTATTTTGCCAACGTTCTGTTACTAATTTGATCGGATATATTTTGAGGATTGCCTGCACTATTTATTGTGAAATTTGTGAAACAGCTAAGCGTGCTTTCTTATGTTTTTAGTTGCAAACGGCCTCCAAGTACCCTTTCTATAAAGTTACTATGGATCGGGACTAGCTACTTTAGAGTTGTTAGATTTAGGAAGAAAGATAACTATAGTAGATTTTCTATGGTTTTTCCAGAGGTCAATATATGACAAAACAATTTTTCTGCTTCATATTGGCCCATTGGATTTGCCGTGAATCGGAAGTTGTTCTAACACCCTACTTATTATACGGGCGTAGCATTTTTTTTACTTTAAAAGTTTTGATCCTAAATCGGCTGAGACTTAAAAAGCATTATCATTTCAAATAACGGCATTAAAAAATTCTTGCCGCAGCTGAACAACTTCAACTCTCCAAGGGCCAACATCTCTCTAACGATATCAAAGCAAATATTCTGAAACCATCATCTGATTAACTCGAAGTAAGGAAACATACATTTATGTGTAAGGAAGGGAACTGTCGGCTGTCTGCTAGATTTGGATTTCTTATGGGAGCTTATTTGTAAATTTCAACAAGAAATTGCATTACAGCAATCAGCAGGCAGATAATAATTAATACGAAAGATTCATTCAATTCGATATGCACTACGGTGTGTGAAAATTGCGACACCCCGGAGGAACTATGCGATTCAAATGAAATTTATACCAGACATTACTAATATGACTGTACATAAGTGATTTAATTTTCAGAACAATACAACAATTTTTACTTGCAAAAATCAGTATTTTGTGATGCCTCCGCGAACTGCAATAAGAGCTTCCCGACTGCGTGGCATTGAGTCGAAAAGGAGTTGGATGGTGTCCTGGGAAATTGCTTGCCAGGCGACATCTATGCAACTGCACAGATCATTGGTACTGACTGCTGGAGGACTTGGAATGACCATATCCCTGACATGTTCAATAGACAACATGTCTGGCGAACGTACAGGCCAGGGAAGAAGCAGTATTTGCTGCGCTGCGAAGAGGGCTTGAATATTCCTTGCAACATGTGGGCGGGCATTCTCCTGCTGGAATATAGCGACAGGGAGTGCTCTGAAGAAAGGATGTGACTTCTGCTTGTACAAATTCCCTCATGTAGCGGTCGCTGCTAATTTTGCCCTCAAGTCGTAGCAGCCGAGATCGCGAATGGTACCCAATGGAAACCCACACCATCAAGAACACTTGTTGTTCGGCCCGTATGACGCTCGACATTGCATGCTGGTAGAAGGCGCTCTCCACAATACCATCTAATGCGTATGGGGCCCTCATGATAGTCCAAGTTGAATCGGGACTCGTCCGAAAACACGACACGTTGCCAATCAGCACGCCGTTGTCTGTATTGAAAACTCCTGTCCAGCCTGAGACGTCTATGCTTCAGTATCAAAGAAATCCACCACAAAGAGATGCGTGCAACTTGTCCTCTGTGGAGCAGACGGCGTCGAACTGTGGAGGCAGACAATGCCACACTTGTTGCAGTGATCCACGGTTGTGCTAACACTTGCGAAGATGCGGAACGGTTCGTCACTACCATGCGGATGAAGTGTCGGGCATCCCGCGGTGTCGTCACATTTCTCGATCCACTGCTAGATTGTCGATGCACCTGGTTCTCCTCGGTCCACTGTTGCCACACGCGCATCACTTTTGTGGCATTATGTTCCGTCCAAGCCGCAATGTCCAAGGTACTAAAACGCATCTTCACTCCAACCAATCATTCGTCCCCGTTCAGACTTTCTCGTATGGTGATATTGTGCCCTTCGTCGTCGCCAAGGCATTTTTAAATCCTGGAGACCCTTTTACAACTCGCTGTCTGCGATGCATTACTGGTGTGTATCTTAAACATCCATTTCTTTATACCCCTCATTCGACTGTCTAGAGGGTACTGCAACAGGACAACACAAGTGTTGTCCTGTTGCGGTTCTGTTTTGGCATCTTGCCCCATTAAACCTGAGGCATTCTGTTTTGGCATCTTGCCCCATTAAACCTCTTAATTAAATAAACCTCTGAAATTAATTTTTTCGCTACGTGGACGACGTGCTCGTCCTATGGCCCAACTCGTTGGATAATTTATTAAAATTTGCAGATTTAATTTCGTCCTTCCTTCCTTCCATTAAATTTACGGTGGAATTGGAGTCCAATGGGTCGCTTCCTTTCTTGGATATTCTGCTTCGTAGGCATCCAGTTTCCAATCATTTAAGTTTCTCCGTTTACCGCAAACCTTCTTTTTCACCGGCTATTTTTCCGTTTTCCTCTGCACACCCTAACAGCTACAAACTATCTACCTTTTATTTTCTCGTCCGTAGGGCTTTCACTCACTCTTCCAATCGTGCGATTCTCTCGGCAGAATTACAGTGGATTTCTGACCTTGCTGCAGCGTTTGGGTATCCCAATCATACTGTCAACAGGATCATCGCAAAAACTAGAAGATTGGCATCTACCACTTTAAGGGGTGACCAACCAAAACACCGATTTGTGGGTCCTATGGACTTTGTCCCTGGAGTTACAAACATCTTAAAAAACATGTGTCATAAGAATTACCTGGATTTTGGCCTTAGACCCAACACTATCTTTAACTTGGTTCGAAAAGACAGAGATCCGGTGAACAACCTGGAACGATTTGGTGTGTACAAAATTCCTCTCAAGCCAGTGGACCCAGAGCCCCCCCCAGATGTATGTTGGTTTCACGATTAGGAATGTGAAATTGCGTTTTTCGGAGCATAAATATAACATTAAAATGCATGCCTCATCTACTGCTCTATCTCGCCTCGTCACTTCTGAAACTTACTAAACACGCTGGGAAGTAGCCAGGATTTTGACAACTCCAGCCAGTAAGACACAAATCCGCTTTACAGAGAGTCTCTAAATCCACAGATACTTTAATATGTGCTGCAACGAATATTCACCTACGCAAGTTTCCCAGGCTTGGAAAGCCATTGTACCTGTAAAAGGTAAAGAAAATTACATTCCACCCTGAAGTCTGGCACAGTGTGTGTCACCCCCTACTTGTGTTTGGTGCAGGCCTCCGATATGTAAATTGCTTGACTTTTTATTTGCTTCTGTGAATTAAATTAAGTGGCAACAAGTACCTTATTTATATGCCATGACAACTTTTTATGCGGTCATTTTCATCTGATGAATGACTCCAGGGGAGCTTGAAAGATCTTTATGAGTGTCTTTTAACCTTGTATATAGTTCATTAAATGTAATTTTACGAAGTACATCTGTCATCTTCAGACTTCGTTTTTATCGTGAATAACACAGCGTTTTTACCTTATCATTTAATTATTTGATCTAGCCTCTATGTCACGAATACTGGTCTCTTTCAAATCCCTGAAAAGTTCAAACCTTTCCAGAACAACTTCGTGTGATTTTCTCTTGTTTGCTAAATTACTGAGTAAAGAATCCATAATCTTAAAAAACGTGTTTAGTCTTGCTCAGTTAATGCTCTCCGTCCACTCATATGGAGTGAGGACTACAAATAATATAGGTTTTAAAAATCAATAAATTTTGTAAAATTACCTAAGTAAACATTTTCTTGCGTTAATTTATAAGAAAAAACCCTCTTCGAGCTTGGCACCCCCGTAAATCTAGCGCCCTGGGCTCGGGCCCACTGGGCCTGTTGCTTAAATTGTCCCTGATGAACATGATCCCGAATCAGCAAATTTATGGGATTTCTCTCGCGTTCAAATCGATATAAAATTATTTAAATGTGATATTGAAATTCTTTTTACCATTTTCTTTTTTTCCAAATACGGCATGTGCTAATTATTTTTACGTGAGACGACGCTAGCTCCTAGGTGTGCCTGGGTTTGAATTCCGAATGAGGAATGGGTGGTGTCTTTGTCTGATAGCTCTTGCCATCTCCCTCGCTTGGAACCAGTGGTCTTAAATCAGTAACGGGCGCCAGGATATAACCCCCACAGTAGCTCATGGGGTTGTTAACCCCTCCTCATCATAAAAAAAGAATCAGTTAAAATTGCAACATTGATGACAAGCGGGGAAAAGAACTGAAAACAGAAAGCTATTTGGAAGAAAACAAAGAAATTTCAGAAACTCTACCGACCTGTCGAAATATGAAACCTTAGGAAAGAATTCTGACTTTCTAGTTCTTTCATTCCCTATATTTTGTTTTCTTTTTCTTAATTTTTTTTGCGATCCTCTCGACACGGCTTACTTGACGTAAATCCTCAGCAAGAATTGTGACCACAAAGATATCGATAAATTCCACAACTCAGCAAGCAACTTTTCCAAAGTGAAACGCTATATCTCTCTCCGTTCGCTGTTTTCTTGTTTGGCATCTGTTGCGATCGAGAAGTTTCCGCATCTTTGTAATTGATCCAATAGTGTCTGAAGATGATTGATGACGTCATAAATTACGATTTGTAGCACAGAAAAGGGTTCGTAAAGCTACTGATGATGAAGAAGTTGGATAAGAGGTATGTTAATCTGATCCATCCAGAAACTCAGCATATTAAAATATTTGGGACGTCTTAGATGCAAAAGGCATTCGGAAGTAAAAGAGAGACAGTTGTAACTTGTTTAAGATCAAACTGTGTCTGCTTACTCAGAGGCAATAGAAATGGATTCGCGTTTATGGCATATATACACCGATGTGCCATTATGACCACCTACCAAATAAGTCGTAGAACCCCATTTAGCCGGCAAAACAGCGGCCACTCGGCGAGGCATCGATTCGATGAGGTGCCGATAGGTATCCTGGGGTATCTGGTGCCATAATGTAACAGCGGGTCCTCCAGTTCCCGTACATTTCCGGGTTGTGGTGATTTAGCGCGAATCCGCTTTTCCAAGTCGAATTACAAATGTCCGATTGGGTTCATGTCAGGTGATTTTGGAGACCAGGGCATTAACAGAAAGTCACCAGCATGTTCCTCGAACCACTTCTTGACGATTCTGGCAGTGTGGTATGGCGTATTATTCTGTTGGTATTGGCCATCACCAGCAGGGAACACAGTTGCAATGAGTGAGTTAATTTGGTCCGCAACGATGCTAAGATACCTGACAGGGATTATGCTATTGGGATAATGGAGTCTAAAGTGTCCCATGAAAATATCGCCCACATAATAACACCGCTGCCGCCGGCCTGTTTCCGCCCAACAATTCACCCAAGTGCCATAGCCTCCGTTGGTGATCGGCGTATCCACGCTCGGCATTCTACGTGATGCACCAGGAATCTTGATTCGTGAGACCAGGCCACTTTCTTCCAATCATCCACGGTCCAATCATGATGATCTTGGACTCATTTAATGCGTTGTCGGCGATGACGTGCAGTGAGCATGGGGAGCCGGCTGGGTCTTCGGCTACGCAGGCCCATGCGCAGAAGGCTGCGATGAACTGTGTGTTGTGACACATTGCCCTGATCGCCATTGTTGTACCTGCGGGTTATTTGTCGCACTGTGTCCCAGCGGTCACTGGGCGACAGTCTCCGCTCCACTCTAGCATCAATAAGCTGCGGACGAAACACGGCTGGACGACGGTCAGTCGTTTGGCCATATGTGCACCACTTTTGATACGTACTCACTAGAGCGGTACGTGAACAACCCACAGGTCATATAATGAATAAAGTCCTCCCGCTGGACGTGTAGTGCAGGGGAAGCTTACGTGAAGTCACGTTAGCGTTATTGGAAGGTTACTTGACGTAGCTAAAGTGTACCTAATCTTCAAAGAGCTAGAGTTTGTTTAGGTAAGACACGCACGTGCAGTAAATTCATTGAATATGGAACTTCTTTTTACTCAGCGTTCCTCATTATCTTGAATATCAGTACTATAACTTCAGTTTTAGTACAATAGTACCTTGAAGGCTCCTTATTAGAGCGGTAAACACAATATACCCTGGACTTAATGGAGACACTTAATGAAAGAGACTTAACGGCCAGACAGAGGTCTGACAATAATATGAACTGAGAAAACGTACTCACTTTAAACCTTTCATTGGAGAGCTCCTGGTATTATCAAACACACACTCAACAAATCACACGACTACTGAATATCCGAACTTTCGTAGAATCGCATAACAATAATTAAGAAGAACCCATCACATAAAACGAAGCTTCCTTGGTATAGTTGAGCGCGCCTATATATATATATATAAATCTTCATTTCTTGTAAAAGCATTGTACATCACTTTTGTCTTCTGAAAGTTCATTTTTAATCCCACTTCTTTACTCTTGTCAGCAAGTTCCTGGATCATACTCTGTAGCTCTGATGATCCAGGAACTTGCTGACAAGAGTAAAGAAGTGGGATTAAAAATGAACTTTCAGAAGACAAAAGTGATGTACAATGCTTTTACAAGAAATGAAGATTTATCGATTGATGGAGAAAAGCTGGAGATAACAGACAAGTACGTTTATCTTGGACAGCAGATATCAAGTGAGGGTCACATTGGTGAAGAAATTAATCGGCGTACAAAACTTGCCTGGAGAGCTTTTAGAAGAAACAGCATAATTTTCAAGAGCAATATGCCATTATGTCTTAAAAGAAAAGTGTTTGATCAATGCATCCTTCCAGTGCTTACGTATGGTGCAGAGACGTGGACCTTAGCTAAAAGAGACATACAAAGGCTGCAGACAACTCAAAGAAGCATGGAGAGGTGCATACTTGGTGTAACCAGGAGAGATAAGAAGAGGAACACGTGGATCCGAAAAATGACAAGAGTGGAAGACATCATGATCAGAGTTAAATCCCTGAAATGGCAATGGGCTGGACATACTGCCAGAAGAACAGACCATCGATGGACAGCCGAAATTTTAGATTGGATTCCAAGGGACAGGAAAAGACCCAGAAGAAGACCACATGGAAGATGGGTGGATGGAATTCGAAAGTATGCGGGAGTGACATGGAGGAGACTGGCACAAGACAGACCGTTGTGGAGGAAACTTGGGGAGACCTTCGTCCAGCAGTGGATTGATAATGGTTGACAATGATGATGATGATGATATATATATATACTGCATACCACCACGTCATGACTTACACTCGTTGCCACATATCATTCAGCGGGAGAAATAACATCTCGTTAAGTGAGAAGATAATCTGCATAGGAAAATAAAATAACAAGAGATAGTAAAATCAAAAGGAAACTGAATCTAGAGTATACGTTACAGTCGTAGTTCCGAGGGGCCGTGTCATCACGATTTGTCCTTTAACAAACTCTGATAAATCGGCGGTTTTTACCGTTCTAACTCCGAACACTCTACTCAATTGCATCTGTTACAGAATCCACTTTGGCACGCACATGGGCAGAGATTGAATATTTGTTTGATGTACCGCGCGCAACAAAAGGTGCACACATTGAAGTTTATTAACTATACGAAAGAAAACTTTTTGAAGTAAGTTTACAAGATCTGAAAAAACTTCGTTCGTATCCCGAATAGATTATTAAAATACATTTTTAAAATAAAGTTTTAAAATGTGTCAAGGACTTTTGGGGCATCCTGTATTGTTGAGTAACAATGAAATTTACTGTTGGTGCATCATTTAGCGGGACAGCATTCGAAAATCAGATTTCAACAATGGCTTTGACTACTTCCGTTACCCATTTTTGTTATATCGAAATTTCCTATCCTGAATAGATTTTTAAAATGTGTCAAGGACTTTTGGGGTATCTTGTGTTGTTGAGTAACAACGAAATTTGCTATTGGTGCATCATTTAGTGGGACAGCATTCAAAAATCAGATCTCAACAAGGGTTTTAACTACGTACTTCCGCTACCCATTTTCGTTACATCAAAATTTCCTATCCTGAATAGATTTTTAAAATGTGTCAAGGACTTTTGGGGCATCCTGTATTGTTGAGTAACAATGAAATTATTACATCATTTATTGGAACAGCATTCAAAAATCAGATTTTAACAATAGCTTTGACTACTTCCGTTACCCATTTTCGTTACATCGAAATTTCCTATCCTGAATAGATTTTTAAAATGTGTCAAGGACTTTTGGGGCATCTTGTATTGTTGAGTAACAATTAAATTTACTATTGGTGCATCATTTAGTGGGACAACATTCAAAAATCAGATTTCAACAATGGCTTTGTTTACTTCCGTTACCCATTTTCGTTACATCATAGCATCAAAAAAGAGACACAGGAATAAGTTAACGTCTGCACTACTAAATATTTTTACAGCAAGTTTTATAAAATACAGCTCAAAGCATTGTTAAATAAGTTCAGAAAATATGTGTTCGAAGGTCGCATTTGTTTAAAGAAAAGCGCTTTCAATTAATTTGTTCTCTTTTCCGTATTTATCGTGTTTTCGTTATTTACCAAGAAATTTACTTCGATTCGAAATGACTTTAGCTTACAAGGAATGGGTATGTTAGGAATGAATTTTCAGCGTAATTGGCTGTAAAATATTCTGTAATAATATCCTTCAAATAACATTCGCGAATTAAGGTATATTTTTTTATCCTAAACGAAACGAGCGAAATAATTTTCTGAATCATTGTGAGATTGCACCCTGATTTGCGCGCTAAAACAGCATGGCGGAACATGTTATGAAATAAAGCGTTCATGGATTAATAATCCACTAAAGACATCTCAAAGAAGTCATTACAGGATTATTAAGTCGATGATTTCTCTACTTCATAAAGCCGTCGCAAATGAAAATGTTTCCATGGCTTCATGAACATTTGCATTTCCAGGTTTCCTTTGCACTGAAGGAGCTCCTTTGTTGTTATTATTTTTATATGCTGCTGCAATTGAGTTGATTCGGTTCGCCAAACACATTTTCTGGAGATTTAATATAACGGGCCTAATTGCATAAACAAAGCAAAAGAGCAAATAGTCTGAGCAAACTTCAACAGATTCCAGAGCAGTTTCTAGGAAATCATATATTCGAGACAGGTTGTAACTTTTGGTTTCCACGGTGTTCAGAAAATCACCTTGGGGAAAATGCGTACTTTTCGAAATTACTGGGATATTTCAGAGAAGAACGCAAATAAGTTTTTCTTAAGATTTTCACTTTAACGAAAAGCCTCGTTAAGGCACGTTTGCTTATCTTGAAATGACAGCCAATATTCTTTTAAGTACACTGCACAGTCAGTCTGCTGTCCATATTTACCTTTTCTTTACTCAACATCTATGCTGATGCTCAAAATTAAAAGATAATCCACAAAGTACATAGCTGCAAATGTCTGTAAAACAACGCACTGAAAATTGGCGAACATGAAAATTTTGCTACGTAGATTATCCCCGCATTTACTTTTGCCAAAATGTTAAGTCGGAATATACAGATTAGGTTTGGGTTAAGAACGATGCGGGAATTTACTTACATTTTGTAGCTGTTCACTTCAGTGGCACGCTGAGCTGATTCTGTCAAGAAGAAATTGTATGCATGATTTTCACTGGCAGAGAGAGAGAGAGAGAGAGAGAGAGCTATTGGTAGGATGGAGAGTTCCAGTCGGAATCTTGCCTGCACTTCAGTGGTACGTCGAGCTGATTATGTCACGAAGACATCGTATAGATGATTTTCAGCATTAGAGAGCTATTTGTACGATGGAGAGTTCTAGTGGGAATCTTGCTTGCCCTTCAGTGGCACGTCCCGCTGATTGTGTCATGAACACATCGTTTAGATGATTTTCAGCATTGGGAGAGAGCTATTGGTAGGATGGAGAGTTCTAGTCGGAATCTTGCTTGCACTCCAGTGGTACGTCGAGCTTATTATGTCCTGAAGACATCGTATGGGTGATTTTCAGTGGTAGGGAGCTATTGGTAGGATGGAGAAGTCTTCATTTTTTTATTTTCCCTTGATACATCTTTCTTTCACCCATCGAATCACTTTGTGAGCTCCGAATTTCAGATTTCTTTTCTTTTTACGGTCGATACAGAAATCAAATATGAATACAAGGGTATTTGATACAGGGAACATCTATTAATATTGGGTAAAACAGCTTTGGTCATGAAATAGTGTACAAACATTCAGTTCGCCGTAACAACTCATATGAGCTGCTTATCTGGTAGTCACTTCCTGTAGCCGAATGGTCTGAAGAGCTGGCATCTGACTATTCGTCCGAGATGGGTCCTAATGAGGTACGGGACGAAGGCTTGTGTGATGGCGCTGGCTCTATTCCGAATTCCCTGGAGCCAGTGGCCCTAAATTAGGGACGAGCGACTGCTTATAGCCCTGAGATGTGCTGGTGATAGTTACTAAACAGCAAAAACCAAAAAAGAAAGACGACACCGAACTTTCGGTTGTTATGAGCACGTCTTTTGAAAACTTTCTGACGAGAATAAAATTTATCAAAGTCATTCATACTCAATTGAATCGGTTAGCAAACAAAAATCAACCGAATTTCTAGAATCGACCAAACATCCAGAAATAGAAAGAGCAACTTACTTCCACCAGCGGCTAAAAAGTATTTTACGAAAATTAACAAATTTTGCACAAAAAGTTTCTCATAGCAAAAGTAGAAAAGTTTCTCATAGCAGAAGAAGAAAAGTTTCTTATAGCAGAAAGTATCTGAGACAGAAAGTTTCAAATCGAACAGTTAAAAGAAGAAATATAGAAGGAAACGTGATAAAATTATAAGCCTTCTAGTGAATGAATTTTGCATAATAAAAAAGCTGAAAATATGCGAAAATTATTCTTAATAACAACAGCTTGCTAAGAAAAATACCTTTTCAGATACGTCTCACGGAAGCAGAGATTGCGAGAAAAGGTTTTGACATTTACGCCACTTAGCGGGAAAGCTGTGCATTATTAAATGAGAAATATGTTTTCCGTCTTTATTGCAGCGAATGACATTTAGTAAAGAAAACATTTCTGAACAGGGTTGTTAAAAGTGGCAAGCTGCCCCGCTAGCGCAGTGCTCTAAGCCAGTGGTTCCCAACCCTTTTTACAGTATTCCTCCCCCATCGGGGCTAGCTGGAAATGGCGCCTCCCTCCACCCACCCCTTCAGCATACGCATAGGTCTTCATTGCTCTGTAATCAATATTCAATTCAGTATTCTGCAGGCAGAAATTAATCAATCATAATCACATAACACTTGTCCCTGTTCAATATTTTGGTGAAAAAAAAAACCGCATACAAAGTAAGAAGGGAGAACACATAAAAAATCTGCTTAGCCATACGTTTTCCTGATAACAAATTAATGTGAAATTTTTATCAGCTGTAATAATGATAATGTTAACAATTCATAATAATAACAACTGTCATTCCTATGAATGAAATTCTGGTAAGTACAGTCAAACCCCTATTTAACGGACTGCGATTTAACGAATTCCACGATTTTACGTATACTTTTTTATAGTACAAACGGAATCACATTGAAATTAATGCTTGGGGTTTCCCGATTTAACGAACACATTTCCTCAATTAAGCGAACATTCATTATTTTTTTAAACCACCAAACTACACTATCTACCAAGAAGCAATTGGACACCCCTGCAATCGGCGATATCTGCGTTCCTGATACACGTCACGGCCGCCGCCGTTAAATATCGTGTGGGAAACAACAACACAACCAGTCGCGTCCAAGATGCCACGCAGTTTGGAGCTCTCTGATTTCGAGAAAGGTGTTATCGTCGGGTATCACAGAAATGGCCGAATCATACGTGACATATCCAGCTAGTTGAAGTACCCAAAATCAACAGTGACCTACGTGATTGGCAAGTGGAAGATGAGAGGTGACTGTCGGAATGTGCCCCGACCCGGCAGACCCACGAAACTGGGAGTTAGAGACCCACGGGTGCTGGCTAGAGAAATTCGGAAGAACCGAATTTCCACTTGCCAATCACTCTCGGATGTCAGTTGAAACTCCGCGAGGAGTTTCAACAGACATCCGGGAGTGTTCTTTCGATGAATACCATCCGTAAGGAAGCCCATCTGCTCGGTTATCATGGACGTGCTGCCGCCCTCAAGCCTTTGATCACCAAGTCCAATAGCGCTGCTCGGCTAACGTGGTGCAAAGAACATCGACAGTGGACCGTTGAACAGTGGAGTCAGGTTCTCTGGAGCGACGAATCAAGGTTCTCCCTCTACCGTTCGGATGGCAGGGTCTGGGTTTGGCGTTCTCCAGACAGACGCCAAACCCAGACCCTGCCATCCGAACGGTAGAGGGAGAACCTTGATTCGTCGCTCCAGAGAACCTGTTTCCACTGTTCAACGGTCCACTGTCGATGTTCTTTGCACCACGTTAGCCGAGCAGCGCTATTGGACTTGGTGATCAAAGGCTTGAGGGCGGCAGCACATCCATGATAACTAGACTCAACGGCGAGACCTACTGCACCATTTTGGATGACCATGCGCCTCCTACGTTGGGGCAGTTTTACGGGGTGGACCCATGTTACTTTCAGGATGACAATGCAACCTGTCATGTTGCGAGGTCCACCATGGCTTGGTATGGTGACAATTGGGTTAATCGAATGGACTGGCCTGCATAGAGCCTGGACCTTAACCCTATCGAGCACCTCTGGGACGAGTTGGAGCGTCGACTTAAGGGGTACCCCCACCGTCCGAAATCGGTGAAGGAACTGACCTGTTTTCTTCAAGCCGAGTGGAAGAAAATACCGCTAGCCGTCGTACAACGCCTGGTTGAGAGTATGCCCCGGAGGGTCGCAGCTGTAATTGCCGCTCGCGGAGGCTCCACCAACTATTGAAGGTGAATAAACTTCGTTTTCCTTTGCTATCACAGGTGTCCAATTACTTGTTGGTAGATAGTGTATATGTTAACCAGAATTTTCACGTTAGAAGTTAGCTAGAAAGAGAGCTTCGCATGACAGGAAAACTTTACTCATACAGTTAACTAGCGTTTAAAAGAACACTATCTGCGACACAGCTTGACGGAAGCATAAATCAGTTCGCTTTTTCTGCGACCATCAAGCGTAAGCTTCTTATAGGGGGAAGCAAATGACCAATAAGTTTCAAAAGGAGCGGCAACGTTTTCTTGCATATGTGGGAAGCGGGAACAAGAAAGGCGGTATGGGGGAGGAAATCTAGGGTACCCTAGGAGTTTCTTGTTTTCAGCTACAGACAGAACAATAGCTTTCTGTGAACTCAGGGGACACACACTGTACGTACCCATTTCTGAACCTCTGGAATTGTTCCCCAAATTGCGCTCCTTCTTTTCTTGTTAGTGTTAAATCTACAGGTCAAATTAAACAACACATCTCGTAATGCAGCTTAGAATACTGAAATCGTTATTTGAAAAGCTTAATTGCTCGGAAAACAAATCAACTATTGTATTTTTCTCGCAATTTTAAAGTACGGTTAAATGTTGATACTTTGTAATTTAACGTCGCTCCGGTGTGCTTCTGATCATTCGTCCAAAAGGTGTCCGGGTTCGAATCCCGGTGAGGCATGGATGTTATGTTTGTCTTACGGCACTGGCTCTCTCCCTTCCCTGGAACCAGTGGCCCTAAATTAGGGAGAGGCGACTGCTTATAGCTCATTGAGTAGCTTACGGTGGTCGTTAAACCTCCAGTCAGAAAAAAAAGGAAATCTAATATTTACGAATAATGTATTTAATATGCAACGTAAATGTACGTATTATAACATTTTCGATAATAAATTTCGTAATTAAAAGTACTATAAATAATTTAAATTTCACTGTGAGAAAGAGAACTTAGCTGCTTACGTATCCTGTTATGAACACTAGCTTAATTTGAATGTTTTATTCGAAAGGCTTCCTCGATTTAGCGAATTCCGCGATTTTACGTACAAGACTGTTGGTCCCTTGAAGTTCGTTAAATCGAGGTTTGACTGTATATGTATACCGCCCCATCCCTCCCCCCCCCAAAAAAAAAGTTCGGAGGGGATCATCCATGCAAGGCTTAATCCGTGAGGTGAAAGATTCATCGGCTTGTACCCCCTAAATCAAATGCGTTCCTATGCTACTGACTACTATTACTAGGTTCACTTTGGGCTTCAGATTCTGCATTGCTCATAGTTTTCTTCAAATAGCGGTCCATTATCAATATCAAGTAGATTAGTTTAGTTCTAGATAAAGTAGAATACATGGCAACTGTAAAAAAGATCGCGATGACAGAAAACAAATGAGTGACGGAAAAACACCATGTACGTGTAGAGGACTATCACATTGTGTCTGGAGGGGTGTCTATTTTCATCCACGTACAGTGAATAACATTGCGCGCATCGCCCCCCCCCCCCCCTCAGGTGCTCCGAGCCTCCCAAAGGAGGCACGCCTCACCGGTTGGGAACCCAGAGTCTAAGCGATGGCTACTGACCATTCGTCCGGGAGAGGTCCGGGTTCGAGTCCCGGTAAAGCATGAATGTTGTGTATATCGTACGGTACTAGCTCTCTCCCTTCCCTGGAACCAGTGGCCCTAAATTAGGGACGGGTGACTACTTATAGCCCATTCAGTTGCTCACGGTGGTTGTTAAACATTCAATAAAAAAAAAAAGAAGAAAAAAAGTGGCGATACAGCTGCGAACAGAACTACACGAACACCATCTAGCGACAGAACTGTGAACTGAAAAAAATCCTCAAGTACGATCATAAAAGCGTTCCACAAGGTAAAAGGTATCCGGTGTTAACAGAAGTTTTAAATCTGACATTTGGAAGCGCAGATATCAAGAAAAACAGCTGTTTAAGCTGTTTTGTTTCGCCGAAATGTTTAATTTGCGCCGAAATTGTTCATTATTTTGGGAAGTAAGTATACATAAAATGTTTTCATGGTTAGTAAAATGTGACTGCAAAATGAATTTTTTAATTGGATTTTTAGTCCTGCAGACATTATTGTAAACGGGAAAATGAGTCTGGGCCCTTTACTGGCATATTTAGGCATTACAAAAAAATTTGAAATTATATTAGAAAGATTTCGCCTGGAAACGCATTACGATAACTAGTTTCTCAAATCGGACCCTTAGCAGAAATATCGACAAAAATAAAATATACACTTGCGCCCCTGCCGGAAAAACTATTTACTATTTTAAGAAGAAGAAATTTTCAAAAGGTTTTCCGAGGTGAGCGGTATTGGTTGACAAAAGAATTTTTTTAATCGATATTTGAGAAACTCAGATTTTGCTGCAGATACCTCAGAAAAAGAAATAAGCTCTTACGCTCCTTAGTGGCCAAATTATTCTCTAACAAAAATTATAAATTATATGTTTAAAATTTCTGCCGCCTCGGTGGTGCAGTGGTCTAATCGATGGCTTCTGATCATTCGCCAGAAAGGAGTCCGGGTTAGGGTCCCGGTGAGGCATGGGTGTTGTGTTTGTCTTACAGCAGTAGATCTCTCCCTTCCCTGGAACCAGAGGCCCTAAATTAGGAACGAGTGACTGCTTATACCCCATTGAGTTGCTCATGGTGGTCGTTAAACCTCCATTCAAAAAAAAAAAAAAAATATATCACCAGGAGGAGTGGTATCCCATGCAGGAAGAATTTTTCAAATCGGAATTTTAGAAGCAGAAATATCGAGGACTTCGCAATTTAATTTTACGCCTCCTCGCGGAAAATCTACGAAATAATTGGAAAAGAAACTTGACCCAAAATAGTTTTCATTATAAATGACATCGAAAGGAAGAAATAATTTTTTCAATCCAAGTTTTAGAAGCAAATATATGGAATAAAATGTATTTTTAACTCGATAGCGCCGCCCCGGTGGCGCAGGGGTCTAAGCGATGGCCTCTGATAATTCGGTCCGTAAGCGATGGGTCCGGGTTCGAATCTTACTGAGGCATGGATGTTGTGTTTGCCTTACGGCACTGGCTTTCACCCTTCCCTGGAACCAGTGACCCTAAATTAGGAACGGGCGACTGCTTATAGCCCATTGAGTTGCTCATGGTGGTCGTTAAACCTCCAATAAAAAACAAACAAAAAAAAAAAACTCGATAGCAACCGCGTTTACGCCCTCTAACGGCAAAGTTACGAATCGGAAAAGAACCGAAAAGAAAGAATAGTCCGATTTTTGTAAAACTGGAAAAAGCGCTGCACGGACACGGTCATAACACTTCCAAATAAATTCTTTAAATGATTTGCAATCTTAGAGAAGAGATTCAGTTCACAGCTTCTCTAACAATTGAAGAATGTCTGCAAATTGCAAAAGAATTCACTCAAATAAATTTGTTTCTCAACTCACAGACAAGGTGACTTATTCTGTGAGAACTCTTAAATGATTTATTTATTTTGTTCTGCGAAAAAGGGAACACATTCATTAGTTGATTCCTGCACGTCTCGTGTCTGAGGAGCAGTCTGCAAGAGCAGATTCTACGGAAGGTCTGATCTAAGGATTCCTCTTAATATTCAAGCATCGGAAGTTTTACTCTGTACGTGCCTGTCCTCTTGTAAGATCGGAACTGAGAACGCACAAACAAAGTCAATATATCTCATTACGGACTGATTGGGACCGGAAAATCTTTCAAACAGAATATTTTGAACTTAATGACATGTTTTTTAGATTGCACGTTTATGTTCCGATGAACCGTTTTCGGGACAAATGGCCTTCGGAATAAAGTCTTTGATGCGTACTTATAACAAAGGCTATTTTTTCTTTCCTCTCCGTCTTCAATTTTTTCCAGCGTCAAACATAAACATAAATCGTTGTTAACATCACGCTTGAATTATTCTAGAAGTCTCCCTGTTGCTCCTAATCAATTTATTTTCAAACAAGTCGAGATCACCTTAAATTCTTTACAAAGCATTTTGACAATACATAAGAAGACTAACAGCTGTTCTTAATTTTTAATTTCCAGCTAAACATTTCAAAAATATTAGTGTTTGTGAAAATCGCGACTCCAAAAAGCCAATCACGCTATTCAACTTAAATTTATATCACATAATCTTATGTTACAGGAGATAACTGATTACATTGGGAGAGCTATACACATTTTTTCGCTTCAAAACTCAGTATCGTCTGAAATCGCCTCGAGCAACAATAACAACCTCTCTACATGGCGTGGCATTGAATAGAAGAGGTCTTTGATATCGTCCTGGGGTCCTTCTAGGCTGCTTCTATGCGAGACCAAAGTTCATTTGGGCTGAAGCGCTTTACAGGACAGTGGATGTCCCAGACATGTTCGATCGGGGACGTATCCCACGAACGTGCAGGCTAGGGAGGAAGTGGTATCTGCCGTGCGTGGAAGAGGTTTTGGACATTCCGGACCACATCTAGCCGAGCTTGTCTGCTGGAATATAGCGCAAGGATAACTCTTAAAATGTATTTCATGTGCCTCTAAAACATCCCTGATACATCGCTAGCTGTTGAGCGTTCTGTTACAGGGCTTGGTGCTGAGTTCTATTACAGCGCCCTGTGTGGAGGGTTCGTTTGATGTTTGCTCTGCAGTAAGTTCTGTATCGGTGGTTTAACCCGTAATTCTCCCGACTGGAGCAGATAAATAAAATACAAGGTATCAAGAATCGACTCCAGTTAAACTCTTTTCATGCAGTGAAGAAGACTTTTATTCAGATGTTGCGGGGAATGTCACGAAGCTTTTGTCCGTCCTTTTCGTGCTTTCATTATTTTATTAACACCTCGGTGTCTTTCTCTCTCTCGATCTCGCTCTAGATGTCAGCACGCCGAATTCTGCATATCTTTTCCCGGCAGGTCTCATTCCAGCTACTTCATCCGTTCCGTCAAACCCGCGAGGCCTTCCGAACCTCGCTAAATATTCTCCTCCGTCCTCAACCTTTTGCCACCGAGTCCCTTGTTCTACTGCTCGGAGAGCATCCTAAAACTCTCCCCTGCCAAAGAAGTCCGACCTATTCCTAGAAAGCGCGGCCACGCCTTCACTTTCAAAACTGCTTTGGACGGCGGAAAAGTAATAAAGTCCAGTTTTATTCTTCTCACTTCGACGAAACTATAAATCTAACACCCCGTCTGCTGCGACGCTTGGGGAAAGAAGTACTTTGCCTATTCGTTGCCCAGCCCATCAAAATGGCGGGAATCGAAAGAAAATGATTCCAATTATTTATCCCGCAAAATGGCTGCTGAAATTCATGTCTGATAAATATAGAAGCCCCGGTTACCGTTCTCTCATTTCATATTACGCGAGATCCAAATTGAACACAATGGTGCCCCAAACTATGACGCTTGGAGTTGGGCCGGTATGACGATGCAAGGCACCGTTCACCACGATATCTTCGAACAGGTATGCGACCATCATGGTGCATCAAGCTGAATCGTGATTCGTCAGAAAACATGACCTGTTGCCAATCAGCGTGGTAATGTCTGTGTTCGAGACCGCATTGCAGCCTGAAGCGTCTTTGGTTGGGAGTCAAAGGAATGTGCAGAAATGGGCTGCTAGAAAAAATCCCCTGTTAAACTAATGACGTCGAACAGTGCTGGAAGGCAAAGTCTGACCTGTGACAGTGCTCCAATGCTGCGTCAACTCCGTGGATATCGCTGTACGATACGATCGGTCACTGCCATGACGTAGAGGTTCAGACATCCCTTGAAGTCATGCGATGTAGCGGTCCACTTCCGGGACACTCATCTGTATACTGATGCGCCAAGTCTGCATGCCTGTATTGGCGTTTCGTCCAGTAAGAAATATCCAGCTTTCGTAGAAAAAATCCATTTTCCGAACAATCGTTCCTCGGTCAAAATTTGTGAGGTGTTTATAGTGTGACCTTCTTCTGCGACGGGGCATAGTGAGACACAAGTACCACTTTTTCGACTGAATGTGGGCTCTTCACTGATTGCAACATCTCGTTTGAGCCAGCTCTTTATACCCAAGACCAGACAGTTCAGAGAGTGTTGCTCCAAACCCCATGCTGATTTTCACTGATATTTTGATCTCCTAACCTGTTCTAAGTTTCAAGCTAATACCAGACGTCCTTCATGGTATTTCAGGTTTCACAAACAGTAGTGTAATATGGCTAGTGTCAAATACGCATAGCCACTGTAACCTAATATTTTTTCACAAATTTTGCGCTGTTTTTTTATTTTTGTATTGTTATGATTATCAATCTTTCCCATTTTACTGATGAATGAAGGTCTCATCCACAACTCATTATCTTGAGCAATTCTCTTCCATGTCACTCCGGCATACTTTCGGATTTCATTCATCCATCTCTCACGTGGACTTTCCTTGTTCCTTTCTTTCCAGTGTAGTATTTCAATTGTCTAATGATGGTCAGTTTTTTAACAGTATGTCGTTCCCATAGACACTTTAGGGTCGTTTCTTTGATCATGATGTCTTGTCATTTTGCTGATCCATGGGTTTCTTTTCCTGTCTTTCGTAGTTACACCAAGCACACCTCTCTCCATGATTCTTTGGGTTATCTGCAGTCTGTACATGTCTTTCTCACTAAAGGTCAATGTCTCTGAACCATGCGTAAGGATTGAAAACATGCAAAGGATAAACAGCTGAAACTTTTCTTTTCTAATGGTAAACTGCTCTTGAAAATTGCACTGTTACTTCTAAATGCACTTCAGCCAAGTTTTACACGCTTCGCAGATTCTTCCAAACACAAATCAGCCAAGTTTGATGCGCTTCTTAGTTTCTTTCAAATGCACTTCTGCAAAATTTCAGCAACTTCTTGGTGTCTTTCAAATACACTTCAGTCAAGCTTTACACGCTTCTTAGTTTCCTCCAAATGCACTTCAGTCAAGTTTTGCACGCTCCTTAGTTTTATCCAAACGCACTTCTGCCAAGTTTCACGCGCTTTTTAGTTTCTTCCAAATGCACTTCAGCCCAGTTTTACACGCTCCTTAGTTTCTTCCAAATGCACTTTAGCCAAGTTTCATGCTCTTCTTAGTGTCTTCCAAATGCACTTCTGTTAAGTTTCACACGCTTTTTAGTTTCTTCCAAACACACCTCATCCAAGTTTCATGCGCTTCTTAGTGTCTTCCAAATACACTTTAGTCAAGTTTTACACGCTCCTTAGTTTCTTCCAAATGCACTTCAGTCAAGTTCCACGAGCTTCTTAGCTTCTTTCAAATTCACTTCAGTCCATTGTTACACACTTCTCAGTTTCTTTCAAATGCACTTCAGTCAAGTTTCACGGGCTTCTTAGTTTCTTCCAAACATACTTCAGCCAAATTTTACACGCTTCTTAGTCTATTCCAAATGCACTTCTGTTAAGTTTCACACGCTTTTCAGTTTCTTCCAAATGCACTTCAGTCCAGTTTTACACGTTCCTCAGTTTCTTCCAAATGCACTTTAGTCAAGTTCCACGCGCTTCTTAGTTTCTTCCAAATGCACTTCTGCCAAGTTTCATGCTCTTCTTAATGTCTTCCAAATGCACTTCTGTTAAGTTTCACACGCTTTTTAGTTTCTTCCAAATGCACTTCAGTCAAGCTTCACGGGCTTCTTAGTTTCTTACAAAGATACTTCAGCAAGTTTTACACGCTTCTTAGTTTCTTCCAAACACACCTCATCCAAGTTTCATGCGCTTCTTAGTGTCTTCCAAATACACTTTAGTCAAATTTTACACGCTCCTTAGTTTCTTCCAAATGCACTTCAGTCAAGTTCCACGCGCTTCTTAGTTTCTTCCGAATGCACTTCTGCCAAGTTTCACGCGCTTCTTAGTTTCTTTCAAATGTACTTCAGTCAAGCTTCACGGGCTTCTTAGTTTCTCCCAAAGATACTTCCGCAAGTTTTACACGCTTCTTAGTTTCTTCCAAACACACCTCATCCAAGTTTCATGCTCTTCTAAGTGTCTTCCAAATGCACTTCAGCCAAGTTTCACGCACTTCTTAGTTTCTTCCAAATTCACTTCAGTCCATTGTTACACGCTTCTTAGTTTCTTTCAAATGCACTTCAGTCAAGTTTCACGGGCTTCTTAGTTTCTTCCAAACATACTTCAGCCAAATTTTACACGCTTCTTAGTCTATTCCAAATGCACACCAGCCAAGTTTTGTACGCTTCGTAATTTTTTCCAAATGCAAGTCAGCCAAGTTTCATGCGCTTCGAAGTTTCTTTTAAATGCACTTCAGTCAAGCTTTACATGCTTCTTAGTTTGGTCCAAAATTTCCGTCAAACTTCACGCCCTTTTTCTTCCAAACATACTTCAGCCAAGTTTTAGAAGCTTCTTTGTTTCTTCCAAATACATTTAAGCCGACTTTCATTCGTTTATTAGTGTCTTTTTTTGCTGTTGCCCTATTGTCATGATATGCATAAAAAAAGATATATTTTATGTGCTTTTGATAGTTTTTTCTGTCAAATTGAAGCATACCATTTGCTGTTTGTTGTGCTCTCACATGACGTCAGCCAGAGAAACATAAAAATACTGCGTATTTAATTTCGTACGTCTCTTGAAAATGCGCTTGCTTAAGTTTTTACGTACTGCCAACTCTCGTTAGCATATGGACATCGTATCTCTTCACCTCTTAGTACAATATGGTAAATTATTTTTACATTGGGAAGCCTGCGCTGTGGGAATGGTATTTCTTGTTTTTATGTCCTTTCTGGATTCTTGCCTTCTCTTCTAGAGAGTGAAAATGCACATGCTATTGAATTCAAACCATATTTTCTTGAGTATCACAAATGTCCTATTGAAAAATTATTTTTCCTTCAATACAATAAATCCCTTTACGAGAAGTTGCTTCTTCAAATAATGCACAGTCTTTCTGTTGAAGGTCGAGGAAATGCATGTTGGCCGCCCCGGTGACGCAGCGGTCTAAGCGATGTCTTATAACCATTCGCCTGAGTTGGGTCTAGGTTCGGATCCCGGTGAGGTATGGATGTTGCGTTTTTCTTAAGACGCTGGCTCTTTCCCTTTCCTGCAACCAGTGGCCCTAAGTTAGGGACGGACGACTGCTTACAGCCCATTGAGTTGCTCACAGTGGTCGTTAAACCTTATATGAAAAAATGCATTTGCGTTTCTCTTGACATGTCTGCTTCTAAAAGACCGACTTAAAAATTATTTTTGCGTCGGAGAGTGTTAATCGAGAGATATATTTTGCATATTATTTCTCAATCTTCGTAACGCACAGTTTTACCACTGGGAGTAGACACATACACTGCCTGACAGAGAAAATGCCACACCATGAAAGAATTCTCGGAAACGGACCAAACTGCACACACAGATAGCCAAGTCCTGAACTAATGATGATTTAATTGCCACACACAGACTGGGCTCCAGCGGCTGAATATACAGGATGATCAATAAGGAGTGTGGCTCCCATTTTGGGCGATACAGCGTTGAATCCGACGTGGCATCCAGGCATTAAGAGTCCGAATAGCGTCCTGGGATAACGTGGACCATGTGGTGTTGATCTGAGTCCACAGTTAATCTTCATTTTGCGGGGGTGGGAGAGTACTCAACCAAAGTTCAATCGTGTCCGAGAGGTCGGGGGATCGTGCTGGCCACGGAAGCATCCGCACACCGTGTAACGCATTGAAGCTGATCCGAGAGGTATGCAGCATGGCGTTATCCTGTTGCAAAACGGCGTTGGGTTTGCCCTACAGATACGGTAGTGTCACGGTCCTCAGCACCTCGTCCACATAGCGGCGTGCCGTCAATGTGCCCATAATGCGTAGCAGCTGTGAGCGGCTGTTGGCGCTGATAGCACCCAACACCATGATTCCACGTTACCGGGCCGTGTGGCGCTCCACAATGGCGGAGAAATCCGCCCGTTGGCCACGTCGCCTCCAGACTCTCACACGGAGATCATCCGTGGTGAGACAGAACCGTGATTCGTCGCTGAACACCACACTGTTCCATTTGGTACCCCACGGAGCTCTGGAGTGACCCCACGACAAGCGGTGACGACATGGCTCGCTGTTAAGGGTTGCCTTGGCAATGGAAGGCTGGACAGCAAACCAGACGCAGCCAATTCGCGCGACACTGTCCGTGTCAATATCGGAGCATCCAAACCTCCCCGTACACTCCGCAAAATGTCGTCCGTTGTGGACTGTAATCCCCTTCAGCATGACGCCAGATGCGATGATCGGGGCGCTCAGACGTCCGTCTCCATGCTCCGGTTCCCCCTACAACGTTGCACAGATCCTTCCTGGGACCACTGTCTCCAAATGCGACAGACGGTTGTGGCATCACGTTGCGTTTCTTCCGCAATACGAGACAAGGACCATCCGGCGGTACGAAGGCCTACAATGACACCTCTCGTGAACTCATTCGTTTGACAAAATCGCGTACGGCGGCAACTTAACGGCATTGGCACCCCTTGTTCGTTCTCCAGACACGGTTACAGCAGAACCACTCGCGGCCGTGACTACGTCTCGACTGATGGCCTCACGAGCTGGTTGTCCGCCTATAGCCCGCGAGCCGTTCGTGCGATTGGCCATCAAATGCCATCATTTGCATAAATTTTTAAGTGTGTACCCACAATGCAATTTGCATGGCGATGTGTTCACGTTTTCCTGGCGTGGCATTTCCTCTGTCAGGCAGTGTATTTCTATTTGCAATACATTTTTGCCGGTATTTATACCTTCTGTTTTATGACAGGGGTGCAAATATATATCGTAGTTTTACCGATATCTTTGCTGTTAGAAGACCGATTCAGAAAAATAAATTGAGCTTGGGGTAAAAAATAATCTGTGCCTAATTTCCATTTTTTTTAGACTAAGAATTTTACCGCTAGGGGCGTGTGCCAGTTTTTCTATTTACCAATTTGCAACCGTGTTTTCGCCTCTAGGAACACGATTATTAATGTTTTTTGTCACAGCTTTTGCTCATTATGGGAAACGTTTTGTGCATTTGCTAATCAAAAATAATACAAAGTTGTCTTGCGCTAGGAGCGTAATGTACTAGGGGTGTTCAAATGAAAAGGTACGAAACGTCATAAGAACGTAACCGTTAACATATTTGCCTATGCCGCTATGGGAGAACGTAGCGACACATCTAGGGATGCGATTGGAGTCGCCGGCGTGGATCGGAGCATGCGCAGGAGAGAGCAGAGGCTCTTATAAAGAGCGCCGTCCAATTGACGCGGCAGTGCGTGTGAGTGCGTGTCCTCCAGCCCAGACGAACCATTAACTCCGATGTGTACTGTGAGACACTCCGAAGCCTACGCAGGTCCATCAAGAACAAAAGACCGGGGCTGCTCACGGAGGGTGTGGTTCTGCTCCATGATAACGCGCGTCCACACGTCTCCAGGGTCACACACGCGGAACTGGCCAAGTTCCAGTGGGAGCAGCTTGACCATCCGCCCTACAGCCCGGACATGTCGCCCGGCGATTTCCATTTGTTTGGTCCCCTGAAAAAACATCTGAAAGGGAAGCGCTTCCACTCGGACGACGAACTCAAGGACGCTGTGCAGGACTGGGTCTTGTCACGGCCACAGGAATTCTGGGAACAAGGAATCCTTCGGCTCGTTAATCAATGGGATCGTTGTGCTACGGCCTATTATGTATACTTTGAATAAAGTCTTCATTTATACCCACAGTGTCGTTTCGTACCTTTTCATTTGAACACTCCTTGTATATTTCATTTCTCTTAATATACTTTTTCTTAAATACTCGACTTGAACATTTTTTTTTACATCGGAAATCATTCACCCAGGGAAACATTTTGCACGCGCTTTTGAGTTTTTCGTAATGAACATTTTTCGTAATTGCCTGTCGGTGGCGTAAGTGTGGATTTCCGTTTTCTTCTCTGTCTCCATACCTATAAATTCGATTGCGAAGATTCTTATTTTGAATGCAATTTGCAATGGTGGAGAATATGAACATTTTTTGTTTCGAATAATGAACATTTTCTCTGCTACGAGGAGAGTACAGGTAAACTGTTTTTCTAATATCCCTACTTCTAAAAGTCGTATTAAAATAAATATCTTTCTGTCTCTTAGCTGCCTCTAAGAAGAATATTAGGACATCTACGTATTTTCTACCTTTTCGTGATGCACATTACTGCTTTTTGGGCGTCAGAATATACCGTACTTGTCGTCATATTATCCGCGGTTTGTCTAAGAGAATAAATTTAATTTTGGTTCTGCGGATTATACTCCTCTTAAAAAAACCCTTTCCCGCGGCACTTCGATTTTTTTAAAAATCTGCGCCGACAGCAAAAGTCGTACCTACATCTGTAAAATTACCAGACATGTGTTCATAACTAGAAAAAGTAACGCAATACGTTGGAAGGAACGTACATAAATTGTATTTATGAGAATTTAACAGAAAATACGATGCAACGTAGGTATATTATCTGCTCTCGTGGATGATCACATACTCCGGGAAGCGCAGGGTGCCACACGTTCGTGGAAGCCGCAGGTCTAACTACGGAACTGCATACTATGGAATTTAACAATGGAACTGTCTGGTCTAACAGCGAAACTGCATACTACGGAACCTAGGAATGGAACTATCAGACTAACTACGGGACTGCCAGGTTTAACTATGGAACTGCATACTACAGAATCTAGGAGTCTAACAATGGAACTGTCAAGTCTAAATACGGAACTGCATAATACTGAATCTAGGAACAGAACTGTCAGACTAACTACAGAACTGTCAGACTAACTACAGAACTCCATACTAGGAATCTAACAATGGAACAATCAGGTCTAACTATGGAATATAACTATGGAACTGCATACTACTGAATCTCTGATTAAAATGGAACCGTAAGGTCTAACTACCGAACTGCATACTACAGAGTCTAACTATGGAACTGTCAGATCTAACTACGGAACAGTATGCTGCGGAATCTAGGAATGTAACAATAGAACTTTCGGATTTAACTACAGGACTGCATGCCACGGAATTTAACTATAGAACTGTCAGGTCTAACTACGGAACTGCATACTATGGGTCTAACTATGGAACTGTCAGTTTCAACTACGGAACTGCATACTACCGAATGTAACAATGGAACTGTCAGGACTAACTACGTAACTTCATACTACGGAATTTATGATAGCAATGGAACTGTCAGGTCTAACTGCGGAAATGCATACTTTGGAATCAAACAATGTAACTGTCAGGCCTAACTACGGAATTTTTCTATTGAACTGTGAGGTCTAACTGTGGAACTGCATACTACGAAAGGTAACAACGGAACTCTCAGGTCTAGTTACGTAACTGCATACTACGGAATCTATGATGACAACGGAACTGTCAGGTCTAACTACGGAATTGCATACTACGGAATGCAACAATGGAACTGTCAGGTCTAACTACGGAATTGCCTACTACGGAATCTATGTATGGAACTCCATACTACGGAATGTAACAGTGGAACTGTCAGGTCTAACTACGGAATTGCCTGCTACGGAATCTATGTATGGAACTGTATGGTCTAACTATGGAACTGCATACTACGGAATGTAGCAATAGAACTGTCAGGTTTAACTACGGAACCGAATGTTACGGAATATGACAATGGAACTGTCAAATATAAGTATGGAACTGAGGTAATGTTAAAAAAGAACATGATTCACTTGAAGGTAACAGGAAAAAGCACCTGAAAATGAGTTTTTTAATGAAAAGATCTGTTATTCCCCTTACTTCCTTGGATTGCTCGGTCATCCCGCGAATCGCGACTTTTCAGTAGGAAACTGTGGCTCGGGATCAACACCATGAGTATAGATTATACGGAGATCTTTTCCCTGAATTATGCGCTGCAGCGGATCACGGTCTTCGGACTATGCGAAGAAAAATTCGGTATTTCTGTTTGAAAGACTATTTTTAGTTCTGGTTAGCAGCTTGAAAAAGATCTCTTCTTAAACCTTCATTGTGAAGCATAGAAAACATTTAGCGCTGATTTTCTTTTTCAGAAAACGCAGTCACTCCGTTAAGTAAAATTTTGTTTAGCTTTTAATTGTTCGACTTGAAATATTCATTTTTCTTCCGATATCTTATTTAATGGAAAATATTTTATGTACATTTAGTGATTTTTTTGTCAGGAAGCACATTTTTGCCGCTAATGGGCTTAAGAAGCTATTTTTATGCGCAAACGTCTTGCCGACTCTATGAACCCGATTGAAAAAATTATTTGTATAGCTGGGTTCGTTTACTAAGAAGAACACTGCCAACGGTCTGCACTTTAAATAATACAGTTTTCCACTAAGTGGCGTAAACGTACTTTTATTTTCGATGTTATTCTGCTCTTCTAGATATCTGCTTGGAATAAATCAAATTTTTCTGCCTCAAATTATTCAGAAAACGTGATCACTATATTACAGAATAATGTTATATCATCTTTCCTGCTTTCCTGTCTTTTTTTTTTTTTTTTTTTTTTTTTTGGAAGGAGGAAGAGGAGAAGCATGTTACTTAATTAATTACCAAAAAAACGACTTTAAAATAAATTTGAGAAAATCTCCTAACCACTTCCTAAACACAATTTTTTTTAAATCTCGTGTAAAATCACAAAGGAAGAAATGTTGTTTAAGCTGGCCGAAGGTTGGTTCTAGCACAAAGCTCTCTGTGCCTTGAGAGGGGAAAATAGAGGGTCGGCTAAGAATGTGTCTAAAAAAAAATCCTGAGGAAACGCAAAAAGAAAGTAATAAATTTGTAAAAATAACAACAACAAAATGCGGCAAAGCACCATTTTAACATGTCTTTGCTAATGCCATTATTAGCGATTTGTTTTGGAAGAACTAGAAATATTTTGCAAATTTCATAAATCTAGTATGTTCTGCAAAGTGATATATTTCAAGTGATATATGCGTGCGATTTCTCTCCGTATACAAGATTAGTAAATGAAATGTTGCCCATATAACGTTCTGAAACTGCACACATGGCGAAATTATTATAATTTTTTTAATTTACGTTGAAATACAGGACATACGCCATGTTCGGAATTACCTTAGAGAAAATGCTTTATGTCGAACTTCCACATATGTAAAGATTCGACTTTCATTATAACATTCAGATGTACCCATTTTAATATAATATAACAAAGTTTTAGCGAATATATTAATTTTCCCATGAAACTTAATGACAGAATGAAATGCTTCAAGTCTAGCAAAATGAAAATAATCTCTCAACAGACGAACTTCGTTCAAAAGATAAGCTGCTTATGGTGATGCAGCGAAGCCACCATTTGTTTTAATATCCTTTCCCGAAAGGAATACAGGAAGTGAATTCTCAAACATTCTAACTGAGGATTTTCCTCTGAAAGATACATGGCATAAAAAATCTTGATATTGAGCAAAAGCTGAAGGCAAGCGTATGAGGTATTAGTTTCAAAATTTTAGAAATCAGCTATTTCACGGAGTTTTTCTTTTTTCGTCGGACTGTAAAAATAATAAACCCGTGTACACTGCTCAACATATAAACTGGCACACCAGAAAGTATTTGTCGGTGCGCAACGCAAATTATTAAGTATATTCCAAGAGTTGGGATATGCAAATCACACACACACACACACACACACACACACACACACACACATTTACGAACCAATTATGTGATAGGTGAATGATATGAAGGAGAACAACGGTTCGGTGGAAATAAGTTTGGTTGTCTTCATCTGGAAGCGTGGACCACAGCATCAGAGTGATCTCGGTGACGAAAGCATGTGTAAGAAGTGAGAATGCCTAGACGCCACCGGGAATCCTGCCATCACACGGACACCTTTACCAGAGGGATCATCTCAGGGCAAACGGCTCGGCGTGGCTAAGTTTGGTTGTCCTTACCTGCATGTGTGGACCACGGCATCGGAGTGATCTCGGTGGCGAAAGTACGTGTAAGGAGTGAGAATGCCTGGGATCCAACAATCAGACGAACACCATTATCACAGGCATCATAATAGGGCAACTACGGCTGATTGGCCCCTACCTTGTACCGCGGTGAAAATACATTGGGATGCAGCAACTGTCGGCCGAATGTGGACACCGTGGCTGGAAGAAACTGACGTACGTCACCGTGGTGAGGCTGGTGCACGCAGGTGGACGTCCGAACGCTTCCATCTCCGCTTTTGTCGGCAGCATGCCTACAGTCTGTAACGGACGACATTCGACGAGATGTACAGGCAGCTATGGACATCCCTGTATCAACCTGGACTGTGAATCTCAGACTGTCTAAAGCAGTGGTACTCACTCATCAGCCATTGCGACGACTGTCACTCACCGCAGCACATCGTTTTGCAAGGTTGGTGTGGTGACATATAGACATGGGGTCGGAAATCCCGCCATTGTTACTTTGTGACGGTCACTGAAAAGAAATTCACCCTGATCGTTAGCCATCGTTACCCATGTCCGAGTAATACTTGGTGTCCAAAGTCACTGTTAGGTCATAGTTTCGGTTACAACGTCACCATATCTAAACAATTTGTCTCTGTTTTTGTTGAAACATCATAGAGGTCGCTGGTGATGTGAGCTTGAAAGATGATCCAGCTAAATGCTGAGGATTATCTATTTTAAGTCCAAGATACCTTTTAACATTAGAAGATACTTCATTACATTTTAACTATGCTTAGGACGACTGTCGCAGGCGTGCTGCCAGTGTGCTTCGTGGGCGGGGAGTTATTGTGGTAGACTGGGCGCTCGATTTCAATCGAATCAGAGAAGCAAATAATAATGATGACACATTATTATTATTATTATACAGAAGATACCTCCCCTTTCTGGGGGTATTTTAACTCCCTTTCGGAACGGGTAGGAGATGTACCAAGACTGAGAAGTGGTGTTATTTTAGTTGTCCAGGAACTTCCTTACTATCCTACAAGTGTTCAGGATAACTGACTTGTGCAGTTCCATGTAAGTGTTAGGTTGAAAGCCTAGTGTCTGTGTAGAGTTGTGGATGGTCTGACGAGGGATGATAATGAGTTCTCGGCCTCACAAAGCAGAAAATGGGCTAAAGCTATGAAACTTACAGACTGTTCCTCATATTCACCCCGAAGTTCAACACACTTAGCACAGCGTTTCTGGAGTTGCTTTAACCCTTCCAAAAGCATTCTGAAGTCTGAGCACTCTGATATAACCTCCGAATCATTAGAACAATGCTTCCCTTTCAAATTACACTACTGGCCACCTAAAATGCAACACCAAGAAGGACACCAGATAGCAAAGCCAGATTTACTGGACGCATAACAACAGATACAAAGATCAAACGATTGAGCTTATAGGCCCGTGCGACTTGCGCAACACGCAGACATCAACAGTTCGTGTGGCCCACATGGCTGGCAATAACGGCCGCTATACGCCGCGGCATCGAACGAAAGAGGATGTGTGCTTGGGGTATGTCGGTCCAGGCTGTTTCTACACGTTACCACTGTTCATCAGGCGTAGCCGCGGGTAGTGCTTGCCGGGCCACTCGGTTGCCGATCAGCGACCAGACGTGTTCGATGGGCGACATATCGGGAGAACAGGCGAGCCACGGCAGCAGTGACACCTGGTGGGCCGTGAAAAACTGTTGCACGATGAGTGCCACATGCAGACGCGCATTGTCCTGTTGAAACGCAGGGGACTCCACATTCGTGCCGAAGTGCACGGTAAGAGACAGATGACATCCCTGAGCCATAGACATGCCGAGGAGCCTCCGTAAATGTGCGTACGAGCAACTGACGGAGTTTGACCTAGGCCATATCATCCTGATGAGAGACGCACGGCGACCATCGCGCCGAATAGGCCGCCATTCGGGCCGTTCGGACAGTACGGTGCGATCGTGTTGGGAGCAGTGGACACCGGAAGGCACCCAGACGCGGCGGACTGGCTCTGAACGGCCCAGACACACCACCCGCAGAGCGCCACCGTGGAATCGTGAGAGCGGCACGAACATATACGACGGCGTCCTTTTCCAATGTCCAGATACATGTGGCGGCTGTAGAATGGACCCTTGGGTCCGCCAGAACCAATTTCCAGACGTCTGGTAGAGGCAAATCTGCACTCTCGACGTCCCTTACGTTTTATGCCATTAAGATCTGACCATCGTCGGCGTCAATTGCAGTGGTGCCAGCAGCAAGCAACGTAGAATGCTACGGACTGCGACGTACAGTATTCACCGACGAATCCCGCTTCTGTATGATAACAGACAACCACCGTGTCAGAGTGTGTAGAACTGCAGGTGAGCGCTACAATTCCAACCTGACTGTACAGCGGCATGCGTCCGAACTGCAAGCGTGATAGTCTGGTGAATCATCGCGTATGACAGACGAACTTCCCTCTCAGTGATCCGAGAGACGTTGACAGTCCAGCTCTATGAACCGGAGATCGTGCGGCCCCGCGTGCTTCCTTCCAGTTGGGGCGGCCAGCAGCCATTTTTCAACAAGATAACGCCCGTCCCCACACGGCTCGGATTTCCTAGGACTGTCTACCTCATGCTTCGACGTTTTCGTGGCCTGCTAGATCGCCTGATCTCTCGCCCATCGAACACGTGTGGTATCAGATGAACCCCAGATTTCTCCATGTCCCAGTGTTTGCGATTTAGAGTGTCATTTGCAAGACGTGTGGGCCAATATGTCCCACGAAAACACACTGCGTCTCTTTGACTCCATGCCAGACTGTATCACCGCATGTAATAGAGCACGAGGCGGTCCGACGCGGTACTAACAATGACCGGAATGCACCGTATGTCCGCGGGAAATCGTCCTGCTTTTGTGATACTGTAATCACTTCTCTCCTTGGTATGTTCCAAATTACGACCAAAATCTCATTTCAGTCCGACGGCTCCTTCTTGGTGCGCTGATTTTTATGACAATTATTATATTAATCTGCATCCTCAGTTGTTTAAGTTGCTTTGCCATTTAATTAAAAATGATAAAAGCACCTAAATTTTCAGATGTTCTGCGTCTTTCTAGAAAATTGCAACCTTTAGCTATTGAAATCAATTGCAAGTGAACGATTTTGGAGCTGCCCCAGTAGCGCAGTGGTCTACGTGATGGCTTCTGACGATTCGTTCGAGATGGGTACAGGTTCGAATCCCGGTGAGGCATAGATGTTGTGTTTGTCTTACGTTATTGTCTCTCTCTCTCTCTCTTACCTGGAACAAGTGGGCCTAAATTAGGGACGAGGGACTGCTTATTACCCACAGAGTTGCTCACGGTGGTCGTTAAGCCTCCAGTAAAAAAAATATAAAACCTATTCCTAATCACCCTAAAAGTGTGCTGTTGTTAAAGACTGGAGAGCCTTAGCACAACTCGTCGTTGAACGCAAGAACCGTATCCATCCCCGTACTTTCCTGCTGTTTCCTTTCTCACCCCTCCACTCACCCACACATCACACAACATTGGGGATTGTGAATGGAAGTCCGCTGGAGTCCGAACTTCTTCTTCTACTGCCTGTTTAAGTAACCTACCCTTCGAGTTTCCGGTCAACTTATTGCTTCTGTGTAGTGAATGTTGGGAGAGGTCTTCTACCCTTCCCTCTCCGAGTTGTATCCCAAATGTATAGAAACAGCCAAGAGAGCAAAGCTCTTGATTGAGGAACTTCTCATATCAAATTTATTTCTAAAAGCGTTCTAACTTCTGGAATTTTTTTTTTTACAGAGGGCGATTCAAAAGTTCTGCAATATTTGCATAAGCGCATGAGCTGCGGCGGATATGTCACGTGTTTCAACTAGTTCAAGTCACGCACTGAACTCAGTCGAAAGGGATATAAAGTGGTAGTCGTTGCTGTGAAGAGCATTGCATGTCGTCGTTCTGTCAGTGGTTGGGATGCCTAAACGGTGAACAGCCACAACCGCCTAATTAGGGAACTTTTCCTTTACGAGTTTGAACTCGGCCATAACGCTGCTCAAGCAACACGAAACATTTGTCATGAGAAAGGGGAAGGTTCCGTGGACCACAGCACCGCAGCCAGGTTGTTCAAGAAATTTCGCTCAGGTGACAAAGACCTCGACGATTAGCCAAGGTCAAGTGGGCCGCGAACTGTGGATTCGCAGGCCGTGCGCCAGGTTGTAGAGGCAAATCCGACAACCAGGATTCGGAGATTATAAGGCGAGCTGTGCACATCACAGACCACCGTGGTTCGTCACTTTCAGGATCTTCGCAAGGTCTAAAGGAGCTGCGGCATTGTCCCTCACGAACTGACATCAGCTGTAACAAACCGCCGAGTGCAAGCGTGCACGAAACTTCTAGAAAACCCGCGTGATGTACGTTTTATGAAAAGAGTTGTTACGTGCGATAAAATGTGGGTCTATTTCAATAATCCAAACACACAACGGCGGTGGTTGACCCTGGGCTAGATTCCACAACCTGTTGCCAAGCGTGAGCGCTTCGAGCACAAGGTGATGCCCTGCGTCTGGTATAATTTCGAGGGGATAATCCATTACGAATTTGTTCCAAACGGTCAAACCATCAACGCCAACTTCTACTCTTAAGAGCTGGAGCGGATGTGTGCCATTTTGGAGGAGAAGTACCTGGTACTAGTGAACAGAGAGCGCTTTTTTATCTACAGCAGGACAACGCTCGGCCTCACCGTGCAAACGACCCTGGCAAAACTCCCGGAACTTAAGGGTATCGAACTGATGCCACACCCATCATATAGTCCGGACCTTGCTTCGTTGGATTGTTATGATACTTGTTCCGGTCCATGGCCCACTTTCTCCGCGGGTGGCACTTCAACAACCAGGAGGAGGTGGCAGCTGGAGGGGGAAGGAGTTCTTCGCCTTTTTTTTTTTTTTTTTTTTTTCTTGATTGGAGGTTTAACGACCACCGTGAGCAACTCAATGGGCTGTAAGCAGTCGCCCGTCCCTAAATTAGGGTCACTGGTTCCAGTGAAGGGAGAGAGCCAGTGCCGTAAGACAAACACAACATCCATGCCTCACCGGGATTCGAACCCGGACCCCTTACGGACGAATGATCAGAGGCCATCGCTTAGACCACTGCGCCACCGGGGCGGCATTCTTCGCCTTGAAGGACAGGAACTGGAACCAACACCGAATCGAAGAACAGGCAGGCAATTGGCTAAAAATTGTGCAACACGATGACCTATACTTTAAATGCTAGTCAGCTTTCGACACAAAGGTGATACTTGTTCCGGTCCATGGCCCACATTCTCCGCGGGTGGCACTTCAACAACCAGGAGGGGGAAGGAGTTCTTCGCCTTTTTTTTTTCTTTTTTTTTTTTTTGATTGGAGGTTTAACGACCACCGTGAGCAACTCAATGGGCTATAAGCAGTCGCCCGTCCCTAATTTAGGGTCACTCGTTCCAGGGAAGGGAGAGAGCCAGTGCCGTAAGACAAACACAACATCCATGCCTCACCGGGATTCGAACCCGGACCCCTTACGGACGAATGATCAGAGGCCATCGCTTAGACCACTGCGCCACCGGGGCGGCATTCTTCGCCTTGAAGGACAGGAACTGGAACCAACACCGAATCGAAGAACAGGCAGGCAATTGGCTAAAAATTGTGCAACACGATGACCTATACTTTAAATGCTAGTCAGCTTTCGACACAAAGGTGATACTTGTTCCGGTCCATGGCCCACATTCTCCGCGGGTGGTACTTCAACAACCAGGAGGGGGAAGGAGTTCTTCGCCTTTTTTTTTTTTTTTTTTTTATTGGAGGTTTAACGACCACCGTGAGCAACTCAATGGGCTATAAGCAGTCGCCCGTCCCTAAATTAGGGTCACTGGTTCCAGGGAAGGGTGAGAGCCAGTGCCGTAAGACAAACACAACATCCATGCCTCACCGGGATTCGAATCCTGACCCCTTACGGACGAATGATCAGAGGCCATCGCTTAGACCACTGCGCCACCGGGGCGGCATTCTTCGCCTTGAAGGACAGGAACTGGAACCAACACCGAATTAAAGAACTGGCAGGCAATTGGCTAAAAACTGTGCAACACGATGACCTATACTTTAAATGCTAGTCAGCTTTCGACACGCCGCCCCGGTGGCGCAGTGGTCTAAGGCGCTGGTCTCTGATCATTCGTCCGTAAGGGGTCCGGGTTCGAATCCCGGTCAGGCATGGATGTTGTGTTTGTCTTACGGCACTGGCTCTCTCCCTTCCCTGGAACCAGTGACCCTAAATTAGGGACAAGCGACTGCTTATAGCCCATTGAGTTGCTCACGGTGGTCGTTAAACCTTCAATCAAAAAAAAAAAAAAAGCTTTCGACACAAAGGTGATACTTGTTCCGGTCCATGTCCCAAATTCTCCGCGGGTGGCACTTCAACAACCAGGAGGGGGAAGGAGTTCTTCGCCTTTTTTTTTTTTTTTTTTTTTTTTTTGATTGGAGGTTTAACGACCACCGTGAGCAACTCAAAGGGCTATAAGCAGTCGCCCGTCCCTAATTTAGGGTCACTGGTTCCAGGGAAGGGAGAGAGCCAGTGCCGTAAGACAAACACAACATCCATGCCTCACCGGGATTCGAAACCGGACCCCTTACGGACGAATGATGAGAGGCCATCGTTTAGACCACTGCGCCACCGGGGCGGCATTCTCCGCCTTGAAGGACAGGAACTGGAACCAACACCGAATCGAAGAACTGGCAGGCAATTGGCTAAAAACTGTGCAACACGATGACCTATACTTTAAATGCTAGTCAGCTTTCGTCACAAAGGTGCATATGAAGATATAAAGTGATCCAAATATTGCAAAACTTACAACTCACCCTCTGTAGAAAGTAAATTTGTCTGATAAACTCCTGAACAAACAAAAGTGGATTCTAAGCAATAATTCTATTGCTTCTCGCACTAAACGCTAGGGACTATTTTTCGTAGAAGAGGTACCTGTTTCATACCCTTCATAGTGGTAATCTCTTAGGCTGACTCGGAGTATAATTTTGAAAAATTCAATATTATAGAACAGGAAAACAGAATTGATTACAGCCGGTTTGGTCTTCTGTGATGAGCCTGACGTGAAAAATAACGAGCTAATTATTACTGGTGATGGATGTTCTAATAGATGTTACTTTTTTGGCGTTGAACTTAGTGATAAGAGTTGACACCTGCTTAGTTGTTTTTTTTTATAATTTTTTTTGTTGGTATTAATTATCTTCTTATGGCAAACTCAATTCAGTTTCACTGACGAGAGCAATCTGCGTCAATGCTCTTCGTAAGTCAGCAGGTCCTCATCAACCGCTCCTTAGATTTTCAAATTTATGCTGCCTGAAATTGAGTGATAACAACCGCTAAAGTTTAATTTTTAGAAAACTCAGAACTTCGCTGTGAGGCAACAAAAGGAAGTTCAAACACATTTATATTTGAAAACACGGCACTTCCCCGTGAGAAACTGTGAAATTGATAGGTTTACAAAAAATATTGGTACCGCAAGTTAAAAAACTGTTTTTGTATAAAAGGCAAATATCCCGTATTAGGTTGCAGAAAAATTCATAATCAAATAATCTGCGCGTAACACAGCAAGAAAGGAAAAGCCAGAATGCAAAAACATAGCCTCATAGTAAAAAGGTATGAAATAAAACGAGCGATCAAAAATTAAACATGCCATCCTGCGTTTATTACAAATAACAGTTTAATGGGAAATTTCTTTTTTCGTGTGATCATCGCATCTAAATATCATCTACGCAGAGACCCCTAACATTTCTAGTAAAATCTTCAACTGTGACTCTAGAATCTTTTATTCGACTTAGAAATAATTTTTTAAGAGTGTATTAATAACATTTTCGCTCAATCCGGGAATAAAGTACTCATATTTGGAGTGCAGCACGACGATAAATCCAAAGGTCTTGAACTTGTGCACGCGATAGCAGCCTTAACCCTCACTAATTCTTTTTACTTCATTGCACTTTCACTGGTAGTAGCAGCTCTGTTTACTTGCTAATGACAAAAGCATTAAGAGCACTCAAATGATAATGTGGTTAGCCATCTGTAGCTTTAAGAAAATATACTCAGGCTATTCAATTAGGCTTTGTAAGGTAAAAGTGATATATTGACCCACATATACTTCACAGCATCTTCCAGTTCACTATGAGTGGATAGAGGCGGGTCTAGATTTCTGACATCTCGTTCAATGCATTCCGCACGTGCTCAATGGGATTCATTTCTGGGGACTGAGGTGGCCAATGAATCATGTATAAGTTTCCATCATGCTTCTGAAACCATTCTGCGACAATGTGTGCATTGTAGCATGGTGCACTGGCCTCCTCGGCGTATCCATCACCACGCGAGAAATCAATCCGAGACAATGGGAGAATTTGGCATGATGCAGTTTCCTTCTAGAAGTCTCCATCACCCCGGAGGAAATATTCCGAGACAGTGGGATGCATTGCGGCGTGGTGCACTGGCCTCCTCGGCGTATCCATCACCATGCGAGAAATCAGTCCGAGACAATGGGAGCTTTGTGGCATGGTGCGGTTTCCTGGAAGAAGTCTCTATCACCCGGGGGACAATATTCCGACGATACGGCCATCTCATCCCGGCGATAGGGCCTTATCCCGACGATAAGGCCTTATCCCGGCGATAGGGCCTCATCCCGACAATAGGGTCTCATCCCGACGATACGGCCTAATCCTGACGATACGGCCTCATCCCGACAATAGGGCCTCATCCCGACGATTAGGCCTCATCCCGACGATAGGGCCTCATCCTGACAATACGGCCTCATCCCGACAATACGGCCTCATCCCGACAATACGGCCTCATCTCGACGATACGGCCTCATCCCGACGATACGGCCTCATTCCGACAATACGGCCTCATCCCGACAATACGGCCTCATCCCGACAATACGGCCTCATCCCGACGATAGGGCCTCATCTCGACAATACGGCCTCATCTCGACAATACGGCCTCATCCCGACAATACGGCCTCATCCCGACAATACGGCCTCATCTCGACAATACGGCCTCATCCCGACGATAGGGCCTCATCCCGACAATACGGCCTCATCCCGACGATACGGCCTCATCTCGACAATACGGCCTCATCCCGACGATACGGCTTCATCCCGACAATACGGCCTCATCCCGACATACTGGCTCTCTCCCTTCCCTGGAACTGGTAGTCCTAAGTTAGGGACAGGTGACTGCTTATAGCCCATTAAGTTGCTGACGGTGGTCGTTAAATATACAACAAAAAATACATCATCCTCTGGAAAAGAAAGACAGCAGTTTAGTTGCTCTATTTGTTGTCTTTTTCTTGCACTACAAAAAGCGCTGACAGTCACTGACAGAGTTCTGTCTCAGCAAAGCTCTGCGCCAAATAATTCTATGCTTTTTATTTTTGTACCATATTTAGTTTTTTCGTGGACTTCATCTAATTTGATTTAGAAGAACACTTTTTCAAACAAGTGTTTGTTTAAGAAACAATTTGCGTTGTTTTTCACGTTCCCTTTGAAGTAAAGGGAGTGAGTGGTGAACTTGCTGACGAGACTAAAGTGGTTTGTGTTGTTGTAGCTCTTCTTTGCAATAGTTGTGGGAATTGTTTTTATATCAGGAAGAAATAGCAGTACTTATCTGTCGGAAATCGTCACTTGAATCTTTCTGTTTGCTATTTATTGTGTCGTCGGGAAGCCAGATTTATTTTTGAGCAAACATTTAGGAAACGTTTTGGAAAAACCTATCCGTTAGCTAATAAAAACTTGATCTTCGAACACTGCCGATAAATTAAATAATATTTGTGGCAAAAGTTCGTAGTATTAGAATCTTCAAGTATAAATATTTCCTGTTTATCGATCGTGAAGCATTATAAAATACAATTTCTCAATAAAAAAGATTCCTCAAGCTTGAGCGACAGTACTTTTTATAGAATAAATAGAATAAAAATAGCTACGCTTCTCACAATAAAATATTTATTATATATGACTATAGTTTTGCAGATTGTTTGGCTCTGCATCATCATGAAAATTAAAGTTTCGCCGAGCCAAACGCCCCGCGAAACGATAGTCATGTACAATAAATATTTTATGGTGAGAAACGTTGCTATTTTTATTCTATCTTAATACCACAAGTTAAGCAGTCATAAATATTATATAGTACTTTTTATATACAGTAATGTTGCCTTGTTGTCGATCAGAAGTGTTTGTTATTTTCGTTGTTTTGGTGTTCAGCTCCTCCTGTCAGCGTTGAAGTTAAAGGGATTTGTCTGTCCCTAATTTAGCTACTACTTCCGGGAAAGCGGTATAGAACCAGTTGTGGTGTAAGAAAAACACACCAACCGTGGCTCGAACCCAGACGATTTGCCGGAATCCAGTGCATTTGAATATTGGGCTAACGGGATGGCATCACAAATGTCATTGTTCACGAATTCCTGTTTCCTGTACCGGACTGTTCCTATTTCTCACTTTGCTTCTTTCTTTCTTTCTTTCACTCTAGCTTTATCGTTTCTTGGTCATTACGTTCTCTTCTTTTTTACTACTCTTAATTTTTCTGCCAGACCTTAAAATGTTGCTTTTTAAGTCTTTTAATCTCGACAAACTTTTAGTTTATAAGAATGGTGGAGGCGAGATTTAACGTACTGCACCTGTTGCGTCGCTTGCCCCTATGCAATGAGGGTAAGTGTGCTGGAATGACTGGCAGTCAAAATAGCGCCACGTGATCTTTTTCTACAAATGTCCCTTTTCGAAGGGGTCCGATGATTGCTGGAGGAGTCGATGGAGATGATGCTGGTGATAACCTGTCAGTTCTACAGTAATCCCTCAGTACCGCTGTACACCACTGAACAAGGCTACCCCGGTAGTGGCGCAGTGGTTTAAGCGCAGGCTTCTGGACCATTCATCCGAGATGGATCTGGGTTCGAACCTCTGTGGAGCATGGATGTTGTGTTTATATTACGGTACTGGCTCTGTCACTTTCCTTGAACCACTTACCCTAAATTAGGGACAGGTGACTGCTAATAGCCCATCGAGTTGCTCACGGTGGTCGCTAAACCGCCAAACAAACAACCAAAGCCACTGAATAAAAACAGGTGTTATGGTCTATGGGGAAATCAAATATGACAGTCGAACGTCTCAAATGTTTTTTTTTTTTTTTTTTTATGTTTAACGATCACCGTGAGCAACTCAATGGGCGATAAGTAATCGCCTGTCCCTAATTTAGGGTCACTGGTTTCAGGGAAGGGAGAGAGCTAGTGTCGTAATACAAACACAACATCCATGCCTCACCGGAATCCGATCCTGGACCCCTTTCGGACGAATGATCAGAAGCCATCGCTTAGACTACTGCGACACCGGGGCGGCCTCAGATATTTCTCACAGGCATATTGACAATATGTGGAGAATATAATGGATGCTGCTTTCTATACCTTTCTTAAACGAGGGGTTGGGAACCTGGCAGCATGTTTCAGGAAGATAATGTGCGTCTGCAAACCTCTTCACTATGTTCCGTACATGTTTTCTATCTCCGATAGAACAGGTGTGGAACATCCTTAGATGTCATCTCAATAGCCACCAGTAACCAGCGCAAACAATAACCCAAGTCTTCTAATCATTCGTCCGCGTGTGGTCTGCGTTCAAATCCCCGAAAAGGCATGGAGAGTATATTTGATAGTTTCTTTCCTGTTTCCACGAAGGCTCTCGCCCTTTCGTGGAAGCAGTGGTACTAAATAAGGTATGGGCCACCACTCATAGTTGCTCACGGTGTTAAACATACAAAGCAGACAACTGCAGCTCTGCGAGACCAGGTGTAGGATGAATGGTAGCCATCAAAATTTATTTATTTCAGTTTTTTTTTTATTGCAGGTTTAACGACCACCGTGAGCAACTCAATGGGCTATAAGCAGTCGCCCGTCCCTAATTTTGGGTCACTGGCTCCAGGGAAGGGAGAGAGCCAGTGCCGTAAGACAAACACAACATCCATGCCTCACCGGGATTCGAACCCGGACCCCTCTCGGACGAACGATCAGAGGCCATCGCATAGACCACTCCGCCACCGGGGGGGGGGGGGGGGCTCTTTCAGTTCCACGTCGCATTGCTAAATGCATTACCAACACAAGTTAGTAAAATCATGCCATGTATTGATTATTTTATGATAAGCTTTCCAACATACCAGAAATATTACTCAAGTTATGAGGATAAAGGCTGTGAAATAAATCTCGCTCCTATGCTCTGACCTTTGACCCCATTTAGATGATATTAAACACACCTCCGAAACAACATACCAAAGTGTTGTCGCAATAGAAGGATTTTTAGTCAAGTTATGAGGATAATGGCTGTGGAATAAATCTCGCTCCTGTGCCCTGATCTTTGACCCCATTTAGATTATATTAAACACACCTCCGAAACAACATACCAAAGTGTTGCCGCAATAGAAGGATTTTTAGTCAAGTTATGGGGATAATGGCTGTGGAAAAAATCTGCCTCCTGTGCCCTGATCTTTGACCCTATTTAGATGATACACTGCCGGACAATTGCTAAGGACAGATGACAATAGCAACGATAGCAACCATAAAACGGAAGGCAGGAAAATGTGGAAATTAGCATAAGTGCGGGATACAGTAGGACGTGTCGTGCGTATGCAAATTTTGGATTGCCGAACTTGTTCGTGACGTCATAGCGCTGATAAGAGATATAAAGGATTTGACGCGTATTGACCGTTGTTGTTCAAACGCAAAGTTGAAAGGGAAAGAATCAATTGACGAACTTGCAATTTTCAGTATGTCTTCCCGACATCACCTAGATGATTTTACGCGTGGCCGTATTATTGGCAAGATTGAAGAAGGCCGCAAAATAACAGATGTTGCCAGGGAGTTCGACGTCAGCCACAGTGTTGTTTCAAGGCTTTGGAAATCATTTCAAACAAATGGAGAGTGTAGCAAACGTAACGGGGGAGGTCGTGTTCGCAGTACGACACCTGCAGAAGATCGGTACATAGTGCTATCAACAAAAGGACACCGGCGCAGCACAGCTAGTGAGGTAGCAAATCAGTTTATGGCGCGCTACTGGCAAGCGGATCTCCCGAAAAACTGTCGCCAGACGTTTGCATGAAGGAGGACTATACGGCCGCCATCCTGTTGTGTGCATCCCATTGACCAGACGTCACCGTACCGCCCGTTTGCAATGGTGCCATCAACATCGCAATTGGACTGATAACGACTGGTCTGCTGTCCTCTTCTCAGATGAGAGTAGATACAGTTTATCGTCTGACTGTCGACGACAACTGATCTGGCGTGATAGTGGTACTGCATATTGTCCAGCAAACATACAGGAAAGGGACCGATATCCGACATGTAGTGTCATGGTATGAGCTGGCATCATGATCAATGGCCGTACGTCCCTCTATGTGCTTCCAACTGAGACTATGACTGGCCAACGATACATTAATGATGTTCTCCTACCTCATGTTCGCATGTTCCGTGGTGCTGTCGGTGATAGATTCATTTTCATGGACGACAACGCAACATGTCATCGAGCAGTCGCTGTCTAGGAGTGTCTTGAGAGCAAGGATATTCAACACCTCGTATGGCCAGCACGTTCTCCAGATCTGAATCCCATTGAAAATGTGTGGGATGCTTTGGGGAGGAGTCTTGCTGGTCGCCAATGCCCTCCAATAAACAAGGACACCCTCATCCGTGCACTGTCAGAGGAATGGGATAAATTACCCCAACAGCTGCTTGATAATGTTGTGCAAAGCATGACACGACGTGTGGAATCTTGCATCGCCCTGCATGGTGGCCATATCTCGTATTGACATCTTACGCCGGAACGCCTGCGGACGGTAATTGCATTTTTTTCACGTTTACGTATTCTGCACAAAATGGCCTGTTTGTCCCTTGAACACGTTCCAAAGCCTTCTGGATTTCAGAGCACAACAAATTGTCTTTCTTGTAATGTCCTGGCATTCTGACATTATTTTATTTCACTTGGCATCCAACCACACTTACTTTTTTATGCGCTATATAGCCGTTTATGATCCGTCCTTAGCAATTGTCCAGCAGTGTATTAAACAGAATTAGTTCAGTATACCTCTGGAACAACATACTAAAGTTTTGTCGCTATAGAAGCATTTTTACGTACGTTGTGACGCATAAGGGCGATGGAATGGATCCTGCTCCTATGCCCTGACCTTTGACCCCATTTCGCCAATTTTCAATAGGTTTCGTCCCCAGGTTGTCCTCTGCCACAACAGTGTTTCGCAACCGGTGTGACGCGAACTTTTACCTATTAAGCTATTGTAAGAAATAAATTGTCGAGTTTTATTTTCTAATTTTATCCCAGTTACTCTGTTTCATATGCTTTTATTTCATTCTCTGCCGCTGAACTGGTTAAATAAGATGATGCTTGTTTATTCTTTATTACATGCCGCGGATTTTTATGCATTCTAAGAAATTATATGTAAATTATTTACTCACAGTTGTTATATCGCAGTTTTGCTTATTGATATATTTCTATTTCTCGCCTTCACCGCTGTGCTATGCAGCTTCTTTGTTACACTTTCCGCATGTTCTGCGTACGTTTTTCCCTAAAAGTGCTGGGATTAGCAAAGCTTTCCCTGTCTTTTATTATTTTATTACGTTGTTTTGGTATTTGTCCCTGTTTATTACTGCTTCTTCAACTTTATTACTTTTTTTCCTGTACCGCTGCACCCACCCATTCTTATGTGGGAAACATGTGGAAAGATATGACGCGATTCGCAGCATTTGTATGGTTAAAACGCACCCAATAGAAGAGGAGAAAGAATTATTTCAAATCCTCGTTGTATCGAGCACGTGACCCATCGCGTGAACTCACGCACGCTAAGCTGAGACAGAACTGACATGACGTCATTATGTTTTGTTGTTGTTAGTTGTTCATCTGATGTTTGACAAGATATAAGAAGCGATCTTGTTAGCTCTGTATAGAGCAATTCTACTACGTTATATTTATTAAATATTCTTCGTCCATTTAATTCGACTCAAGATGGAGTTATTTAAGGTGAGTATCGTTCATGCATACATTAGTTTTCCTTTTTCCGAAGTTTTTCAAAAGTCTGCCATTAGAACGGAGCGCTACTTGCTTCCGAAAGGATTCAGCGATATAGTGTACATTTATAAGCATTCTATTCAACGTACCATATATAAATATCAAACATTCTCACATGTTAGACTTTATTTTAAATAAGTCGGTATATGTGTCCCTTCTTCCCTTTGAAGAGTATAGGTCCCGCGTCTTACATTTCAAAATTGCTTTTATTCTTCAGTAAAATAACATTTCTATGTACATGACAATGGAATTCTGCCAATAAATACAGTGGTATATACATCAGCTGGAAAGTTCCAGTGAAACGAAAACAAAATATTGTTAAAACCATAACATTATTTCGCCACGTATGGCGAAGGAGAGGCAGACAATAAAGCACGAGCGATACAAACGAAAATGTTTACCTACAGTATTGTAGACAGGGCAAGACATGATTCTATACTATGCACAAATTCCAATTCAGCATTACTACCATACTAAAGATTAAACATGCACAAGGTACTAATTCTCATAAAAGACCATGGGTGAGAAGGAACTAACAGGTGCAACAGTATTTAGAGATATGACAGTAATGGTAGAAACAAATAAGCACAAAACTTATCATATGTACAGAATTATGCAGTGACAAGAGAGAAATATGCTAAACGAACCCAGGAGAGCAACTTTACAAAAAAACAGAAATCGAACAGTAATGCAATGCACAAGTTTCATATCATATGTACAGAACAATACAGTGACAAGGAAAAAAGCCGCTAAACATACCCAGAAGGGCAGCTTCTCATGAAACAGAAATGCAACAGTGATGCTACATTCAAAATTTACAACATATGTACAGAAGTATTCAGTGACAAGGGGAAATAACGCTAAATGTACTCAGAAGGGCATCTTGTAACAATAAATTATACACACAGTGACTAATATTTTAAAAATATATTCAACATAATGAAGGGGACATTGCGTGGGCAGTAAACTGTGCAGAAGGAAAAATTATATACAACAACATAAAACCCAACATTATCGAAGAGAACATGGAAAACATGGTGAGCTATCTTCAATGGCACATTAAAACAGAATAATCACAAATAGCGAAGCACCAAAATTAATACGTAAAAACATGACGTCTTACAATTATTTAAGTTCTATCACAGCTGTGCATGAAGTAGTCCGAAAATTGTGATTGCTAGTTAGTCTTGCTATTTTCTATTACTATTAAACTAATGGGTCGTTAGAGATGTTCACGATTTTATGGCCACTTGCTGACGGTAATAAAGTGGTGATGGACTTAATTAAAGAACATTTAAAAATCTTGCAGCAGAAGTTCAAGAAGTATTTTAGAGAGAGTGTTCCAGATTTCGACTGAGTTTCTGATCCATTCGTTACGAATTCAAAACCTCTTCCGATTAATATACAAGAGGAACTCGCAGATTTAAAAGAAGGCAGAAAGTTGAAATTAAAACTTCTCGAAGTGCCTTTGGACACAGTTTGGTTGGCAATAAGGAGTGAATACCCGGCTATCTCCGAGATGGCAGTTAATGTGTTATTACCATTTTCAACTACATATACAGTGTGGCAAAGAATTATTAAGACTGGGTCTGTAAAATGAAATAGAAACAAGAAATTATAATTTGTTTTGGTTTGTTATTCAAAATAAGTCCCTCCGGCTTCAATACACTTGTTACAGCGATTTAAGTTCACTTTGCGGAATTGCCTCCAAAGCACGCGTCGAAGCTGTTTGTATGGTCGACATATCATCAAAGTAACACCCTTTTAACGTCATTTTAAGTTTTGGGAATAACGAAAAGTCGCAGGGTGCTAAATCAGGCGAATATGGTGATTCTTCAACACACAGACGTTATTTTTCGCCAAAAATTTACGAACAAGAAGTGAGGTGTGACTGGGTGCATTATCGTGCAACAAACACCAACTGTTTTCATTCCGATATTCTGGACGAATGCGACGAATTCTGCCCATCAAACGCATCAAAACATTTAAATGAAACTCGTCAGTAATTGTTTGTCCACTTGGAACAAATTCTTTGTGGATTATACCCTTACTATCGAAGAATGTAATGAGCATTGTTTTGATTTTTGATGGAACTTTTCTTGTTTTTTTGGCTTGTGGTGAGTTTTTTGACTTCCATTCCGCACTTTGTCGCTTTGTTTTAGGATCATATTGAAAACACCATGTTTTATCACCTGTGACAATCGGTTTCAAGAAGTTTGGATCATTTTCAGCGGCTGAAATTATGTCTCTGCAATGTGCACTTCTCCTTGATTTTTGTTCAGTGGTTAACGTGTGTGGAACAAATTTAGCACAGACTTTTGCTTTGCCCAAATCTTCATGTAGGATGGTTCGAATCGTTTCTTTGTTGATGTTTAAAGACTCTTCCATCATTCTTAGTGACGCACATCAATTGTTTGCCACGAAATCACGCACTTTTTCAATAACCTCAGGTGTCCTAGATGAACTTGGTCTTCCGTTATGCTTATCATCTTCTAGCGTATCTCTTCCGTCCAAAAACGTTTGTGCCACAGGAAAACATTTGATCTCCCTAAACAAAACTCACCGTAAATTTGTTTCATCATTTGGTACGTTTCCGAGGCACTTTTTCCAAGTTTTGCGTTAAATTTAATAACAGCCCTTTGTTCCATCTTAACGATTCAACATGAAAAAATTTACTTCTCTAATGAACGCCCGTTTCGTTTGAGTTACTTTAACAACTGCGCAGTACTTTTGGCAGAAAGCAAGCAGATGGTCACGGTTTATAACGCATTCGCGATTACACTGGTGGAGCCATCGTAGGCTGAAATCTAGCGCCAATCTTAAAAATTCTTTGACGCACTGTGTATTTGTGTGAACTGGGCTTCTCGACGTTGACTGAAATTCAAACATCAAAGAGGAGAGAGACTCAAATCCGTTGAAGAAATGAGACTTGCATTGTCCACGATTCCGCCACAGATCAGCCGCCAGTGTGCAGCTAAGCAGGCGCAAGTATCACATTAAAGATACGAGTAGAATTATTTACTTTAATAGAAATAGAAAAGTGTATTTTCTTGTATTTTCTACCGTGAATTAAATTTCATAAATTGCTAATAAATGCACGAGTCGATTTCTGTTTATTAACAATATAATATAATAATAATGTAATATAATAATAATCGGTTGATTACATTACGTAGTTAAATTAATAGTGTCATATCATACGTTTTTGAGGGAATTAACATTTTGGTGTGCCATGTTGAGCTATGGATAATGTTTTATGGTGTGCCGCGATCAGAAAAAGGTTGCGAAACACTGCCCTACCACATACTAAAATTTCATCAAAATCGAACCATTTTTACATGAGTTATCATGCGGACAGACGGACAAAGCTGGTGCATATACACTTCTTCAACCTACGGTTGGAAAGCGTAAACAAGCGGTTGTGCCTCGTTCTGATGTGTCTTATTTTTCAGGGAAAAAAATATCCCTTAGTTTCGAAAACTTATTTTTGCCTTCGCTACTGCTCCATCCGTGAGCATCAATTGAATTTTCCCGCCTCTTCCGGGTGTTGCAATTCCAGTGTTACATAAATCTACAGTGAGTTATTCCGCTATTGCGCTACTCAACTGTTGTCTTTCCGTTTCCTGCAATAGTTTTTGAAAGATTACCCAGTAAAATCATCAAATCTTGTTTAAGATGATATTGTTTAAATGGGATTTTATCTGTATCCTTATCGTTAACTTCACTGCAAAACAACTAAGCCTTAGAACTCGTAAAGATTAAGCTTAACTTGCCCTGTAGACTTTGTGAATTTCCTTTACTGTAAAATCCCATAATTACTTTAGTGTGAAATTATGCCATTACATAATTACTGAAAGGCTTAATTATGCATAACATGTGCTTTCAGACAAACACACAAGATTCATTGAAACACAAAGTCTACTTACGGATACAATTCCAATTGTTTTAGATGCTATGCATCTTTCCCCGGCAGCAGTAAAGTGAATCCCAAATTAAAAAATTCTATGTGAAGGAAATGGGTAACGGCCAATCATTGTCAAAACTATTGTTGAATTCTCGTCTTGCCGTTTTTTAGCACGTCTTTTGAAAAATAAGTTATTAAAATCATGCAACGCATTGATTATGATACGCTTTATAACATGCCAGAAATTATTACTCAAGTTATGAGGATAATGGCTGTGGAATAAATCTCGCTCCTGTGTCCTGACCTTTGACCCCATTTCGATGATATTCAACAGAACTGGTTCAGTAAACCTCAAAAAACAACATACTAAAGTTTTGTCGCAATAGAAGCAGTTTTACGCAAGTTATGAGAATAATGGCTGTGGAATAAATCTTGCTTTTGTGCAATGACCTTTGACCCCATTTCGTTGATATTCAACAGAACCGGTTCATTATACCTCCGGAACAACATGATAACGTTTTGTCGCAATCGAAACATTTTTTGGTAAGTTATGATGCACAAGGGCAATGGAATGGATCCCACTCCAGTGTCCTGACCTTTGACCCCATTTCGCCCATTTTCAAAAGGGTTCGTCCCCAGTGTCTCCCTACCACATACTAAAATTTCATCGAAATCGAACCATTTTTACGCGAGTTATGACGCATAAGGGCAATCGAACAAATCCTGCTCTTATGTCCTGCCTGACCTTTGACCCCATTTCGCCCATTTTCAATAGGGTTCGTGCCCAGGTGGTGCCCTACCACATACTAACATTTCATCGAAATCGAACTATATTTACGCATGTTATGACGCATAAAGGGAATGGAATGGATTCCACTTTTATGCCCTGACCTTTGACCCCATTTCGCCCATTTTCAATAGGGTTCGTCCCCAGTGTCTCCCTACCACATACTAAAATTTCATCGAAATCGAACCATTTTTACGCAAGTTATGACGCATAAGGACAATGGAATAAATCCCGCTCTTATGCCCTGCCTGACCTTTGACCCCAATTTGCCAATTTTCAATAGGGTTCGTGCCCAGGTAGTTCCCTACCACATACTAAAATTTCATCGAAATGGAACCATTTTTACGCAAGTTATGACGCATAAGGGCAATGGAATAAATCCCGCTTTTATGCCCTGCCTGACCTTTGACCCCAATTTGCCAATTTTCAATAGGGTTCGTGCCCAGGTAGTTCCCTACCACACAATAAAATTTCATCGAAATCGAACCATATTTACGCATGTTATGACGCATAAAGGCAATGAAATGGATCCCGCTCTTATGGCGTGACCTTTGACCCCACTTCCCCCATTTTCAATAGAGTTGATCCCCTGATGGTCCCCTAACACACACTAAAATTTCATCGAAATCGAATCATATTTACGCAAGTTATGATGCATAAGGGCAATTGAATGGATCCTGCTCTTATGGCGTGACCTTTGACCCCACTTCACCCATTTTCAATAGGGTTCGTTCCCTGGTGGTCCCCTACCACACACTAAAATTTCATCGAAATCGAATCATATTTACGCAAGTTATGATGCATAAGGGCAATTGAATGGATCCTGCTCTTATGGCGTGACCTTTGACTCCACTTCACCCATTTTCAATACGGTTCGTTCCCTGGTGGTCCCCTATCACATACTAAAATTTCATCGAAATCGAACCATTGTTACGTGAGTTATCGTGTTGACAGACAGACGGACGGGCGGGCGGACGGAAAAAGCTGGAGCATTTACGCTTTTTCAACCTACGGTTGGAAAGCGTAAAAAAGATCGTGCTTCTGTTATCGGTTTGTCCGTCCGTTCGTCTATACCCAAGATATCTCAGCAACTATTAGTCCGAATTGAAAATTTCTTTTTGCATTGGAAAGCCAGAAATATGCAAAAGATGATCCTTTATTTTTTTTTACGATGTACAATTTCTCCGCTAGAGGGCGTAAATGCAGATGATGTCGAATTCAAAATTACGTTTTAATCCACATATTTGCTTCTAAACATCCGATTAACATTTTTTTTATCTTTCGATTCCACTTATGTCGAAGAGTATTTTAGATATAGTTACTTTTTCAAATTACGCATAGATTTTCCGCTAGGGGGCGTAAAAGTAAACTACATTTTTTCCGATAACTCTTCTTCTAAAACTCCGATTTGAAATTTTTTTCTTCACCGGATACATCTCCTGATGAAAAATCTTTAGAATATAATTTCAAATTTTTGGTAAAAAATACTTTGGCCACCAGGGAGCGTAAGTGTTAATTTTTGCTTCTGATGTATTTGCCATAAAATCTGAGCTTCTAAAATATCGACTGAAAAAATTCATTCGTGGACTGATGCCACTCACATCGATAAACCTTTTCGAAATATTTTCTTCTGAAAATATTCCACAGTTTCTCCGCCATTGGGCGTAGATGTATATCTTATTTTTGTCAATATCTGTACTTCTAGGAGACAGATATTGACAAAAATCAGATAACAATTCTTTCTTTGATGGATAGTGTTTTTTATGTGACATGTTTTTCATATAATTTCAAAATTTTCAAGTATTTCATAGACTTTCCGCTAGGGGGCGTAGCCGAAATTGCGTTTCCTCCTATATTTCTGCTTCTAAATCTACGATTTGAAAAATTCTTTCTGCACCGGATACAGCTCCTGATGGGAAATCGTTTGCACCTTGCACATAATTTCAAATTTTTGTAAAAAAATAGTTTGGCCACCAGGGGGCGTAAATCTTAATTTCCGCTTCTGTTGTATTTGCAGCAAAATATGAGCTTCTAAAATCTCGATTGAAAAAAAAAGTCGTTTGTTGACCGATACTTCTCATGTCGACAAACTTTTTAGGTAAATGTTCTTCCAAAAATGTATGGTTTCTACGCCAGGGGGCGTATATGTATATCTTATTTTTGTCAATATTTCTATTTCCAAGAGTACGATTTGAAAAATTCCTTCTTTGTTGGATAGTGTTTCCAATGCGAAATGTTTTTCCCATAAATTCAAATTTTTCAAGTAAATCATAGACTTTCTGCTAGGGGGCACAAAGGTAAATTGCGTTTTCTGCGATATTTCTGCTCCTAAAACTCCGATTTGAAACATGTAATTATGAATTGTAATTATGAGACAACATATTATATTAATTCTCTTAGGACTAATTACGGTGATCTTTCCTTTTCTGTTATCCTTTGATTTCGCGGGGTTTGGTTTCAAATCACACCTGTATACGAATTCGAAGACGCGCTTGTAACATCGCGCATTGCATCTGCGCACCTTTGTAACATTGCGACCACCATAGAAGACAGTTATAACCTGCTTCGGCTTTTGAATTTAATTCATCTGATGATGGGATCCGCTGCGGAACCCGAAAGGTCTTATGTAGTTTTTAATTGGAAGTGTTTTATTGGATACTGGTGATTAAAGTGTTTTTAAGTATCGATGTTTTAATATCACTTCATTTCCATCGTGCAAGAACAGGTTAATAATTTCTCTCATTATATTCGGCTGCACGAAAAATTTATGATTAATTCATTAATCCACCTATTTAAGTAACGCTCAATGTCAGGAATCAGTAAACCTCATTTTTTGTTGTGATTTAATTCCACTTAGTACGCACTGGACTCTGGCTCGGTGTAGTCGTGAGTGACCCAAATAAATGCAATGTACTGTAAGTAAATAAAATGTACACTCTCGAATCACTGGGCTTTATATTTCACACCCACAAAGATCTTGGCATGTGAACGAAAGATGCATAGCGTGATTTTTCTACAAAGAGTACCAGAGTACTATCTCAATTTTGTACGCTTTCCAACCGTCGGTTGAAAAAGCGTATATGCTCCAGCTTTGTCCGTCTGTCTGTCCACACCATAACCGGCGTAAAAATTGTTCGATTTCGACGAAATTTTTGTATGTGTTAGGGCACAACCTTGGGACGAACCCTATTGAAAATGAACGAAATGAGGTCAAAGACGTAGGAGCGGAATCCATTCCGTCGCCCTTATGCGTCATAATTTACGTAAAAATGCTTCGATTGCGACAAAACTTTATCATGTTTTTCCGGAAATATACTGAACCGGTTCTGTTGAATATCATCGAAATGGAGTCAAAATTCAAAACACAAGAGTGAGATTAATTCCCAGCCATTATCCTCATTACTTAACTAAAAAGCTTGGATTGCCACGAAATATTTACAATACGTTGTTCCGTAACGACTTTAGAAGCAGTTACGCCCAAAATGTTTGTTGTCAGCAATTGCGGGTAATGCGCACGCGTGAGATTCGTTAGCCATTATTTTCGAACGATAGCTTCTGGGAAAATTGCCCTATTTAGATGGGATTTTTAATTATTAACGGCTTATGTGTGGTAGCTCTTGATAATAGAAATGGGTAACACGGGCACGAAGAGATTTAATTTTGATATATATATTGTGAACCTCAAACGTTATATCATAGTTTAGTCCTCATCAAAACCAAGGCATTTTTGCTATGATTTCTGGTATGTTGGAAAGCGTATCATAATCAATGCATTACATGATTTTACTAACTTGCTTATATTAGTATTTAAGCACGTCACCAAATGATGTGAGTCACTGCGCTCGAAACTATAAGTATAGTGCAGTTCTTCAATAGCGCGGGATAGTGATAGAATCCCGAATCGAATGCAAGACAGGATAATTTGATATGTCTCATCTTAATGCAATGACGAAACTTCTCTCATCTTAATGCAATGACGAAACTTTTATTATAAAATGGAAAACATTGGTTTATTTTATCAACGGTATAAAGAGGATTAATTATAGATGAGGATTAATTATAAATATAAGAAGGGGTTCTTAGAATATTAATGCGAAGATTAAACATAATTTAGTCGTTGTACTCAATTTTTCATAATGGTGGGCACACATCCAAAACAACGTCTGTTACTCTCCATTGCACTCACAACTCTACGAATGTCAGTCTCTTCCACATATGCTCATACATCACTCAATATATTCTCGAGCTGCTAGAACGTGGCATGTTGCTTGGCATCTGCTGCTATTCGTATTGGGCACCCAAAATCTACTACTTGTTTGATAGTTCCCAGCATGCTCCCACTCTGCAGGTTGCAAGGAACAAGGATCAGTTGATGGCTGGAGTTCCAGAGCTGTTCTGTGTGTTTCCATCATACCCCTAGGAAGTGGTTTACTTAGGAGGTCAACAACTATCCTCTTGCTCTCACAATATTTCAGTTTGATAGTTAAAGGGTAAAGACTTCTCATGCAGTGGATTTTTACATTTAGATGATTCACTCTTGAATGAGTCTTTTCATTCTTTACCAAACTGTTGCAAGCATTATTGTCCTCAAAACGTATAGTGAGTTTGGTTTGAGGAACATATAGATCACGTAATAGATCTCTCATCCATACGTTGAATTTAGAAGCATTTGAAGCTGCAATGTATTCAGCTTCTGCCGACGGTAGAGCGATACAGCTCTGTTTCTTGCTGCTTCATACAACAGTAGTGTCTCCAAATTTTAGGACTAGACCAGTCGTTGATTTCCTGTCTTGGGTATCGCCTGCGTGAGCATAAGCTGACAGTTCAACGTTTGTTTCAAAATTGATGAGTACTTTGTAGGCTTAAGTTGCTTGAAGGTAATGGATTACCCTTTGTAAAGCTTTCCAGTCCTTGACTGAATCCTTTTCTACCTTTATTCCTAGCAATCCTACTGCTATTCCAATATCCGAATGGCTGACATTGGTAAAATACAGAAGTGCTTGTTTTCGAGAATCGATTCATGCTGTTTCGATGATTTCAGGTAAGCAGTAGACATGAGAGTGTAAAATTTCACTGTTCTGTTTTCGCTGTATTTCTCTATCATGTTTAGGATTTTCTAATTTTGATATAGCAGAAAACCTGCAGCCTCTTTTTTTCTATTTCTATTACTAGATAGTACTTGAAATCTCCCAGATTTTTGATCTCAAAATAATTTTTCAACATTTTTTTTAGCCTTTTCTAGCTTTTCTGACTGGTTACTGCGTAACAAAATATCATCCACATAAACTATCAAATAAGTAATAGGTTTTGGGTCGACGACTGTTTATAAACATCGCTCTCTACTACTGCTTGTTTATAGCCATGATCATCCAGGAATTTGACAAATATCTAACTCCAGATTCTTCCAGAGTGTTTCAGACCATAAATAGCTTAAAACACAGGGATCACCGAATGAAGCTGAAGTAAACTTGCTTCACCGTAAAAGCTTACTAAATTATTTTAGTAAGCAAATGCTGAAGTAAATTTTAATTTAAATGCTGAAAAAAATAAACTTACTTCAGCGTAAAAGTTTACTAAATTACTATATTAATATATTACTACTATTGTAAGCAAATGCTGAAGTAACATGCTGAAGTAAATTTTAGTTTAAGTGCTGAAGTAAACTTGCTTCACCGTAAAAGCTTACTAAATTACTTAAGTAAGCAAATACTGAAGTAACATGCTGAAGTAAATTTTAGTTTAAATGCTGAAGTAAACTTGCTTCACTGTGTAAAAGCTTACTAAATTATTTTTGTAAGCAAATGCTGAAGTAAATTTTAATTTAAGTGCTGAAATAAATAAACTTGCTTCACCGTAAAAGTTTACTAAATTACTATATTAATATATTACTATTATTGTAAGCAAATATATTATTGTAAGCAAATGCTGAAGTAACATGCTGAAGTAAATTTTAGTTTAAATGCTGAAGTAAACTTGCTTCACCGTAAAACCTTACTAAATTACTTTAGCAAGCAAATGCTGAAATAAACTTGCTTCACCGTAAATGCTTACTAAATTATTTTAGATGAATCCCGAATAGCTTCACTTCGTTGCAACTGTATATACCATGTGTTTCAAGAAAGATTAAAACGAGCTTTTATCTCTTCGACTGTTGATCACAGTTAGATACTTTTAATTAGGAAAACACTCAAAATGACGTAAAAACACACGGCATGGCAGTTGCACCCCTGTGAATGGCATCTGCAAAAAAAAAAAATATTACAGCCTTTGTAGGAAAAAGGAAGTTCAATCAAAAACGTTGCGCAATACCCTAATTAGTCGAAACAACAAACAAACCCCGTCATCCTGCTTGCAAAACACGCGGATATATTCGCGATGAAAATTGTAAAAAAATGCTTTTAACAATTTTTTTAAATTGTCGCTTCGAAACAGGGAATCCTATCTCTCCCGGTAAAATACAGGGTGTCCCAAAACGGTGTAACGAATTTCAAATGATGACAACTTTGGATATAAAACTAATATCAGCATTCTGTTGGTTACAGGTGGTAAGGAATATCATCAAGTTTTCTAGAAGTGTTGTACCCAATGGATCCTGCGACGAAAGAACAGATTGTGGAGTGGTTTATGGAAACCCGATCCTAAACGCAGGTTCAGGGGAATTTCAGAACAAAATATGGAAGCAAACCGCCCACACGTAACAACATCAGCAAGTGGTTCAAGTCGTTCATGAAAACTGGTAGCGTCCTTACAAAGAATTCCCTTTCTGGACGACCATCGCTGGTTCCAGTAAGGGAGGAGGTTGTGAGACAAACATTCACTCGTAGCCCTCGAAAGTCAATCAGACAAGCAACACGACAGCTGCCCATCCCTAAGTCATCAGTGCACAGAGATTTACGTCAGATATTGGACATGTATCGGTATAAACTGCAGATAACCCATCACATAACCCCAGATGATCATGTGAAACGTAAACAGTTTGCTGAAGAGATGTTGGAGAACATTGCAAGTACTGAATCTTTCCTGAGACAAATCTGTTTCTCGAAGGAGTGCACTTCCTATGTTTCTGTTAACAAACAGAATATGATAATTTGTGGAAATATGGAACATGAATATGCTAGCCCAAAAGTTAATGTTTGGTGTGGCATAATGGTCGACCGTGTTATTGGACTCTTTTTTTCTTGTTCAGGAAGCGATCGTGAGAGCTGATAACTACCTTGACATGATTAAGAAATTTGTGTAACCCCAGTTGGATGAACTTGTAACTCTGGTCATTTCCCAACAATATGGGGCGCCACCTCATTGCGCTTTAATTGTGAGGAGGTCTGTGGCTATCAAATTTCTTAGTCAATGAATTGGGCGTGGTGATCCCCTTGAATGGCCTTCACTTTCGCCGGACATAACACCCTGTGATTTTTTTTGTTTTATGTGGATTAATCAAGGGTGAGGTTTGCAACACCCTTGTTGCAGACATAGCTGACCTAAAGAAAAGGATTGCACACGAACTGCAGAACGTTAATACGGACGTTCTCGAACGAACATGGTTGGAACTGAAATGCCGTGTAGACATTGTCCAGGTTATAAAGAGGATGATTACACACGCACTGCAGAGAAAGTCAATTCGGACATTCTCGAACGAACCTGGTTGGAACTGGAATACCGTTTAGACATTATCCAGGCTACAAATGGTGCCCATGTCGAATGTCTATAAAACTTCACGATCTGTTCTGTCAATTAACGCAAGTTGTGTACTGAGATCATTTATATTAAAACTGTTATAATTATTTGAAAATGGTTACACCTTTATTGGGCACCCTGTACAATACTGAACTTGATTTGATACATTCTTAATTAGCTTTTCTCACAACGTCGTACTCAACACCGTCAAAAAGTATCCCAAACTTCTGATAAAAATTCAAACTTTAAAACAAGGAAGCGTAAACAATGAGATAGAACCTGAGAGACTATTCAAGTCAGAGTTAATTCGTAAATGCCCTTAATTCAGAACAAATCGTCCCAAGTCGTATCCCCTGATACATTTTAAAACAGTAACTCTTATCATCCGCTTTAGCATACGTCATTTCAGTTTGACCTGTTGTCAGGGTTGTCAAACACAAATTTATCGAGAGAGAAACATTTGGCTGAAATAGGAAATATTTTCGCATGGAATGGTATATGTACAAAAAAAAGCTGTCTATACATGCGATAAAAGCAAACCACGTCTTCAATAATCAAATCAAAATCAATTTATTTACAAATTAAAAGTGGGTTTAAAAGCAGACTAGCGCTTTCGGGGATCTCCCGTCCCCATCTACTGGTCAAAGCGCCACGGGATCCATCAGAGTCAACCCTTATATACTAGATAACACGACCCATCATGCACCACGTCACCAACAGGCCGGGATGTCACAGTATAAGCACAAATTATAAAATTTCAATCCCAATTCAATATACATAAATATAAGAATACAAAATATTTACAAAATGTACTGTTCCGATGTTTCAAAATTCCTCATGTGTCAGTCTCTTGTGGAGCAACCATTTTTCGCCAAGGTCTTGGTACAAATGTGGGGAGATCTAAATTACAACAGTTGTCTCCGTATTTAATTTGTAAATAAATTGATTTTGATTTGCTTATTTGAAGACGTGGTTTGCTTTTATCGCATGTATAGACAGCTTATTTTGTACATATAGAAAAATTTGGTGTTCAGATTGGAAAAGCGTTTTACGAGAATAAACCCAAACTTACATAAGACAGGAACTAAAACGGAAGATTAGATTGTACGTCACAGTCTGAACTAAATTCTCCTGCCTTTATGAGTCAAAGCGTTTTAAAACACAATGAAGACATTAAACTCAAAGACGGAGCGGCGCACATTTTTAGGGTATCTCAATAAATACCTATTTTGATTCTAACAGTATTTTCTTGTGAGGTTCTCTTTCCCATTATTCTTAAGCAATAAATAATTGATTCAGTAAAGATAGATAACGTTTCTTTTATTATTATGCACTGCATCGTAATTTTCTGAGAATAGTTACGAAATTTTCCTCAGGTAACGCTTCCTTTGCTGTTAGAATAACTTCATCCATTACCGTTTAGCCCTTTGCCAGTTCTCTCCGTCATTTTCAGGATGTCTCTTGCTTAAGCCGTCCTTGCACAGCTTCAGAATGTTGATGAGTTTCGATTTCAATGATATCGAATCGTTTATGTAGCGTGTCTAGGTATTACTTCGCAGAACCAAAGAGCTCATAGCATTGGACAAGTCGTACATCTTTCCTTAAAACTTAGCACTGCAACATCACAGCATCGCAGAACTGAATTCCAAAACACAGCTAAGAATGCTGCGTCAAATGTTTTCACTTTCTTTAACGAAGTCATTGCTTCGTTTCACATTGCATGCATCGCTTGAATGAGTAGCAAAGGTTTGTGTAAATTATCCGGTAGTATTAAGACAACTTTGGCAGAAACTGAATTTGTTCACACAATGCTGTCCCTTTAAGTCCTCTGAGGTAACTCATCTAACCATGTTTCCTTTGAAACCTTCAAAATTACTTCGTAGGAGCTTTGAATCACAAAAGTAACCCAAAAGTTCTTAGCCTCTGTGAATCAGATTGAAATTGGCGCGCACTCACTTTTGGCCGTACTTAGACACTTATCCGTGCAATAATTAGGTTTTTGTACGTATTTGATCATTTTTTAAAATCTTCCTATATACGAGGCGTGTTAAATAAGTAATGCCTCCGCGCAAATGTCTCGCGCATGGCCTGTTACCTAGCAACCAGTCAGATGGCACACATATCTTTGTGCCACCAGCTTCATTTTATTGCGTAATACGTATAACTCCGTGCATCTATGTTTTTGTATTTAATTGTGTGTGCCGTCCAGGTGGCGCAGTTGTCTAAGCGCTGGATTATGACCATTCATCCAAGATGGGTCCGGGTTAGAATCCTGGTAAGGCTTGGATGTTGTGTTTTGTCATACGGCACGCGCTTTTTCCCTTCCCTGGAGCCAGTTGCTCTAAATTAGGGATGGGCGACTGCTTATAGCGCATTGAGTTGCTCAAGGTGGTCGTTAAACTCCCAATAAAAAATGCATATTTAATTGTTTAAAATGGATTATTCTTTTTCAACTGGGTCGAAGTGTATCAAATAAAGATCAGTTATGCACTATCTACCAACAAGTAATTGGACACCTGTGATAGCAAAGAAAAACGAAGTTTATTTTCCTTCAATAGTTGGTGGAGCCTCCACGAGCGGCGATTACAGCTGCGACACTCTAGGGCATACTCTCAACCAGGCGTTGTATGACGGCTAGCGGCATTTTCTTTCACTCGGCTTGGAGAACACAGGTCAGTTCCTTCACCGATTTCGGACGGTGGAAGCATCCCTCAAGTCAACGCTCCAGCTCGTCCCAGAGGTGCTCGATATTAAGGTCCGGGCTCTGCGCAGGCCAGTCCATTCGATTAACCCCACTGTTACCATACCAAGCCATGGTGGACCTCGCAACATGACAGGTGGCATTGTCATCCTGAAAGTAACATGGGTCCACCCCGTAAAACTGCCACAACGTAGGAAGCGCATGGTCATCTTAAATGGAGCTGTAGGTCCCGGCGTTGAGTCTACCAGGAATTGCGACCAAGGGTACCGTGCCATACCAGGAGAAACACCCCCATAGCATAATTCCACCGCCGCCGAACTTCACAGTTGGCACAATACATTCCGGCAGGAGGTGTTCTCCAGGTAGACGCCAAACCCAGACCCTGCCATCCGAACGGTAGAGGGTGAACCTCGATTCTTCGCTCCAGAGAACCTGTTTCCACTGTTCAACGGTCCACTGTCGACGTTCTTTGCACCACGTTAGCCGAGCAGCGCTATTGGACTTGGTGATCAAAGGCTTATGGGCGGCAGCACGTTTATGATAACCGATCAGATGGGCTTCCTTACGGATGGTATTCATCGAAAGAACGCTCCCGGATGCCTGTTGAAACTCCTCGCGGATGTGGCCAATCGATTTGGTGCGGTTCTTCCGAATTTCTCTGGCCAGCACCCGTCGGTCTCTAACTCCCAGTCTGCCGGGTCTGCCGGGTCGGAGCACATTCCGACAGTCACCTCTCATCTTCCACTTGCCAATCACGTAGTCCACTGTCGATTTGGGGTATTTCAACTTGCTGGATATGTCACGTATGAATCGGCCGTTTCTGTGATACCCGACGATTACACCTTTCTCGAAATCAGAGAGCTCCGAACTGGTGGCATCTTGCATGCGACTGGTTGCGTTGTTGTTTCCCACACGATATTTAACGGCGTCGGCCGTGACGTGTATCAGGACCGCAGATATCATCGATTGCAGGGGTGTCCAATTACTTGTTGGTAGATAGTGTATAATACTTTTAACCGATGAAAACGTACCTCTCAAAGAAATCCACGCTAGATTAGTGGTAGTTTATTGTTCTGGAAATTAGGACATAAGCGCTGTTCGTCGTTGGGTAAGAAAGTCAAGGGACTGGGGAGGAATGTTGGCCGTAAAGGATCAACCGCAGGGTCAGAGGTCCATAATCGCAACTTACAATTTTCAGGCAACACGTCGTTGAACATTTCAGGGAAAGTCGAAGAATAACTTCGAGAGCCAAATCAGGTAAGTTGAAAATTAGGTCAGTGGTTCTCAAAGTGTAACACGCGTACCACTTGGGGGTGGGGGTGGGGGTACGCTAATCTAATACCGGGGGTAGGTGATTAGCTATCAACATCACTAAGTTGCATAGTTTTATTAGATTTTGCTAACCATTCACGCAATTTCTGTGACATCAATATACGTAATTTTTGTAAATTCACTGAAGTGCCAGAAAAACTGGTACAGGCGAGCTTATGTAGAACACATAGCAACGTCACCTATGCGCGTACTGGGTTGCGTCCGCCAGTGCGTTTATAAAGCGATAGACGTCCTTGCCAGCTGTTAGAGCTGTTTTCGGCATGAGTATGACAAGTAATAATGATTTAAGCGATTTTCAACATTGTTTCATAGTTGGTGCTCGTGAGATGGGCCACAATATTTCGGAGGTAGAAACGACGTTCGGATTTTCACGGACGACCATTGCAAGGGTGTACCGTGACTACAAGAATTCCGGCAAAACCTCCAACCAACGATACCAGTGTGGCCGTAAAAAGACATTGGGTGAACGTGACCATCGTTGGCTGTCAAGAATCGTTTCACGCGATAGGCGTGCAACACTCTTGCAGGTATGCGCAGGCCAGTCCATATCTTGCAGGTATTATCGGAATTCAATGCTGGAGCCTCAAAAAGCATCGGCATCCGGACTGTGCAACGTACCCTGCACGATATGGGCTTTGGGAGCCGACGCCCAACTCGAGTACCCTTGATGGGTGCACGACACAGGGCTATGCGCCTCGCTTGGGCACGGCAACACCGCCACAGGACACTTGATGACTGGAAACAAGTAGCCTGGTCTGACGAGTCGCGTTTTCAACTGTATCGGGTAGATGGAAGGAGTCGTGTGTGGCGCAAACCCTATGAAGCCATGGACCCGCCTGTCAACAGGGAACTGTACCGGCTGGTGGCGGGTCCATAATGGTATGGGGTGTGTTTAGCTGGACTTCAATGGGACTCCTGGTACGTCTACAAACGTCTGTAACCTACCAACGCTATGTGCGCATCTTTTCTGACGAGGTACACCCGTTCATGTCCTGCATTCATGTTGATCGGTTGGGCTTGTTCCAACAGAACAAATGCACCTCCACACAAGTGTCGGGACTCCACATTATAGTTAGAGGAGCATACATCGGAGTTTGGGGTGTTGCCATTCTCACCCAAGTCCCCAGATCTGAGCGTGATGGAACACATTTGGGATGCCTTGCAACGCGCTATCGAACACAGGAATCCGAGACCTCGAAATACAACCGAATTGAGGAACGCTCTGCAGGAAGTATGGTGTGTATTGCCTACAGCACATTTTTAGAAGCTAGTGGAGTCCATACCTTGTCGTATTTTTGCAGCCCTGCGCTCCCGTGGAGGACCTATCAAGTATTAGACTGGTGTACCAGTTTTTCTGGCAATTCAGTGTATATGTGCGTACTTTTATGTATATGTATGTGCTTCCAACCATACACGCACATAAACGTACTAGAGTAAAGTTTTTATTTATTAGTAGGGTGTATCCCTAATTTATAATATGCAACGGGTACGCAGTTTCGCTAAATATTCTCAAGGGATACTTGAAGAACAAAAGTTTGAGAACCACTGGTTTAGGTAGTGTCAATGATATTGTTGACGTTTTAAGGAACAACGAAGTGTGTGCTCGTTGGTACCGAGTCACCTAACGAATGAAATGAAGAAATCAGGACTTGAAACAGGCCGAAGGTTGCTTGCTCTCTATGAAAAATACGGAAATGATTTTCTCCAAAGCATTGTGACTGGTGATTACAGTTAGGTTCACCATCATGACCCAAAAATGAAAAATCAATAGCTGGAATACCGAAGCCCGTCTTTTCCTTGAGCGAAAAAAATTCAGAACTTAAAGTTCGGCCGATCAGTGCATGCTCACTGTATTCTGAGACTACAGAGGCATTATTCAGCAGGAGTACATGGTCAAAGGTACGACTATCAACTCTGAGAATTACATGCGTACCCTGAAAGAAGTTAAAGCAAAGAATAAGCCGCGTGCGTTGCGACAAAAAAAGCCAATGATTCTGGTACACAACGCCAAACCTCACACCTGTGCTTTCACTTCAAATCGGATTCGAAGTTCTTTAGCGCCCTACCTGCAGCCCAGGTGCGGCACCATCCGACTTCAGGTAGTTTCCTGCTATCAAGAGACATTTGAAAGGAATTCAGTTCACCTGTGACAGAGATGTCGAAGCCACTAGGAAGTAGTAGTTCCGATAACAACTTGAAGATGTTTACAGACACGGGTTTAAAAAACTTGTTAAACGTTGGCGTATCTGTATGGAGCGTGAAGGAGGACTATATGCAAAGGGTGAGTCGAAAGTTTTGCAATATCTGGATCACTGTGTCTCCATACGTACCTTTACGAGGAAAGCTCACTAGCTTTTAGAGTATAAGCCATCGTGTTGCACCGACTTTTGCTATCTGTCTGCTAGTTCTTCGATTCCGCGGTGGTACCAGTTCTTGCCCTATGAGGCGAAGAACTCCTTCTCCCCAGATGCTACCTCCTCCTGGTTCTTGAAGTGCCGCCTGCGAAAGAAGTGGGCCATGGACCGGAACAAGTAATAATCCGACGGGGCAAGGTCCGCACTATATGCTGGATGTGGCATCAGTTCGATGCTCTCAAATTTCTGAAGTTTTGCCCGGGTCGTTCGCGTGGTATGAGGCCGAGCGTTGTCCTGCTGTTGGAGAGCGCGTTTTCTGTTTCCCAGTTCCGGGTACTACTCCTCCAAAACGGCATACATCCGCTCCAGCTGTTCAGAGTAGAGATCGGCGTTGATGGTCTGACCATCTGGAACAAATTTGTAATGAATCATTCCCTCGAAATTCCACCAGACGCAGAGCATCACCTTGTGCTTGAAGCGCCCACGTTTGGTAACAGGTTCAGGAAGCTGTCCTGGGCTCAACCATTGCTGTTGTGTGTTAAGATTACGGAAATAAACCCACTTTTCATCGCACGTAACAATTCTCTTGATGTGAAACGTACGTAGCGCGGGTTTTTCTAGGAGTTTCTTGCACACTTGCGCTCAGCGATTTTCTTCAGCTGGCGTCAGCTCGTGACGGACAATACGGCAGCTCCTGTAGACCTTGCCCAAGTCCTGAAGGTGACGAACCACGGTGATCAGTGTTATGCCCAGCTCGACTGATAATATCTGAGTGCTGGTTGTCGAATTTGCCTCACGGCCTGTGAAATTCACGGTTCGCGTCCTACCTGACCTTGGCTGATCGTCGAGGATTCTGTTACCTGAACGAAATTTCTTGAACCATCTGGTTGCGGTGCTGTGATCCACGGAAACTCACCCTTTCGCATGACAAATGTTTCGTGTTGCTTGAGCAGCAATATGGCCGAGTTCAAACTCGAAAAGCAAAAGTTTGCTAATTAGGTGGTTGTGGCTGTTCATCTTTTAGGCGTCCCAACCACAGACAGAAGGACGACATGCAAAGCTGTTCACAGCAACGACTACCGTTTTGTATCCCTTTGGACTGATAACAGTGCGAGACTTGAACTAATTTAAACACGTGACATACCCGCTGCAGCACATGTGTTTATTCAAATATTACAAAACCTTTGACTTACACTCTGTCGAAAAAAAAATATATAAATTAAAGTATAAATTCTGAGCTGTGTTCTTGTTTTGATTCAATCTGATACCTTGCCACTGAGCTTGAATATAAATATGGGGGCATTATTTTCTGAATAACCTCTGCATATAATTGTGTTTTTGGACATGTTCCTGGGCCTTCACTTATACGGGGTCATTATGAAATCCTTGAGCAATGCAGCATTTTAATAACTTCTTTTCAATAGGAAGTAAAAACAGTCTTTGTGTAAAATGTTTCAGTAATGTAATTTTTTGAACTTTTAGTATATTTAATATCGAGACTATTAAGCCTCAAAATGCCCACTTTCGTTTCGGATACAAAGCATGATACCAATTTGGAGTTCCACAAATGCGATGTGCATTGGGGTTACATATTTTACATTAATCACATCAGTTATTTTAGCAAGATGATCATCTAAGGAGCAAGGTTTTAACGCTTAAACAACAGTTTCAGCATGCCCCCATAAGAAAATCTACAACAGGGACAAATCCGGTGAGTCATCTGGCAAAGGGATTAGCCAGCATCTACCAATCCATCTGCCTGCGAAAACCACGTTCAGAACAACCTTGCTGAAAAAAAACTGTATTTTTTTTTATTCTTAAACTTTTTAATTCATGAATAAAACAATCTGTATCTTATTTTCGTCGATATCTCTGCTTCTAGAAATCCGATTTGAAAAATTATTTCTTTGTTGGAGAATGTTTCTGGTGTGAAATATTTCTCATATAATTTTAAATTTTTCTTAACGCAGAAGTGTTCCACTGGAGGGCGTGAATTCACGTTTCCGTTTACATCAATATCTGTGGGACTAAAAAGCCGATTGAAAAAATTATTTTTCGATCAGATACTACTAACTACAAAAAAAAATTCTTCCGTTGTATTTTCTTTCCACAATAATACACAATTTCGCTGCTAGGGGGCAAAAATATTTAATGTGTTTTTCTCTATATCTCTGCTTTTAAACGTCCGATTTAAATATTCTTTTAACACCAGATGCCATTTACGTAGTGAAACTCTTTAGGTTTGCATTTGAGGAGCTTTGTGGTTCACGCTTCTGTTGTTAGTTGGTGTTTTTGTTCTTCTGTTTGCCGGTGTATCACCGCTTCTAAAAAACGATATTGAGAATTTTTTTTTTCTGCTGTCAGCCATTCGCTAGAATAAAGATGGGGAAATTACCCTCTTTAAGTAATGCACAGCTTTTCCGCTAGGTGGTGTAAATGTCAATCTTTTTCTCGCTCTCTCTCTGCTTCCAGGAAACGTATTTGAAAAATTATTTTTCCTTAGCATGGTTTTTGCTATGAAGAATACTATCCGCCTATTTTTAACTTTTTCATTATGCAAAATTATTCTGCTAGAAGGCGTACAGTTATATCGTTTCCTTCTATATTTCTTCTTCTTCTAACTGTTCGATTTGAAAATCCCTTTGTCTTTGATACTTTCTTCTGCTATAAGAAACTTTTTGTGCTCCATTGGTTATACTTTTTAGCCACTGGTGTTGGGAAGTAGCGGCTTCTATTTCTGGATGTTTAATTGACTGTAAAAATCCGTTTGATTTTTTCTAACCGTTTCCATTGAGTTTGAATAACTTTGATAAATTTTATTCCCGTCGGAAAGGATTCAAAAGACGTGTTGATTAAAACCGAAAATTCAGTGTCACCTTTTTATTTATCTGTTCGATTATAACGAAAGTCACATATCGTGAATGTTTATAACAATCCCTTCACAACTTCGTTTCATATGGATTGGACTGTATTACTTTAAATAGAGATTAACATCAGCATAAAGAAAGTAGCTGAATCTACTTCTGGCCGTTCGAATATCCATCGCCAAGTTGCATTCTTTAAGAAGGTTAACCCGTATAAATTGAAACTATGTTAACTTTCACGTATGTGTTTACCCCTTGGAGCCTGCCTAAATGTCACGCAAAAATCCTATCGTTGCACTTAGGAATTTCTGATGTTGGACGATGTTTAAAAAATGCTCTCGAACCACTCAAGACGGAAATCTTACCAAGCAAACAATTTCCGTTCTTATTCTCCTCTTTGTTTGCAGGCGAAGTTAAAATGTAAAATGTCAGTGATTCTGTGCATAATGTGATTTAGAGCAAATGCCCGAAGGTGGTGTTTATCTCGAGTTCGTAAGCAGTTTCTGAATTTAATCAAGAGACGTACAACACTTAGCTTTTGAGATAAAAGCCATTGCCTCCAGTGTAAAGCTATTGAGAAAGATTTAATAAAGAAAAAAGGCAAGACAAACGAACGTAGGTGGTTACATCTTCCCTTCCATTCCTCAGAGACACTAGGAATACTAAGGAAAGAAAATAAAAAAATAAAACAAAATGGAAAGCAAAATTCCAAGACAACGCCATATAGCGTTCAGTAGAATTTTAATTTAGCATGTCTTGTTCACTGAACGGCTTAAGCTAAAAAAGAAGAAAGAGCATTAAACTCACTTTCCTTAAAGCCATATTCTGCTTTTCACAATGATTATTATCGTTTAAAGATTTTCGAACAAAGTAAGCAGAACTTGTACACGTAGTTTGAACTAACAAAGCGACTGTATGTATTTGGTATTACCAAAATCAACGCAATTTTTGTTAAAAAAGAAGCCTACGGAATAAAGCCCACATGTATATATAATCGGTTTATGGCGTCTGACGTCGCCTTTCGATCTTCAAGAGTCTTTTCCATCTTTCTCTATCTAAGCACCATTCTTCCATAAAGCTATTTTTACTAAACACTCTCTTTTTTCCATCAGACCATGTTATCCTAAGTTGGCCTTTATTTTTCCGCTTGTTTGATTTAAATTAAATGGCAACTTCGGGCAATCTTTCACTGGTCATTCTTTTTCACCGACGCGATTGTGTCTTCTGTATGTCTTCTAAAATTGTTTCTTTCACTTCCATCAATTCCTTAATCCTTTCATTCGTTATTTTTCTGTCTTCTTGACACTACATGATCTTCATAAAGCATCCATCTCTACTTCTGTTATTTTCTTTCTATCCGCTTCTGTTAATCGCCAGGCCTCGGTCCCATATAGTAAACTGCTCTTAACAATAATATTACAAGTACTCCATTTCCTTTTTCTGGTTATTTCTTCACTCCGCCAGATTCCTTTCAGGCGTTTAACAGCTTTTCTTCCCTGGTGAATGAAGCCCATACAAGCCATAACACACAAGTCACTTCATCTTCATTGATTGATCGGGAGTTTGATGCACCTCGATGGGCTTATAAGCAACCGTCCGTGGCGCCTCCTGTCCCCAATTTAGGGTCACTTGTTCCAGGGAAGGTAGAGAACTAGTGACGTAAGGCAAACACTGTTGGGCGTGAGTGAGAAAAAAAAAAGGATGCGCATTCATATGTTGACGATGTAACAAAACTCCAGTCATGAGATTCAGTTGAAGTAAGGCTGCCCCGGTGGCGCAGTGTTCTAAGCGCTGGCTTATGATTATTAGTCCGTGAAGGGTCCTGGGTTCGAATCTCGGTAAGGCATAAATGTTGTGTTTGTCTTACGGCGCTGGCTCTCTCCCTTCCCTGGAACCAGTGACCCTAAATTAGGGGCGGGCGACTGCTTTTAGCCCATTGTGTTGCTCACGGTAATCGTTAAACCTCCAATCAAAAAAAAAAAAAAAAGTAAGTAAGGAAAAATAACGTAATTTTTAGTTTTCCTTCGGAAAAGAAACTTTAGTGATGATTACGGTGCAATCCATTCTGTTTTAAAACACATAAACGTATCTTGTAAGGAATTGAGGCACGCACCGTTAAAAATCTTTCAGCTTAGCTCAGACACTTTGCCTCTATCACTGTTCTAATAGGAACCAAAAATGTTTTTCTCTCTTCACCTGTGTATGCCTCTCTGGGCTGATGACTAATTACTCCCTGATCAGTCTTGTTTGCGGCTGTGATGCGAGAACACACGCACTTTCTAAGCGGCCTCTTGAGCCATCCAACGGAAACAACATCCATGCCTCGTCGGAATTTGAACCCGGATCCATCTCGAGCGAATGGTCAGAAGCCAGAGCTTAGGCTACTATGCAACCGAGGCGGCCACACTATCTTGTAGACCTCCATGAAGGGCAGATAACGCATTTTTCCGCCGGGAGTATGCACTGTCACGTGGCTGTGCTTCACCAATGAGGCTGGTATTTCCTTCACCACTACAATCAGCACCGAATAGGGAATTACAAAAGTGAAGAATGCATATTTGAAGCTATGATTCCGTCTATTGGTGCAAATTATGAATAAGAGTGGTAAGTTATAATACACTGCCGGACAATTGCTAAGGACGGATGACAATAGCAACGATAACAACCATAAAATGGAAGGCAGGAAAATGTGGAAATTAGCATAAGTGCGGGATACAGTAAGACGTGTTGTGCATATGCAAATTTTGGATTGCCGAACTTGTTCGTGACGTCATAGCGCTGATAAGAGATATAAAGGATTTGACGCGTATTGACCGTTGTTGTTCTAACGCAAAGTTGAAAGGGAAAGAATCAATTGACGAACTTGTAATTTTCACTATGCCTTCCCGACATCACCTAGATAATTTTACGCGCGTGGCCGCATTATTGGCAAGATTGAAGAAGGGCGAAAAATAACAGATGTTGCCAGGGAGTTCGACGTCAGCCACAGTGTTGTTTCAAGGCTTTGGAAATAATTTCAAACAAATGGAGAGTGTAGCAAACGTCACGGGGGTGCTCGTGTTCGCAGTACGACACCTGCAGAAGATCGGTACATAGTGCTATCAACAAAAAGACACCGGCGCAGCACAGCTAGGTGAGGTAGCAAATCAGTTTATGGCTGCTACTGGCAAACGGATCTCCCGAAAAACTGTCGCCAGACGTTTGATGAAGGAGGACTATACGCCCGCCGTCCTGTTGTGTGCATCCCATTGTCCAGACGTCACCGTACCGCCCGTTTGCAATGGTGCCATCAACATCGCAATTGGACTGATAACGACTGGTCTGCTGTCCTCTTCTCAGATGAGAGTAGATACAGTCTATCGTCTGATTGTCGACGACAACTGATCTAGCGTGATAGTGGTACTGCATACTGTCCAGCAAACATACAGGAAAGGGATCGATATCCGACATGTAGTGTCATGGTATGGGCGGGCATCATGATCAATGGCCGTACGTTCCTCTATGTGCTTCCAACTGGGACTATGACTGGCCAACGATACATTAATGATGTTCTGCTACCTAATGTTCACAGGTTCCGTGGTGCTGTCGGTGATAGATTCATTTTCATGGACGACAACGCAACATGTCATCAAACAGTCGCTGTCCAGGAGTGTCTTGAGAGCGAGGATATTCAACGCCTCGTATGGCCAGCACGTTCTCCAGATCTGAATCCCATTGAAAATGTGTGGGATGCTTTGGGGAGGAGTCTTGCTGGTCGCCAATGCCCTCCAATAAACAAGGACACCCTCATCCGTGCACTGACAGAGGAATGGGATAAATTACCCCAACAGCTGCTTGATAATGTTGTGCAAAGCATGACACGACGTGTGGAATCTTGCATCACCCTCCATGGTGGCCATATCCCGTATGGACGGTAATTGCATTTTTTTCACGTTTACGTATTCTGCACAAAATGGCCTGTTTGTCCCTTGAACACGTTCCAAAGCCTTCTGGATTTCAGAGCACAATAAATTGTCTTTCTTGTAATGTCCTGGCATTCTGACATTATTTTATTTCACTTGGCATCCAACCACACTTACTTTTTTATGCGCTATATAGCCGTTTATGATCCGTCCTTAGTCATTGTCCAGCAGTGTAATATCCGAAACCTTGAAAATGTTATCGTCCTAGAGCGAGAATCGAATCGGGGTCTCCCTGTCTGCCCGTGAGTACACTAATTCATCAAGATTCGCTAAATATGATTGTCTTTGCTTCGACTGGCGATTCCTATGATGTGTCATATTGAAATTACTCGGAAACGCGAGACTTGGTCGTTCTGGGTGGTGTAGTGGTTAGCATACTCGAGCGCAAACCGGGAGACGCGGATTCAATTTCCGCTCCAGGACGACGGAATTTTCAAGTTTTCGGATATTATATGACTTACCCTCTTTGTCATAATGTACACCAATAGACGGAATCACAACTTTAAATTTGTATTGCACTACAATTAGTCTGAGATGTTTGTCTCCGCTGAAATAAATCAAATGCACATGTACCTGCTGAAATGTAAGCAGTATAATTTGGGCATTCCTTTTTTCAGGTGGGGAATTTTCCGTACATAAACCTCCCCCAAAGATGTATCTATTAAAATAATAACAAATTGATTTCGTATGAGAAGTATCTTATATAAATCGAGTTGTGACGCGCACTCTCACCAGAGCCGTCTAGTATACAGGGATGGCCAGCATCTCTTACAATTATTTGAGGGGTGCTCGACACCCTGTGACGTACTACAGAGGTGAAGCACGTGTCAAGACCTCAAATCTGTAGCGATAGATTCCGTCGGTGCAGCTTAGTCGGTTACAGCTACTCACTCCGGAGGGAGGAGATGCGGGTTCGATCCCCGTCACAGACAAATTCCTGTTTGCACAACCCATTAAAGTTTTCGTTACGATGCACTGAATCCATATTTACTGCCCCGGTGGCGCAGTGGTCTAAGCGATGGCTTCTGATCATTCGTCCGAAAGGGGTCCGGCTTCGAATCCCGGTGAGGCATGGATGTTGTGCTTGTCTTACGGCACTGGCTCTCTCCCTTTCCTGGAACCAGTGGCACTAAATTAGAGACGGGCGACAGCTTATAGTTCATTGAGTTGCTCACGGTGGTCGTTAAACCTACAATCGAAAAAAAAAAAAAAAAAAAAAAAGCCGATCAATAATGCCGGAAAAAATAAGATACGTGGATTAATTTCTTATTGACCAGGTATTTTCCTTTTGTTTGTTAACTTAGACGTTAAGATATTAAAATACGTTCAGATATTCCAGAGCAAACCCGAACAAATATAATATTCTAACAATTCAGCAACTGTTTAACTTTAACTGAGGCAAAATTATGTACAAACGAATTAAATTGAACCTTGGACAGGAGCTCATAGAAATTAATACTGCTGCGTACCGTTAAAATATTCGTAACCAAGCTTTGTTGAGATTAACTACACCTAGAACACAAACTACTAAACAAAGCCTAGAGTAATCTGGTCCGGAGTTTTGGAACTCTTTGCCTGCAGAATAAATATCTATTAATAACTTCAGTTTGTTTAAAAAGAAATTAAAGCATTACGTTCTTAACAACTGATATACATTTATTAGTACAAGACGGGAGGCTGATTGACAGGGATTATTCGACTGAGGGGGGGGGGGAATGCAAGGGACTTACCAGATGAAGATTCAGTGACCAAGGGACGCGGCATCTGTACAATGAGGATTGGGTAAGGAGGGGGGGGGCAACTCATGTTTTTCATTACTTTAACATACTTTTTCTCTTGATATGCTGTTAATTCAATATTATGATTAGATGTTTAATTTGATAGTTGTTTCCTCTTTAGCACGTCTTTTGTAAAAAAAAATATAGTGCTTCTGTTATCGGTTTGTCTGTCCGTACGTCCGTCTGTCTGCACCCTCGGTATCTCTGCAACTATTAGTCCGATTTGAAAAATTCTTTTTGCATTCCGAAGCTTGAAATATGCGAATGATGATCCTTTATTTCGTTTTTTTTTTTACGATGCACAATTTTGCCGCTAGAGGGCGTAAATGCAGATGATGTCGAATTCAAAATTACGTTTTAATCCACATATTTGCTTCTAAACATCCGATTGAAAAAATTCTTTTATCTTTCGATTCCATTTATGGCGAAGAGTGTTTTAGATATAGTTTCATTTTCAAATTACGCATAGATTTTCCACTAGGGGGCGTAAAAGTAAATTACATTTTTTCCGATAACTCGTCTAATAAAACTCCGATTTGAAAAATCTTTTTCAGCGGATACATCTCCTGATGAAACATCGTTTGCATATAATTTTGAATTTTTGGTAAAGAATACCTTGGCCACCAGAGGACGTAAGTGCTAATTTTTGCTTCTCACGTATTTGTCATAAAATCTGAGCTTCTAAAATATCGATTGAAAAAATTCTTTCGTGGGCTGATGTCATTCACATCGATAAACATCTTCGGAATATTTTCTTCCTAAAATATCGCACATTTTCTCCGCCAGGGGCGTAGATGTATATCTTATTTTTGTCAATATCTCTACTTCTAGGAGTCCGATTTGAAAAATTACTTCTTTGTTGGATAGTGTTTCTAGTGTGACATGTTTTTCCTAAAAATTCAAAATTTTCAAGTAATTCATAGACCTTCCGCTAAGGGGCGTAAAGGCGAATTGCGTTCCCCACTATTTCTCTGCTTCTAAACCTCCGATTTGAAAAATTCCTACTCCACCGGATACAGCTCCTCGTGGGAAATCCTTTGCATATAATTTCTAATTTTTGTAAAAAAAAATGGTATGGCCACCAAGTGGCGTAAATCTTAATTTCCACTTCTGATGTATTTGCAGCAAAATATAAGCTTCTAAAATCTCGATTGAAAAAAAGTCTTTTGTTGACCGATGCTACTCATGTCGACAAACGTTTTAGGAACACTTTCTTCTTGAAATAATGCATGGTTTCTACGCCAGGAGGCATAGATGTATTTCTTATTTTTGTCAATATCTCTACTTCTAAAAGTCCAATTTGAAAAATTCCTTCGTTGTTGGATAGTGTTTCCGTTGCAAAATGTTTTTTCCTATAAATTCAAAATTTTCAAGTAAATCATTTAAGACTTTCCGGTAGGGCGCATAAAGGTAAATTGCGTTTTCTGTTCCTAAAACTCCGATTTGAAAAATTCTTCCTGTATCGCATACAAGACCTGATGGAAAATATTTTTCACATAATTTCTAATGTTTTGTAAAGAATGGTTTGGCCACCAGGGGTCATAAGTGTTAATTTCTGTTTCTGATGTATTTGTAGCAAAATCTGGGTTCCTGAAAACTCGACTACATTTTTTTTTTCTTGGACCGATACCGCTTATATGGATAAACCTTTTGAAAATACTTTCTTCCTAAAATAATGCATGGTTTTCTCACCAGGGGACGTAAAGTCACAACTTATTTTTGTCGATAACTCTGTTTCTAAGAGTTCGTAAGCTCAAGATTCCGTTTACACCAATATCTGAGGGATTAAAGACTCGATTGAAAAACTTCTTTGATCCGTCAGATACTATTATTTTCCATACCAGTTCCATTGCCTTTGAATAGCTTTGATAAATTTCATTTGCGTCAGAAGGGTTTCAAAAGACGTGCTTATCACACCCGAAAATTTGGTGTCATCTTTCTTGTTGACTCTGCTGCTGTTATATCAATGTTCTTGTCTTGATTTAAACCTAGGGAGAACAAGGCTGGTCAGGTCTCTATGAGACCTTTTTCTTGATCTTCCCTGCTGTTATTTTTATGTTTACGCTTAACTATTAAGAATTATTCATTTTAATATGTTACAGCAAGATCAATAAATGAAATGAAATGAAAATGGAAAATGAAAACAACTGTGAAGTTAGAAATGTTAAAATGTTACGATAATTCATACGCAGGAGTACAAACAATATTTTTCTTTTTTTTTCTTTTTTTTTCACTTATTCTACACATATGAATAACAGAATTCCTGGTTATATTATACGAAAAAATTTAGTTACATTCTGAGAATTTCTTGGTTTAAGGAAAAAGAAAGTTCCCAAATCATATTACTTCAGCATACGCATGAAATAATAATAACACACTGCTACTTACTGTTTAAGAACTCCCAATTTTCAGACTAAAACAAGTTAGTAAAATCATGCAATACATTGATTATGATACCCTTTCAAGCATACCAGAAATCATTACTCAAGTTATGATGATAATGGCTGTGGAATAAATCTTGCTTCTGTACCCTGACCTTTGACCACATTTTGATGATATTAAACAGAACCGGTTCAGTGTACCTCCGGAAAAACATGATAAAGTTTTGTCGCAATCGGAGCATTTTTGCATAAGGGCGATGGAATGGATCCAGCTCTTCTGTTCTGACCTTTGACCCCATTTCGCCCATTTTCAATAGGGTTCGTCCCTAGGTTGCCCCCTACTACATACTAAAAGTTCATCGAAATCGAACCATTTTTACGCGAGTTATCGTGCGGACAGGCAGGCAGACGGAGAAAGCTGGAGCATATACACTTCTTCAACCTACGGTTGGAAAGCGTAAATGAAGAAGAAACCGGTTTGACAATCTAATTATTTAAATATAATCATTTAGAGTCGTAAAAGGAATCTCTAAAATTTAATTTCATACGTTAGGATTCTAAATTAAAAATTCTGTATGTCATTTATGAACGACAAAGTAGAACCATAATGCCTGTTTCGTTTTGTAAAATGATTTTAATCGTGTGATGTAACGTATCCCTGACGCCGTGTCAGAATGATTTGCGTGGGATGACGTCATACCAGCAGGTGTAAAACTTTGTTTTTGTTTCTATGACAACAAAGTAAAGTGGTACTGGCGTACGCTGTGTTTATTGGCTATATTTTGTTGTTGTAAGAATCTTACTTTGATATAAGGTTTCACACAAAGTGACACAGATGTGTTTCAAATGTGAAACAATGCACATTACAACAAGTTAGTAAAATCATGTAATGCATTGATTATGATACGCTTTCCACCATACCAGAAATCTTTGCTCAAGTTATTACTCAAGTTATGAGGATAATGGCTGTAGAATAAATCTCGCTCCTATGACCCGACCTTTGACCCCATTTCGATGATATTCAATAGAACCGGTAAAGTATACTTCCGGAACAACATGATAAAGTTTTGTCTCAATCGAAGCATTTTTACGTAAGTTATAACGCATAAATGCAATGGAATGGATCCCGATCTTATGTCCTGAAATTTGCCCCCATTTCACACGTTTTCACTAGGGTTCGTCCCCAGGTGGTCCTCTACCACATACTAAAATTTCATCGAAATCGAACCACTTTTACGCGAGTTATCGTGCGGACAGACGAAGGGACGGGCGGACAGACAGACGGACAAAGCTGGAACATATACGCTTCTTCAACGTACGGTTGGAAAGCGTAAAAAATGGCAATGAATATTACAACAATAAAAAAAATTGAGGTTGAGATTCAACAATTAAAGCAGGCAGGCACCGGGAGGTGCCAACAAAATGGGACACACGTTCAAAGGAAATTATATATATGTTTAGGTAAATAATTTAAACTCTGAAATTTTAAATATGTTTTGAAAACCCCAAATTTCATTTATTTAAGTCTTTTATCCCCTTTAGTGGCTTGAACCAAACGGACCCCATAAATTTCTGTTCTCCCTAAATAGAAACATCTACATAACGGCCCAGTTTCACGAAAGCTGCTTGTTTTCACGGCAGAACAATTCCTTACCCTCTCTCATTTCAGCAGTACCACTCGAAATCCTATCACAGGCCATAACCGTTCCCTTCTAGTCTTTTACTCTCTGCTCCATCACCAAAGACATGATGGGGGACGGCTGGTCCCAATGATAAGGGCGTCATGCCACTGGGTATGTATTATTCCTCAATCTTTAAAACGTGTATATGTAGCTTTGGGAACACTACGTAAATTTTGTTCTTCTTATTCTCTCACTTTATGTAAAGCAGGAGTCACTCAAAGTTCAAGAATGAGTTACAGTTCGTCTTTTAATCAGCTGAAGCTCTCTAGACACTTCACTAATGAAGAAATTTTAGATAATTATTCCAATAAGAACAATAGTCGCTTAGTCGAATTAACGTGAATTAGAAAACACAACAGCTTTCACGAATACCACACCACACGAATACCACACCACATTTTGTGTTCAATGCCAGGCATTATATCTCGTTCTCAGCTTGTCAAGCAGGTACACGTAATTCAATGTTGATCTCAAGACTCATCATCAACAACAACCATGGGACAAATGCCCATATGAGCCAGCCACCAGATTGCAGCAGATTACAATCCTCCTAAATGGCCACTTTGATTAAGAAAGCTAAGAGGAAAGCAAAGCTTTCCGATGCGCAGGTCCACACATTCCAGCCGCATTCGGCCCTCTTCTTAGACAGCGAATATATTCATTCGAGCTAATTTTAGACCATTTTGCAAATCCCGAGTTAACACGTCACAGTAGGTTAAACGGTTAAGCCAATTTGACCTATTCGGCAAGATTTAAAACGAATTTTGCATATGCGTCAAGTTTTAAAGCGAATTTGACCCACTGGCACATATTTAAAGCAAAACTAATGTATTCGATCGGAAAAAACGGGTTTAAAAAATGTGCAAAGTATAACCAATTGCTTATTTCTAAGGTTTAACCCTGGTAGCTGGCTCTATGGCTAGGTCTACGCGTGTATAGGTATACGCTTCCGGACACCTGGATGACTCACTGCCCTCAGAGAAAATGAAGTACCATACAATTCGCGGCCTTTACGGGGGCACTCGTGCTCAGAATAGCGATTGGCAGAGGGCAAACTTCGTTTATAGTGTGCAGTAACCCGTTGAATGACGTCGTGGATTTTGCGTGTGTATAGGGCAAAGCTATGAATTGAGTGGTCAATTCACTGCTCTCAAGGTCAAAGAAAAAAAAAGTATCACCTGGTTCAAATTTTCCGACCTTACTTTTGAACTCTTGCGCAGAATAGTTATGGTAAGTGGCGGATTTCAGTGAAATTGTACAGTAACTTGTTCGATGATATCTCGAATTCGTTGTAAAACGATATGTTCCGAAACTCCATTTTGAGGAAAATATTTTATGTGTATTATCAGTGGGAAGACTCGAATGCAAATAAATTCAACCCGGAAGCAATTCTCTCAGTGAAAAATTTTATTTAGTAAATTACATTGATATTTTCTCATTATATCGCTGAATTAATTCGGTATTTTGGAATACACTTCGTGTAGTTTGTTTTAGAGTGAACATGTCGGGCAAAAGTATACATACACTCATGTCCAAAAGTTTATTGTAATCAATATACCTGTGAATATTTCAAGAACCAATTGTCAGAAAGTCAAGGAATTGGATATGCTCGAGTAATAACGTATTGCAAGTTCAACAGCTTCCAAAACGAACTGTGAAACAAAGTTTAGTGCATTACTTTGCAAATTTACAAAAATCAACAACACAGTTATTTTCATGTTCAGTACATAAAATTGAGAAACGGCTGGTGCTCCATAATTAATAAGGATATGGTGACCCTCTGCAAGAACGCAAGCCACGCGTCAACTGCTTGTGCGGCTTATCAGGTTTTCCTAGAGCCGTATGGGCAACAAGTCCCACTCCTGACGAAAAGTAGTTCGGAGCTCCGGAATGGTCCAGGGTGGAGGCTAACTAGATGCAATTCGCATCTCAAGCATTCGCTATCGGATTCATATCCGGAGACCTTGCTGTCTATTCCATGTGCTGGATATCTTCACTTTGAAGATAGTCATCCACCAGCTGAGCTCAGAAGGGGCGTGTTTTATCGTCCATGAATACCAGTTCTGGAACCACGGTACCTCTGAAAAGTAACACATGGGGTTCCAGTATCTCGTCTCTGTACCTCACAGCCGTAACGGTACCCCTGTCAAAGATGTGTAGCTCTGTGCGCACATTCAACATGATACTTGCACATGCCACGACTCTACCGTCACCAAATCGGTTCCTTTCGCTGATGTTATTGGGATCGTACCGGTCTTCCCGTTCTCTCTAGAGAGTGGTTCTACAAGAATCAATCTGGACTCAACAGTGAAGAGCACATCTCTTCACTGATTCAGTGTCTAGTTTCGATGTCTCCGACTCCAGTTTAAATAGGCCATCCTGTTTGCAGGAGTGAGCGGCACACAAACTTCTGGACGTCTGGCATAGATACCAGTTGCTCTGAGTCTCCTGTAAACAGTTTGTCTTGAGACTCTTGGTCCCGAGGCAGCCGCAAACTCTGCAGAGAGTTGCCAGGCAGATATCGTCCTATGACGTCGAACAGTTAATGCAAAATACAGTTCCTGCTGAGAGTTGTGGCTCTTGGACAACCTTGTACTGTTTGGGGTCTAACCTCTCCTGTGTTATTCGAACCTTCTCCGAAGTCTTAAGATGACACTTTGCGGCACACTCAGTGCTCTGGAGACCGCATGTGACTTTCCTGATTCGAGCCTTTCGGTGATTCTACCCTGCAAAAATGGTCAACCTGGCGTCTTTTCTCACTGGGATTGCAAGAAAATGGAATAAGACATTCAGTGTAGAGTAAGCTGTTTTTATGGAACTGAGAGATATTTGCATATCGAAAATGCATTGCGATTGGTTAATCTACATACCAATATCCTCTGTTTTATCCGTCTTAAATCTTTACTTTGTATGTTTTAACAATTATGCTTAACTTTTGGACACCAATATATTTAAGCATTTGAAATTACAAAATTGAAAATGGTACTTGTCTTTCAGATTTGGGTACGCCTCGAAAATTTAAAAATTCGACACCTATAACTTTCTCTCTCTCTCTTTTCATTTTGATTTTCCTCTGAACTACAAACCTTGGATCTGCAATTCCTCAGTCACGTTGGTTTCTTTACGGATTTCTAAGAACATCTTTCGTCTTTCGCCTATGGACAAGGTGCCTCCCTTTCTGGAAATCCGATCGCAAAATTCATGATGGAAGAGGCATTACAGCAGGATCTAGAATGTATGTAGATGGGAATTGGAATCTATTGAGAAAAAATAATAAGCAAATTGATGTAATTCAGAACACGTGTGGAACATATAACTTCAGATATAGAAAAAAAAGTTAAGGACAGAGAAACTGACTTTCCAGCTTGTAATAATTCTTCTAGAAAAGTGGAGCAAAGAACCTGTCATTTATGACAATCGAGGCGTGTTACATACTGAAATGTTGCTCTTGATGGTCTTTAACCCTTTTTCCACTAATAAGAAGGTCTACCTATGTTTTTCAAGCGACGCGAGATTGCTTATATCTTACTGAGTTGCTCTTGATGGCCTTTATCCCACCCTGCATAAGAAAAAAGGTCTACCCATGTTTTTCACAATTCCCTGCCTTGATCATTTCCTTTACATGTCATTCCTTCATAATTTCAAATTTCGTCCACCCCTTTACCTCCTACGTGGTCTTCTGGATCTATTTCTGTCTATATCCACTCTTGTATTTCAGTTATTCAACGGTAATAAGTTCTAGGAATATGTCCAGATCATTGCCCCTTAAAAGCCTTCACTTTGATCATGCTGTCTTGTCATTTTTTGATCCATGAATGCCTATATTACATAGTTATATCTAGCATTCACCTCTTCATGCTTCTTCGAGATTCTGTATGTATTTTCTACGAGGGTTGTACCGAAAGTAATGCAAAAGTGGGGATAACTTTCTCATTAACTGACAGAGATCGTTCAAATTGCAACTGTTTGGTAGAGTAACGCTTCCTCTATAGTAACACTTCCCCTTCATTGTAAGTAAATCCAAACAGAAGCAACGTGCCGTCATTGAGTTCTTCACGAAGGCAGGGTGCAGCTGTCCGCCATCCACAGAAGGCTACAGAATGTTTACGGAGATGACACCATTGAAAAGAGCAGTGTGAACAGATGGATGAAGAAGTTTAAAGAAGGAGAAATCAGCATTGAAGACAAACCACGCTGTGGAAGACCATCACCTGCAAACACTAACACGAATCGTCAGCGAGTGAATGAATTTATTCGCGCGGAGAGACGCGTCACACGTCGTGAACTTCTTGCACAGCTGGACTGTGGTCACAATGCCCTATAGATGATGATGGAAGACTTAGGGTAACGGAAAGTGTGTGTAAAAGGGGGTACCTCGGCAGTTGACACTCGATTTAAAGTGGAAGCGTTTGAAGCCAATGAAGACACTTTTTTCCGGTCTGGTGACAGGGGATGAAACATGGGCGTATCTTTACAATCCGGAAACGAAGAATCAATCCATGAAATTACGTCACACTTCTTCACCAAGGCCTGAGAAGCTCTAGATCGAACGATCAGATCAGAAAGTCATGGTGACTGATTTTTGGGATGACACGGGTGTCATTCTCTTTGATTTCCTGGAACGTGGCCGAACCGTGACCAGCGAGCTACACATTGAGACACTTAAGAAGCTTAGAGGAGCCATAAGGAGGAAGAGACCGGACAAGAATTGGAAAAGGACCCACATTCACCATGACAATAGAAGACCGTGCGCTTCTTCGGCAAAAAAATCAGGCGATCAACAAATTAGGCTGGTCGGTCGTCTCCCATCCACCATACAGCCCAGATGTGGCACCTTCCGACTTTTACCTGTTCGGTCCAATGAAGGACAGTCTCCAGGGACAAGGATTTGATGAAGCAGACGAGGTGAAAATGGTTGTGAAGAAGTGGGTACAACAGTCCACACCTGATTTTTTTCAAAGAGGATTCGAGGGTTGA